>CM061066.1:145562202-146762202 GCA_030762895.1 Sophora flavescens | reverse complement strand
TGATAAAAACTTTATTCATCTCATTCACGAATTAAAATTAGGTTTTCTGAGCAGTAAACTTTTACTGTTAGTGAAAACACAGACCGGGTTCCGTCTGAATTTTCAACCCAAAATTTCATCGTAACCCTATAATATAAAGCACGATATAGAAATGACAGTGGTTTACCCAAAATCATTTTCTGAGTCTCGGATAAAATTATATATGTTTATATATTTATTACCGATATTAGGAAGAAGTGAAAATCGGGGTGTTACAGCGGTCGCAGGAACAACTGGGAACACTCACTGGAGATGGTCTAGGCAGTAATGGAGTCTTTGATCTTACTGCTAGTGTTGGTGAGAGTGTTAAATCAGTACTTTGGTATATGGCCCATGAGTCTTTTATATTTTAATGTATTTTGGTGAGGAGAGCCAACTAGGCTCGAGTTGCTATATTTTATATATATTTTCACTTCCTTTTGTACTCTGATGTTATGTATATGTTTTTATAAATGGATATATATATATATATATATATATATATATATATATATATATATATATGGTTTAAAATTTTGAAGTTTTTAAGCCGTGTTTTATATTATTAATGTTATGTGTTTAGTTCCATGTGACACTCGGAAGGGTGTTACATTTAATGATCAGAGCAGTTCGGTCCTAGCCAGACTTTGGAGTCTTTAGGAAGGTTGGAACTGGCCATATCTTGTAGACTCTGCAAGATTTTCAAGAACTAAATTTTATCTCTCAAATTTATCTAATTTTATTTAACTATTATGCTAAACAATAACTTTTCTCGCCAAGTTTTATTTAATTAATTTATTATTATTATAATTATTTCAAATAGTGAGTGTTTTCTCTCATATTCATCTTTTGTCATTTTATTATGATGTCAAACAACATTTTTTTTCTAAATTTCATCATCTATCATTTTTTATTTTTTATTTTATATGGTCACCTTTCTAATTTAGGGACCTAATTGAAAATTTTATATAGGTTCAGGGACCCAATTAAATTTTTTTTAGTTCAGGGACTCACTTGAAAATTCCCAAACAGTTCAAGGACCAACTCAATAATTGAACCTTAAATTATATATATATATATATATATATATATATATATATATATATATATATATATATATTAAAAAACTTAAAATTTAAAGATATTAAATGCATATTTTACTCAATTATAATACTATTTTTTTAAAATAAGGAAGATCTTAGAAGATTTGTTACCATGACAACATTCCTTTTAATATATTAGTCATTTACGTTTTCTTGTACAACGACTACAAAAATAGTATAAATTTAACATTGCTATTTTAAATTTTTTAGATTAAATTTTAATATTAATTACTATATTTCTGTATATGTTATTTACTATAAAAGAAGTTTCTATTATTATTTAGTGTATTAACCATTGTGTGTATATCCCTTATTGATTATATACCAACCATCGATAATGAATTATGGGAAGATACAATTAAATATTATATTAAAATTTAATATGGTATGTGTATTAACTAATATTTTAATTTTATAAAATAAATAAATTTTGTAATTTTTTTACTATACCATACGCGTATAAATCGATATTAAATTTCGTCTAATCTCAAAGCACTCTCTTCACACATCACTCATTATATATAAGAGAAACAACTCTCCCAAGTGATAAGGTTAAGAGCAAGTCTTATATTGTTGAGATATGAAGGTGGTTTGGGTAGTAAAGCAGCCCAGAAAGCTCTCTCCGAAATTCTTCTATAGTACCATTGCCAATAGTTCCGTCATTTCATTATCAAAATTTCTAAGGTCCTCTCTCTCTCACCATATTAATACTTTGAATCTACTTTAAATTCTGTATTCTTAATATTTGCTTTCATTCTAGCGTTGAAGGAGAATTAATATTAGTACATTTTGTAATAGTTTCACATTGATGTAGGTTGTTCTGTCCTTATACCTCACTGATCAAGGAGGGAAGTTGGGGCTTCTAACTTGATTTGATACTTTATGATGATCCATGGAAGATCAAGAAAGTGCTTCTCTTCCTACTATGGATGTGTCTCCAGGATGGTCGAACTCTGAGTGGCGATCATTGAAGGTTGAAATTTATTCTAAATAAATATAGTACTCATATAAAGTCATTTTATTTTCTATTAATTGTATGCTCTCCATTTGAGTATTTATAATTTTTTGATACTTAGGTTCAATGTGATGAACTAGCCGCAATTCCAAGGCAAAAGAGAGTTTCTCCTAGGGAGATAGAGCCTTTTGTAGATTCTAAAGGCACTCGAGAAAGTTGTAAGTTCCTTTCTTGATATAATCATTGACTGGGCATTAACTTTAATTATGCATTAACTGGAGCCAGATATTTATTTCCAATTCACCTGCTTCAGGTTTCTATCATCATGGGTCTTCCCAGGCTGATGAGGTGACACAATTAGGTGGTGCCGAAGAAGTCCAAGAAAATTGCTTTCATTACATTTGCTTAATATTTTAGTTTCAGTGAAAGTGAAATCAATCGTGATTCTTGCTAAGAGAAGTTTATTTATTGGTTGGACTTCCAAGTGGTGATTTACCATGCATCAAGCCGATGCAAGTAAAGCCTGAGAAGGAGTGATCTTTAGGGCCTTAATATATTTGTGTGGTTATGTATTTTTGGTGGGAAGTTGTTAATACATGGTTCCCCTTTTATGTCTCTTTGGAATTGTGTTTTGGGTAGAAGATCTATTATCTAATAGATTCAATTGTGAAAATTTTTAAGCTTACGTTGGTATGAATGAATGATTTTAAAATAAAAATGGTTGTATTTTTTTTACCTCATTTTGTTTTAATGTCTTAAAAATTGTCAATCTCGTTTTCTTCCTTTATCCTCTAATTTTTTTTTTTTTGGTTTCCATATGTTTTTGAAGAGTAAGATCTATTGAACATTTTGAGGGAAACTCAACCCTACTATACTTCATTGTAGGAATTTAAATATTATATCGGAATTTGACGTTCAATTGTTCTAAATAAGTAACTAGATGACAAAACAAAACAAAAAAGAATTTAAAAATCCAAATTTATCGTAAAAGATATGAATAATGGAATTATGCATAAAACTATCTTTAAAATTTTAAATAACGTAGGATAGAGTGGTGAAGAAGTAAATGTTGCTGTTTGCAGCTTGCTCGTTGTGCCGCCACTCCACTGCGTCACTATCTAGCCATGTCGACATTTAAAAGGACGAACCCAGACACTGATGTGTTGATGTTCCCCTATGCTGAAGTTTTGCCACATCGTTGCATCACTACATCGCTGTTTAAACCGAAGAACCCCTTTATATGCTAGAACAGAGGAGAGAGATAGATTGAGTGCATATATATATATAGAGAGAGGGGGGGGGGGTGGTGGGGGTGGGGGGAGAGTGTGGAGGTAGATGGAGGGGAAGATGTTCTCTGTATGTTGTGAAGGAAATCGCAGGAAAGTGAGCAGAGGAAGGAAACTATCAAGTTCTTGGATGTGAGAGTGGGAGTGTCTGAGTGATGATTGAACAGTTCCTTTACCTTTTTTCATACCCTTTTTATTCTAAGCCCAATTCATTTAAATATTATATCAACTGTCCCTATTCTGCATGTTTTCAACCTCCATGATATATATGGATGATGTTAGCAAACACAAATTTTGATGTCTGATTAATCTGATCAATACGAGTCGATAAAATTACAAAATGGATGACAACCTCTCAAACACATATCATATTATGTTTATTGCATTCAGTATGTTATTGAAAACTTTGTGAAGAAATTGAACAACAAAGACATGCGTAAATAAGTTAAAATGGGTACTGTAACACTTCGGATTTTACGGTTTTTCAATAATCGGTAAAATAAATCTGTTTATATTATTTTATTGGAATGATAACTATTTGGATAATAATTTTTTATTATTATTTTATGACGCTTAATCTTGAGTAATTTTATTTACCCTTTTAAAATTTTTATTGAGTGTGTTAACACTACCCTATTTCAGTATATGCACGCTTACTAGACAATAATATTATGTTATTGTCACTATTAGTGTTTGTTTAGAAAAACATTTCAAATGATATGATTGAAAGAAGTTTATTATATATTTTACTCTATGTAATTTTAGATTTGAAAATAAATTAGTTTGACATTAATCGGAGATTAATTTTGGACAGGGTATTTTCTTAGTTGATCAATTCAACTATCAATCTTTACTTTATTTTGAATTTTAAAAATATATATTTGTCACTCATGATTTTTAGATCTAATGGTTAATATTATTTCCCTTTTTAAAAAATCAATTTCAACCCCTTATTTTATCTATTTCTAATAAAAAGAAAAGAAAATGAAATCACTCTTTATGTCTCCCTCTCTCACTCAATGTTTCTCTCTCCCCCTTACTCTTTTCTTCTTTTCTTCTTTTGCTATCATCTTCTTTGTAACCTCCTTACTCAATCGTTTGAAATTAGTTTGTAGATATTTCTCTGAGCTTTCTAACGACACCAAGAACGCCTCAATCCGAAACTTGTAGCTCAAGTTATTGTCAAAATACCGATCTGTATACGGTTTGGGCTGAAATAGGAGCCCGTTATGCTCTAACTTGTATTATACCATAAGACTCGACCTAAACCCTATTTCTGACATTGTTAACCTCAGAATAGCTGCCTCTCTTCATCTTCCTTAGTTTTCCCTTGAACCCCTTGAAGTTCTTGGAGTTTGTGAGTCCGTTTGGGAGAGAAGTTACGCATGTTAGCATCGTTTAAGGTAACGTAGTTATCCCTTCTTAATCTCATTTTACCTTTCTTTTGAATTGGGGATTAACTGGTTGTTCTCTTCCCTTCTTGTTTTGCCAAGGCTTGAGGAACTCGTCGAGCCGCTCAAGGGAACGTGTCTAGTTTGCCAACATTATCGTTTTGGGAATCTTCATACCAGGTATGGGGAGAAGGGCTAGTATGAACATGTAGGCTATGAGGTAGCATAAGATGAAGGGTTAACCCATGACCCTGGTGTTTTATTAAATTCCTATATGATTGTTTGTATGATAACATGTCTATATGCCTCTATGTCTAATTGTTATATGATGTTAATTGTTGTGATGATGATATTGGCATGACCGTTATTAGTTGATTTATGTTGGTATGAATGTTCTTGTTATTGAATGTTGTCTGTTATGAACATGTTGAATGTTGATGCCATGTTGTAATGAGTTATAATGATTATTGGCTGTTGTTTGATGTTGTGCTCTTAATGAGCGTTGATTGTTGAGGATGTTAAAGCAACAATGATGTTAAGATGTTAAAAGATGATAACAATGATAAATGAGATTTAAGGGTTGTTGTCCCAATCGTTCATAAGACATGAACATAGTGTGAGAGGTAAGGTTATGTTCATAGGGCTTAGTTAAAGACCCTAGGATTGATTAGTGAGTGTTCTAGGGTTATGTTCAATGGTCTTAGTCTCTTTTCTTTGGTTTTGGTTGTCACAACAGATGTTCAATCCGCCACTACCGCTGCCTCATCGCCACCAACCGCCATGCCGGTTGGCCTTCCAGCCACCATGTTCTCTCTTCTCCACCTTGGGTAAGTGTTTTACCCCTAATCTCTTCTAGTTGAAAAATCCCCAACCCTAACCCTAAGATTTTGATTTCAGTTTCGAAATGTGAAATTAACACTTGTTTTATGCAATTGGGACTGTGAATTAATGTTTCCCTAAACCAATTTCATTATTCTTTAGTTAAAATGAGTTTTCCCCAAATTGATTTATGAACCCTAAATCCCCAATCTGATTTTATTGACGTTAGCTCTATTTTGTGAAATTGAGTATTTAAAATCAACATAGAGTGAGCGTTTGATGATGAGTAGCAGATTATGTGTTTTGTCCGGTTGTGAAAATGCTTTGTTCGGTTGGAAAGGACCTAGATTACCGAAACGACGGGCTATATCTGGATTGCCGAAATTACGGGCTAGGTCTGGATTGCCGAAATTACGAGTATAGTTCTTGTTTGAGTTTTGAGGAAACAAAAGGACCTAGATTGCCCAGCTATAAACCCGGGCTGGATTTGGATTGCCGAGATATCGGGCTGAATTCGGAGTACCGGTAAAGTCGGGCTAGTGTTCCTACTGAGAAGAACCTAGATTTCCGAGACGTCGGGCTAGTGTTCGATTGAGAAGGAGATGGTGAACCATTGTTTTGGTTGAAATCCTAAGTTGGTATTAAAATTTTTTTAATACTTGAATAAAAGTAGTCGGGAGCTTTAATGCCTCGACGAGGAAAGAATGAAGCGACACAGAAAAACAAAAACGACAAACCATTCTTTTGCATGCATAGTCTGGCCAATGTGCCGTTGTGGCAAACGTGCCATTGTGTGTCGAGCTACAGTTTCACAAAGGGTGAATTGACAAATTGGATAGTTACGGACCAAAGATAGATCCTTTAGTCTTTGGGTCTATTAGGGACGTGGAAATCGGTTACCCAGCATGTAATGTACTCAATCAGGAACTATTCAATATTATTTAGGTGAGATGCGATACCCTAGAACAATTGGGGATCGGAACTAAATTGAGAGGCCGACCCAACGCGAAACTATTGTGTTATAGGCATTATCAAGGCCTATCATGCTCGATGAAGGGAAGTTAGGATCTCCGGAGAATTATGAGTTAGATAGTGAATATTGAAGTGACATGAAAGGTTTTACAAAATTGCTTTTGGTTGTCGGGAATGAATCCTTGTGAAATAATTATGATGTTATATTATGTCTTGTTGTCATATGTTGTTGTCTTGTGAGTCGTGTATGTGACTATCATGAAAAACTCATATATTGGTATTTCACCTTTGCATTTTTCTGTTTGATTTATATTTGTGGTATTTTGGTTTGAGTGTACAGATGCTGTAGAGGAGTTCTCTGCCCCACTCGGAGGGATTGGTCCCAACTTATGAAGAAGGTTGATTCACTGGAATAACCATGGGGTCTTATCTAGTAAGAGTCTCATAGTTTGACCAGCTTAGGTTTTTAAGATATTGTGGATTAATGATATTATGTATGTTTATGGCTTGGAGAGCCTTTATTTTGAATAGAATGTTTATGGCTCGAAGAGACTTTCTTTTGGATGAAGATATAAATATATTAGCATGTATTTTTGTTTGGGATGTTGAAATTATAGAGGAGACTCTGTCGAAATTTTTTTTGTAAAAGTTATAGATCTGTATTCAAGTATGTTTCTAAAGAAAATAGACTTACCAAGCTAGGATTGTAAGCCTGTGCGCCGTTAACGGCTTAGGTTTTTGGGTCGTGACAAAATTTATATACATGATCAGAATCTATACAGTGATATGTGAAAATGTGATCTTATTATCTTATAAAATGTTTAAGTTCTTACTGCAACCACAGGAAAATAAATTTTATACACATTTTTCTGACACTTAAGTACTTATATAAATTAATTTTCAGAAAGTAAACCAACAATTTCTTTTTATTTAATAATATTTTAAGAAATTGAGTTAGTCATGTAACGCCCAGGGGGTGTTACAGGTACGTGCAACAATTAAAAATAACAAAATTCTTAATTCTATACAATAAAATTGTATAAATGCAAGGAGTTTCATTGATGTATTACATTAAATCTCCAATTTTTTGCATTTGTTATAATCATTTTAGAGTAATAAAATTTGAACTTCCTAATTAATTTTATTTTAAAGTAATATTTTTATAATATTTATTTTATATATCCATCTCCCAACTTCTCTTACTAATCTTTCAAATAATCTTTTATAGCCGGATACTCCTCAAGATTTAATTTACATATCTCCAGATGATTTTTCAAACATGGAAGTGTTAAATACTTTTTAACCTTTCAGTATACTAAATGGTTTTAAATATTTTTTTGGTAAATCAAACGATTATATTATGAGGAACACCTAAACATGAAGCACAAGATGTGCCCACGAATAGAACAAATCAGCCCAAACATAAAGGCTGCAACAACCAACATGTGTAGCAACGAAAAGAAACACGAAAACACATAGGGCCTGTTTGCTTTATTTCCAGTTTTCTGTTTTCAATTTATATTTCAGAAATTATTACAAATCTACCATCATGTTTTCATTTTGTTTCCTTTTTTAAAAAATTTGTACAGGAAACACTGAAAACAACTTTTTTTTTTTTTTTTCTGTTTTCGTTGTCTCTTGTACTAACCTTTGAAATCAGGAAACATAATGAAAAAAATGTGACAATTTATTAATTATTTTAAAAAACAGGAAATGAAAACAAGAATCTGAAAACATGCAAAGCAAACAGGACCTAACCTTCTACTAAATACAAGGCAAAAATCAAATAATAATCGCTAAGTGTGCAGTCAAATATATATGAGGAACCTTTTTAAATTTTCCACATTAGAGGAGAAAAACCAGATTAAAAGAAAACCAATATTTTACTTGGAACTTTTCTATTAAAGGTGCTTATTGCAAGAATATAAAATTATTCGTTAGGATTTATTTAAAATTTGCTTCTTTTTTTTTTGGTAAATTATTTAAAATTTTCTGTTTTATGTTATTAGGAGAATGTGTGGTAATGGTTTAGGGAGTTATGCAACATCCTTTTAAAAAAATTCTTCTTACACCCTCATATAATCAACTAAAGTATAAAGCCTTAAATAAAAAAATTAAATATATATAGGAAATTTTTTTTGACTCAGTGAATTATAGGAAGATATGTCCAAATATTATAATAAATTTAATATGGTATGTGTATTAACTGATATTTTATTTTTTATAGGTTAATTTTATAAAATAAATAAGTTTTGTTTTTTTATTATACCATAAGAGTAGAGTTCTTTCATATAAATCGGTATTAAATTTCTTTTTATCTCAAAGCACTCTCCTCACATAACACATTATATATAAGAGAAATAACTCTCTCAAATAATGACAAAAAATTGAAATTAAAGTTAAGGGCATCCTTAAATTGTTGAGATATGACAGTGCTTTGGGTAGTAAAACAGCCTAGAAAGCTATCTCCGAAATTCTTCTCAAATACTATTGGAAATGGTTCCGTCATGTCATTATCAATATTTCTCTGGTCCTCTCTCTCACCCTTTTAGTACTTTGATTCTGCTTTCAATTATGTATTCCTAATATTTGCTTTCTTTCCAACGTTGAAGGAGAATTAATATTAGTACAATTTGTAAGAGTTTCACATAGACATGAATTCATGTTAGGATAATTTCACATAGCAGTTGGTGAAGGCTACAATTAATTGTTTTAAATTTTAAGGATGTGCTCAATTTTTTTTTTTCACATTGCAGTTGGTTGATATTAAATGCACTTTCATTTATGCATATAACTAAAACCATGATCAGGGTTTATTACATGAAAAGGCTTGTTGAATTGATGGGATAATTGAATATCTGGAGGCAGTCAACAATGATCAGTTTATAGTTGGCATGCGTTTCAAGATGAGATTTGAGGGAGAGGACTCAACTCAGAGAAGGTTTCCTTTCTTAACGGTTGTTGTAGTCATGAATATCACCATTCTTGCAAGTTGGTCTTTAATTTCTGTGTAATTATTTTGTTCAGGTTTTCTGGTACTCTAACTTTGTATTCTAAATTCTATGTTACAACTGAATGGTATGATTCTATATTTATAAATGCCCGGGCGAACCAGAATTGATTACTATAATCAATTATATCCATTATGTTAGCATAACCGTTTTCTCGCAAACAACTTATTCTCCACAATAATCGATTATGGCCATTATCATAATTGATTATGGTGTCTTTGCCAGTAGATTCTGCATCTTCAATATACTGATTTGAGAGGCATTTCTCCACACCTTGATTTTAGTCTACTGATAGAGTATTGTTACAAATTTTCAAAAATAGAGATTCAATAAGAAATTCTCAATTCCCCAAAAAATAAAAATAAAATCCTCAAACAAAAGAGGACAAGTTCAAGTTCCAGAGTATAAAATAAGGAGACATAATTAAATTATATAAATAGTATAAGAACTTCTAATTTGAACTAACTTTTTATCAATTATAATCCGATGTTTATTTTAAGCTATTCCTTTAGCACCAGCAAGATAATTTTCAATACTTTAACCATATTTTAATAAACACAATGACATGATTAGAAAAAGCTCTCCTTAGTGCAAAGTAAAAAAAAAAAAAAAAAAGAAGGTGTAAGCGTATTGAGTATCAACCCACTTTAACTAAATAAGTGTGATCTTTATTTTCTCACTTTACTTTACATGTAAGCACACTTTCATTTTTGTTTTGTTCTTATTCAAGCTAGTTACTTAGACTTTGTTGGAAGAGAAACAATATAAGGAGGTTGGACATTCTCTCTCAATTATTTTTGAAGATACCTCACACCTAAAATTGAAATGATTTTGATGGCGAAGGATAACATCCTCCAACCTTGTGGTTGGAAGATGGATACCCAGGGATATAATGGGTATTACTCTAATTAAGAAAACAAAAACAAAAAATAAATTGATACACATTCTCTTTCTTTCTCTCATGTTCCTAGCGCTGCACCACTCGGAGACTCCAATTCCCACAAACCCAAAAATCCAAAGCTCTATCATCTTCATCGTCATCCATCCCTCACTCCGAGTTCTCTCACCATGTTCTTTCCACCACTCAAATCAACAAAGACAACTTTGGATGATGCCGGACGAGGCGTCATCGTTGCCCAGAGACGGTGGCAGCTCATGTTTCTCTGGCAGTACGATCACTTTTACTTCAACGTGCTCAAAAAGGGTATCCGTCCATCAAGAACCATAATCAAAGACCTCGTCAACGCCGAACATGTAGGCGAGATCTCCATCGTTGATAACGGCACCACCGCCACCGTCATTGTCCTGTAGAACACGACGTGGTACTTCCAAGAAGGAAGGTTCCATAAGGGTGATGTTGTGGTGATGCTCCATCACGCTTATGGGGATGTGAAGAAGTAAATGTCGCCATTTGCAGCTAGCTCACTATGTCACTATGTAGCCATGTCGCCATTTAAACTATGAACCCAGAGGCTGTTGTGCTGATGTGCCGCCATGTCGATGTTTCGCTGCATCGCTGTGTCACTTATCATCGTCTAAAACGATGAACCCATACCTTCATATGTTAGAATAGAGGAGATAGATAGATCACATGTATTGAGAGATAGAGAGAGTGGAGGGAGATGGAGAGGAAGATGTTGTCTGTATGTGGGGAAGGAAATTGCAGGAAAGTGAGGAAAAGAAGGAAACTAACAAGTTCTTTGCTGTTAGAGTGGGAGTGTCTGAGTTTTTTTTTTTTTTTGATAGGAAAATGTTAGTAATTAGTGTGTTATGTTAGTGGGAGAGTTGAACCAATGACCTCTTTATCACTCCAAACCCTAGGTCCTTCCAAAAAATTAACTCACTAGTGCAATAAGTGCTTTTTACGTCAGTTAAAATTGATTTTTTACGTCAGAATACTGACTGACGTAAATACAGCTGACGTTAAAAGTTAAACTTTTAACGTCAGTTGAGAACTGACGTTAAATATAACACTATTAACGTCGGTTCTTTAACACAACTGACGTTAATTTTGTCAAAATTAACGTCAGTTCTTTAAAAAAACCGACGTTAATTTTGTTAAAACTAACGTCAATTGTTATCAAGAACTGACGTTAAAGGTCTTAATTTTAACGTCAGTTGTAATAAACAACTGACGTTAATAGTATTTTTTTTTTTAAATTCAGTTTTAAAATATCACTCCCCTCAGCCATCCCTGCATTCAGTAAATATCCCAGTAACACAGAATATCACATACATTACAGAATTGCAAATGAAAAATGGAATAATGATCCATATGTATTCAGAAACAATATATATTTATTAACATAGGTTATAACTCAAAATAAATACATAAATATAAATAAAAATAAATGTATACTAAGTTTAAACTACCTATATCAATATCCCTTCGTGATGATCATCACGAGTGGCATGTACATCGTCCACCTGTGTCTCCTCGATTATAGTAGGCATGTTTGTTGAAAAAGAAGGAGTCTCAGGAATATCAAGATTTGAATCTTCATTTTCATCACTACCATTATACATGCTTTTTCCTTGGAGAACCACGGACAACCTTTTGTTAGAAGGATCAATGATGTAGAACACTTGTTTTGCTTGGGAAGCCATTATGAAAGGCTCATTTATATGACCTAACTTGTTGAGGTCTACCAATGTGAACCCCAATTCGTCGGTTTGTACACCACTGTTACTATCAACCCACTTACATTTAAATACCGGCACCGTAAGCTTAGTGTAATCGAGCACCCAAATATCTTCAATATATCCAAAGTAAGGTCTCAATGCTGTAACGGGTTTTGTGTCCTTTGCACTAGAGAAGTGCATTGCTTCGGCCACGATCATAACCCTACTATTTTGCATGGTACTCTTGTTATCTTGTTCCTTTGTATAAAAGGAAAAGTTATTTATGTCGTATCCGCTCCAACATATGACGTTGAAGTTAGGCCCACATGCTAGCCATTTTACGTCATCAGAAGCAGTACTACCATCCTTAAGCATTTCTTCCTTGAACCATGGTAAGAAAGTCTTGTTATGCTTGTTCAACAACAACCTTTCGCTCATTCGAGGGTTTTCTTGATTGACTTTTCTTTTATGTTCAAATAAGAAAGGCTGAACACATTCGATGTTGTTCAATACATACAAATGTGCTTGAAGCACTTCCTCCCGATCCTTCCTATTAATTCTTAAGCCATGTGTACCCTTACCTTGACATCTGATCTCATCATGCCGAGGCTTAGGAACCCCTATAGGATCCGTGTTATGAAGGTAGTCCGAACAAAACTCAATAGCTTCTTCTGCAACATACCTTTGAACAATAGATGCTTCCGGACGATGAGGATTCTTCACGTACCCTTTCAAGATCTTCATGTAGCGCTCAACTAGGTACATCCATCTTAGAAAAACCGGCCCACATAATCTAATCTCCCTCACCAAATGAACAATTAAGTGAACCATTATGTCGAAAAAGGAAGGAGGAAAATACATCTCCAATTGGCACAAGATTGTAGCAGCCTCAACTTCCAAGTCATCCAACATACGGGGGTCAACGACTTTGCTACATATAGAATTGAAGAATGAGCACAACCGAGTAATGGCATGTCTCACATTTTTTGTAGCAATACCACGAATAGCAACGGGCAGAAGTTGTTGCATCAAGATGTGACAATCATGAGACTTCAAGCCAACCAATTTAAGATCACTTGAGACAAGCCTCTTCATATTTGAAGAGTAACCATGTGGAACTTTGATGTCCTGAAGACACCCGCAGAAACTTTGTCTCTTTTTTTTTGACAAAGTATGACATGCTGGCGGCAAATAAGTCCGCTTACCATCCTCAACAACTGGAGCTAACTGCTCTCGTATACCCATAGCAACGAGGTCGAGACGAACATTCACACCATCCTTTGTCTTGCCCTGAATGTTGAGAAGCGTCCCGATCACACTATCACACACATTTTTCTTCACATGCATCACATCAATGCAATGTCTGACATCAAGCTTGCGCCAGTATGGAAGATCAAAGAATATCGACCTCTTCTTCCATATGTTTTTCTCAGCAGCTTTACCTTTCTTTTTGGACTTGCCGAATATAACATCGATGTCCTTTACCCTCTGATAAACCTGCTCTCCAATTAAGGCCGCCGGCGCTTCTTCTATCTCTTGGCATCCATTAAAAGCTTTTTTCATCTTACGATATGGGTGATCACGTCTAAGAAATCTCCGATGCCCAAGGTAAACCGTCTTCTTTCCATGATGCAACTGAGTGTAGCATGTGCCTTCTTCACATATAGGGCATGCTTTATGCCCCTTGACACTGTACCCGGACAAGTTACCGTATGCTGGAAAGTCGTTGATGGTGCAAAATAACATGGCACGAAGCTTGAAAGTCTCATGAGAATACCCATCAACTACATCAACACCTTCCACCCACAGCGTTTTCAAGTCTTCAATCAAGGGACCTAGATAAACATCTAAGTCATTTCCCGGTTTCTTTGAGCCCGAAATCATCATAGACAACATCATGTATTTGCGCTTCATGCACAACCAAGGGGGCATGTTGTAAATCACCAACAGAACAGGCCATGAACTATGAATACTACTCATGTTACCATAAGGATTCATTCCATCCGTAGCAAGTCCAAGCCTTAGGTTTCTTGGCTCATCGACTAAATCCGGAAACATAGTATCGATATTCTTCCATTGAATAGAATCAGCAGGATGACGAACCTTTCCATCACGTTTCCTCTCATCATTATGCCATCTAAGATTCTTCGCATCTTTCGCATTGGCAAACAATCGCTTGAACCTTGGAATTATTGGAAGATACCACAACACCTTCGCAGGAGGTCCCTTTTTTCTCACATCATCAAGATCATCATCATCATCACCACCCTTCACTTTGTATCGTGATAACCCATATTTGGGGCAATCGTGATAGTCTTCATGAACACCGGTGTACAATATGCAATCATTGGGGCATGCGTGTATCTTCTTATACTCCATACCCATAGGACACAATACCTTCTTGGCCTCATAGTTACGGTCAGGCAATGTGTTGTCCTCCGGAAGCAAGTCTTTCAACACTTCAAGCAATTCCGTGAAGCTTTTATCGGTATTTCTCGCCTTCACACAAACCAATTTTAGCACCGCCGACAACCGTGTATGAGTAGTACACCCTGGATATAAAGGCTTATCCGCATCACCGCACAACCTATCATACACATGAGCTTGATGAAAAGATTCTTGTCCAATATCACGGATCATGTCCTCTACTCGATCATCCTCCATATCTACGTCAACGTCCTCACTTTGGGAGACACTCGCCGTACTACTCAACAACACATCACCATGCCATATCCATCTTGTATAACTCAAGCAAATCCCTTCACAAATCAAATGAGTACGTATATCCGTCACCGTACATTTCCTCGTATTCAAACACTTGACACAAGGATAACAGAACATTCCATTACTATTAGGAACATTCCTTTGAGCAAATTCTATAAATTCTCCCACCCTCTTCAAATACTCGGCGCTAGTACGCTTACAAACCATCCAACTACGATCCATAACTAGATAGGTCCTGTAGATATACAAAACATATATCCAATATAAGGACAATACGGGAGATTGAAAACTATAGTTTTTGAAGATTACCAAGCACTGGTCACGGCCTGGCAGTGATGTCCATCACGGCCGTAACGTGCCAATTGAACCAGACCATGCCATCGCAGGCAGAACTGATCACGGCCTAGCCGTGATGAGCATCACGGCCGTGACAGATCAACCAGCAGAGCAACATGCACTCAAAACCAAAAATAGAGACGTACATTCCAAACAACTCAAACTCACGGTTTCAAGTTTCAACTACTGAGACTACAGTTTCAACATACACTCAAAACCAAAAATACAAAAATGTGCCCTAAATACTCACCAGAAATAGGTGCTCGCGTGGTGGTTGGGAGGAATCGCTCGAGTGGTGGCCAACGTTCGATGTGGTTACTGAGAGCAGAGGGACAAGGAGAGTTAGTGCGCGGGAAGGGGAAAGAGAGATGTCAAGTTATTGCAAAGAATGAATGGAAAGACAGAGTTAGAGTTAATAGTGTACCTCACGATGGTAGCGAAGAAGCCCTCGCGGTGGTTGCGGTGGAGATGATCTCGCGATTAGGGTTCTGTGCTGGGTGAGAGTGAGAGTGAGGGTTGAGAGTGATCTAGGGTTGAGCGTGATGAAAATAGAAAAGAGACGTACGTACAGAGCGAAGTGCAGAAGGCGCGCGGGTGTAAACGTTATAATGAAAAAGCAAAAAATAAAACAACATTTAACGTCAGTTTTATTAAACAACTGACGTTAAAAGTAATTGTTTAACGTTAAACAACTGACGTTAAATATTAATATTTTTTTTTAAAAATACTTTTAACCTCAGTTGTTGAATTCAATTGACGTTAAAAGTGTTGTGTAAAAATCATTCTCTATATAAAGTACCATTATTCTGTATCAGTATGTAATACTGCCTCTTCTTTTCCTCTATATTTCTATTCCTTCACAAAATGGCTCTGAGACCTGTGTTAAGAGTGACAACAGGGCATATAGGGACATAGGATTATTTACGTCAGCTATTTATTTAACTGAAGTAAAAATAACACTTTTAACGTCAATTGTATAAACAACTGACGTTAAAAATAAATATTTTTTATTTTAAAAACACTTTTAACGTCAGTTTTATTCAACAACTGACGTTAAAAGTGTATAAGTTTCTGCAAAAGCATTCATTCCTTTGACTACTCTGATACTAAATTACCCATTACTGCTGTGCTACTTACCCATGCACATTGTAACCTATAATCCTCTTTATAAGCCCTAAGTTTATACCTAGACTTAAAGGTCTATTTCTTCCTATTCCTTCGGGCGTTTTCTTTTCTGCACGTTTATAATATATGATTGCCAACTCCCAATGCGCCTTGGAACCTAATGCTCTTAATGATCAATTTAATTTTTTAGCAACTTACGACGCTTAGTAACTTCATCCCCTACTCCTATAAATAACTTCCTTCCTTCCTTTAATTTTTCTGCTTCACAATATGGCTCTGCCATGGAGATTAACTTCATCACTCTTTATTCCTATACCTAGACTTAAAGGTCTCTGTCTTAATGGTCAAACAACTTCTGAGTTTGAGTAAATCACATTACATGGGTGATAAGGGTGTGTAAATCGCATTATGTGAATTGCACACACCATCATCCTTCTGGAGAATCAACAGCTACAGTTCCAAAACCTCAGCTTTGGAACCAAGTGGCTGTTCCAAGAATATTGCTGAAACAGATCGAGTGCACCCTTCACTCGGCTTTGGCTCCAAATTGACTGTGGATTCAGATGGAGCATCAAGGACTTCAAGTAAGGGAGGAGATGAATTCAATATTGGAGTTTCTGAGGACAGGACTGAGAAGAAAATGATGTTGAAGCAGAAACTTTTTTATATTTTAGTGCTATCTTGCGGAAATTTTTTATCTTTTAATCATGTAATTGTAACTTATGAATCGCTTCAATGAGATACAATTTGATTATACATATATAACTTGTTTTATGTTAAGTGTTTATTTATTTTAATTTGCACAAGAATTTGTTTACTAATTCAAGCTAATTAATTAAGATTAAAAATAAACTTTTTTTAAAAAAAGATTAGAAATAAACTGCACTATATATGGAGTGATGATCTGCGTTAAGAGTGACAACAGGGAGATGACAACGAAAGAAAGATAGGAATGAGTTGATTATTTACAGTTATTTATTTAACTGAAGTAAAAATCACACTTCTAACGTCAATTTTATAAACAACTGGCGTTAAAAGTGTTAATAATTCTTGCAAAACACTTTTAACGTCAGTTCATTAAACGTCTGACGCAAATAGTGATTTAATATTTACAAAACTGCCACCGCCTCATTTTTAACATCAAACATATGGTCAACTGACGTAAAACGTTCTCGTATATTACATTATTTCCACTAGTGACTCATCCACCTTATAACTCCCAAATGTCCGAGTGATGATTGAACAATGTAACACCCTATTTTCTTTACTGCTTTTAATAACAGAAATGTGGATGAATATGTTTATATATTTATTCGAGTGTTAGAAAATTATTTTGAATAAACGGAGTTGGTCATTTAATTCTACTTGAACGTAGAAAGCTACGATTAAAATTTAGGTTGAAACGACTGGCGAATCCCGGCTCGCTATTTCTACTGACAGTATGTTTATAATGACCAGGAGACCTAATTTTAACTCGTGAATGAAAAATTTAGGATTTTTATTTTATTTCCTACGATTGTTTATTTTTAGAATTATTTCATTAAAAGTGAAATAATTTATCTTTTACAGGAGAAATATGTAATCGGGTAAACGGCGGAGCAAACGACGGAATTTCCAAGAGCAGATAAAGGAGTTATCTTAGAATTTTGGATGATTCATGATGGTGAGTCATGTAACATCCCTGACTGCTTTATGGATTGACGACTGTCCCCACAAACCAACACAGGCCTTTTTAGCATGCTTTGTCCTCACTCACACGCTTCCTAGGAAAACTTCCCGGGAGGTCACCCATCCCAGAATTGCTCCAAATCAAGCACGCTTAACTGTGGAGTTCTTAAGTGATGGACTACCGAAAAAAAGATGCATATTGTTGATATGGGTAGTACCAATCAATTCATATAAGACATCCTCAACTGTATAGTCCCATACCTACACAGTCTCAGGATCCCTCTCATTCAGGTGTGTAATCGGTTCATTCATGTGTCCCTCCGCTTAGAATCCTTCCAGGAGCCGCTCCTTGTCCGTGCCTTTTTGCACCGGCGACCACTCCCCGCCCTCGTCGGCCCCGGGTGTCACATGCCCACCAGCTTCCGCTTGGTTCATCCGCGAACCACACCGTACTAGGAGAGGTGCCGCTCTGATACCATTTGTAACATCCCTGGCTGCTTTATGTATTGACGATTGTCCCCACAAACCAACACGAGCATTTTTAGCATGCTTTGTCCTCACTCACACGCTTCCTAGGAAAACTTCCCAGGAGGTCACCCATCCCAGAATTGCTCCAAGGCAAGCACGCTTAACTGTGGAGTTCTTAAGTGATGGGCTACCGAAAACAAGATGCATCTTCTTTTCGGGAGCCCATCACTTAAGAACTCCACAGTTAAGCGTGCTTAACTTGGAGCAATTATGGGATGGGTGACCACCTGGGAAGTTTTCCCTGGAAGCGTGTGAGTGAGGACAAAGCATGCTGAAAAGACCCGTGTTGGTCTGTGGGGACAGTCATCAATCCATAGAGCAGCCAGGGATGTTACAAGTCACAATGTGAACACATTAAATGTTGCACATGGTAATCATTACAAACTATTAGGAATTTGCAAACTAGTCTTTATACTTTTGGAATTTTGCAAAATGGTCCCTAGGAGTTAATTGCACCTAAGTCCTTAAATAAGCCACCTCCTTTCCACTTAATCCCTCCCTTGGGTGCAGCCCTCCCTATATATATAGACCACCACACTTTATTTTCTTCCTGTTACAAGTTTAACACAAAAACACCAAAGTTCATAAGTCTTAGAATCATTGTGTGAAGCAAGTCATTGGATCTTTACTTGTTTTTGGATCTTCAAGAGGTAAATCATCTTCTCCTTTCCTAATCATGTTTATTTTCTTCAATAAGTTTCAAGATTCAAAGCTTTATTCATATAGGTTTTTCACCTTTAAGTTTCTAGATCTAGAACTTTGAAAACCCATAACAAATTCTAGAAAAATCCCATTATGTTGAAACCACTTGCTATGTTCTTGTAATCATGTGTATTGTCTATATCTATGAGCATTTGATGATAAAAAATTCCCTTCCTATTTAACTTGAGTTGGCCGAACCTATGGAGAAAGGATCCAAGATCCATGGAGTTTTTTTTTTCTTTCATGTATAATCATGTATTCAATATGACATGTATGATACCATGCCTAAATCCATGTTAGTCAATCAAAATGAAATTTCTAACCCTAAGTTCATGTGATGGCCGAATCATAGAGGAAGAGTTTTGATGGAGTTTTGTTCATTTTTTTGATGTATGATCATGTCTTTCAACAAACATACATGTACACTTGTTAAATCCTCATTGGTTCATGAAACTACAAACCCTAACCCTAGGATTTATTGATGGCCGACCTTGAGACTTGGAGGATTAGGATGATTTTGATTTCCTAATCTTGTTGTTTAGTCTTAATCCATTGTCTTAAGTATGTTAGAAACCTTAATCTATGACTTAGGAGATTTTTGTAATTGGTTAAGCCACTAAACCCTAGTAGGCCATGACCTATATAGGTTTATTTAGTGATGTTTTAGTTGTTTGATTAAGGGATTGATTGGTTGTGTGTTGAAGGTTAGCTGTGTTTATGGTGTACGAGGATTTACGATACCCGGCGAGTTATTACTTTTTCACTGAGGAACTTCGAGAGGTAAGAGGGGTTACCTGATGGGTTATTCGGATGGCCACATGTTCTTGTTTGTGGTCTGTATATTTTTATTTATGTGTTTGGGGTGTTTTCAGTTTATTTTATTCGGCTATGTGTGTTTATAGCTGTAATTTATTTATCTGCTTTTAATTTATTTAATTATCTGTAGTTATTTATTATATTACTGTGATGCATATTCTGCCTGTGATATATTGATGATGATGATGTTGTATGTTGTTTGTTAAGCCTGACAGTGGTTAGTGCCCAACCGATTAATCAGATAAAAGCGTTAATAAGCGGTATAAATTATATTCAATGTTTTTATGGGAAAATGTTGATGTATAATATTTATTGAAAATATTATTTGGGAAAAATAATAAGTATTTGAGAAATATTATTATTTTAATGATTTATTAATAAAAAAATTGATTTATGAGTCACAGAGAGGGCGTAACCATGAAAATATTTTACTACTTCTAGTAGCTATATAATATATTCTGCAATATTATAAAATGTTCTTCTGTGAAATTTATCTGCGAAAATAAGTTAACCGTGATTTTAAAAAAATGTTTAAGTGGAAAAAGCTGAGTTTTGGCTTTGAATTGGTTTAAAATGATGTAACGACGACAATTTGGAAAACCGACGATGGCAAGTATTTTAGAGACGGCAACACGTATTTTTGTTGAACTTCAAATCTATGTGACCCTCTTTTCTAAAAAGGATATTTTTGGAAACTGGTGTTTTATGAAGGAATTTGCCTATATAATAAGTTTTCCAGAATCAAGTTTTGAGTTGAACATGATTTTAAATATTTTAGAACTTAATAGCCGAGACGTTGGGGTGTTAACGTTCTGTGCGTTGTGGACTTAATGTTTACTGTATACAAGAGGTATATTGTGCATTAAAGAGGATTTTAATGATGTTTTATATCACCACGAACTTAAGACTGATTGCAAGGTCTAAAGGTTTCGTGATTGAGAACTCGGATTGTGAAATCATGTGTTGTTAATAATGTTTTAAAGACGTTTGGAGTTGAAGATGGTCGAATGTTTTGTGTACTTCGACAAAATAACATTATTCATAAAGAGAAAAGTCGAGAATAAAATGTTTTACATGAAATTAAGCAGACGTGCTTTCGAATTGAGTTGAGCATGGCACCTTAATGGTACACATGTAGTTAATCATGATATCGAGAGGATATTCATGTCATTGTACCTTGTGTGGACAATGAGGACCAATTGTGTTAACGGCCACTGTACCTTGTGTGGACAGTAACGCATGGTCTTGCGAGTGCCTTTATGGCAACTGAGTTTGATTAACTCTGCGTGTTGTTGATATCTCCGGGAGATTAGGTAAAATGTTAGAGAATGATTATTGAAGTGTATCATGCATATTTTAAAACGACGAAGTTTGGGTGTGAATCCCTTTGAGATGCTATGATGTGTGATACCTTACTTGTGAGAGTTTAACTGATATGGATATCTATACGTATACATATGTTTTGTTGTGTCGTGCATGTGGTTCTCACGTTATGACTCAAATGTCGGTTTCTCACTCTTGCATGTTTTCTTTCCGTTCTCTACTCGTGTTATATTTTATCTGCGATTAGATAGATCCAGAGATCCCCTTAGCCCATCAGCGGTTGAGGACGATCACGTTTGATCGGGCCCACTATGCTAGCGCATGGGAGACAGCCGGCACGGCAGCTTGGGGACCCATTTCGAGACTACATATGGTGGAGACTTGTGAGATATCGTTACCTCCTGTAAGGCAATACCTATAGTTTTTGAGGGATCATGGATTGCTTGATTATCCGCACCAGCCTGTTGAGCCGCTTCAGGTGGCACCTGTAGCAGCAACACCACCACCAGTTGAGGTGGAGCTGGATGAGATAGAGGAAGATCCCGATGAGCATTTTGAGGAGGAGCTTGAGGTTCACTCACCGACCTTTGGGGATGACCCAATGGGTGAGGTAGTAGATGTATCTTCACCGGATACACCTTCAGTGAGTGTGGGTGATCATTCTGATTCCCCCAGTAGTTCTTATTAGCTTTGACTAACTTAGGTATAGTCGTTTTTAGAGTAGCGAGTCTTTCATCAGTTTTTGATCAGGCTACTGAGAGCCATTTATTTTGATTATGGTTCTAGTTGTGTCACTATTTTTATGTATATGTCTTTACTTTTTCTTATTTAGTGTGATGGAGAAAAGCCTATCGTGATGGAGGCTCTTTTGTGATCTCCTATAGTTATAGTTTTATGTTTTGTATAAAACTTATGACGCTTATTTATGCTTATGACATACATCTCCGAGTTGGTTGCGTTGTCTTTAGTTGATATTATGAAGAAGGAAAAATTTCAAATTTTATCACAATTTCCGTAAAGGTAAAACATTGAAAGTAACATTTTCCGAAAGTAATAAGCATTTTAGTTTTATTTCCGCATTTTGGGTAACTATGTGACGACCCCCAGAAAGGGTGTCGCATTTGTGGTATCAGAGCTGGTCGAGTATTTCGGGAGTCTTTGGGAAATAGGTCGATTGTGTTGACGTTGTGATTCTCTGATTTAGACTTGACTGTTTGAATTACTTCTTAGAAGCAATGCATGTTAATGCTTGGGTACACGTTTCATTTCTGGCGGTGGTTTAACTGATTTTGTTTGACAAGTCAGTTATGGAATTCGCACCAGAAGCTGGACGTGGACGAGGACGTGGACGCGGTTGTGGAAGGGTTCGTCGAGGTGGCCCTATTAGCGGTCGTGCCAATATGAATGAGGATTACGATGAAGGAGTGGATTATGCTGCCCAGGCTATGGAGAACGTAGTAGCTGCAATTGCTAACCAGACTGCATCGATGAATGCCCAGAACCATCAGGGGCAAGTTCGAGCTGAACAAGCTATCGAGGGTAAGAACTTGACTGATTTTAGATGTCAAGATCCGTCACAATTCTATGGAGACGTGGATCCCGTTAAAGCTGACTTATGGATCCATGCGTTGGAGAAAATCTTTGAGTTGATTCACACTCCAGAAGGGGATAAGGTTTCTTATGCTGCATATATGTTGGTGGGAGATGCCGAGTACTGGTGGAGAGGAGCCAGGTAACTATTGGAAGATGAACATCAAATGATCACATGGGCGTTGTTTCGAACTGCATTTTTAGATAAGTACTTTCCACAAAGTGCTCGAGCTGAGAAGGTAGCATAATTTCTATGTCTGTTTCAGAGGGATTTAACTGTTGGTGAGTATGCGGCGAGGTTTGAATCCCTAGCCAAGTATTTTCGCTTCTTTGACAACAATCCGAATGAAGAGTGGAAATGCGAACGCTTTGAGAAAGGACTACACTTTGAGATTAAAGAATCAGTGTTACCTTTGGAAATCAAGAATTTTCAAGCTTTGGTTGAAAGGTGCAGGAAGGTAGAAGTCATAAGGAGAGAAAGAGACTATAGAGGGAACGTAGGCGAACCAGCTAAGTCTAAGAGTCAATCTCAGAATCATAAGGGAAAACAGAATCAGAATAAACCTTATTATCGTGCACCAGGGAATCAACATAAGTAATATCGTTCTACTGCTTCAGGATCGGGGAGCGGAGACCAGAAGACCCGGAATCAAGGTCAACTTATCAGATGTTTCAATTGTGGGGGGACCGACCATATGACTGATAGCTGTTCTCTCAAAGGACCCAAATGTTTCAACTGTGGTCGAGTGGGGCATGTGGCAAAGGATTGCAATGCACCGTAGCAGGGACCGACTGTCAACACAGCTAGAGCCAATAAACCGACAGCCAAGGGACGAGTTTACAATGAGTAGAGCCGAAGCTTCAGACTCTGACGACCTTGTACAAGGTATGTGTGACATAAACGATACTCTTTTAATTGTACTTTTTGATTTGGGGGCAACACATTCTTTTATTTCGATGGATTGCGTGAAACGTTTGAGTTTACCTGTTTCTTCCTTACCATATAATCTGATTGTTTCTTCTCCAACTGCTAAGCCAGTTACTGTTAGCTCTACTTGCTTAAACTGTCCTATGATTATTCAGGATAGACATTATTGTGTTGATCTGATTTGTTTGACTTTGATACAATTAGATGTAATTTTAGGCATGGATTGGTTATCCTCCAACCATATTTTAATAGACTGTTCCCGTAAATCTTTAATTTTTCCCAAGGATGAGAATTCTGAATTTTTATCCGCTAATCAAGTAATAACTTCTTTAAAAGAGGGAGCGCAAGGATACATGTTGTTATTTTCCTTAGACGTTAAGAGCGAGTTAGACTTGCAGTGTCTACCCATTGTCAATGAGTTTCCGGAAGTTTTTCTTGATGATGTACCTGGACTACCACCTGTTCAAGAGATCGAATTCACCATTGATCTGATCCTAGGCACTGGACCGATATCTATAGCACCATATCGTATGTCGCCATCGGAGCTTGAGGACTTGAAAGGACAACTAGTTGAGTTGATGAGTAAAGAATTCATTAGACCTAGTGTATCACCGTGGGGAGCTCTAGTGTTGCTCGTGAAAAAGAAAGACGGAACTTCTCGCTTATGTGTAGATTTCCGCCAACTGAACAAAGTGATGATTAAGAATAAGTATCCACTTCCAAGGATAGATGATTTGATGGATCAACTACATGGAGCAACTGTTTTCTCTAAGATAGATTTACGATCGGGATATCACCAGATCTGTGTAAAAGTGGAAGATGTTCCAAAAACAGCATTTCAAACACGCTACGGACATTACGAGTACCTTGTAATTCCATTCGGTGTGACGAATGCTCCAGCTATATTCATGGATTACATGAATAGGATTTTTCGTCCTTATTTGGATCAGTTTGTCGTTGTCTTTATTGACGACATCTATTCCCCTGATAAAGAAAAACACGCTGAACATCTCAGTGTGGTTCTCCAAATTTAAAAGAAAAAAAGACTTTATGCGAAACCTAAAAAGTGTGAATTTTGGTTAGACCAAGTTCAATTCTTAGGACATGTGATCTCGAGGGATGGAATTGTTGTAGATTCATCGAAAGTTGAAGCTGTTTTACAGTGGGAAAGACCCAAGACTGTAACGGAGATCCGTAGTTTTGTGGGGTTGGCTGGATACTATAGAAGATTCATTGAAGGATTTTCTAAGATAGTAGGACCACTTACCCTGTTAACTCGGAAGGATCAAGTTTTCATGTGGACTGAAGCTTGTGAAGAAAGTTTTCATGGGTTAAAACAGAGGCTGACTACTTCACCTGTATTGATACTACCAGATCCTAAGGAATCATTTGAAATATATTGCGATGCTTCACATCAAGGATTGGGTTGTGTCTTAATGCAAAATCGGAAAGTTGTGGCTTATCCTTCAAGACAGTTGAAGACTCATGAGCGAAATTACCCTACGCATGATTTGGAATTTGCAGCGGTGGTATTTGCTTTAAAGATCTGGAGACATTATTTGTATGGATCAATATTTAATGTTTTAAGTGATCATAAAAGTTTAAAATACCTATTTGATCAAAAGGAACTGAACATGTGACAAAGGCGTTGGTTGGAATTCTTAAAAGATTATGATTTTCAACTACAATATCACCCTGGGAATGCTAATGTAGTGGCTGATGCTTTGAGTAGGAAATCAGTGCATGCTTCATATATGATGGCCAGAGAGCAGGAATTGTTGGAACAATTTCGGGATATGCGCTTAACAATGGAAAAATCACCAGGAATGATTTGTTTGGGTATGATTACTGTTACAAACAAATTGATCGAACAAATATTGGAAAAACAAGGAGGTGATCAATACCTGCAAAGAGAGAGAGAGTTAGTACAACAAGGAGCAGTGTCAAAATTCAGAGAAGGGACTGATGGAATTTTAAGATTTGGTGAGAGGATTTGTGTACCAGATGACGCTGAATGATGGGCTCCGGCAAGTGTACCGGATTGAAGAAAGTAATAATAAAACGGTGAGAAACCGAGTATTGAACTCAGGGATTGGGTGATCAAGTACCACTTCACAAATTTAACAATTATTTAGAACAAAAGAAATTGATGATTTTAATTAAGATACAAATTATGAAAAGAAACTAAAATAAATATTTTATGTATTTTTGAATTAATTAACTAAAAATCAAAACTAAACAAGGAACAAACAATTAAAGAAAATTCTAGGGATCCAATTTCACCAACGCTATGAACACGCATCCCTCATAGACAAGAAATACTTATCCCAATTCATTTGATTCAATTATATCAATTCTTCTTAACTTCTAATCAACTTCTAAGGTCAACCAAGAATCTTAATTTATTCTAGTGTCTCTCCTCTAGAACACATCACTTAATCACTAATCAACTATATCTCTATGATGATTATTTATCAAGAAATTCATTAAGTCCTATGATTCTCTGTTGAAGTTGCATAAAGCTCCTATGGTATATCTCTATCCGTATTAACCCTATGGTTTTATCTCAATACCCTTGACACATAAATATCCTCTCAATCTCATTATGATTAGCCTATCATCTAATTGGTGATCAAGCAATTAGAAGCATTAATAACAGAGAACAAAACACAAAAGAATGAGAAGAAGAAATTAAGAAAGCTGAAATAAAATCACCAAACCGTCATGGCACGGTTACACCGTCACCCTAGAAAAAGAGATTTAGCTACTACTCATAAGAAAGAAAGAACAAGAACAAAAATAACTATGAAAGACTCCATCACTGTGTTGCTCCTTGCGGCACTCCTCTTTCGGTTCTCCCTGATTTGCTGATTCGCTGTCGCACACGGGTCAAAAACGAGTAGTTAGAAAAAAAAACTGTAGTTAGGGAACGACAACTCGAGTATCGTATCTCAAGGACTCTTGGATTATTATTAACCTACAAATTGATTTTTTTTTTGGGGGGTAGGTTTAAGATTCTATTAAGAAAACAGTGCAATTAAGTGATTATCAATAAGCTAGAATGATTAATCTACTGTTTCGGTTTCCCAACTATCATTGATTCATATAATTTCCATGCCCTAAGCGGATTCTAATCCCTTTTCGATTATAGCAGCAATTAAACAAGCACACTTGACACGACGAGATATATGTTCCTAATTTCCGAATTAAGCAAACGGATTAAAGCTATCGTGAATTAAGCAAACACGATCAAACACACGCGGATTAAGCAAACACGATCAAGGTAAAGGAACATAGAATCATCGAAATTAATGAATACCTGTTCTATATAACTTGAATTAAGCAAACAAGGCATATAACATACTGTTGAAAGGGATAAGCAATTTGATTGGGAATTACGGAACCTCAAGTGTCGACGGAAACCGATTACAACAGACTAATCCCTGGTGATTAGTTCTCCATCACAAACGTAATAAAAAAACCTTTGAAATAATTTGTAAAATAGTGAAAATTGTTTCCCATTCTGTCTGCCCTGGTGCCTTTTTATAGATCAGGTGCGCGTCACGGCCGTGATGGCCATCACGGCCAGGCCGTGACGTGTTCTGCCAAGGGCACGCATTCAAATTCTAGTCTGTCACGGCCGTGATGCCCATCACGGCCAGGCCGTGATCAATTCTGTCCATGGGTGCTGATCTATCACGGCCGTGACCTCCATCACGGCTAGGCTGTGATGCTCTCTGATCTTCAGGGTCTTCTCATCACGTCCGTGATGGGTATCACGGATGGGCCGTGATGCTTTCTGGTCTTCATGGGTAGCTCATCACGGCCGTGACCAGTGTCACAGCCTGGGCGTGATGGCTTTTGCTTTAAGTCTCCTTCCCTTTTTGCTCTTCTCATTAACCTGAAAATATGAAATAGCAGTAATTGCTTTATTTGACTCAAAATTAACTAAAATATCCTAAAACTACTTAAGAGACTCAAAATATTGCTTGAGGACAATTAAATCCAAATTTGGGCGAAAACGAGATTAAACTCGAATAATTAGTACAAAAACCATGGTCTTACTAGTTATAAAACTAGACGAGCCAGAGGTCAGTTTCAATGCATCTCTCCAAAACCAGATTCAAACTATTCAAGCATGCATCAAATGAAGAACCATACACAGTAAAATAATCCATAAACATTTCCATGTAATTCTCAATATATTCAGTAAAAATACTAATCATGCATCTCTGGAATGTGCCAGGAGCATTGCAAAGACCAAATGGCATTCTCCTGTAAGCAAAAGTGCCGAAAGGGCACGTAAAAGTTGTCTTTTCTTGATCCTCTAGTGCAATGTGGATCTGAAAGTAACCCGAAAAACCATCAAGAAAACAATAGTGTGATTTACCAGCTAGCCGTTCAAGCATTTGATCGATGAACGGCAAAGCGAAGTGATCCTTTCTAGTAGCCTGGTTCAATCTCCTGTAATCAATACAAACTCTCCAGCTATTCTGAACTCTAGTGGGAACAAGTTCATTGTTTTCATTTTTTACCACTGTGAGTCCAGATTTCTTAGGTACAACTTGCACTGGACTCACCCAATTACTGTCATAGATAGGATATATGATACCTGCATGCAAGAGTTTTGTTACCTCCTTCTTCACAACATCAAGAATCAAGGGGTTAAGCCGCCTTTGGGGCTGCCTAACTGTTTTAGCCCCATCCTCCAACAGAATCCTATGCATACACCTGGATGGGCTAATGCCTGGTATGTCGGCCAAGGTCTGCCCAATCGCCTTCTTATGCTTCTTCAAAACCTGCAAGAGCTTAGTTTCTTGGTCAAAATCAAGGTTAGAGGAAATTATAACCGAAAGTTTTTCATTCCTCTCTAAATAAGCATATTTCAGATTTTCAGGAAGTGGCTTAAGCTCTAAGGAGGGTGGCTGCTCAATAGATGATATGTTTGGGGCAGCCGTGCTGTCAAGAACTTCAGCTGAAAAAACAGCTTCATTTATACTGTCACCCTGCAAGGCAGCATCAATCTCATCACAAACAGCACAAAGGTCGGTGTTAGTACAATTAGCACATGAGTAAACATCATCAAAACCAGAAAGAGATGGAAAATCAGCAGGTGCAACCAAATCATAATAAGTGTCATCAACAATTTCAGAAAGCAACTCTATTTGAAAAACAGAATGCTCTTCCAAGGGATGCTTCATAGCATCGAAAATGTTGATTTTCGCAACAATGTCACCAAATTCCATGGACATGGTTCCATCGTCAACATCAATCTTTGTTTTCACCGTTTTCATGAACGGTCTGCCCAGAATGATTGGTGATCTGCTTGAATTCGTTTCTCCTGCCATGTCCAGAATGTAAAAATCAGCAGGGAAAATCAAGTCATTAACTTGCACAAGCAAATCTTCTACTACTCCAATGGGGCGAGCATTGGTCCTGTTTGCCAACTAAATAGTAAGACCTGTATGCTGCAAAGGACCAAGATCAAGATTGTTAAAAACAGAAGTAGGCATAACATTAATAGAAGCTCCTAAATCCAACATGCAATTATCGAATTGACTATCCCCAATGGTACATGGAATAGCAAAAGTTCCCGAATCCTTGCATTTCTGTGGCATTGCCTGATTGAGGGCTGAAACGGTAACCTTTTCAGGTGCAGGTTTAGGTTGAATGAGGGCTGAAACATTTCGTCCCAAATTGACTCTCTCATTTCCCTTCAACCTCCTCTTGTGTGTGCACAAATCCTTCAGAAACTTCGCGTATTTCGGAACCTGCTTAATCACATCAAGAAGCGGAATATTTACCGCCACTTTTCTGAATACATCCAGAATCTCTCTCTCTTTGTCTGCCTCATCAATCTTTTTATTTTTCAGTACTCTTTGCGAGAAGGGAATTGGTGGCACATACTTTTTTTCAGCCTCAATAACAACAGAAGGTTCAGGTGTTACCTCAACAATTTTTTTTTATTTTTTTCAGGGGTTAGTTCTGCAACCTTTCCGGATCTCAAAGAAATTGCACTCACATTAGGATTAGGGACATTAGGATTCACTACTGTTTGTGCAGGTAGTTGGTTCGATCCTTGAGCTTGCTGCATGGCATTCATCGAAGTGGCAAGCTGTCCAATCTGTGTCTGCAAAGTATGAATACTAGAATCCGTTCGTTGCTAAAACTGGAGATTGTTTACAACCATTTGCTTGACAAGGTCCTCTAGTGAAGGTCCGGAAGGTGCAGAGGTGGCCACTTGGGGAGAGTTCTGTGGTGGTGTAGGCGGTAACATCAGTTGTTGTTGTTGTGTGGATGAGTTTCCATACCGAAGGTTTGGATGGTTTCTCCAGCTGGGGTGGTAATTATTAGTGGAAAGGTCAGGAATGTTGTACCTGTTCTGATTGTTTCCTTGATTGTAAAGATCAGCTGCATATGCTTGAGGCAACTCAGTGACCGACTCATCTTTCAGAAATGGACATGTATCGGTCAGGTGTTCAGGAGAAGTACAAATACCATACAACCTTGCTGTTTGAGCTTTATCCACTGCCAAATTTTTCACTAAAGAAGTAAGCTCATCAAGTCTGGTTTCAAGGGATTTGTTGGAAGAAGAAACATGGATCTCATTCACACCCTTTGTTTCGACAGAATTGTTTCTAGTTGTGAACTGTTGGGAGTTGAGTGACATGTTCTCAATCAATGACTTCGCAGCAGCAGGGGTCCTATCAACAAGTGCTCCCCCGCTAGCAGCATCTAAAATGTTTCTATCCATTGGTAGAAATCCCTCATAAAAGTACTGAATAAGAAGTTGCTCGAAAATCTGGTGCTGAGGACAACTGGACACCAACTTCTTAAATCTCTCCCTGTACTCGGCCAATGATTCATTGCCTTGTCTAATTGATAAGCCTCTGGCTTATCTAGTTTTATAACTAGATGGACCGTGGTTTTTGTGCAAATTATTCGAGTTCACTCTCGTTTTTGCCCAAATTTGCCTTGTTTTGTTCCTAAGTTGGACTTTGTCTCGTTTTGCGTCTTTTGTGTAGTTTTTAGCTTATTTTGGATAGAATTATGCTTTTGGTTGCTTTTTGTGTTTTCAGGTCAATAACTGAAGCTCCGGGAGTCAAGGAAAGTCAAGAAGCAGTGGAAAAAGCACTTCTGGAGACACTCGCCCCGCGAGTGTATGCTCGCCTCGCGAGACTGAAGGTCAACAAAGCAGCAAAAGTCATCATTTCTGGATCGCCACGCGAGACTCTTCTCGCCCCGCGAATCATGAAGACCTGCAAGACAGAGACCATCACGGCCAAGCCGTGATGAAGACCACGCCCGTGACAGTTTAAGGTTTGAAGTCTCGCCCCGCGAGAAGCATCTCGCCCAGCGAGAGTTTGAAGACCCTGGAAGTCAGAGACCATCACGGCCCAACCGTGATGAAGGTCACAGCCCAGAATTGAAGACTCGCCCCGCGAACACACTTTCGCCTAGCGAGAGTTCAAATTGAAAGCGCGCCAATTTTAATTCTCGCCTCGCGAGAGGCTGCTCGCCTCGCGAACGAGCGCAGATCAGGAATCCTATTTAAAGGCTGTTGCAGATCAGATTGGGGATCCATCTTTAGGAGGCTGTAGGGCTTTTGGAGGGCCGCGAATCCTAGTAGTTTTCCACTGTTTAGAGTAGCGTTTAGGGTAATTTCTTTTCTCTTTGGAGCTGTGTCTCCCTTTTTCTTATGGAGATTATGTCCGATTGTTTGTCTATGAGCATGAGGAACTAATCCCCTTGTCTGAGGGAACAATGAAGCCACCCATGGCAGTGTAGTGTTCATGTGATGTATGTCTTTCTCCCCTTCTTTTAATTGATGTTTTCCGATTCTGAATTGAATGCTTGATCATATGTATTGCGTGATTAATCAGTTAAACGTGTTTGAGGCCGAACAGCGATTCGCGTTTTAGAACTTGAATTGGGATCATCGGTCGAGTATTGCACGAGAGTGAATAGGAGATCGGTGCAACCTTATAGGGAACAAGAATTAATCAAATTCGAGATTAGGATTATGAGACCTAGTAAGTAATTAATCCAATCGTCGAATACGTCCTAATGAGCACGAGAGTGGATTTAGGAGAATTTAGGGGTCCCGGTTGACATTGTAATTGAACTTAGGGAGGAATTCATCATCACTTGGGAATACATATTGGGTAGGTGGATTTGTGACCTTGGATATTTTAATTTCTGATTTTTAGTTAATTATTTCATTAGATTTGTTAATTGAATTTTAGATATTAATCTCTCTCCCTCAACCACCTTCTGTGACTTGACCGAACATATCGGATTTCCCCCGGATTAGTCGAATTGGTAGCCCAATCCCTGAGTTCAACCTCGGTAATTACTTACCGTGTTTATTTTATTACTTGCGACGACCCGGTACACTTGCCGGAGTCACACAACACTAATACCACATATCTCTTTTCTGATTGATGCAGCTCTGGAGGCAGGGAAGTATCTCTCTAGGAAGACTTTCTTCAAATCATTCCAGGTTGAAACAGAATTCAGCTCAAGATAATACAACCAATCCTTCGCAGCACCTTGAAATGAGAATGGGAAGGCTCTCAGTTTGATATGGTCTTCTGTTATTCCTTCAGGTCTCAAAGGTGTAGAACAAACAACCTGGAATTCCTTCAGATGCTTATGCAGATCATCAACTGCAAGACCACTAAACCTTGGCAACAAGTGTATTAAACCAGATTTCAATTCAAAAGGAGCAACAACATCAACATATTCAATACATAAACCATTGTAATTAACATCAGGAACAACAAGCTGTCTTAGTGTTCTTCATTATGGAGTTTTGTTTTTGTTTTCTTCCATGTATGATCATGTATTCAATATGACATGTATGATACCATGCCTAAATCCATGTTAGCCAATCAAAATGAAATTTCTAACCCTAAGTTCATGTGATGGCCAAATCATAGAGGAAGAGTTTTGATGGAGTTTTGTTCATTGTCTTGATGTATGATCATGTCTTTCAACATACATACATGTACACTTGTTAAATTCTCATTGATTCATGAAACGATAAACGCTAATCCTAGGATTTATTGATGTCCGACCTTGAGACTTGGAGGATTAGGATGATTTTGATTTCCTAATCTTGTTGTTTAGTCTTAATCCATTGTCTTAAGTATGTTAGAAACCTTAATCCATGACTTAGGAGATTTTTGGAATTGGTTAAGCCACTAAACCCTAGTAGGCCGTGACCTATATAGGTTTATTTAGTGATGTTTTAGTTGTTTGATTAATGGATTGATTGGTTGTGTGTTGAATGTTAACTGTGTTTATGACGTACGAGGATTTCCGACACCCGGCGAGTTATTACTTTTTCACTGAGGAATTTCGAGAGGTAAGAGGGGTTACCTGACGGGTTATTCGGATGGCCACATGTTCTTGTTTGTGGTCTGTATATTTTTATTTATGTGTTTAGGGTGTTTTCAGTTTATTTTATTCGGCTATGTGTGTTTATAGCTGTAATTTATTTATCTGCTTTTAATTTATTTAATTATCTACAGTTATTTATTATAGTACTGTGATGCATAATCTGCCTGTGATATATTGATGATGATGATGTTGGATGTTGTTTGTGAAGCCTGACAGTGGTCAGTGCCCAACCGATTAATAAGATAAAAGCGTTAATAAGCGGTATAAATTATATTCAATGTTTTATGTGAAAATCTTGATATATAATATTTATGGAAAATATTATTTGGGAAAAATAATAAGTATTTGAGAAATATTATTATTTTAATGATTTATTAATAAAAAATTGATTTATGTGTCATAGAGAGGGCGTAACAGTAAAAATATTTTACTACTTCTAGTAGTTATATAATATATTTCGCAATATTTTAAAATGTTGTTTTGTGAAATTTATCTGCGAAAATAGGTTAACCGTGATTTTAAAAAAAATGTTTAAGTGGAAAACTGAGTTTTGGCTTTAAATTGGTTTAAAATGATGTAACGACGGCAATTTGTAAAACCGACGACGGCAAGTATTTTAGAGACAACAACGCGTATTTTTGTTGAACTTCAAATCTCTGTGACCCTCTTTTCTGAAAATGATATTTTCGGTAACCGGTGTTTTATGACGGAATTTGCCCATATATTAAGTTTTCCAGAATCAAGTTTTGAGTTGAACATGATTTTAAAGATTTTAGAACTTAATAGCCGAGACATCGGGGTGTTAAGGTTCTGTGAGTTGTGGACTTAATGTCTAATGTATACAAGAGGTATACTGTCCATTAAAGAGGAGTTTAATGATGTTTTCTATCGCCACGAACTTAAGACTGATTGCAAGGTCTAATGGTTTCGTGATTGAGCACTCGGATTGTGAAATCTTGTGTTGTTAATAATGTTTTAAAGACGTTTGGAGTTGAAGATGGTCGAATGTTTTGTGTACTTCGACAAAAGAACATTATTCACAAAGAGAAAAGACGAGAATAAAATGTTTTACATGCATTTAAGCAGACGTGCTTTCGAATTGAGTTGAGCATGGCACCTTAATGGTATACATGTAATTAATTATGATATCGAGGGGATATTCATGTCATTGTACCTTGTGTGGTCAATGAGAACTAATTGTGTTAACGCCATTGTACCTTGTGTGGACAATAATGCATGGTCTTGCGAGTGCCTTTATGGCAACCGAGTTTGATCAACTTTGCGTGTTGTTGATATCTCCGGGAGATTAGGTAAAATGTTAGAGAACGATTATTGAAGTGTATCATGCATATTTTAAAACGACGAAGTTTGGATATGAATCCCTTTGAGATGCTATGATGTGTGATACCTTATTTGTGAGAGTTTAACTGATATGGATATTTATACGTATACATATGTTTTGTTGTGTCGTGCATGTGGTTCTCGTGTTATGACTCAAATGTCGGTTTCTCACTCTTGCATGTTTTCTTTCCGTTCTCTACTCGTGTTATATTTTATCTGCAATTAGATAGATCGAGAGATCCCCTTAGCCCATCAGCGGTTGAGGACGATCATGTTTGATCGGGCCCACTATGCTGGCACATGGGAGATAGATCTCGGCACTTTGAGCGCCACATACTATGGCCCATCTACGGTGACAGCGGGCACGACAGTTTGGGGACCCATTTCGAGACTACATATGGTGGAGACTTGTGAGATATCGTTACCTCCTGTAAGGCAATACCTACAGTTTTTGAGGGATAATGGAAGGCTTGATTATCCGCACCAGCCTGTTGAACCGCTTCAGGTGGCACCTGTAGCAGCAGCACCACCAGTTGAGGTGGAGATGGATGAGATAGTGGAAGATCCCGAGGAGAATTTTGAGGAGGAGCTTGAGGTTCACTCACCGACCTTTGGGGATGACCCAATCGGTGAGGTAGTAGATGTATCTTCACCGGATACACCTTCAGTGAGTGTGGGTGATCATTCTGATTCCCCCTGTAGTTCTTATTAGCTTTGACCAGCTTAGGTATAGTCGTTGAGTAGCGAGTCTTTCATCAGTTTTTGATCAGGCTACTGAGAGCCATTTATTTTGATTATGGTTCTAGTTGTGTCGCTGCTGTTTATGTATATGTCTTTACTTTTTCTTATTTAGTGTGATGGAGAAAAGCCTATCGTGATGGAGGCTCTTTTGTGATCTCCTATAGTTATAGTTTTATGTTTTGTATAAAACTTATGACGCTTATTTATGCTTATGTCGTACATCTCCGAGTTGGTTGCATTGTCTTGAGTTGATATTATGAAGAAGGAAAAATTTCAAATTGTATCATAATTTCCGTAATGGTAAAACATTGAAAGTAACATTTTCCGAAAGTAACCAGCATTTTAGTTTTATTTCCGCATTTTCGGTAACTATGTGACGGCCCCCAGAAAGGTTGTCGTAAACAGTTCCCTTACTTTTTTGATCTTTTTATTCTAAGCCATTGATTTATTTAAATATTATATAAACATTCCCTATTCTGTATGTTTCTATCCTCCAAGATCTTTATGGATGATGTTAGCGAACGCCAATTTTGATGTATGATCAATATGATCAATACAAGTCGATGAAAAAGTTTAAAATGGATGATAACCTCCCAAACACATAATGTATCATGTTTATTGCATTCAATATGTTGTTGAAAACTTTGTGAAGAAATTGAACAACAAACACATGCGTAAATGGGTTAAAACAGGCATGTACAACAATTATAAATAACAAAATTCTTAATTCTATACATTAAAATTGTATAAATGCAAGCAGGCCCTGATTTTTTTATTAGTGTATAGGGCAAGGGTTAAGCATGTTTGAAGGCTTAATCATATTCCTTGTGTGTTAGTGAGCTTGTGTTGAAAATTTAAGGTCAATCGGACATGAAACAAGCTTAGAACACACCGAAATGCGTGAGAATAGGATACCAAAAGAAGGTCCGGTGTTTGGAAGTTGGGAGACCCAACATTAGAGCGTTGGCAATCTCAAACGTCGGTTGTTGGATGCTCAAGCATGCAAGAGGGGGTCAGACACGAAGCGTCCACACGTCGATTGAATGAGGCACGTGTCATCAGCAGCCACTCTTGAGCGTCGGAACACCCCATGCCAGAGCGTGGGCACACTCAAGCGTGCTACGTAGACAACATCAACTTAAGTTTTAACTTAAGTCATATTCTTGCTAATTTTTTTCTAAGGTTTCAGAGTGTAAACCAGTTGACAGCCAAATTAATACATCACCGGATGCAAATTTGAATGACAATGTTTTGGCTAAGGCTCCAAAGCAAAAATCAGATGTAGACAATGAAAAGATTGATAAATCTTCGGGTGAAAAATTGAATGACAATGATTTGGTTGAGACCATTTATGCAAGTCTCCCGACCATGTCTCAAATTCAATTCCACAGAACTCAACTTCTGCTGCAACTAATTCTGACTCTACAACCAAGAATACTACGACTCCACTACGCGTTTCAAAGGCTACCTTTGATTTAACAATTAGTGGTAAGAATATTGAGACTCCTGAGATTAATTCAACCCCTATGCATCCTAATGTTGCTCATGATATGAAGATACTTGGTAAGTTTTTGGGAAATAGGGATTGGTTGACCTAGAGAATGACTCTATCTCAGCAGAGCTGATGAATAATGATAATGCCGATGAAGTTGGTTCTGATTTCACGGTGGTTATGTCTAAGTCTCAGAAGTATAATCTGAGGAAAAATAGAAAACGTAATGTTATATTTACATGACTTAGTTTTTTTTGGCATGGGTTTTTGTTTATGGTCTCCCATGATTTTGTTTTCTATTGTTTTTCTTCTTTCTTTCAATACATTTATGGTAACATAGGATCACCTTGCTTAAAAAAAACATTTTCTTGCTCATTTTCTTCTTTATTCCATGAGAACCAAAGAGCCTATGAGAGTGAAGCAATGAGCTTAAGAGAGAGAAAGTATAGATAGCGGGAAATCTAGTCATCCGATCGCGATTCCGACTTTGTTTATGCAATCAGAGCAACGAGTATGTCACATATCTATCTTCGATTCTTTGGTCAGGGGAGGTAATGCCCGAATCCCTAACACGTCGACATTGTCGACATTTGTGTTCTTCGTCTTTTCCCTTTGTTCTTTCGTTATTTCTTCCTACGATGACTGCATGTTGTTTGTGTTAGGTCAAATTTCGGAGCATTGAGGAGCCTTGGGGAGCACGTGGAACCAAGGAGAGGAGGGAGAGACGAGGTTGCATAGCTTCAAACAAGTGTACGAGAATACTCATGGTGGGGAAAGAACCACTGTCGTTGGTGAGGCAAGAGTAGTTTAGAATACTATGATATGCGTAGGGGATCCTAAACCCGACTAGAGGTTGTGTAACAAACAACACTTAAACCGCAATGGTGGCAATAGTGAAGTAGTACCGATGAGGGTTTAAGCATTGTGGGTTTAACAACAATAGGTGGGTTTACTGTTGATTAAGGTTGTATGCTTAGCATGATTATGCTTGTTGATATAATATGCCATATTATATGCTTGCTATGTTGTTGATAACTTGCTTAGTGTATATGCTTATATGACCATGATACAATGCTTCATTGATAACATGTATACTTGATTCCGTATGATAGATAATGTGAGCATGATGTGGTATGTTAAGCTTTCTGCATGATTAGAAATAAGTAATGGTTGTTGTTGATTGGGTGATATATGCTATGAGCCGGACTGATACTATGTGTGATAGTACCTTATCCGATGAATTAGCTGGTGTATTGATGAGTGTGATTTCACCTCATTTTCCATGTACATTTCTGCATGCATTTGCATATAGTTAGGCCAATTTAGTGTTGATTTTGTATAGTTTTTCCTTTGGAACGGATGAGGTGGTTTATGGTGTTGTTTTGCAGGATTTAATGGAAAAATGCCCAGAAATTAGCCTTGATGGAGCTTGGATGAAAAAGGGCCTGAAAAGAGAAGAAATTGAGCCAAGCAGAATTCTGGTGATTCGCCCCGCGACCCTGAAAGCTGACTGTTGGAGAAAATGCAAGCCTTTCTGGTTCGCCTCGCGAACCCATGTCTCGTCTCGCGAGTCTGCAAACAGAAGCCATCACGCCCATGCCCTGATGCTCCTCACGGGCGTATTGAAGAAAAACCTTTTGGTCTCGCGTCGCGAAGAAACTCTCGCCTCGCGAGAGTTCAATTCTCTGAAGCAGATTTTTAATATTCGCCTCGCGAGACATGTCTCGCCTCGCGAATGCGTGCAGCACTGACTGGTATAAGTGGCTGTTTTAGGGCAGAAAAGAGACAGCTTTTGGTGGAGAGAGCACTTGGGGACTTGGAGGCTGCGGCTGAGATAGGGTTCCAGCCCTAGAAGGGGAGATTTCCTTGCTCTGGGAATGGAGGAAGCTTGTCTATGAGTGTTCTCCATCCCTTTTCTCACTCTATTTTGTATTTCCTTTTATCATGAGTAGTTAAATCCCCATTGTTGGGGTTAGATGTAGCTTTTCTGAACTTGTTGTATTTGATTTGGTGTTTTAATGCAAGTCTCTATTTCTTTATGAGTGTGTGATTCTGTGCTTAATGCTTTCCTTGGATTAGCTACCCATAGGAATGATATGTTGCTTTGATAGATGACTGGAAGGTTGGTGTTAAGGCCTGCTCATGAATCATATGCCAAGTAGTTCAAGAATCTAGGAATAGGTGTTGAATGCTTGCAATCTTATAAGTCTTGACTTAATGCAAAATCACAGATTAATCCACCTAAGACATTAGGGTTTGATTTGTGGTTTTAGGCTCAATGCACCTAAGACATTAGGCTTGAGTACTTTAGAAAAGGCTTGATTGTCATAATTGAAGTAGTGCTTGTGTTGATTACCATTTCATTGCAATTAAGGGAGGATTAGTGTAGTCTAACCCTAACAATCTTAGCCATATCTCTGTTTGCCTTCCAAGTGTTCGATATAATTCCCAAAAGACCAAAAATATTATTTTGCTTTCTTTATTTTCTGTTGAATCTCTCATATTATAGTTTAGTCTAGATAGTTGTTAAGTTTGTGAATTGGTAATTGACAATTAATCCCTGTGGATACGATAACCGGTCTCACCACCGTATTACTTGATTGCGACGAGGTGCACTTGCCTTTATATTCTAAAATCACGCATCATGTATGTTGTGCTGAATGGTGAAACACTAAGATATGAGGTTGAGATACTAAGCCACGAGTTAGCATTGAGATGAGATGGTGAGATTCATATTGCTTTTGTCGTTGTATTTCATCATCACGTGGATTGGGGTGGTTTGGAGGATGGATACCCAAGGGATATAATGGGTATTACTCTAATTAAGAAAACAAAAACAAAAAATAAAATGATACACATTCCCTTTCTTTCTCTCACGTTCTTAGCGCTGCACCACTCAGAGACTCCGATTCCCACAAACCCAAAAATCCAAATCTCTCTTCTTCATCGTCATCCATCCCTCACTCTGAGTTCTCTCACCATGTTCCTTCCACCGCTCATATCAACAACGACAGCTTTGGATGATGCCCGACGAATGTCATCGTTGCCCAGAAATGGTGGCAGCTAATGTTTCTCTGGCAGCACGATCACTTTTACTTCAACGAGCTCAAAAAGGGTATTCGCCTATCAAGAACCATAACCAAAGACCTTGTCAACGCCGAACATGTATACCAGATCTCCGTAGTTGATAACGTCACCACCGCCGCTGTCATCGTTGCCCAGAAACGGTGGCAGCTCATGTTTCTCTGGCAGCACGATCACTTTTACTTCAACGAGCTCAAAAAGGGTTTCCACCCATCAAGAACCATAATCAAAGACCTCGTCAACACCGAATATGTAGACGAGATCTCCATCGTTGATAACGCCACCACCGCCGCCTTCATCGACATTTAGAACACGACATGGTACTTCCAAGAAGGAAGGTTCCAGAAGGGTTATGTTGTGGTTATGCTCCATTACGCTTATGGGGATGTGAAGAAGTAAATGTCGCAGTTTGCAGCGAGCTCACTGTGTCACTATGTAGCCATGTCACCGTTTAAACGATGAACCCAGATGCTGTTGTGTTGATGTACCGCCATGCCAATGTTTCGCTACTTCGCTGCGTCACTCATCACCGTCTAAAATGGTGAACCCATACCTTCGTATGTTAGAATAGAGGAGAGAGATAGATCGCATGCATTGAGAGATAGAGAGAGTGGAGGGAGATGGAGAGGAAGATGTTCTCTGTATGTGGGGTAGGAAATTCCAGGAAAGTGAGCAAATGAAGGAAACTATCAAGTTCTTGGCGGTAAGAGTGGGAGTGTCTGAGTGAAATTTTTTTTGATAGGAAAATGTTAGTAATTAGTGTGTTATGTTAGTGGGGGAGTTGAACCCATGACCTCTTTATCACCCCAAACCCTATGTCCTTCCAAAAAAAAAAACTCATCCACCTTATAACTCCCAAATGTCTGAGTGATGATTGAACAATTCATTTACTTTTTTGCCCTTTTTATTCTAAGCCATTGATTTATTTACATATTATATCAACATTCCCTATTCTGCATGTTTCCATCATCCAAGATCTTTATGGATGATGTTAGCCAACGCCAATTTTGATGTATGATAAATGTGATCAATACGAGTCGGTGAAAAAGTTTAAAATGGATGATAACCTCCCAATAATATATCATGTTTATTGCATTCAATATGTTGTCGAAACCTTTGTGAAGAAATTTAACAACAAAACATGCGTAAATGGGTTAAAACGGGTACGTACTACAATTTCTGAGTGTAAACCAGTTGACAGCCAAATTAATACATCGCCGGATGGAAATTTGAATGACAGTGTTTTGGTTAAGGTTCCAGAGAAAAAACCAGGTGTAGACAATGAACACATTGATACATCTTAGGGTGAAAAATTGAATAACAATGATTTGATTAAGACCATTTATGATGAGTCTCACGACCATGTCTCAATTTCCATTCCACAGATCTCAACTTCTGTTGCAACTAATTCTTACTCTACAACCAAGAATACTCGGACTCCACCGCACGTTTCAAGGGCTATCTCTGATTTAACAATTAGTGGTAAGAATCTTGAGACTCCTGAGATCAATTCAACCCCTATGAATCCTAATGTTGCTCATGATATAAAGATACTTGCTAAGTTTTTGGGAAATAGGGATGATGATGACCTAGAGAATGACTCTATCTCAGCAGAGCAGATGAATAATGATAATGTTGCTGAAGTTGCTTTTGATTTCACGGTGGTTATGTCTAAGTCTCAGAAGTATAATCTGAGGAAGAATATAAAACATAACTCAGTTTAGATTTACATGACTCAGTTTTTTTTTTTTTTGGTTTATGGTCTCCCATGATTTTGGTTTCTATTGTTTTTCTTTTTTCTTTCAATAAATTTATGGTAACATAGGATCACCTTGCTTAAAAAAAACATTTTCTTGCTCATTTTCTTCTTTCTTCCATGAGAACCAAAGAGCCTATGAGAGCGAAGCAGTGAGATTAAGAGAGAGAAAGTATAGATAGCGGGAAATCTAGTCGTTCAATCACGATTCTGACTTTGTTTCTGCAATCAGAGCAATGAGTATGTCACGTATCTATCTTCGATTCTTTGGTCGACGGGGGTAATGCCCGAATCCCTAACATGTCGACATTGTCGACATTTGTATTCTTCGTCATTTCCCTTTGTTCTTTCATTATTTCTTGCTTCACTTAAGGATTTTGAGGAAGATATGGGTATAGGACGATGACTGCATGTTGTTTTTGTGTTAGGGCAAATTTTGGAGCATCGAGGAGCCCTGGGGAGCACGTGGGGGCAAGGAGAGGAGGGAGAGATGAGGTTGTATAGCTTCAAACAAGTGTATGAGAATACTCAAGGTGGGGAAAGAACCACTGTCGTTGGAGAGGCAAGAGTAGTTTAGAATACTATGATATGCGTAGGGGATCCTAAACCCGACTAGAGGTTGTGTAACAAACAACACTTAAACCGCAATGGTGGCAACAGTGAAGCAGTACCGATGAGGGTTTAAGCATCGTGGGTTTAACAACAATAGGTGGGTTTACTTTGATCGAGGTTGTATGCTTAGAATGATTATGCTTGTTGATATAATATGCCTGATTATATGCTTGCTATGTTGTTGATAACTTGCTTAGTGTATATGCTTATATGACCGTGATACAATACTTGATTGATAACATGTATACTTGATTCCGTATGATAGATAATGTGAGCATGATGTGGTATGTTAAGCTTGCTGCATGATTAGAAATAAGTAATGGTTGTTGTTGATTGGGTGATATATGCTGTGAACCGAACTGATACTATTTGCGATAGTACCTCATCATATGAAATTAGTTGGTGCGTGTTGTGCTGAATGGTGAAACACTAAGATACGAGGTTGAGATACTAAGCCATAAGTTAGCATTGAGATGAGCTCATGTGATTCTTATTGCTTTTGTCGTTGTATTTAATCATCACGTGAATTAGCTACTGGGGATGTGTTGTGACGAGTATCCTGATCTGCTGGGGATACGTCGTGGTAGCGGACGATCATCCTGAAATGTTGGGGATTGATCAAGATAGTGAGCGAGCATCCTAATCTGCCGGGGTTGGGTTGTGACGAGTATCCTAACCTTCTGGGGATATGTCATGGTAGTGGAAGGACATCCTGATTTGTTGGGGATATGTAGCACTGTGGTGAATGATATATTTTGATCTGCCGAGGATGTATCGTGGTGGCTACATATTCAAGTACGTTTAGTTACACGAGCAAGAGTGAGCCTGATTGGCTTGAGATCTTTGGGGATGATTATTATGTGTGACTTGAAGGATGGTTGTGCGTGCTACCCTTGTTCTGTGTTGTCATTGTATTTTATTCTATTTCTGCTTCCCAATTTACGATGACTTGAGTAGATTCTTATTCCTTGTTTCTTTTTTTTTTTTTTTTGTATTTATTGTTTTAGGATGAGAAGACTTCGTCAAGGATTACTCTTCTGGAGAGGGAGACGTGTCGCAGAAGCCAGCGGTCGCGGGAGTGGATGGGATGTAATGCCTTATATTAGTGTTTACAAACCAATACAAGACATCCACATGAATTGTTAGTCAAACTGATAGTCTTAACATAATTGTCATACATGACCTTACAAAACTCAAATAAAGCGTTAATTAAAGAAATTACTCATGAACTTCATTAAAACAGTTTATGAAGCCGACATTTACATATTGAAGGTTCCCAGATAACATATTGGGTTAAAGAGCGATTCCTTCTTTAAATTCTCAAAATATGCTCCGAGGAACCTAAACCTGCTTATCTGAATTAACAAAAATGAGCCTAGTGAGAAAAATAATTCTCAGTGAGCTTTGCTTTATGCAAGAATAAATGAATATTTAAAACCAATTACGCAATCAAAAATGAATATAAGCATGGGCACTTTAACTTAAAACATTCACTAGATAAATTCAAGTGTGAGGGACTTTAAGTACTCTAGTTTAAAAGATTTTGGTATGATAGTCAGAGCTCTATGACAGCAATCAGGCGTCCCTTAATTGGTAGTACCATATCCTAGCCTTCAAGAAAATGAAGGACTTACAACAACATATCTCACCCACAACTACTCATGTGGCCTTAATGGTTAGATTTGGTTTCGAAACATATGTCTCACCAAAAATAAACCATTTTAAATTTTTAGTGCCCTACTATAATTCAATTTCTCATAATTAAAATCCAATCACAAAACAGAACAGCAACGGCCAATTACAAAAAGAATCCAAAACCATCAATTCACAATTTGCAAAGGCTAACACAATTTGGAGGATAAAACCTCATGTTACCATTCACACCCTTTAATTCACAGTCCAATCATCCTATCACAAACAATTAGGAATTCATAAGGAACTAACCAGAACTGAACATATCAACAATGCATTGATAACAAATTTAAAAGCATTCATAAACCAAATTTATGCAATTCAAAGAGTTATCTCATTCAAAATCTATCAACAGAATTTTCAGCAACTTGAGATAGAGATTCCTACACCAAAACCCAATCAAATTCCAAAATTCCAAAGCCTATATTGTGACAAATTCTGTCTATTTTCTATTAGCACAGGAATTAACTCAATCCAACATTTGTACAATTTATTACAAATTAAACACAACAACAGTATCATTACAGAATTCCCAATACGAACAGAAACTTGCATGTCATTGTTCTCCCTCAATACTTAATGAAATTGAATCATTCCAAAGCCCATTTCTAAGGGAAATGAGTCTAGTTCCCAATGGTACAAGAATCATTTCAAAAAAAAGCTCTGTTGAGGAAGTTATGGATGAAACACTAATAGGGGTGCATATGGGTTTAAGAGATTTTTAAAGCACCCTTACCATTTTCATAAAAAAAAAACCCTAATCATGCAACCAAAAGAAAACCAGTTGTTTAAAAGTCATATATGAGTTCAAAGCAAGCATTTCACAGAAGTAATTTAAACATTTAACAAGTAATTGGGATTTATGGTCACCCAAGGTTACAAACAACAAATCTCACCATTAGAGAAGAAAAAGTAGAAGAACAGGGAGTCTTCTTAGTTGGTGTCTCCTTCTACATGTTGCCTTCTATTTCTTTTTTTATGTTTGATCTTTTCACTTTCTTTTCTGCATGTTTTCCCTTCTTCTTTCTATTCCTTCTAAGTGTTGGATAAAAAAACTAGGTTTCTTCTTCCTTCCTTCCCCTTATCACGATCTCTCTCTCTCTCACTATTCTTCTTCTTCTATCTTCTCATATAGATGTGTGTGTTTGTGGGGTAAAAGAAAGAGAGATACTTTTCTATAGTATTTTGGGGGGTGTGGGTGTCGTGAAAAAAGAGAGAAAATGTTTTTTTGGGTGTATGTGTGGGGATTGGGGTAAATTGGTAAAGTCTTAATTCCCCCGACTTAAACTCCTTTTATCTAACACAATTCTTCCCCAAAATAATTTAAATAAAAATATTATAAGTTCTTTTTTTTGTTATTCTAAGTAATAAGTCAAAATCATCAGTTAAAAGAAATGCTTGTGATTATTTCATCCGAACTTCTACCAATAGAAGTACTGACTACATTCTTTCATCTAAGTTACTTATAAATTCCACAAATGTTCAACTATGCCTACATATAGGTATTTTTAAAAAAAAAAAACACAAAAGCGCACGAATTATTAAAAGAATGTAAATTATGGACCTATTATTTTCGAATGTTACATGGGAACACTCACTAGAGATAGTCTAGGCAGTAAGGGAGTCTTTGTTCTTACTGCTAGTGTAGGTGAGAGTGTTAAATCAGTACTTTGGTATATGGCCCATGAGTCTTTTATATTTTAATGTATTTTGGTGAGGAGAGTCAGCTAGGCTCGAGTTCCTGTATTTTATATATATTTTCACTACCTTTTGTACTCTAATGTTAGGAATATGTTTTTATAAATGGATATACATATATATGGCTTAAAATTTTGAAGTTTTTAAGCCGTGTTTTATATTATTAAGGTTATGTGTTTAGTTCCATGTGACACTCCGAAGGGTGTTACATTTAATGATCAGAGCAGTTCGGTCCTGGTCGGACTTTGGAGTCTTTAGGAAGGTTGGAACTGATCTTGTCGACTCTGCAAGATTTCAAGAACTAAATTTTGTCTCTCAAATTTATCTATTTTTATTTAACTACTATGCAAAACAATAACTTTTCTCACTAAGTTTTATTTATTTAATTTATTATTATTATAATTATTTTAAATAGTGAGTGTTTTCTCTCATATTATTCTTTTGCCATTTTATTATGATGTCAAAAAGCATTTTTTCTAAATTTCATCATCTATCATTTTTTACTTTTTATTTTATATGGTCACCTTTCTAACTTAGGGACCTAATTGAAAATTTTATATAGGTTCAGGGACCCAATTAGAATTTTTTTTAGTTCAAGGACTTACTTGAAAATTTCTAAATAGTTTAAGGACCAACTCAATAATTAAACCTTAAATTATATATATATATATATATATATATATATTAGTATCTTTTATTTGGACAATATATATATATATTAGTATCTTGAAAACTTAAAATTTAAAAATGAAGGGCTCTGCTAGGGTTTCGCTCCACGAAAACCCCTAGGGTTTTTGCTTGCATCCATGGCTGCGGAACCTTCAACAATATGTCCTTGGGGCTTCCTAGCCTCTCCTCCCCCTTCTCCTTCTCGCCATGCTGCTCCTAACCATCGCATATCCTTTGCTCAAGCCTTGAGCAACTCTCTTGATGTTTCTCTCTCTCAACTTCCAAAACCTTGCAGGATAGGTGATGCCGTGTCCATCAAGATATCGGACAAAGAACATCACAAAGGCATTGATGTATGCAAACTGAACCTTCATGGGCGCTTGCTCCTATCTAAAGGAGATAAACCTATGAAATATAATGACTTGCGTGATAAGTTAACAACTCTTTGGAGACCGATAGGCCAATGGCGTTTGACTTCCCTTGGTAAAGGGTATTTTGAATTCGGTTTCTCAACACATGAAGATCTTAGGAGTGTTTGGTCTATAGGCACTTGGAATCTAAAGCCAGGGTTGCTTAGGTTATCTCAATGGACGGCTGATTTCAATCCAAAGAACCAAAAGCATACATACTCTCAATGTTGGATAAGGCTGTACGATTTGCCCCAAGAGTATTGGAGACCAAGAATTCTATTTGAAATAGCTTCTGGAATTGGAACTCCTATCTCCATTGATGACATTACTCGCAGGAGGATGTATGGCCATTATGCTAGAATCTTGGTAGATCTTGATCTTTCCTCGAGCCTCCCTACTGAGATAATGGTGGAAAGGGAGAGTTTCTCTTTCTATGTGACAGTGGAATATGAGAAAATACCTAATTTTTGTGACTTCTGTGAAACCATTGGCCACTATATTGAAAACTGCACCAAGAAGGTTGCTCAGGCCTCCAAGAATCAATCTGCCTCGAAAAAAGGTAATCCTTCAGTAGTCCAATTTTATGTTCCAAAGAAGACTGTCAATGTTAATGCTGCTGTTAATAAATCCATTCCTGACAAAGACTTTAGAAGCCCTGTTCATGAAATGGACAACGAAATTCGGGATAATGTTGTTAATGATGATCTCAACATCGTTAATGGTGTTTCTGACAAGAATGGATTTAATACTGATCCTAGTCAGAATGAGGACCAGCAGAGGATTGTGACCCCTATTGTTGCTCCTGTTGCCGTTGCGCTCAATGCGGTTGTAGAGACTAAGGAGGTGCTAGAGACAAATAATAGCAGGGGGGATTTTGATCAGCCTCTGGCTCGACTAGTTTTTGACTAGTAAAGACCAAGGTTTTATTCGAGTTTAATCTTGTTTTCGCCCAAATTAGACTTGATTGTCTTCAAGCAACATTTTGAGTATCTAAAGTAGTTTTAGGGTAATTTAGCTGATTTAGAGTCAAATAAAGCACTTAATGTTATTTCTTGTTTTCAGGTCAATAAAGAGAGGCAATTCTGGAATTATTCGCCTCGCGAGAGGCTACTCGCCTCGCGAGCCTGAAGCCTTGCTGAGCCAGAAATGCCATCCTCTCTGTCTCGCCCCGCGAATCAATGTCTCGCCCCGCGAGAAATCCAACCCTGAAGGACAGAGACCATCACGGCCTAGCCGTGATGAAGGTCACGGCCATGACAAATAAGCACCCAAAAGTCAGAAGTGATCACAGCCTGCCTGTGATAGGCATCACGACTGTGACAAACCAGAATTTGATGTCTCTCCTCATGAACTGCTCTCTCGTCTCGCGAGAACCCAATTTGAACTCGCGCCATAATTAATATTCGCGCCGCGAGAGCATGCTCGCCTCGCGAGCGCGCGCTGATCCTGGGTTTATAAATTGCTGTTCAGGGCAGATTAGAGGGGGATCCAGACTTTTGATCATAGTGCGACTGTGAATTAGGTTTAGTATTTTTGTGTTTCTTTTGTAATGGAGAACTAGTCTCCTTGATTGATCTACTGTAAGCGGTTTCCGCCGCCACTTGAGGTTTTGTAATTCCTGAACTCATTGCTATTCTCTTTCAATATTTGTTCTGTATGTTCTATTTGCTTAATTCAGGATTATATAGAATATATATTGATTTGTTTCGATGATTGTGTGTTCCCATACTTAATCGCATTTGCTTAATTCGCGTGTGTTCATTCGTGTTTGCTTAATTCACGAGCGCTTCATCTGTTTGCTTAATTCGGAATTAGGAGCATATGTCTCGTAGCGTCTGTTTCGCTTGTTAATTGATGTTACAATCGAAAAGGGTTTAGAATCAGCTTAGGGCATGGAATTGTATGAACCAATGATAGTGGGAAACCGAGAACAGTAGGTTAATCGTTTTTAGCTATTTGATAGTTATTTAGTTTGCATTGTTTTCTGTTTGTTTTCTTAATTTAATTTCATGTCCAAACCCCCCAAAACTGACTTTTATGTTAACAACAACCCAAGAGTCCTTGTGAGACGATACTCGAGTTGTCGCTCTCTATCTACATGTTTTTGTAAACCGCTCGCTTTTTGACGCGTGCGCGACAGCGCGTCAAAATTGGTGCCGTTGCCGGGGACTCTTCTTGTTATTAACAGAAAATAAAAAAAATAAAAAAAAAATAAAAAAAAAGGAAAAAAAAATTCTGCATTGCTGAATTAGTTATGGTTGCTTTGTCTGGTTATGAATCTTAGTACTGCCATGGATAATTACATGCAAGGTTATATGCCTTATGTTGATTATGAGCCACCACCATGCATATATTATTCTAACTTTACTGAAGGCTATGAGTCTAGTAGTGGTTTTGGCATGATTGGAGTAAATGAAGTCCAACCCAGCCTGGATGAGTTAGCTTCTTTGGTGCAACAACAGATGACAGAGCACAATCTTCAATTCCAAGCAAGTCTTCAGCAAATGGCACAAGACATGTTTGAATACCAACGGAAGACAGAAGCAAGTCTTCAGGATTTGGCCGCTCAAGTTGGTCACATTGCCTCTGCCTTTACCACATTGCAAACTCAACATCTCCTTGAGAAACATACAGATTCACAAATAGTTGTTCTTGACAATACTTCTTTTGAACATGATTTTGATAATGATGTCAAGAACACTATTACTGATGAACTGTGTGCTGAATTTCCAGACATTCAGGCCTTTTCTGATTCTGTTTATTGTACCATATGTACTGATTGTACTAACACTAACATTTGTGTGGTGTGTGCTGAGATTTCTGCATGTATAGCAGGTGATGGATTTGATAGTGCAGTGAATGAAGATCGTGCAGAAGTTGAAGCAGCACCAGTAACCCTCTCTACTCGTTTGCCACCTCCCACTGTGGAACAACCAGCGATGGAGTTCAAGCCCCTGCCAGAGAGACTGGATTTTGCACCATGGCCGACCCAAGAGGGTGAGCCCCATTTTTATTGGGAGGACTTTGTTGAGAAAGAGGTCATCTTTGACCAAAGAGGGAGTGAGAAGTCCGCCGCACTTGGCGAGGTCACCATAATTGTCAAGTGCTCACTTTCATATCAAGGCTTCAAGTTATGGGACCATGGAATAAGCTTCCGTCCTTTGTCTATCACTTGGGCCTTATGCTACAAGCAATGGGATCCAGACGGAAGCCTCTGAATGAGTTTTTATTAACCCTTCCTCTTTAGTTTATTTTTTACTTTCTTGTTAGTTTTTGCTTTTCTTTGTTTTTGTTTTGTTTTCTTCAGCTCTTGAATAATTTGAGAAGATCAAGAGTTGTGTGTGAGTCTTGTGTCGGTAAGCTTGTTGGATTTTAATCAAAGTTTGCATAGATGGATTGCATGTTATGTGTTGACTGTTTTACCCCTAGGTTTTGAAATTGAAAATTTGATCCCCATTTGAAAAATTGAAAACTGAACTTTGAGATATTCTGTTATGATTGCATGATTTATGATAAGTTTGGGGTGATGGGATGCACACACTAGGGATAGAATCTCAGTCAAACAATTTGCAAAATTGTCCGAGTGAGGATTTGAGCCTCCAACATGTTCTTAACTGTGTGAATCACTTTTGAGATGCACTTTCCCGAATTTGCTTGAGTCTCTTCATGGTTTGCATGTCTATGTGTTTGCATCAGATGATTTAGGCAGATTTTCTTTGAATTAGCAACTTGGCCTAAATTGAACAGTCCTTAATGCATGTTCCCTAGTTAGCCCCTTTGAGCCTAATTAGCCTATCATTTCTTGATGACCTCATGTTATGAGCCTAAAATCTGGAAAAACCATGTTAACCCGATCTTAGGATTAGGAGAGCATAGAAGCTTAGCAAGAAATGGTTGCAAGAAACTAAGTTTGGGGTGGCTACAAGAATATGATGTGTTGTTTGGGATTGAGAAAAAGAAAATAATAAAGGTTGGAGCCTAAGAAGTAAAAAAGAAAAAAGAAAGAAAGAAAAAAAAAGAAAGAAAAGAAAAGAACAAAAATGTCAAAAAGGGTATTAGAAGGAAAAGGCTGTAGTCACCCAAAAGCATAAAGAAAAATGGAAAAAGGAATCTGAGTGGAAGTTCAATGTGTAAAAATGCTCATGCTCTCTTAGTTCCTAGGAACTTAAGCCCAGTACCTTTGTATATCATACCCTTAGCCAGGTCCCATTACAACCATTAAAAGACCTTTTGATGTTGCATGCATGTTTTCGTGGGAACCTTGCTTGATATGAAAATCAAATTCATGGGAAGTGCTCTTAAAAGTGAAATTGAGTGAAATGTTGTTAGCCTAGACAAACTGAGCGAATGAGTGAAACACTAAATGCCCTTGTGAGGAAGGCAATTGTTTGAAATTGGTGATCTCCCTTTGTGTGTAACTTGGATCCCTTGCTTAGATTAATGATTGCATGAATATGGGATTCTCAATTGTTTAAAGTAAATGAATGTGGGGATTATATTGTTGCAAGGGGGGAAATCATTGAGAAAAAAATTTGTTTTGTTGAATTTGCATGAAATTTGTGCGAATTTGATTGAACCTTTTAGCTTGCCAAGTTTGAGTCCTTTTTGAGTTTTAGTTTGCTTGGGGACAAGCAAAGTTTAAGTCTGGGGTATTTTGATCAGCCTCTGGCTCGACTAGTTTTTGACTAGTAAAGACCAAGGTTTTATTCGAGTTTCATCTCGTTTTCGCCCAAATTAGAATTGATTGTCTTCAAGCAACATTTTGAGTATCTAAAGTAGTTTTAGGGTAATTTAACTGATTTAGAGTCAAATAAAGCACTTAATGCTATTTCTTGTTTTCAGGTCAATAAAGAGAGGCAATTCTGGAATTATTCGCCTCGCGAGCCTGAAGCCTTGCTGAGCCAGAAATGCCATCCTCTCTGTCTCGCCCCGCGAATCAATGTCTCGCACCGCGAGAAATCCAACCCTGAATGACAAAGACCATCACGGCCTAGCCGTGATTAGGGTCACGGCCATGACAAATAAGCACCCAAAAGTCAGAAGTGATCACGGCCTGCCCGTGATAGGCATCACGGCTGTGACAAACCAGAATTTGACGTCTCGCCTCGCGAACTGCTCTCTCGCCTCGCGAGAACCCAATTTGAACTCGCGCCATAATTAATATTCTCGCCGCGAGAGCATGCTCGCCTCGTGAGCGCGCGCTGATCCTGGGTTTATAAATTGCTGTTCAGGGCAGATTAGAGGGGGATCCAGACTTTTGATCATAGTGCGGCTGCGAATTAGGTTTAGTATTTTTGTGTTTCTTTTGTAATGGAGAACTAGTCTCCTTGATTGATCTACTGTAACCGGTTTCCGCCGCCACTTGAGGTTCTGTAATTCCTGAACTCATTGCTATTCTCTTTCAATATTTGTTCTGTATGTTCTGTTTGCTTAATTCAGGATTATATAGAATATATATTGATTTGTTTCGATGATTGTGTGTTCCTATACTTAATCGTGTTTGCTTAATTCGCGTGTGTTCATTCGTGTTTGCTTAATTCACGAGCGCTTCATCTGTTTGCTTAATTCGGAATTAGGAACATATGTCTCGTAGCGTCGGTTTCGCTTGTTAATTGATGTTACAATCGAAAAGGGTTTAGAATCCGCTTAGGGCATGGAATTGTATGAACCAATGATAGTGGGAAACCGAGAACAATAAGTTAATCGTTTTTAGCTATTTGATAGTTATTTAGTTTGCATTGTTTTCAGTTTGTTTTCTTAATTTAATTTCATATCCAAACCCCCCAAAACTGACTTTTCTGTTAACAACAACCCAAGAGTCCTTGTGAGACGATACTCGAGTTGTCGCTCCCTATCTACATGTTTTTGTAAACCGCTCGCTTTTTGACGCGTGCGCAACAACGCGTCAGATTTCCTGCCTAATGACGTTCCTTATGTGGTGGAATTTATCTGAATCTCCCAAGCAGAATGGTACGAAGAATACGATTGTTGATAAAATTAATGACCAGAATGACTTGGTGGACATTAGTAAAAACAAAGGGAAGACGATCTTGGTAGATCACAATCCAAGATTTATGCATCAGGGTCAAACTAGCAAAGGTCAGAATGTCTTGAATGTTAGACAAGGATTTGCTGCCGTTGATGAATTGATTGATTCTGCAGCCAAGAATGGTTCAGGGAAGCCTCAAAGTCCCATGGCTAATTCTGAACCTATTTTGTTCACCCAATTTTACACTTCTGCTAAAGAAGCCAAGTCTGCTCCTGATATTTTATGTGGTGGGAACTCAGCCCTTAATAGAAGCAAACCAGTTTTATATGTTGACGAGTCCTCATCTGCTGTTGATGCTAGATTGCACTTTGAAATCCCTACAAGTCCGGATTCTGCAAGTAAAGTTGAGGTTGTGTCTTCTATGCCTCCCAGAGTGACTAGAGACTTGGAAATAATGGGCAAATTCTGGGCTGATCAGGTAGAAGAGGAGGAGGATATTGAGTCCACTTCGAAATCCCCAGTGGCCCTAAATGTTGATGGCAGTGCGGATAATGAGTATACAGAATTTTTATCTAAATCCAAGAAGAAAAAACCGAGACAAAAACTCAGGCAACAAAAGAAGCAGCCCATTAAAGTGGATGGTTATAACACCCGGCAAAATATTGCTCTCTCTAAAGGTGTTTAATGAAGCTCCTGGTTTGGAATGTTAGAGGCCTGGCCAATGACAATTCTAGGCTGTTTCTGAAGAAGCTTTGTAATTCTAACAAGCCAGACTTTATTTTCATAGTCGAGCCTTGGATTCATATTGATCAATTCACCAACTCCTTTTGGAATCAAACTGGATTGAAGCCATTTATGGTTAATTCAAGAAGTCCTTTACTTCCAAAGTTATGGTGTGCTTGTGATAAGTCCTTTTCCCCTATTGTTATTACATCATCTTCTCAGTTTTGTGCTTTTTCGATCCTGTTTGAGAATAAGCCTGTTTTTATTGCTGCAATTTATGCTTCCACATCATATATTCACAGAAAGCAGCTTTGGTCTGATCTAACAGATTTGCAAATACAAAATCCTGGCCCGTGGTTGTTCATTGGTGACTTTAATGCTACTTTAGGATATCATGAGCAAAAGGGGGGTGGTAGCCCTTCTACAATCTCCTGTGATGATTTTAGGCATTGGTCCAATAGCAATAACTTGCTGCATCTCCAAACTAAAGGTGCTGAAATGACTTGGACTAACAATAGAATTGGTAGACAGCACTCAGAAAAAAGACTTGACAGGTCCATATGCAATGACTCTTGGATTAATTTTTGGGATAACTCCTCATGTTGCACTTTGACTAGGATGTTCTCTGATCACTACCCCCTGCTTATGATCCCTGATAAAGGTATAAGAAAGTTCCCTGCTCCTTTCAGATTCCAACAAATGTGGATTGATCACCCGGGCTGTCTGAAACTTGTGAAAGAAGTTTGGTCTAAACAGGTTACTGGCTATCCTATGTATGTCCTTTTTCAGAAACTAAAGGCGCTAAAGGTAGCATTTAAGGAGTGGAATAGGAATGTTTTTGGTAATGTTCATGAAAATGTTAACAAAGCTCTTGCTGTGGTGGATCAAATTCAGCATCATATTGATGCAGTAGGCTACTCAGATGAGCTTCATGAAGCTGAAGTCAAAGCTCAATTAGATCTTCAACAAGCCCTTTCTTATGAGGAAGCCTTCTGGAAACAAAAAGCTAAAGTTGATTGGTTTATCCATGGGGATAGAAACACGGCTTAATTTCATAAGGTTGCCAAAATTAGAAGTGCCTCAAAGCAAATGACTATGCTGAATCAGGGCGATCGGGTTCTGGTTGATAGACAGCAAATTGAAAATCATGTTCTAGACTTCTATACTTCATTGTATGCCTCTGAAAATTCCTGCATCTCAAATGATTGGATCTCCAAAGTCATTCCTTCAATAGTCTCTCCAGATGATAATAATATGCTCACTGCTCTGCCCTCAATGGAGGAGGTGAAATCTGCCATCTTTTCAATGAATGCATCAGGTGCTCCTGGCCCGGATGGTTTTGGTGGAATCTTCTACAAGACTTTTTGGGGTGTTATCGCAGAAGATGTGTACAAATCTGTGTTGCATTTCTTTAAGCAGAGTTGGATTCTACCAGGAATGAATTCTAACACTGTTTCTCTTATTCCTAAATTTCCTGGTGCTGATAGGATTGAGAACTATAGGCCAATTGCTTTGGCCAATTATCAGTTTAAGATCATCACAAAGGTCTTGGCTGATAGACTATCTCACATTTCCCCAAAGGTCATATCAGACCAGCAAAGAGGTTTTATAAAAGGTAGGCACATCTTTGAATGCATATGCATTGCATCAGAAGCTTCTAATATGTTAGATTCTAGAACTTTTGGAGGGAATTTAGTCATGAAGTTTGATATTAAAAAGGCCTTTGACACCTTAGATTGGGGTTTTGCTAAATGTACTTGCTGCCTTTGGTTTGGACAAAAAGTTTTGCGATTGGGTAAAGGTTATATTGGAATCTGCTAAGCTGTCTTTTGTTGTGAATGGTAAGCCTGTGGGTTACTTATCTTGTAAAAGAGGGGTGAGGCAAGGTGACCCTCTCTCCCCTCTTATTCTGTCTTGCTAAAGATGTTTTGAGTAGAGGCCTATCATATCTTGTCAATCACAATTTAGTAGCCCCTATGTCTGGCCCTCGAGGTTTCCAAACTCCAAGCCATTTACTGTATGCAGATGACATTCTTGTCTTATGTAAGGGAACCAAAAGGAATCTTAGAACTCTCATGAATTTCTTCAAGGAGTATGGTGACTTATCTGGTCAACTGCTTGGGTTAGACAAATGTAAATTTTACAATAGTGCTTTGACCCCTAGAAAGATCAGCTGCAATTTCTGAAATTCTGGGTTTTGGCCCAGGCACTTTTCCTTTCATCTATCTTGGAATTCCAATCTTTAAAGGTAAGCCAAGAGTGGTGCACTTGAAGTCGATTGCTGATAGAATAAGATCTAAGTTATCATCTTGGAAGGGTTCTCTCCTCTCTATTATGGGCAGGGTCCAACTAGTCAATTCAGTCATCACAGGTATGTTGTCCTATAGCTTCCATGTCTATCAATGGCCTGCAGCTTTGTTAAAATTAGTGGATGGTACGTTGGATTAGAAACTTTGTATGGTCGGGTGATGTTGACACAAGGAAAATTGTTACTGTGGCTTGTAAAACTGTTTGTTCTCCCACTTGTGATGGGGGTCTTGGCCTTAAATCAGTTGCATCTATTAACAAGGTTGTTGTTTTGAAACTCAGTTGGGAGATTTTGTAGTTGGACAATCCGTGGTCATCTTTTTTAAGGTCCAGATTTTATGAGGAACAATGTCCCTGTTACCTATCATATCAGATCTTCCATTATCCCTGTTGTAAAGTACCACTTAACTGCTATTAAGGAAAACACAACTTGGATTTTGGGAGATGGGAGAAGTATAAATTTCTGGAATGATAAGTGGCCGGACAAAACCTTGGCTGAAATTCTTCAAATTCCTGATTCAGTTGCAAAAACCCTCCAGGCTATTGTCAGTGAATTCATCATTAATAATCACTGGAGCTTCCCTCAAGTTCTATTTGATCAAGTCCCCAATCTGCTCCACAAAGTAAAAAATACTCAGCTACCTCTTTTTGTGGACTGTGATCAGCCAATTTGGTGTGGTAATGATTCTGGTTTGCTGTCTATTAAGGAGGCTTATGCCTTTCATCATCCTCATGGTCAATGCAAGCATTGGGGCAAATTGATTCGGTCAGGTTCACTTCCTTCTTCTAGATCTTTCCTGATGTGGAGGTTGATCCATGGCAAGCTTCCTACTGATGAAAACTTTCGCACTAGAGGCTGTGTGTCTGTTTCTATGTGCTGTCTTTGTGGAAATCATGAAGAATCCTCTCAGCATTTATTCTTTGAATGCCAATTTGCTGTCCAAACATGGTTGTGGCTGCAGAGTAAGTTAAATTGTTCAATTAACTACAACTCAGCCTTGGATGTTCTGAAAGTTTGTGATGCAAAGTGCAGCCCGCAATTGAAGGATGTGTACCTCGCAGCAATTCTTAACACAATATGGGCCATCTGGTTTTGCAGGAACCAACGGAGATTTAGTAATGTCAATATTAGTTGGAGATCAGCCTGCACTATAATCTTTGCTCAAACCTCTTTGGCTGGTTCCTTATCAAGAGGCCATATGTTTAACTCAATTGAGGAGTTTCAGGTGCTAAAAGGCTTTGCCATAGCAACTCTTGCTCCAAAAGCTCCTTCTATTAAACAAGTGGAATGTTTTCCACCCTCTTTTGGTTGGTTGAAGTGCAACACTGATGGGGCTGCTAAGGGATACCCTGGCCATGATGGTGCTGGTGGCATTTTTAGAAACTCCCTAGGAGACTCCTTTGGTTGTTTCTCCTCCTATGTTGATATTACAACTGCTTTTCATGCTGAGCTCAGTGCTGTCATGCTTGCTATAGAGTTAGCTTCTAAGAGAGGTTGGAAAAACATTTGGTTTGAGTGTGACTCTACTTTGGTCATTGCTTCCACTAAATCTCACGCCTTAGTCCCTTGGAAAATCAGAGGCAGATGGAGAAACTGCATGAAGATTGGTGATCAATTGAATTTAATCTTTACGCATATTTTCAGAGAGGGTAACCATTGTGCCGATAAGTTAGCTTCTTTTGGTGTTGATGGTTCTAGTTTCACTTGGTGGGATACATTTCCAGATTTTGTTAGGTATGATTTCTATCATGAAAAACTGGGGTTACCTCAGTTTAGGTTTAGATAGTTCTCCTTGGGTCTTGGGCTAGTCCCCCCATGTTTTCTCCTTGTTATTCTATTTTATATTAATTTTATCCTTTGGGTGTACTGCAGATGATTGGTAGGATCTGGGGTGCCAACCTAGTTGGGATGCCTTTCCCTATTGTGATGTCTTTGCATGCCTAGCCTTTTATTAAAAATAATTTAAAGATATTAAATGCATATTTTACTCAATTTTAATAATATTTTTTAAAATAAGGAAGATCTCAGAGGATTTGTTACCATGACAACATTCCATTTATTGTATTAGTCATTTATTTTTTTCTTGTGCAATGACTATAAAAATAGTATAAATTCAACATTGCTATTTTACAATTTTTTTATTAAATTTTAATATTAATTACTATATTTTTGTATATGTTATTTACTATAAAAGAATTTTCTATGATTATTTAGTATATTAACTATTGTGTGTATATCCCTTATTGATTGTATACCAAACATCAATAAAGAATTATAGGAAGATACATTCAAATATTATACTAAAATTTAATATGGGATGTATATCACTTAATATTTTAATTTTAAAAAATAAATAAATTTTGTAATTTATTAACTATACCATAAGAGTATAAATCGATGTTAAATTTCTTCTTATCTCAAAGCACTCTCTTCACACATCATTCATTATATATATGAGAAATAACTCTCCCAAGTGATGACAAAAAAAAATTTAAGGTTAAGAGCATCCTTATATTGTTGAGACATGGCGGTGCTTTGGGTAGTAAAGAAGCCCAGAAAGCTAGTTTTGAAAATATTCTCTAATACCATTGTCAATGGTTGTCTCATAAACTTCTGTCATTTCATTATCAATATTTCTCAGGTCCTCTCTCTCACCATTTCAGTACTTTGAATATAATTTTAATTGCGTATTCTTATATTTGTTTTCTTTCAAGCGTTGAAGGAGAATTAATTGTAAGAGTTTCACATAGACATGAATTTATGTTAGAATAATTTTTCATAGCAGTTGGTGAATCCGTTCCTGCTATTGCAGTTGAAACTGAGAGGGTTCAAACTCACAGGTATTCACTGTCCAACAAGAGGCAGAAACAAATTACTCCTAATTAATGCATCACCAAATGAGTGGCATAACAAGAAAGTCTCTGTGCCATTCATGAGGACTCGGATTAAGGTACATTTTCAGCCTAAAGGGTCTTAACTTATAATATTTCTTTGATATTTAGGAGGAAAGTCAAATAATGTAAAAGAGAAAGAAATTGATTCTTATTATTTTTTTAGGGGCATAATTTCTATCATATGTTTAGGGATGACTAACTTATATATAATTGTTACCACAAAAGAGCTTGAACTCCTTCCCTAGTTGAAATACAATGACAGAATAGGGCCAAAAGTAATGTCACCACCACTAAGACAACAGGTTCAAACATAATTAAGTGGGGTAATTAAGTGAGACAAGATTACAGAACTGGGTTCTGAGTTTGGACTTTTCAATAGCTATATGTGCTTATCATAATATTCTTTATGAAGAAAAATACTTCTAGCTGTATAAAAGTAGTGATGCTTTTTCTCATCAATTCTTTTACCATGTCATTCACTTGTTACTTTATAGGGTGAAGCTTGCCCCAACTGTCAGTTGTTGCTTTGGGATCTAATGCCTATGATAGAGCCCAAGGAAATGTAGAAGACCCGAATATGCAACTGTTGGGCCAGGGAGCGAATCATGGACCTAAGGAGTGGAAGGTTTACATTAGGAGAAACAAAAGAGGGTCAGGAAAGAGTGTGCTGACAGAGAGAGAAAATGTAAAAGGGACAAAATAGAATGGTAGGTTATTTAGTGGAGTGTGTAGGAGGAGTGAGGTATCTTTTTGCATTTTAGAAAGTTGTTATGGATGGAGAGCAATAACTCTCTGTAGGTGCTTGCTCTGTGGCAGTGGAATGGTCCAATTCCCAATAAACTTTTCCCTTTTTTAAGTAAATAATACAGATACCTCTTAATTTGCCTTAAATTACTACTGTTTCATTGTTCTGAGTTTTCTGGTATGTATCAGCCTACTTCAGGTTCAAGCTGTGGTTGTGAGATTGCTTTACCATAATTGCTGCAAATTGTCAAAAAATGCAGTGGTTGTGAGATAGCTTTACCATAATTGCTGTGAATTATCAAAAAATACGGTTATAAACCACAATTGTATGCACTAGGCCATCTGCCTTTTTTATTATTCTGTTAGTCTTCAGTCTTTACAGATATCAGTCTTACAGGAATTAAAGTTTTATTGTAAGAAGTTGGTCCATAAGTGATCCATCTTTGTTTGAGTATTGATAAAAATTTAGAATCGTTGAGGTTGCAGTTCAGTGTATCTATAAAAGGTTGAAATTTAGTGTATATTCCGTTATAGATGGTTTTTGTGACATACAGGAAAAGAGTTATGTATTTTAATAGATTACTAATGTAACTAACGTTTTAGAACATATAATTATGAATATTTTGTATGAATTTGATATGTAGATATTTATTAGATGAACTTTAATTTTTATAGTTGGCCCCCTCTATCATTCAAGTCTGGCTCCGTCCCTAGATAGTTTTTAAAAAAATATATATATATATTGTCAACCAATTAGAAATTGAAACATCATTGAAAATGTTATGGGGCTAGATGATAGTCTGGCTTCTTAGCTGAGGTAGGTGGAATCATGTTCCATGGCTGTTCCCCAGTATAATTTCCAGAGAACTTTGTTTGAATTGCCCCAAAGTCCGTGGTAGGATACATCATAATCGCAGGTATGGTCACATGTGAGTTTGCACCAAAAGCCATAGCATTTGATACAAAACACGACATACAAAGCTGGCCTGACGTATTTGATGGACTTTTAGCCTATTGAACCTGTTTGTATTGTAATACTGGTTGAGATACAACATCATTTACAACCACTTGCCCACCAAGGTTAACTGCTTTAAGACTGGTAAATGCTTGTGAGATGGGACTTGGTTGAGGGGTCTGCTGATTGATATTGTTCAGCTGGCCCAGCTGAGAGGTCCTGCCTGAACATATTGATTTGGACTCGGCTTCATTTGTTGTGCATCGGCAGCTGAGATTTGTTGCGTAGGATTCAACCATCTTGATTGCCCAAAAATAGGAGAAGTCGCCAAGTTTCCTCCAAAATTCAATTCTTGTTGTTCTTGCTCCCTCACCTTAAATACTTCGTTCTGCACCATAGGTTTAACAATGTCTATCAGCTGCTTAGAAATATGGTACATAATGTCATGTACCCCATATCTATTTGCTGGCGGATAGACGAAGTGGTCATTACACTTGGATGATTTTGATCAGCCGTATAAGCTGCTATTGTTGAATGTCCATCGGCAGTCGACACCGATGCAGTAGACAATATATATACTATTTTTTAAAATTAGGAAGATCTCAGAGGATTTTTTACCATGACAACATTGCTTTTATTATATTAGTCATTAGTCATTTATTTTTGCTTGTACAATGACTACAAAAATAGTATAAATTTAAAATTTCTATTTTACAAATTTTATTAAATTTCATATTAATTACTATATTTCTGTATATGTTATTTACTATAAAAGAATTTTCTATTATTATTTAGTATATTAACTATTGTGTGTATATCCCTTATTGATTATATACCAACCATCAATAATGAATTATGGGAATATACATTCAAATATTATATTAAAGTTTAATATGGTATGTGTATTCACTAATATTTTAATTTTATAAAATAAATAAAATTTGTAATTTTTTTTACTATAACCTCGATATTAAATTTCTTCTTATCTCAAAGCACTCTCTTCACACATCATTCATTATATATAAGAGAAATAACTCTCCCAAGTGTTGACAAAAAAATAGTTTAAGGTTAAGAGCAGCCTTATATTATTGAGACATGGCTGTGCTTTGGGTAGTAAAGAAGCCCAGAAAGCTAGCTTCGAAAATATTCTCTAATACCATTGTCAATGGTTGTCTCATAAAGTTATGTCATTTCATTATCAATATTTCTCAGGTCCTATCTCACCATTTCAGTACTTTGAATCTAATGTTAATTATGTATTCTTATATTTGTTTTCTTTCAAGCGTTGAAGGAGAATTAATTGTAGGAGTTTCACATAGACATGAATTTATGTCAGAATAATTTTTCATAGCAGTTGGTGAATCTGTTCCTGCTATTGCAGTTGAAACTGAGAAGGTTCAGACTCATAGGTATTCATTACGACACCCCATTTTCAGGGTATCACATTTAAGTAACTTGTTGCGGAAATACACTCAATAAAATGTTGCTAGTTGCTTTCGGAAAATATAATTTTCTAGTTACTTATCCCTTTCAAAATTGGTGATAAATTTTTTTTTTTGTTTTCTTTTACTCCATATACACTCCAACACCATTAACATAATATACAACTATATAACACATATAGGTATCATAAGAGATTTACACTTACACCTTCACATAACAGGTCATCTCCCAAAGTCATAACATAAGAAAATAAAGACGTAATTGTAACGTAGCGGTAATCTGGAATCACAACTCAAAAGAACGACTCTCAATAGCGAAACATCCAGACTAGCAAAATACCACTACTTCATAAGATACCAAAAGTCCTATAGCTGGTCAATACTAAAAATCACGGTTGGTAAGACCACCCTTGTTTTCCCTTCTTATCAGGATATCCGGTGAGGATATCTCTACTTTTGGAACTATGGAAGTATCATAACTTAACAGTTCCTAATCAACGAGAAAATCGGTAAATAACCAGAGAGGTGGTAAAGGTATCTCCACCGTTAAAGTCTGGTACGTACGTGATGCAGGTCTTGAATTATTAACCTCAACGATACAAACTAGTTCGGTGTAAGTAGCATTCCTGGCTCCCGTGTTGGTCACCCAAGCCTCACCATTGTCGTCATTCACACAGATCAAGGATCTGATCCTTAAGTATTATAGGTTCATCTCATCGGAGTTCGTCCGTACTTATACACACACACACACACACACACACACACGATTGAGGAAATAACAAACAAATATGCAAGGGTGAGTTACCAATATATGAGTTTTGACAAGACAACCCCATGCACGACACACAAACAGCATATACCATGTATTCACAGCATACAAAAATTATCTAAACAGTAGAATAATTTTATCAAAATGATTTCATACCCGGCAGTCATCGTCATTTTATCAAAATTCATGACACTCCTATATATTCAGGCTCTATTTTGATACCTAATCTCCGGAGATCCCAACTTCTTTCAAATGAACGGATCAGGCTCAGAAACACGTTCATCTCAATCTCATGTGACCATTGCTTAAACAGCTATTGCAACTGTTCACATGACTCCTCTGTGACAACCACTCAAACAGCTATTGCAGTTGTACACAGATTACATTGTCGGATAATCCACCTCAACCTCCTGTGACCATTTCTCAAACAGCTATTGCAACTGTTCACACGACCCCTCTGTGTCAACCCCTCAAACAGCTATTGTAGTTGTACACAGATACATAACCACTCAAACAGCTATTGCAGTTATGTACAGAGTCACTTGTGCAATAACCACTCAAACAGCTATTGCAGCTATGCACAAGTATTATCCGACCTCGTATGATAGTCACTCAAACAACTATTGCAGCTTAATCATACGGCCCCTTGTGACAACTATCCAACTATTGTTGTAGTCATACTATTATTAGTCCAGACAGAATCCTAATGATCAAATGGAAACATAGTCCATAACAGATACATAGATCCGCTCAGGACTCAATGATCATAACACATGACACGTCTGCCAGTTATGCATGAGAAAAACTTTTATTCTCATTTTGTTTTCTTTGTCGTAATAATCTTTTCTTGTCGAAGCCCAAAGCTAACGACCATGCTTAATTTTTTTTATTAAGACTTTTCACTTAAACAAACACAGGACACACAGTCCAAATGTTTTAAACTCAACACATGACACACAGTCCGAGTGCTCAATCGCAAATCCCTAAACTGATGCACCAGTCTTAGGCTCACGGATATGGAACTCACATTTTCCACATCAAATTTAGGACACACAGTCCACAAAATCATTGCAGGACACTCAGTCCAATGACACAGATCCCTGATCTACGTGTCCACAGAACACTAGAACCCCGACGTCTCGGTTCCTAGGTTCATTTATCTGCTTGTAAAACATTTCGCTCAGTGAAAAACAAATACAAAACAAAACCTCCGAAAACTTATCCAAGTTTAACGGAATAATTTCACTGAATAAAATTCTCTTACAGAAATCCTTTTCTGTTAAAATGTTGATAAAACCTGAAAATCATTGATAAATTCTTTTCTTTCCAATCACTTCATTTCTGAAAATCATTCTCAATAAGCGTCGACTTTTAAAATGTCCTTTCTAATGAAATAAAATAAAAACTCTTTCTCAAAATTTCTCATAAAAATATTTTTATAACTTAAATGACTTTTCTGTCATCAGTAATTGTTCTAACGGCTATATTACGTTATTTTCGGAACTTAATCACTTTAAATAACATTTTATAATAAAATTGAATTTATTTTGGAAAAATTAGAGCCTGTGAAAAATTTCACAGTTTCGCCCTTACTGTCACTTATTGACACAATAACCACAAAATATTATTAAAATAATTTTTTTTTCCATTTTTTCTCAAAATTACCCAAACTAATCACTCTGGTTAATTATTCATCCTCAAATTAATTTTAAACATTGACCAATGTTAGGTTTCTTAGTCCAACACTCAACATCAGATAAATTTCAATCACATAATAGCATGACATATATCAATTCATGACATGCATCACAATTATAACATAACAAAATAATTATAATCATGTAAATCCACATAAACTCAGTTACTCAAGTAAACATCAAACCAGTCCAGTAATTAACAGTAAACAATTTAATATCATATAATATCACTACAGACAATTGACAGATGACTCCAACAATAAGCATGTGATTATCTTAAACTCCTCAGGCATACTTCCCTTACCTCTTGAAGATTCGAACTAGCAGATTCAAGTAATCTCCCTATCCCGATCCGATTCTCCTCCGTCAGCTTAAGTCAGGCTAACTTGAACGATTCCTTCAAACGAATTGCAACCAAAATAAATCAAATCAAACAACAACATACTTAGATCATGAAAGTTAGGTTTCGGCCTCAACAAATTTTTCTAGGTTAGGAAAGTTGAAAATTTGTTAATTTAGGGATTTATGATCCATAAGTAACTTAAACATGATTAAGTACTTAAACCAAGATCATGAACTAAGAACATGGAATAAAAATCATCTAGTTCCAAGAACTAGGGTTTTGGTTTTTCTCAAGATCATAGGCTAGAGGTTCTTTTTTTTTAAAATTTCTCAACTCTTGGATTTAATCAACATAAAAAACCTAGAGTTGGATTCAAGTGTTACAAGACAACATTTGAATCAAAAATCCATCCAATATTGATAGCTAGGGTTTCGGCCTTTATCAAACAAATAGGTTAGGGTTTTATTTTTGATCTTCTACTTACTTACATACAAGAACTATCAAGGTATTTAAGAGATTGAATCATGAATCAAGACATGAAAATGAAACAAAACCCATGAACTCCACTTTTTCTTGGATTCGGCTTTCTCATGATCATATGCTTCTAGATGATGAAAATAGAGATGATTATGAGATCATAACAATTGGTTTCATGTCAAAAGAATTTTTCTAGAATTAGTTATGAATTTTTGAAGAAAGCTTCATGAATTTGAAACAAAATGAAGAACTTGATGATCAAAGGCATAAACTCAAGAATCTTGTGAAGAGAAAAGCTTAGAATAGCAAGATTAAGAGAGACTAACTCTTGATGATCAAAGAAAATGATGATTTGGATGATGTTCTTCACAAAATCACATTGATGTTCTAAGTGTTCTTGGGAAGTTTAGAGAGAAAGATGAAGATTTAGAGCAGTTTCGGTAATTTGGACATATCTCTCAATATACTTACCCGTTTTTGATGATATTTATGTCGTTGGAAATAAGAGAGAAAGAGGAACAACTTTCATGTAGAAAGTTTTTCGATATTCATAACAGAAAATGGTCAAAATCTCTGTGCAAAATCTAGAGAGTATGAACACCTATGAAGTTCATATGAACTTTTGGAGAGAATGCTAAGTTAGATGAAGAAGATAACATACAATTTGCCCAAGTGTGTTGCTAAAGAGGGGGAGCCTGGGTTTAAGGGTAATTTTGTCCAAAAACACAATGGCAAGACTTGTAAAAACCAAGTGAAACTAGGGGTAAAATAGTCTTTTCAATGTCAAAATATCTAATTGTCATAAATGCGCCATTATATGGCCATTATGACTCGGATAGGATCATCATAAATGCTCGTCATCTCAGTCACATCAGTGTCTCTGCTACGTTGCCGACTCCCGAATTCATCTAACTCATGTTTTTCCTAGAGATAGCTCGACGTTTTCGCCCGCCGTAAATAAAATATTTTATTTTTACGCTAATTTTTTTCAAAATTTCCAATATCGTATCAATTACGATAAAAACATCATTCATCTCGCTCACGAATTAAAATTAGGTTTTCTGAGCAGTAAACTTTTAATGTCGGTGAAAACACAGAAAACGACAAACCGGTTTCCGTCTGAATTTTCAACCAAAAACTTTCCCGTAACATTATAAAAATAAGTATAACATGAAAAAGGCCTTGGTTTATACAAAATAATTTTCTAAATCTCGGATAAAATATATATGCTTATATATTTATTACCGACATTAGAAAGCAGTGAAAATCGGGATGTTACATTCACTGTCCAACAAGAGGCAGAAACAAATTATTCCTAATGCATCACCAAATGAGTGGCATAACAAGAAGGTCTCTGTGCCGTTCATGAGGACTCGGATTAAGGTAAATTTTCAGCCTTAAGGGTCTTAATTTATAATATTTCTTTGATATTTAGGGGGAAAGTCAAATAATGTAAAAGAGAAAGAAATTGATTCTTATTATTTTTTTAGTGGCATAATTTCTATCATATGTTTAGGGATAACTAACTTATATATAATTGTTACCACAAAAGAGCTTGAACTCCTTCCCTAGTTGAAATACAATGACAGAATAGGGCCTAAAGTAAAGTCACCACCACTAAGACAACGGGTTCAAACATAATTAAGTGGGACAAGATTACAGAACTGGGTTCTGAGTTTGAACTTTTCAATAGCTATATGTGCTTATCATAATATTCTTTATGAAGAAAAATACTTCTAGCTCTATAAAAGTAGTGAAGCTTTTTCTCATCAATTCTTTTACCATGTCATTCACTTGTTTCTTTACAGGGTGAAGCTTCCCCCAACTGTCAGTTGTTGCTTTGGGATCTAATGCCTTATGATAGAGCCCAAGGAAATGTAGAAGACCCGAATATGCAACTGTTGGGCCAGGGAGCGAATCATGGACCTAAGGAGTGGAAGGTTTACATTAAGAGAAACAAAAGAGGGTCAGGAAAGAGTGTGCTGACAGAGAGAGAAAATGTAATAGGGGCAAAAAGAATGGTAGGGTTATTTAGTGGAGTGTGTAGGAGGAGTGAGGTATCTTTTTGCATTTTAGAAATTAAGTTGTTATGGATGGAGAGCAATAACTCTCTATAGGAGCTTGCTATGTGGCAGTTGAATGGTCCAATTCCCTATAAGCTTTTTCCTTTTTTAAGTAAATAATACAGATACCTCTTAATTTGCCCTACATTACTACTATTTCATTGTTCTGAGTTTTCTGGTATGTATCAGCCTACTTCAGGTGCAAGCTGTGGTTGTGAGATTGCTTTACCATAATTGCCGCGAATTGTCAAAAAATGCAGTGGTTGTGAGATAGCTTTACCATAATAGCTGCGAATTGTATGCATTAGGCCATGTGCCTTTTTTTATTAATATGCTAGTCTTCAGTCTTTACAGATATCAGTCTTACAGTAATTAAAGTTTTATTGTAAGAAGTATGTCCATATTTAATCCATCTTTGTTTGAGTATTGATAAAAAATTAGAATGGCTGAGGTTGCAGTTCAGTGTATCTAGAAAAGGTTAAAATTCAAAATATGCAACTTACTCGTAAAAATTTAAAATGTTACAGAACATCCCTTACGTGTAATAATGTATAAGGGGTGTTTTGCACCATTTTTAAATTTAGGAGAGTAATTAAGTTGAATAAAGAATATATAGTTAAGGATTTGATTGGTATCCATAGACAGTGTCAGGGATATTATTAATATATTTGGAAACTGCTTTTTGATCTATGTTATTGGTTAGTAAAAACTATAAAAGCATAATTTTATCCTCTTGTGTATAGAGTGATAATTTTTATTCTTACACTTCATGTTTTTGTAACTACTACAAAGTGATCAGCTTTAGTTATGAATACAGTCAAAACTACACTTTGCAACACAATGGAAGATGAAATTTTGATTGGTTTTCTGTTAATATGCATTGAAAAGAGAATTGCTAAAAAGTTTAGTGTATATTCAGTTATAGATTATTTTTGTGACATACAGGAAAAGTGTTATGTATTTTAATAGATTACTAATGTAACTAATGTTTTAGAACATATAATTATGAATATTTTGTATGAATTTGATACGTAGATATTTATTAGATGAACTTTAATTTTTATAGTTGACCCCCTTTATCATTCAAGTCTGGCTCCGTCTCTAGATAGTTTTAAAAAAATATATATATTGTCAACCAATTAGAAATTGAAACATCATTGAAAATGTTCTGGGGCTAGATGATAGTCTGGCTTCTTAGCCGAGGTAGGTGGAATCATGTTCCATGGCCGCTCCCCAGTATAATTTCCAGACAACTTTGTTTGAATTGCCCCAAAGTCCGTGGTAGGATACGTCATAATCGCAGGCTTGGTCACATGTGAGTTTGCACCAAAAGCCATAGCATTTGATACAAAACACGACATACCGAGCTGGCCTGACGTATTTGATGGACTTTTAGCCTAGTGAACCTGTTTGTACTGTAATACTGGTTGAGATACAACATCATTTACAACCACTTGCCCCCCAAGGTTAACTGCTTTAAGACCAATAAGTGCTTGTGAGACGGGACTTGGTTGAGGGGTCTGCTGATTGATGTTCAGCTGGCCCAGCTGAGAGGTCCAGCCTGAACATATTGATTTGGACTCGGCTTCATTTGTTGTGCATCGCCAGCTGAGATTTGTTGCGTAGGATTCAACCATCTTGATTGCCCAAAAATAGGAGAAGTCGCCAAGTTTCCTCCAAAATTCAATTCTTGTTGTTCTTGCTCCCTCACCTTAAGTACTTCGTTATGCACCATTGGTTTAACAATGTCTGTCAGCTGCTTAGAAATATGGTACATAATATCATGTACCCCCATATCTATTTGCTGGCGGGTAGACGAAGTGGTCATCACACTTGGATGATTTTGATCAGCCGTATAAGCTGCTATTGTTGAATGTCCACCGGCAGTCGGCACCGATGCAGTAGTCAATATATATATATATTAGTATCTTGAAAACTTAAAAATTAAAGATATTAAATGCATATTTTACTCAATTTTAATACTATTTTTTAAAATTAGGAAGATCTCATAGGATTTTTTTACCATGACAACATTGCTTTTATTATATTAGTCATTTATTTTTGCTTGTACAATGACTACAAAAATAGTATAAATTTAAAATTGCTATTTTACATATTTTATTAAATTTTAATATTAATTACTATATTTCTGTATATGTTATTTACTATAAAAGAAGTTTCTATTATTATTTAGTATATTAACTATTGTGTGTATATCCCTTATTGATTATATACCAACCATCAATAATGAATTATGGGAATATACATTCAAATATTATATTAAAATTTAATATGGTATGTGTATTAACTAATATTTTAATTTTATAAAATGATAAATGATTTATAGCTACTAACGGTCTCAGACCAAAATGATAAATGTATGCCTGGGAAAAAAATTGTAGGTTCTTCTAATTGTATGCCTTGTTCGTCAATCTATTTTGCCTAGTTATAGTTAGCTAGATTTGAGTTGCAGCATTTCTCCGCGTCGCATAGGACTAATGAACAAGCAATGTAACTGTTTATTCCTTTGCTAGTCTGCATCTACTGTGTTTGCTTTTCTTTGGTAACATTCAAAAATAGAAATTGAAAAAAAGGCCTTCCATATTTTGGCTATGCTTATTTTAATCAAAAAAGGAGGATTGCTTTCTTTGTCAATGAATTTAGGGATTAAATTTAGGAAAGCAAAAATGCTTTAGAAGAAGGGTATAGAAATCATATTGTGTTTTGTGGAGAATGATCTTTGATAGAAAGTCCAGGTTGTTGTTCATCATGTTTTTTCCAGATAGATTAAGCAACTTGAGAGTCATGGGGATAGTGAAACTGGGTTGGCCTTAAGAAAATGTATGCTGTTATCCAGCTCTAACTATTCTCAGTATTCTGTCAGCAAAAATGGCCGTCTTTATATTTATAATTTTAATTCTAGTATATAAAAATTGGAAGCTATATATGGTTCATATTAGAGAAACTTTTTATAAAACTTCTTTTGTAACTCAATCCACATCATTAAGGGATGACTAATAAACCTAGTGTAGTATCTTATATATTTATTTTCTCTTTTTGTTCTTCAACGATACTTGAGCAAATTTCACAATTGGATACTTGGATGTAAGAACATAGCATGTGCAATGCATTTGATGGTTGATCCTGCATTTGCTGCCCTAGTTTGCTTGTCTAAAAGAAAAATATTGCTGCTCTAGTTTGGCGCAGAGACTTTTTAAAGAAGTGTAGGGATGCAGGTGATTATGAATGTGAACATTGATCACAGAAAGTGTAGTCATTCTTATGGCTTTACAATTTACATATCTATTTGAAAGAATGCAGGTAATTGGATGTATCTTCTCAATAAATTTGAGTAATATGCTACGTCAAACTTTTCATTACATTTTTTTATCTATCAAATATATTGTTCCATGTTAATTTTGTCAGTTATCGAAAAATAGATTTGATGTTACTTGACATATGCATGGCTAATGACTTTAACAAAATGTCTTGGTACAGAATGGTTATGATTTTGAATTCTTTCCGGGGGATGACGATTTACTCATTTTGCTAAAGAGATGTGGTTCTCTATGCCAATTCACTGCATGACGTATCTTTTGTCCCTTTGGAACTGACATCAATTTTCATAAGATGGCATCTCAAATCATTGAAGACGAAACCTGACCGACCAGGTGGCAACTTTTCAACACCTAACGTCAGAATTTGTAACAAAATTTTTTGTGCTTAGGAAGTCTTAACACCCAATTAGTTCTTTTTGGTTTTGGCCCTCTTTTACTACGTGCCAATAGATTGTAGAATCTCAACACATACATATATTTTTATTCCCAGCTAAACAATTGTTGACTGTTCTGAAGGGCACCCTTTGTACTGCTCATGTGTTGTTTGGGGGTGATGCAATCCCTTTTACTTTCAGTTGTATTTTGATTGTCACAATTTGTTTGTTACCTCAGCTAAGTCTCATTCATTTGTTAGACACTAGCTAGGCTTCTTAAGTGCTTAGAAATGTTTTACATATTCAATTAAAAAAGGCTTAGATCATGTTGACACAAGGATGTTGAATACGGAGAAAAAAGTATTCCTCACAATTGAATTGGACATCTTCATCATGGACAACCACGGGTGGCAAATGAATAGATTTGATAAATTTTTATTCGGATTATAATGGATGGATTGAAAACAATTCATTAATCCATTTAGATCCATTAAAAATTTATTAAAAAAATCCAATCCATCGATGATTCATTTAGAAAAAACCATCCAATCTATCCATAAAAACTATTTTAAAAAATAAATAATTTTTGTTATGATGAAAAAGAAAATTTAAATAATCGTTATAACTATTTCAAAATAGTATCTCTCTCAACTATCCGCAAAAATATTTTTTTAAAAAATTAAATAATTCTTTTAAAATATCCTCTCTCACTCTCACCCTCTCTCCCTTTACGATGTTGGATGTGTTATATTTTAGTGTGATTTCTTTTTAATTATTAATGATTTTCTTTTTTAATTATTAACTTTGAGGCATCAAGTCTAGCCAAGTCAGGGTAAGAAAAAGAGTGGGAAATATGCTTATAGAATTTTTTTTTAAACCAGAAATATTTTTTATATAACAGCATCCTCTCTTCGTGATATTATTTGTTTTAAATTACAAAGCTCAGTGAGCTATTACAAGAACGAAAATAGTCCAGAATGCTCCTCAGAGAAGCAGCAAAACTCACGCCAAAAGGCAATAGCCGAAAACAGCGTTCGTTCTCAACTTTCTGAAAGTTATGATAATTTTTTTTTTGGTGCAACAAGGGCAAAAGCCCAAATCACAAAAGAAGACTAAAAATAAGAAATTACACAGGGTACAAGAACCCCAATCCCATCACTGTCTAAAAAAAGCCCAGCCCCTCAGGACGAGACTCTGACTCTAATAAATGAAAGGACGTTGCTGTTTGCACCTTGCATCTTACTATTTATATCTTGCATTGGTTTTTTGATTAAAAACTCTTTTCCTAAAATACCCTTTTTGTCTCGTTAGTGTCTTCATTTTGATACTTTCCGGAAATTATTTTTTGGAAACAGTCCGAAAATTAAATTCCGGATATTTAAAATGTTACTACGAAATAAAATAAAAATCACTGTCCAAAAACTTGTTTCCGGAATAGTTCCGAAATTTAAATTCCAAAAGTTGAATCTTACATCCGGGAAATAAAATCCGGAAACATTCTGGAAAAACAAATCCGGATGTTTCCAATCAACAAACTCCACGAGGAACAGAGACTATGGCGCCGTAAAATGATAAGATTGATGTTGCTTGATGTTGCAGGTTGCGGGAATGGAGGATAAGATTGAGGAAATGGCAAGTGAGATGGGTCTCCCTATTTAACAAACATCAAGAGCACTTGCTGCATCTCTCTATTTCCATCAATGCATAGTTTGGTGTGCTCTCTTCCTATGAATAGCTCCGCACCGTGTGGAAGTTTAATGAATGAAAGGGATGCATTGCAGAGGAACCTTCTGGAGGTGCAATGCATCCGGTGCCATAGCATGAGCAACTATTCCTTGTGGAGTTTGTCAAATGGTCTCCAGAATTTAAATTGCGGAACTATTCAGAAATAAGTTTTTGGAGGTGAATTTTTTTTTATTTCGGATTAATATTTTGAATGTCCGGAATTTAATTTTCGGATTGCTTCTGGAAACTATTTTCCGAAAAGTACCAAAATGAAGACACTAACGAGACGAAAAGGGTGTTTTAGGAAAAGAGTTTTTTAAAAAACCAATACAAGGTGTAAATAGCAAAGTGCAAGTGCAAATTGCAGCGCCCTAAATTAAAACCCAAATCCAAGTTCAGGATTTGGTTTGCCAACCAGTCCGTACAGGTATTACCCTCACGGTAGGTATGTGATAACTCAATATCCCACTCTCTTTGGATCCAACTCTTGATCCTGTCCACCATTCTGTTGTTTGTTTCTGCACCCTTCTCTAGCAAGGAAATTATGGTAGATGAATCAGCTTCAACTATCATCTTCCTTATCCCCAAACTCCAGGCCAGCTCTAGCCCCTTGAGCATACCCCAAAGTTCTGCAACGAAGGCCAAACATCTCCCAATATGATGCATAAAACATCCTCTCCATCTTCCTGCCTCATCTTTAATTAGACCACCACAACCAACTATCTCAGGATTTCCCTTGGAATTTAATCCAATGGATTTTTTTTTTGTTTCATCATGTAATCCAATGGATTTAGAAGAATAGTAGATGGATGCTTAACCATCCTTCAAATAAAATGGTCCAACTTGATCCAATCCATTAAATTTTTATTTTTGCAATGGATGGATTTTCCTTTGGATGAGTTGGATTGATGATAGACAAATGGATCCTTTTGCCACCCGGACAACTGACTTTGGTAAAAATTGAAAACGAAAATAATCAATAGTAATGAATAATAGATAAAACTTACTTTGCTGTGTGTCTACACACACACAATATCTAGTGAGAGGGCTCTTCTTATATTAGAGTGAGAGGGGTGAATCTACCTTCCCGATTTTTATTAAAATTACTTGCGATGAGTAAACACCCTATTTGATCCCTAAAATTATGATGTAGTATCAACCTGGTTCCTGAAATTATCGAAATTCCAAATTAGTCCCTGAAGTTGTAAAACGGTAATCAACTTAGTCCCTCTATTGAAAATCGTATGGGTTAAGTTGATTTTAAGTTAGCAGTGTCAGTGACTTAATTGATAATGAGTAAAATGAGGGACCAAATTGATACCAGCTTATCATTCATGGACACTTTTAAAATTTCGTTAATTTCAAGAACCAGGTTGATATTACTTTACAATTTCATGGACCAAATAGGATGTTTACTCTATTTGCGAATCTCAAAATGTCTTTTTCGTATGCTGCTTCATCGAGCACTTGTATATGGGCCATGAAAAATATTGTCAGCAAATAACACTTGCTAAGTGTGCAATGAAATATATATCAGCAACCTCCAAAAATCTGCCGACCCAGAGGAGAAGCACAAGATTAAAAGAAAACCAATATTTTACTTGGAACTTTTCTATTAAAGGTTGTTCCTGCCGAGATCCGGTTGGCCAGAATCTCGTCGTAGAACGTCGAACCAAGGGTGAACGATGGGGGTTGTTTTAGATTATGGCTTGACAGAATGTCGGATTCTGGTCCTACGTATCCCGATGGGAATCAAAGCCAGACGTAGTTCTAGGTTCAACCCTTGATCATACGGTGATCTCGATCCCCTAATTTTGTATCTGAGGAATACCAGCGAGCAAGGACTCTTCAATAGTCTCTTGGTCGGGCTAGTTTCTCTAATACGCTTAAGGGAGAGTCACCTGGATTCAGTGAAAAGTGAGTTTCTCTCATGGGTTCTCCTCCTTTTATAATAGGATTCCCATATCTTTTAGAGATATGGATTTATATCTTTTTATCTCTTAAATCTCTCTTGAGATGTGATTTCCTTAATTTAAGGGATATTATCACTTTTAACCAGATAAGGTTGTTTCATATAATATCAGGATTTAATTAAGGATAATATAAATATCCTATCCCTTAATTTAGGGGATATTATCTCTTTTAACCGGATACAGTTATTTCAGATAATATCAGGATAATTAAAGGTGATTTTAACTTATTATCCTTAATTTCCGGATTGGGCCGGGTTTTCAAGCATGGTGGCCGGGTTTCACTCTCGGCCAGTACACAAGTCCCCCAAGCTTTGAGCTAATAAGGCGTAAAAGCTTTCATGACATTAGCCGAGCTTAGGAACTTGGTTTTATCTTTTGGTCTTTCGGCTCGACGTGGTGATTGGCCGAGCTTCATACTTCGTATACATATATAAGTATCCTCCAACTTGGTGAGCAGCTCGGGCGACCGAGCGTGACGCTTCGAGGTACCGAGCTCTATATCTTGGCTCATACACAAGCCCCCCAAGCTTTGAGCCGATTGCGTGGAAGCTTTCTTTCGAAAGGGCCGAGGCTAGCGGAGGTGGAGGTGATTACCTGAGTTTCGTGTTGGGGCCATACTTCCTCTGTTCCCGAGATGGAAAGGAAACGTCACTCTGTGTGACGCGTGGCCTTTATGGCATCATTTCCGAGATTTGTGCATTATGGTGTGCCCCTAGTTTCCCGCGATGGTAGTGACATTTCTGCCACGTGGTTTCTTTCCATTTGTTGGCGAATTCGGTCAGACTTGAAGGGACGTTTCCCTGCTCTCGTCTGCCAACAACCCTCATTAATTCGCCGAGAGGACGTTCCACTTTTTCCTATAAATTTGGGCGAGTCTCTGGCACGGGATTTCATCTTCTTTAAGCCCTAGACTTTCCTTCTTCTCGAGCTCTTTCTGGTCCAAGCATTCATACTCCCTTCTTATTCAAGGTACGTCCTGCTCTTCCTTAGGTTTGCTTTCTGATTTTTCAGCCATGGACACTTCATTCGGGGTATCCCATAATGCCTCTTCTGGGGTTCAGATCGTGGAGCCTGAAATCAATCTGATTGGAGGTTCTCCTCGTTCTTCTCCATCCTCCTCTCGTGGTGGCGGTGGTGCCAATGGTGCCTCTTCCTCCACTGATGGGAATAGCTCAGCTACTCCCGACGTCGTACCCATTTCCAAGCATCGTAAGCGTACCACTAGGGTGTCTAGAGTTCCATACCCAGATATCACCATACCTGGGTATTTCTGGGTAAGGCCGGATGTGGGAGCTTTTCATTCAAATTTTAGGAATTCTGAATCCCTTTCCTCCATAAAAAACAAAGTTTCTTCCCTTGGAGGCACTGTAGAGTGTTTACCGTGTTCTGGGAATGAACATGTCTTTCTTCATCCCGCTCCAGGTCAACCTTCCTTTACATATGTATATAGAACCTTGTTTGAACAGATTGGAGTTACTTTGCCTTTTACCCAATTTGAGTGTGATGTGTTGAAGACTATGAATGTCGCCTCGACCCAGCTCCATCCAAATAGCTGTGCTTTTTTAAAGGCCTTCCAGATCTTCTGCGGGCAGATAGGGGTGGTGGCTACTACTCCTGTATTCCTTTAATTTTATAAAGTTAGGTTTGGGGATCGGGTCGGCTGGATCTCCCTTAGTGGGGCTGAGGGGGGAGGCATCATTGGGCTCTATAAGAGGTCATATAAATTTTTCAAGTCGGACTTTTTCAAAGTCCGACCTACTGTAGGAAACGAATCCCTATTCTATGACTCAGATGGAGTCTCCAAATTTCCCCTCTACTGGCAACCCCATCCCCCTAAGTTCTCCAGCTATGACGTCAGTTATATGACAACTCAAGAAAGAGCCGACGTTGAGCTCCTAAAACTCCATCATCAGCCATTGCCATGTGGTAGACTTTTACTGCTTCCCAAGTCGTCAACTCGGCAACCCGATTTTGATCGTAAGTAGCCTTTTAGTGGGTGTTCCACTTGCCCAGCAGCGTGTTTGTATCTAACAAATTTCTCTTTTTTCAGTTATAATGGAGAAATTCAACTACAAAGATTTGCTGAAGAAGTCGGTGAACTAAGCTGCGGGTGGGTCAGTTCCGATTGCGGGGGCTAAGGGGAAAAAGAAGAAAGCCACGGATGTCGCTGACCCGAACACCCGTCTCTCCAAAAGGCCTCGGGAGGATTTGCAGCTCGAGGTTCGGGGGAGAAGTCCTTCTCCCATACTGGTTGTTGATGAAATCCCTGCTGTTGAGAGGAGGGCGGGGAAAGCTCCCGTGATGACTGACTCTGCCCCAGGCACCAAGTGGTACAACAGGAATTGCAACCCGGGCTTTGGCTCTTTGTGGGTGAATGAGTTTAACCCCAGCTCACTCATCAACGGCCAGGTACTCAAACCTGCTGATGCTCGTCTTTTGTTGGAGCAAGGGCCCGGTGAAAGTATGGAGGCTGCCGCTGCATATGCCCTCTGAATAGCTTCGATCACCCGCTTTTGGAGTCACCAGTTCTCAGAGAGCATCAAGATGGTGGAAATGGCGAAGGCTGATGCAGCTCGTGCCCTGAAAATGAGGGATGACTTGGCTCAAGCTATGGCCAAGTGTGAGGAGCAGGCTCGGGCTATTGGTCAGCTGATGTCCCAAAAGGTAGAGCTGGAAAAAGGCAATACCACCCTCTTGGCCGAGCTGGAAACGGAAAGAGCCGACAGGCTCAACCTTCAGAAGGTCATGGTAGAGCTTCAAGCCGAGAAGGAAGCCGGTCTTGAGTTGCGGAAGTTGCTGGAGACCGAGAAGGGGGAGAATCTGAGGCTCCGTTCTGATATGGCTGAAGCCGAGGCTTCTATCATGAGGGAGCATGTTAATGGTTTCTCCCGAGCCGTGAAGCAACTTCAGCATTTCAATCCGAACGCTGACTTCTCCTGTGCTGATGTGGACAAGGATTTTAACCGAGATGGAATCCTAGTTCCATTGTCCGAGCTGGAGGATGAGGATGAGGATGAGGAGGCCGTATCTCAAGGGGAAGAGGGCGAGGGACGAGCGGCCGAGGAGGGACCCGAAGGTGAAGGTGAAATGGGCCTACCTGGCCAATCTGCTACCCTCCCTCCAAATGCCGAGGATGACCTTGACTTATGAAATTGTATTAGTAGGTTAGGAAATACGTTGTTTTTGGGCGATGCCCTTTTTATTTTGAACTCTTATGTATTCTGGGCTTGGCCCATTATTATTAATGGACCTACATGCGCCTTACTTTTCGCAACTATTTTTCTAAGTTAGTACTTGTTTAGTTTCAGTGTGTTACGCGATTTAGTCGACATAGTCAAAACTTGAAATACCTGTAGGTTCTTACCTACCTTCTTAGGCCTTGAAATACCTTTTCAGGTGTTAAGGTGTTATTACCATTGTAAACTTGGCGTTTCGACTTCAACTCGGTCGACTTCAACTTGGCCAGTCTCTTTAGGTGGTAAGTTGTTTTTCACCAGTATAGGCTCGGCATTTCGACCTCAACTCGGACAACCTCTTTAGGTTTCTGCTTTTTACCTTTATAGGCTCGGTATTTCGACCTCAACTCGGTCGACTTTAGCTCGGTCGGCCTCTTTAGGTTTTTAGCTGTTTACCTTTATAGGCTCAGCATTTCGACCTCGACTCGGTCGACTTTAGCTCGGTCAGCCTCTTTAGGTTTCTGCTTTTTACCTTTATAGGCTCGGCATTTCGACCTCAACTCGGTCGACTTTAGCTTGGTCAGCCTCTTTAGGTTTTTAGCTGTTTACCTTTATAGGCTCGGCATTTCGACCTCGACTCGATCGACTTTAGCTCGGTCAGCCTCTTTAGGTTTTTAGCTGTTTACCTTTATAGGCTCGGCATTTCGATCTCGACTAGGTCGACTTTAGCTCGGTCAGCCTCTTTAGGTTTTTAACTGTTTACCTTTATAGGCTTGGCATTTCGACCTCGACTCGGTCGACTTTAGCTCGGTCAGCCTCTTTAGGTTTTTAGCTGTTTACCTTTATAGGCTAGGCATTTCGACCTCGACTCGGTCGACTTTAGCTTGGTCAGCCTCTTTAGGTTTTTACCAGTTTTAACGTCGTAATAGCTCAATTGAAAATGATTTAATTTATTTATTTATTATGGTGTGCCTCATTAAAACCTTCTCGGCCAAAACCTCGTGGGAAAAAGACCGAGATAAGAAAAAGAGTGCATCACCTATAACCTTAGCTAAAATAAAACTTAAGGCGGGAAGTGTTCCATGTTCTTGGAATCTACTTTCCTGACAATTCTTCTAGCCTGTAGGCTCCATTTCCTAGATTTTCAACTATCCTGAATGGGCCCGACCAGTTTGTCGTGAGCTTACCCTCTCTGGGGTCTTTTCTCTCGTCATTTTACAGTCTTAGCACTAAGTCACCATGCACAAATTCCCTTGACCGCAACCTCGAGTTGTACTTCCGAGTTGCTTTTTGCTTGCATAGCTCGTCTCTGATTTTTGCTGCATCTCGAACTTCTTCAACCATGTCAAGCTCAATTCGGAGTTCTTCCTCGTTTTTGCTTTGATCGTGGTGCTGCCTTCGGAAAGAGAGCTCACCGAGCTCAACGGGAATCATTGCATTGGTTCCATAGGTTAGTTTGAACGGCGTTTCACCCGTTGAAGACTGTGGTGAGCAATGGTAAGCCCATAGGATGCTTGGTAATTGTTCAACCCAAGCCCCTTTTGAATGACCTAACCTTCTTTTGAGCTCGTTTAAGATGACTTTATTGGCTGCCTCTGCTTGGCCATTTGTTTGTGGATGCTCAATCGAGGTCACTTTATGTTTAATTCCGAGGTTGGAGTAAAACTCTCCAAGCTCTTTATCGGTGAATTGCTTTCCATTGTCTGTGACAACTGCATAAGGAAGGTTGTGCCTGCATATGATGTTTTTCCATAAAAAACTCTGAACCTTTTTGGCAGTTATCGTAGCCAATGGTTCTGCTTCAATCCACTTGGTGAAGTAGTTTACTCCTACCAGGAGGAACTTGACCTGACCTTTGGCAACTGGGAAAGGACCGACTATATCCATCCCCCACATAGTAAAGGGCCACGACGAGAACATGGAGTGGAACTCTTCTCCTGGAGCACGAGCTACGCTGGCTATTGGTCCAAGTAGAACAATCCAGTCTCATGGTCGGCCAGTAAAACCCTGCTCGTAGGACCCGAGCTGCCAGAGATCGGCCACCTGAATGCATTCCACAGATTCCTCGGTGCATCTCGTCCATTACGTACTCGGACTGCTCCTTTGTGAGGCACTTCAGTAATGGCCTGGAGAATCCTCTTTTGTACAGCTCACCGTCCAGGACAGTGTAGTGGCAAGATTTCAGACGGATTCGCCTCGCCTCCTTTGAGTCATCAGGTAGTTTGTCCGAGGTTAAATACTCCCAAATCGGTGTCATCCAGCCCCGAGCATAGTGCTCGGTCATTGTCACTTCGACACTTTTTATGCTCGGCTCGAGGAGGTTTTCTTGATTGAAAGTTCTTAGTTGGCCAGCCCTCTTGGTGCTAGCCAATTTGGACAACAGATCTGCCCTGGAATTTTCTTCCCGTGGTATATGCTCAATGGAAAACTGATCAAATTCAGAGATGAGGCTATTAACCTTGTAGAGATATCTGGTTAGTTGGGGGTCCTTTGTCTGATAATTACCCGAGACTTGTCCTGTTACAAGCTGTGAGTCGCTTCGGCATTTTAGTTCCCGGACCCCAACCTCTTTAGCTAATATTAGTCCTGCAATAAGGGCTTCATATTTTGCTTGGTTGTTTGAAGTAGTGAACCCAAACTTTAAAGATTGCTCGAGGATTAGGTCATCAGGCCCCTCGAGAATTATTCCAGCCCCGCTTCCCTTCAAGTTAGATGATCTGTCAACATATAGGAGCCAGATGAAGGACTCCGACCTCGGTTTGGAAGAGAGCTCGGCAATGAAATCAGAGAGGCATTGTGCTTTCATTGGCCCCCTCGGTTCATACTGCAGACCGAATTCTGACAATTCTACTGACTAGGCTATCATTCGTCCGGCTAGATCAGGTTTCCTGAGTACCTGCTTTATTGGATGATTAGTCTTGACTATGACTTGGTGCGACTGGAAATAGGGTCGTAACCTCCGAGCTGCCATAACTAAGGCAAGGGCCAGTTTTTCAATTACTTGATATCGCGTTTCTGCATCTTTCAGGATCCTATTGACATAGTACACCGACATCTGTTGCTCCTCCTCTTCCTGGATGATCACTGCACTGATTGCACAATCGTTGACAGAGAGGTACAAGTACAGATCTTTGCCGACCTGAGGCCGAGTGAGGATTAGGGGAGATTCTAGGAAGAGTTTCAGATCTTCAAAGGCCTTCTCACACTCTTCAGTCCAAATGAAATCCTTTGGTTTTTTCAAGAGTTGGAAGAAAGGTCTTGCCTTCTCTGCAAACTTCAGGAGAAAGCGGGATAGGGAGGCTAATCGGCCAGCTAGCCTCTGGATTTCTTTCACATTCCGAGGACTTCCCATTTCCATGACGGCTTTGCATTTATCCGGATTAGCTTCGATCCCCCGGTGTGTTAGCATATAGCCTAAGAACTTTCCCCCTTGTACACCAAAGGAGCATTTTCTGGATTTAGCCTCATATTGTACTTTCTGAGTTGGCCGAAGATTTCTTCGAGGTCGGCTGGGTGTTGGCTTGGGTCCTCGGATTTTACCACCATATCGTCAACATATACTTCTAAGTTCTTTCCGATTTGGTTGACGAAAACCTTGTCCATAAGTCTCTGATATGTTGCACCAGCATTCTTTAAGCCGAAGGGCATTACCCAATAGCAGTAGTTTGCCCCATCGGTCATAAATGCCATTTTTTCTTCATCGGGTGGATACATCCTGATCTGGTTATAACCTGAGTATGCGTCCAGAAAAGACAAAACTTTGTACCCTGAGGCCCCATCCACCAGTCTGTTAATGTTGGGAAGAGGATAGGAATCCTTTGGGCATGCCTTGTTGAGATCGGTTTAGTCGCTGCATATTCTCCATTTACCGTTTGCCTTTCTGACTAACACCACGTTGGCTAGCCAAGTAGTGTACTTCACTTCTCTGATGAAATTTGCTTTGACTAGTTTGGAAGTCTCCTCGGCTACTGCTCGGCGTCTTTCCTCACCAACTTTTCTTTTTCTCTGAGCTACAGGCTTGGCTTCGGGACATACGGATAGCTTATGGCACATAAAATTGGGGTCTATACCAGGCATATCCGATGTCTTCCAAGCGAACAGATCGACATTCTTTCTTAAGACCGCATGAAGCCTTTGCTTGAGTGAGGGGTCGAGCTGACTGCCGACTTGAGTGCACTGTTCAAGTTGGGCTCCCAGCTGGAACCTTTCTAAAGACTCTGTTGGCTCGGCTCTGGAGTCGTACATCTCCATCCTTGGGTCCAGCTCAAACATGCTGACCGAGCTGGCTGAAGTTACTGAACGGACCGAGCTTACCACCTCTGCCTTACCATCCTCGACGTTCTTTGCGATATCCTGGTGGCAGGTAACCTTTAGGTTGTCAACATAGCATTGCCTGGCTAGCCTTTGATCAGCCCGGACTGCTATGATCTCTCCAGAATCAGCTGGGAATTTCATTGTCAGGTGTGGGGTAGAGACGATCGCTCCGAGCTCATTCAACGTCGGTCTTCCAATAAGGATATTGTACGACGTGATGGCATCTACAATAACGTACCTGATTGACACGGATAGAATATCGGTTTCTCAGGAGCTTGTCCTCCTGCTCCTTTATCAGTTTCTCAGGAATTCTGAGCTTCTTGAAGGTTGCCAGGTATAGAATATCGACCGAGCTTCCCTGGTCAATAAGTGTTCGTTTGACCGATAAGTTGGCCAGTTCGACCGTTATCACCATTGGGTCATCTTGATTCGGATCCACCCCTCGAAAATCATCATCTGTGAATCTTATGGGAGGTCTCGCTCTTGTAGGCCTTCCAGACACTGTGTTGACGGACCGGAGGGCTTTTACATGACGCCGTCGAGCTGAGCTCGTTGTTCCCCCTCCAGCGAAGCCTCCCGAGATTGTATTGATGATCCCTCTGATTCCTCATTCCGACTCTTCAATAGGAGTCCTTTGGTTATTTAACCGGTCTCCTCCCTGATTGTTTCATTGTAGGTTTGCATCTCGGCTTCGATTGTCGTAACCGTGTCTTCGTCATCTTCGACCGGGTCGTCCGTCTCCATTGTCATCTCGGAGGACGAAACGATCAAGACGGCCTGCTTGTACCAAATCCTCAATCTTCTTTTGGGTTGTCCTGCACTCTTCAGTGGAGTGTCAATAGTTTTGATGCCACATGCATTCTTTGCTTTTGTCAGCATTGTCCGGTGTTCTGGACGGTCGAGGTAAGGTAAGTAACTCGGCGCTGCACGCCTCCTGAAGGATGGCTGCTCGAGATCGGTTTAACGGAGTATAGGATTGATACCTGGGATGCCTCTCCGAGAATTCCCTTTCATTGGTCTTTTGGGCCCTTTGTGAGTCAGACCCCCTGTTTCTTTCTTTGTTCGAGGCCGAGTTCTTGTCCTCGAAACCTCTTTCTCTCCTCTTGAATTCCAATATCTCTTCCGAGTTCATGAAACCTGTAGCCTTTTCCTGCAACTCTTCAAAATCTCTTGGTGGTTTCCGAGATAAGTACTCGAAGAACGGCCCTGGCTTCAGACCGCCCATGACGGTGTGGAGGCAGAGTTCCGAGCTCATGTTGGGAATCAAGATCTGCTTAGCATTGAAACGAGCCATGTAATCTCTGAGTGATTCATTCCTTTCCTGTTTGAAATTTACCAGCGAGACTGAGTGCCTTTTATGCCTTCGACTTGCTGCAAATTGTGCGGTGAACTTAGTTATAAGCACATCGAAGGAATCAATCGACCGAGGTGGTAGATTGGTGAGCCAGGTTAGAGCTGGGCCTTGTAAAGTGGTTGGAAAAACTTTGCACATGACGGCCTCCGAATCGGTCACCAAGTAAACAGAAGAAATAAAGGACTCCACATGCTCGGTTGGGTTAGTGGTGCCATTGAATTTGTCGATGTTAAGGGGCTTAAAATGGCTAGGCACGATTACCTCATCAGTGTCATCAGTGAACGGTAACCTCGGACGTCGGTCTGATGCCTTTCCTTTTTGGCTAGTCCTTTCTACATGAGACTTAACTTCTGAAGCCCCCGGGGGAGGTTTGGTTTTGGATGCTTGGTTAGTTCCCCGAGGAGAGTGCGCCGGAGGGTCCTTTTGGCCAGCCTCGGGTGAGGATTGCTCTTCATCAGAAGGTGTCAGGGACCTTTCTCTTTTCCGAGTTCTTAAAAGCTTATGATTTTGTGCGCATATCTCCTCGTTCTCTTTCCGCAGCTGCTTAAGCTGTTCCATAATTTCTCCCAGTCGAGGGTTGTCTTCATTGACGGGGAAGGAAAGACGATTTTCGTGGTTTTGAGCGTTCGAGGCCTCATGGTCTTCATGATTCATGCTGCTCACCCCTCCTCGCAGACCATTCCGTGTGGTCACCATCAAGCTGTCTTGTGGAACCGGGGAAGGTTTTTCCTCGGCCCCACGGTGGGCGCCAAATGTTCCTGCCGAGATCCGGTTGGCCGGAATCTCGTCGTAGAACGTCGAACCAAGGGTGAACGATGGGGGTTGTTTTAGATTATGGCTTGACAGAATGTCGGATTTCGGTCCTACGTATCCCGATGGGAATCAAAGCCAGACGTAGTTCTAGGTTCAACCCTTGATCATACGGTGATCTCGATCCCCTAATTTTGTATCTGAGGAATACCAGCGAGCAAGGACTCTTCAATAGTCTCTTGGTCGGGCTAGTTTCTCTAATACGCTTAAGGGAGAGTCACCTGGATTCAGTGAAAAGTGAGTTTCTCTCATGGGTTCTCCTCCTTTTATAATAGGATTCCCATATCTTTTAGAGATCTGGATTTATCTCCTTTTATCTCTTAAATCTCTCTTGAGATGTGATTTCCTTAATTTAAGGGATATTATCTCTTTTAACCAGATAAGGTTGTTTCAGATAATATCAGGATTTAATTAAGGATAATATAAATATCCTATCCCTTAATTTAGGGGATATTATCTCTTTTAACCGGATACGGTTATTTAAGATAATATCAGGATAATTAAAGGTGATTTTAACTTATTATCCTTAATTTTTGGATTGGGCCGGGTTTTCAAGCTCGGTGGCCGAGTTTCACTCTTTGGCCAATACAAAGGTGCTTATTAAAAGAATATAAAATTATTTGTCAGGATTTTTTTAAAGTTTTCTTTTATTTTGGTAAATTATTTAAAATTTTTGTTTTAAGTTATTAGGAAAATGTGTGATAATTGTTTAGGGAGTTATGCTATATCCTTTTAAAAAATTCTTCTTACATCCTCATATAATCAACTAATGCATAAAGGCTTAAATAAAAAAATTATATATATATATATATATATATATATATATATATATATATATATATATATCTCAATTATAATACTGTTTTTAACAATTAGGAACATCTAAGAGGATTTGTTACCATGAAAACAATGCTGTTATTATTATTATTTAGTATATTAACTATTGTGTATATATCCCTTATTAATTATATATTAACCAATAATTTAATTTTTTATATGTTAATTTTATAAAATAAATAAGTTTTGTATTGTTTTATTATACCATAAGAGTAGAGACCTTTCATATAAATCCGTATTAAATTTCCTCTTATCTCAAAGCACTCTCTTCACATAACTCATTATATATAAGAGAAATAACTCTCCCAAGTGATGACAAAAAATTCAAATTAAGGTTAAGAGAGCAATCTTATATTGTTGAGATATGACAGTGCTTTGGGTAGTAAAGAAGCCCAGAAAGCTATCTCTGAAAATGGTTCTGTCATTTCATTATCAATATTTCTCAGGTCCTCTCTCTCTCAACCTTTTAGTACTTTGAATCTACTTTTAATTGTGTATTCCTAAGATTTGCTTTCTTTCTAGCATTGAAGGAGAATTAATATTTGTACACTTTGTAAGAGTTTCACATAGACATGAATTCATGTTAGGATGATTTCAATTCAGATAGCAGTTGGTGAGGGCTACAATTAATTGTTTTAAATCTTAAGGATGTGCTCATTTTTTCTTCTTCATTTTTTCACATTGCAGTTGGTTGATATTAAATGCACTTTCAAGTAACTAAATGCACTTTTGTATATTCTAAAGGCACTCGAGAGTGTTTGGTATGTATCTAGAACTGTTTCCCAGTCAATTAAATTCTTTATGTATAATCTCTATTTCTCGTGACATTTTCCAAAAGTCAATTTTATTTTTTGATAACATGTCTATGCTATTGCTAATCATGAATTCTGTGACAGGTTGAAAAATTTATGGATGCAGCTTTTGGATCAATTCGCATGGTTCTTAGGTGTCTTTATGGATGCTAACCATCAATTAGCATGGACGCAGCGATTCCAAGGCCAGAAAGAGTTTCTCCTTAGGAGATAGAGCCTTTTGTATATTCTAAAGGCACTGGAGAGTGTTGTAAGTTACTTTCTTGATATACTTATTGACTGGGCATTAACTTTAATCATGCATTAATTAGAGCTAGATATTCATTTACCATGCATCAAGCTAATGCAAGTGAAGCTTGAGAAGGAGTGATCTTAAGGGCCTTAATATATTTGTATGGTTATTTATGTATTTTTGGTAGGAAGTACGTTGTTAATACATGGTTCCCCTTTTATGTCTCTTTTGAATTGTGGTTTGGGTAGTTCTCAAGATCTATTACCTTATAGATTCAATTGGGAAAATTTGTATAATCTTATGTTGGTATGAATGAATGATTTTGATAGTGTGATTTCACATCATATTTCATGTATATTTTTGCATGCATTTTCATATGGTTTAGGCATATTTCAATTGATTTTTATTAGATTTTACCTTGGAACGGGTAAGGCAGTTTCGTGGTGTTGTTTTGCAAGAATTAAGGGTAAAATGGTCAAGATTGACCATGATGGAGCTCGAATGAAGATAGAGCTTGAAAAGTGAAGAAAATGTACTAAACAGAGCCCATCACAGCCTAGCCGTGATGACCATTACGGCCATGATCGAGCAATAACTGGAAAGAAGAAGGCAAAAGTCAGAAGCTGTCACGGTCTAGCCGTGATGCCCATCACGGTCGTGACATGTTAATTGAGCCAGACCCCTTCTAGGCAGAATCTGTCACGGTCAAGCCGTGATAGACCATTTGGTGAAGGCAGAAGCTATCACGGCCTGCCCGTGACGAGCATCACGGCCGTGATGAATCAAAAGTTGAAAGAGCGCCCAAGGCAGAATGCGTCACGGCCTGGCCGTGATTGCCATCACGACCGTGACGCGCATTATTTGAATCCTATTCTATAAATAAGGCATCAGGGGCAGAATGAGAGAGAGATCTCTGGACCAGACCTGAACCCTAGAACGACTTCTACCCTAAAAGAGACATCCTCTCTACTCCAGGGGGCTGTTGTGGCTGCTGTGGAGAGCTTCCATGGAGTTCCTTCTCCCCCTTATCTCTATTTCTCTGGTTTTGGCTTTCTCTGTAATCATGAGTAGCTAAATCCCTCTTTGTTGGGATTAGATGTAACTAAACTGAATATCATGTAATTGCTTTGATTTATCAATCTGTGTTTATGCCTTCATATTAGTGTTTAATTCCGACGCTTAATGCTTTTTGTGGTCTGATCACCCATGAACTGATTTTGAGATTTGATTTTCAATGGGGACGTTCTTATCAATTCTTGATCTGGAATTAATCACCTAGTAAACCTTGCATCTAGGAATGGATTTTGGTTTATTAGTAATCGTGTAATCCCTTTTCTTAATGCAAATTCGCTAATTAGGCCACCTAAGGAATTAGGGTTTAATTAGGGGATTTAGGCTCTTGTCATCTAAGGAATTAGGACTTGAGTAACTTTGTGGGTTGATTTTAATATTTGAAGCATAAACTGGATTGGTGATCTTAGTATTGCATGAGGCTAAGGTTTAGTGAAGTCTAATCCCAACATCTTTTATCTATTTGAAGAATCCTTTTTTCCGCACTCCAAGTGTTTGATAAAAGTTCTCAAAGACCTTTTTCCTTCTATTTTGTTTATTTTAACTTTTGTTAGGCTTGGTAATTAGTATTGAACTCCCTTCAATCCAAAGATTCACTAGTGGAAAATATACATTAGACGGTAAAGGTTTACGTCAGTTAACCAAAAGCTAGACGTTAAAAAGGAGGCGGTGGCAGTTTTGTAAATATCAGACTTCATTAATTCAATTTTAACGTCAGTTGTTTTAATGACTGACGTTAAAAGTGAAGTGACTCACTTTTAACGTCAGTTCAATAAAGAACTGACGTTAAAAGTGAACATTTTAACGTCAGTTCGATAAAGAACTGACGTTAAAAGTAAGTCTCTTCACTTTTAACGTCAGTCCCTACATCAACAGACGTTAAAGGTTATTTTAATAATTTTTTTTATCTAGTATACGATTCCTACCGCATTGCCTTCCTCAAAGTTTCAGTTTCACATGAATTGCTTTGATGTTTTGTGTTTCTGTTTTGAAAACTAAAATATATGTGCGAAGTATAAGTTGAATCAATAACCCAAACCGGATCTCATTCATGAAGTGTAATACTGATCGATCTGAGAAGATTGAAAGGGTTTAAAATCCTATAAAAAGTTACATTGAAAGGGTTTAAAATCCTATAAAAAGTTACATTGAAAGGGTTTAAAATCCTAAACATTAAAGCTACATCCCATCAGAGAGTTTTATGAAATATGCCAAAGGGAAAACTATATATACTCTGAAGACCTCAGAAAACTGGGGGGCATGAGAGAGCTCAAGAGAGAGGCAAAAACAGGTGCACTAGATCTGTTTCAAGCAAAGGCAGTGGTTCCAGATACTTCCAAGATGATCACTTGCTGCCAAAGCTGAGGTTTTGGAACTGTGACCCCCGAGCACCTGATTAGCCCTGCAGCAGCTGATTCTCCGGAAGGTGATAAGGTGAGCAACTCACATAATGTAATTTACTCAAACTTATCACCCATGTAATGTAATTTACTCAAACTCAGAAGTTGTTTGACCATTAAGACAAAGACCTTTGAGTCTAGGAATAGGAAGAAAGAGTGATGAAGTTAATCTCCACGGCAGAGCCATATTGTGAAGCAGAAAATTAAAAGGATGGAACGAAGCTATTTATAGGAGCAGTGGATGGAAGGAAGCTATTACTAAGCTAGCTATTCTGATTTTCTTGAAAACTTATCTATAAACTTAATGCTCATTAAGAGGATTGAGTTACAAGGTGCATGGGTAAGTAGCATAGTAGTCAAAGGAATGAATGTTTTTGCAGATATCTATACACTTTTAACGTCAGTTGTTTAAAAAAACTGACGTTAAAAGTGTTTTTAAAATAAAAAATATTTATTGTTAACGTCGTTTTTTAAAAACCGACGTTAAAAGTTTGATTTTTACTTGATTAAATAAATAGGCGACGTAAATAATCTTATATATTATAAACGTCAGAGTAATGAATATTGGAAATAATGTAATTAATATACGGGAACTTGGCAGTCATAAATTAAGTTGATGTTAAAAATGAGGTGGTGGCGGTTTGTAAATATTAAATCACTATTTGCGTCGATTCTATAAATAATCGACATAAATAATTATGAAACTCATTTCATTGGTTGTCATGTCCCTGTTGTCCCTCTTAACTCGAGATCACTCCATATAGTATCGCTGTTTATTTCTAAACCTTTTTTTTAATTTATACAAGTTTATTTTTAATTTTTATTAATTAGCTTGAATTAGTAAACAAATTCTTGTGCAAATTAAAATAAATAAACACTTAACATAAAACAAGTTATATGTATAATCAAATCGTATGACATTGAAGTGATTCATAAGTTAAAATTACATGATTAAAAGATAAAAAATTTCTGCAACATAGCCCTAAAATATAAAAAAGTTTCTGCATCAACATCATTTTCTTCTCACCCTGTCATCGAAAACTCCAATGGATGCATCACCTCCTCCCTCACTTGAATTCCATGATGCAAAGTAAATCCTCGATCACTAGCAAAAAAAGCAAAGTGAATGGGATCTTTGCATCTTTCTTCTTCAGTGGAATTCCTTGATGCATCATCTTGAATCCACAATCACTTGCTTCCAAAGCAAAGTGAAAGGGATGACGGGGATGAAATAAAGTGAGAGAATCACATTACGTGATTCACCCAACCTTAATATCCATGTAATGTGATTTACTCAAACTCAGAAGTTGTTTGACCATTAAGACAAAGATCTTTGAGTCTAGGAATAGGAAAAAAGAGTGATGAAGTTAGTCTCCATGGCAGAGCCATATGTGAAGCAGAAAAATTAAAAGGATGGAAGGAAGCTATTTATAGGAGCAGTGGATGAAGTTACTAAGCTATTCTGATTTTCTTGAAAACTTATCTATAAACTTAATGCTCATTAAGAGGATTAGGTACAAGGTGAATGGGTAAGTAGCACAGTAGTCAAAGGAATGAATGTTTTTGCAGAAACTAATAAACTTTTAACGTCCGTTGTGTAATACAACTGACGTAGTGTTTTTAACGTCAGTTTCTTAATACAACTGACGTTAAATATATGACCTTTAACGTCAGTTGTTAGTAAAAACTGACGTAAGAAGTGTGAGTGTTTTTAACGTCAGTTTTTTAAGACAACTGACGTTAAATATATGACCTTTAACGTCAGGTTTTACTAACAACTGACGTAAAATGTTGTTTTATTTTAATTATAACGTTTACACCCGCGCGCCTTCTGTACTTCTCTGTACGTCTCTTTTCATCTCGCTCAACCCTCACTCTCAACCCTCACTCTCGCTCTCACTCTGCCCTAATCGCGAGCTCATCTCCAATGCAACCACCGCGAGGGCTTCTTCGCCACCACCGTGAGGTACACTCTTAACCCCTAACTCTATCTTTCCTGCTCATTCTTTGCAATAACTTGACATCTCTCTTTCCCCTTCCCGCGCACTAACTCTCCTTGTCCCTCTGCTCTTAGTAACCACATCGAACGTTGGCCACCACTCGATCTCCCCTCCCCACCACCACGCGAGCACCTATTTCTGGTGAGTCTTTAGGGCACATTTTTTTATTTTTGGTTTTGATTGCATGCATGTTGCTCTGCTGGTTGAAACTGTAGTCTCAGTAGTTGAAACTTGAAACTGTGAGAGTTTGAGTTGTTTGGAATGTCTCTATTTTTTGTTTTGAGTGTATATTGAAACTGTAGTCTCAGTAGTTGAAACTTGAAACTGTGAGTTTGAGTTGTTTGGAATGTCTCTATTTTTGGTTTTGAGTGTATGTTGAAACTGTAGTCTCAGTAGTTGTAACTTTAAACCGAGAGTTTGAGTTGTTTGGAATGTCTCTATTTTTGGTTTTGAGTGCATGTTGCTCTGCTGGTTGATCTGTCACGGCCGTGATGCTCATCACGGCTAGGCCGTGATCAGTTCTGCCTATGAGGGTCTGGTTCAGTTGGCACGTTACGGTCGTGATGGACATCACGGCCAGGCCGTGACTGCTTGCTTGGCAATCTTCAAAAACTATAGTTTTCAATCTCCCGTATTGTCCTTATATTGGATATATAGATGTTTTGTATATCTACAGGACCTATCTAGTTATTTTTATTTATACTTCTGTATTTATTTTGAGTTATAACCTATGTTAATACATATATATTGTTTCTGAATAGGCATACATATGGATCAGTCGGATAGCCCACATGCACGGGAGGACACTGTGGGGGTTTCGCAGGACCCGATCACGCCTACGCCTGATTCGAGTGTAAGTTTACATGTTATATACTATCTTTAGTCCTTCTTTTTAATGTAAGTTTATAATGCTACATCCCTCTATTTTATCATTTTTTTTGTCCATACAAACATCACAGGCTCATAGGAAATGGGGTAGAGGAGCCACCTCATTGAAGAAACTAGAGAAGGACAGGAAGAGCGGACAGAAGCTTGAGGTGTCCTTCGATGCTAATCTAAATGCCCAGGGACCCCGTGCTAAAGAATTTAATAAGTGGGTGTTTCTACAAGCGAAGCAGCATGTAAGCATCAACTACAACCACTGGAATGACGTTCCACAGAACGTTAAGGATCAGATTTGGGAGGCTATCACGGTATTTTACCTTTACATTCGTTTGATTTACATTATTAGATAATTATCCGAGTTATAATCCATCCAGTTGTTATATATGTATCTAATGTGTAGGTAGCTTGGACTGTGCCAAATGACGAGGATCATCGTCATAAATGTATGAAAATGGCATCAAAGCGTTGGAATGGGTTCAAGCATGATCTTACCAGGTACTATGTATCTGGGAAGAAGCGGCTTGATAAAATGTTCTCGGATTATCCCTGGATTGATCAGGATACTTGGGATATGTTTGCCAGGAGTCGACAGGATGGAGAATTTAAGGTTGGTTGATTAAGTTAATTTTGTATGCTTATTATAGATCAATTTAACTGTATTTAATTATGTGTTTTTGTTTGAATCGGCTAAGGCAAATAAGGGTCGGCGGAATCAGACGAAGAACGTCCACCGCCACACCATGTCTCAGGGTGGGTACCAGACTCGGATCGAGCAGATGATGGCGGATAGACTGAGGGCGAAGCAGGAAGAGCACTCTGCTAGGATTGAAAGAGGAGAGGTGCCTGAGGGTACACCATCAAGTCCTCCGTCGGACATCGACCGCTGGAGGACGATGAGTTGGCAGCTAGGGAGCGGGAGTTGGAAGTCCAGCGCCATGAGCATGAGTTGGAAATGAAAAGGCGTGAGCTTGAGTTGGACTCCAAACGACATGAGCTCGAAATTTTAACATAGGTATTTATTCATTATTAATGTCCAAATTAGTCAAATAATTACTTGTGTTTTTTTTAATTATCAACAACTTATCTATTTTATTTTTCCTAAACTGAAGGCCAAGTCGACGTCGGTGTCGCTGTCACCTATCACTCGTTTGTTCTCACTTGGTGAGGATTATGCGTCTGAGATTTTTGTATGTCCATTGGATCACGATGGATGGGTGGCACGCCCAGATCAACAGAGGATATTTTCCTTCGTTGGTGACGATCTCGGGAACGCCTGCAGAAATAACATCTGGATGAACAACAATGTCATCAGTCTCTGGTGCATGTAAGTTAATTTTAATTTTATAACTTATTTATTTTTGGTATTTTTCCATTTAATAATTTATTTTAATTTCAATATATATATTATGTAATTAACATCCACACCTTTTCATATCTTAGGTATCTCCATCGTCTTGACTTGATAAGTAGGCGTTGCATCGGTTTACGGTTTCTTAGATCCGTCAATCCTTGTGCCCGAATTCTTTGCTAAAGATGCATTGAGTAAATACTTAGGGAACTTGTCGGGAGACAATCCGAAAGAATTATATCTGGCTCCCTCTCGTATGGAACGCCATTGGCGCTTGTTCGTACTTCACCCGTCTAGGCATACTGTCATATTCTTCTCGCTCTCTCCACCAAGATCCGCCACCGAAGGTGGTGGAAGTCTGTAAATAAGTAAGTAACTAATCTTAAATTTAATTTAAGTTTTAATATCGGTTGTTTTTAGTTTATTACACACATGATATATGAGTTTGTTAATTGATCGACATGATTATTTGTTTATGATAGCGTATTAAGGCGACTAGCATAAGTTATGCAACGGAGAAGTAGGACTTCTAAGGCTAAAGCAAATCCTCGTATGGAACATCCTCAAGGTTTGGTAGTTTATTTATCAAATAATTAATATTATAATTACTAATTTATATGTATATTCAACCGACGTTGAAATTAATTTTGTTGGTAGTCTCGATTTCAAATTGACGGGTGGTCGTAAGGCTATTATGTGATGCTTCATATGCTGAACATAGTCTCCGCATCTATTACGGATGGATGGAAGAAGGTAATATTTAAACAACTTGTTAAATTATATATTATAGTTTTGAAGATGACTTGCATTGATGTTATTGTTATTATTTGAACGTATCTAGGCATTTATCGACCAATCGCCTATTGAAGAAGAAGAGTTAAGAGACTTGAGGATGCGCTTCGCTGAATTCTTCTTCAAGTATGCGGCTGAAAAAGGAATTGACAACATACCTCCGCACTACTTAGATGAATAGTTTTTTTGTTAGACTTTAGAAACTAATTAATAACATGTATATATATATCCTTAGATAGTTTTGTTTTTTAGACATTGGAACTAAAATTTATTTATATATATACATGGGTTTTGGGTTTAAGTCCCCCCATTGTTCAATTTTCCTTTGCAATTCTGTAATGTGTGTGATATTCTGTGTTACTGGGACTGAATGCAGGGATAGCCGAGGGGAGTGATATTTTAAAACTGATTTAAAAAAAAAAACTATTAACGTCAGTTGTTTATTACAACTGATGTTAAAATGATACCTTTAACGTCAGTTCTTTATAACAACTAACGTTAGTTTTAACAAAATCAACGTCCGTTGTCTTAAAGAACCGACGTTAATAGTTTTATGTTTAACGTCAGTTGTTTAAAAAACTGACGTTAATTTTTACAAAATTAACGTCAGTTTTGTTAAAGAACTGACGTTAATTGTTTTATATTTAACGTCAGTTCTCAACTGACGTTAAAATATTAACTATTAACATCAGCTGTATTTACGTCAGTCAGTATTCTGACGTAAAAAATCAATTTTAACTGACGTAAAAAGCACTTATTGCACTAGTGATTCGCTTAGATAGTAATTAATTCGGTACTTGCTAGTAATTGTCACAGTCCTCGTGGGAACGATATCGGTCTCACCACCGTATTACTTGTACGACTAGGTATACTTGCCTAGATTTCGTCTCAACATATTTTAAAATTAAAATGGTTGCATTTTTTTTTTACCTCTTTTTGTTTTAACATCTTAAAAATTGTCAATATTGTTTTCTTCCTTTCTCCTATGATTTTTTTTGTTTCCATATATTTTTGGAGAGTAAGATCTATTGAACATTTTGAGGGAGATCCAACCCCACTATACTTCATATTGGGAATTTAAATATTAGATGGGAATTTGATATTCAGTTGCTCTAAAAAGTAACTAAATGAAGGAAAAAAAAGAATCTTAAAATCCTAATTTATAGTAAAAGATATGAATATTTGGATTATGCATAAAACTATCTTTAATTTTGTTAAATAACGTAGAAAAAAATCTTGATATCCACAATTACAAGTCTTCACAGAGTGAGAAGGTATCTTCTAAACTTATAAGCCATTAAGGGTATCTTCAATTATCCAGTGTCTAGTTGGTTCCTAAATCCTTTGGGCTATCTAGGGGTCAGCAAAGTGTCAAAAATGGGGTCGACTTTGGTAGTTCAGTGCTGGGATGTTTTCATGAGTTTTCATGTTGGCTTGGTGCAGGTTAAAGCTTGAGTACCAACCATTTTCTTTCGCTTGGGGTTCCTCTTGTTTTGCTCATTTTGGTGTATTTTTGCTTTCTCTGGCACTACTGGTGCGTGGAGAAAGTGTATATTCATTTTTATCTTTGTCCGGGATGGAACCCAGGATATCCCACATACCGAGCAAATTTGTGACTAATCCCCCCGATGATGTAGAGATCGCTTAAGGGGTAACTCCTCTACCCACGGATACAGCTCTATTCCCTTCACCAGGATTCGAACTCTTGACATATGGTTAAAGGGCCCAAACTACTAGCCACCTGGACCACACCTTATAGGTAAGTGTGTATATATATTCATTTTCAATTAAGTTTGTTGGCTTATAAAAAATAAAATAAAAATTGTGCTGATTGTTATTACACTTATATTTCGTTCAACTCTTCATCTTATTCATTGTTAGAAATTATTCAAAATATGCAAAGTCCACTATCCTAGCCTTATGTATATCTCTCTACTCTTAAAATTATGTAGGACTTCTAAATTTTTAGTAGCTCTGACTCTGAAATTCAAACTTTCACAGTATTGGCCTTCTTCTTGTTGTTGTCTTATTTATTTGAAGTTCCCCCATTACTTTCTTTCTCCTATCTTGCTTCTTCTTACTTTTAATGGGAAGTTTCTGAGCCTTTGGAGTGACATAATTTTATGATCTTTTTATCTTAGGTCTTGAAGAAGAGGCTCGAGTTGAAGAATGAGGTGGAGTGGAAGTGAGCATTGAAGAGGAAGGTGAGGATGAAGGATTAGGTTTCCTGTTTTCTTGACACGTGCCATTAAAGATTGAAGGAAAATGACAAAAAATGGGCTTTACTTGGGTTTAGGTTCAAGAAGATGATTTTTTTTTTTGGAGATTTGAAGTGTGAAATCTCAGGAAAAAGTATTAAATGCATTTTTTCTCAAATATAATACTTTTTTTTTACAATTTGGAAGATATAAGAGGACTCGTTACCATGACAACATTGTTGTTATTATATTAGTCATTTATTTTTACCTGTATAATGATTACAAAATAGTATAAATTTAACATTGTGGTTTTACGTTTTTACGTAAATTTTAAATATTAATTACTAAATTTCTGTATTTGTTATTTATTATATAAAAGAAGTTTCTATTATACTCCAACCATCAATAATGAATTATTGAAAGATATATTCACTACAAGAAATATGCTTACTGAACAAACACATAATATATCATGAATTATTGCATTCAGTATGTTGTCGAAAACTTTGTGAAGAAATTGGACAACAAACACATGCGTAAATGGGTTAAAACGGGTATGTACAACAATTATAAATAACAAAATTCTTAATTATATACATTAAAATTGTATAAATGCAAGCATGCCCGGATTTTTCGATTAGTGTATGGGGCAAGGGTTAAGCATGTTTGAAGGCTTAATCATGTTCCTTGTGTGTTAGTGAGCTTGTGTTCAAAATTTAAGATTAATCGGACATGAAACCAGCTCAGAACACACCAAAAAACCTGTGAGAATAGGATACCAAAAGAAGGTCCAATGTTTGGACGTTGGGAGACCCAACGTTAGAGCGTTGGCAATCTCAAACATGGGTTGTTGGATGCTCAACCGTGCAAGGGGGTCAGCCATGAGTTTCCACGTGTCAGATTGCATGAGACACGTGTCTTCAGCAGCCACACTCGAGCGTGGGAACACCCCACGCCAGAGCGTGGGCACGCTCAAGCATGCTGCGTACACAACATCAACTTAAGTTTTAACTCAAGTCATTTTCTTGCTAATTTGTTTCTAAGGTTTCAGAGCGTAAACCAGTTGATATCCAAATTAATACATCACTAGATGGAAATTTGAATGACAATGTTTCGGTTAAGTTTCCAGAGCAAAAACCAGATGTAGACAATGAACAGATTGATACATCTTCAGGTAAAAAATTGAACGACAATGATTTGGTTGAGACCATTTTTTATGAGTCTCCATACCATGTCTCAATTTCCATTCGATAGATCTCAACTTCTGTTGCAACTAATTTGACTCTACAACCAAGAATATTCCGACTCCAGTGCACGTTTCAAGAGCTACCTCTGATTTAACAGTTAGTGGTAAGAATCTTGAGACTCCTTAGATTAATTCAGCCCCTATGCATCCTAATGTTGCTCATAATATGTAGATACTTACTAACTTTTTGGGAAATAGGGATGAGGATGACCTAGAGAATGACTCTATCTCAACAGAGTAGATGAATAATGATAATGCTGCTGATGTTGGTTCTGATTTCACGGTGGTTATGTCTAAGTCTCAAGTATAATCTGAGGAAGAATAGAAAACGTAATGTTAGATTTCCATGACTCAAATTTTTTTTGTATGGGTTTTTTTTTTTTTCCCCCCCCCCCCCCCCCATGATTTTGTTTTCTATTGTTTTTCTTCTTTTCTTAATAAATTATGGTAACATAAGATCGGCTTGCTTAAAAAAAAAAATTTCTTTCTCACTTTCTTCTTTCTACCATGCCAACCAAAGAGCCTATGAGAGTGAAGCAGTGAGCTTAAGAGAGAGAAAGCAGAGATAGAGGGAAATCTAGTCGTCTGATCGCGATTCCGACTTTGTTTCTACAATCAGAACAACGAGTTTATCACGTATCTACCTTCGATTCTTTGATCGACGGAGGTAATGCCCGAATCCCTAACACGTCGACATTGTCGACATTTGTGAACTTCGTCATTTCCCTTTGTTCTTTCGTTATTTCTTGCTTCACTTAAGGATTTTGAGCAAGATATGGGTATAGGACGATGACTTCATGTTGTCTCTGTGTTAGGGCAAATTTCGGAGCATCGAGGAGCCCTGGGGAACACGTGGCAGCAAGGAGAGGAGGGAGAGACAAGGTTACATAGCTTCAAACAAGTGTACGAGAATACTCAAGGTGGGGAAAGAACCACTGTCGTTGGAGAGGCAAAAGTAGTTTAGAATACAAAGATATGCGTAGGGGATCCTAAACCATACTAGAGGTTGTGTAACAAACAACACTTAAACCGCAATGGTGGCAACAGTAAAGCAGTACCGATGAGGGTTTAAGCATTGTGGGTTTAACAACAATAGGTGGGTTTAATGTTGATTGAGGTTGTATGCTTAGCATGATTATGCATGTTGATATAATATGCTTGATTATATGCTTGCTATGTTGTTGATAACTTGCTTAGTGTATATGCTTATATGACTTCGATACAATGCTTCATTGATAACATGTATACTTGATTCCGTATGATAGATAATGTGAGCATGATGTGGTATGTTAAGCTTGCTGCATGATTACAAATAAGTAATGATTGTTGTTGATTGGGTGATATATGCTATGAGCCAGACTGATACTATGTGCGATAGTACCTCGTCAGATGAATTAGCTGGTGCGTGTTGTGCTGAATGGTGAAACACTAAGATATGAGGTTGGATACTAAGCCATAAGTTAGCATTGAGATGAGCCGGTGAGATTCATATTGCTTTTGTCGTTGTATTTTGCCATCACGTGGATTGGGGTGGAGGGTCATCCTAAAATGCTGGGGATGGATCGGGATAGTGAACGAGCATCCTGATCTGTCGGGGATGTGTTGTGACGAGTATCCTGATCTGCTGGGGATACGTCGTGGTAGCAGACGATCATCCTGAAATGTTGGGGATGGATCAAGATAGTGAGCGAGCATCCTGATCTACCAAGGTTGGGTCGTGATGAGTATCCTGACCTTCTAGGGATACGTCGTGGAAGTGGAAGGACATCCTGATTTGTTGGGCATGTGTAGCACGGTGGTGAATGATATATTTTGATCTGCTAAGGATGTATATAGCGGTGGCTACATCTTCAAGTACGTTTAGTTGCATGAGCAAGAGTGAGCCTGGTTGGCTTGAGAGCTTTGGGGATGATTATTATGTTTGACTTGAAGGATGGTTGTGCGTGCTCTGTTGTCGTTGTATTTTATTCTATTTCTACTTCCAATTTACAATGACTAGTATAGATTCTTATTCCTTATTTCTCTGTTTTGTATTTATTGTTTTGGGATGAGAAGACTTTGTCAAGGATTACTCTTCTGGAGATCGGAGAAGTGTCGCAGGAGCCTGCGATCGCGGGAACAGCTGGGAACACTCACTGGAGATAGTCTAGGCAGTAAGGGAGTCTTTGATCTTACTACTAATGTAGGTGAGAGTGTTAAATCAGTACTTTGGTATATGGACCATGAGTCTTTTATATTTTTGTGTATTTTGGTGAGGAGAGACAACTAGGCTCGAGTTGCTGTATTTTATATATTTTTTCACTTCCTTTTGTACTATGATGTTATGTATATATATATATATATATATATATATATATATATATGGTTTTTGAAGTTTTTAAGCCATGTTTTATATTATTAAGGTTATGTGTTTAGTTTCATGTGACACTCGGAAGGGTGTTACATTTAATGATCAAAGCACTTCGGTCCTAGCCGGACTTTGGAGTCTTTAGGAAGGTTGGAACTGGCCATATCTTGTCGACTCTGCAAGATTTCAAGAACTAAATTTTGTCTCTCAAATTTATCTATTTTTTTTAACTATTATGCTAAACAATAACTTTTCTCACTAAGTTTTATTTAATTAATTTATTATTATTATAATTATTTTAAATAGTGAGTGTTTTCTCTCATATTCATCTTTTGTCATTTTATTATGACGTCATACAATATTTTTTCTAAATTTCATCATCTATCATTTTTTATTTTTTATTTTATATGGTCGCCTTTCTAATTTAGGGACATAATTGAAACTTTTATATAGATTCAGGGACCCAATTAATTTTTTTTTAGTTTAGGGACTTACTTGAAAATTCTCAAGCAGTTCAAAAACCAACTCAATAATTGAACCTCAAATATATATATATATATATATATATATATATATATATATATATATATATATATATATATATATATATATATATTAGTCATTTATTTTTTCTTGTACAACGACTACAAAAATAGTATAAATTTAGCATTGCTATTTTACATTTTTTATATTAAATTTTAATATTAATTACTATATTTCTGTATATATTATTTATTATAAAAGAAGTTTCTATTATTATTTAGTATATTAACTATTGTGTGTATATCCCTTATTGATTATATACCAACCATCAATAATGAATTATGGGAAGATACATTCAAACATTATATTAAAATTTAATATGGTATGTGTATTAACTAATATTTTAATTTTATAAAATAAATAAATTTTGTAATTTTTTACTATACCATACGCGTATAAATCGATATTAAATTTCTTCTAATCTCAAAGCACTCTCTTCACACGTCACTCATTATATATAAGAGAAACAACTCTCCCAAGTGATAAGGTTAAGAGCAGTCTTATATTGTTGAGATATGAAGGTGGTTTGGGTAGTAAAGCAGCCCAGAAAGCTATCTCCGAAATTCTTCTATAGTACCATTGCCAATAGTTCCGTCATTTCATTATCAAAATTTCTAAGGTCCTCTCTCTCACCATTTTAGTACTTTGAATCTACTTTAAATTCTGTATTCTTAATATTTGCTTTCATTCCAGTGTTGAAGGAGAATTAATATTAGTACATTTTGTAATAGTTTCACATTGATGTAGGCTGTTCTGTCCTTATACCTCACTGATCAAGGAGAGAAGTTGGGGCTTCTCACTTGATTTGATGCTTTATGATGATCCATGGAAGATCAAGAAAGTGCTTCTCTTCCGACTGTTGATGTGTCTCCAGGATGGTCGAATTCTGAGTGGCGATCATTGAAGGTTGAAATTTATTCTAAATAAATATAGTACTCATATAAGGTCATTTTATTTTCTATTAATTGTATGCTCTCCATTTGAGTATTTATAATTTTTTGCTACTTAGGTTCAATGGGATGAACCAGCCGTGATTCCAAGGCAAAAAAGAGTTTCTCCTAGGGAGATAGAGCCTTTTTTAGATTCTAGAGGCACTCGAGAAAGTTGTAAGTTCCTTTCTTGATATAATTATTGACTGGGCATTAACTTTAATTATGCATTAACTGGAGCCAGATATTTATTTCCAATTCACCTGCTTCCGGTTTCTATCATCATTGGTCTTCCCAGGTGTTGAGGTGACACAATTAGGTGGCACCGAAGAAGTCCAAGAAAATTGCTTTCATTGCATTTGCTTAATATTTCAGTTTCAGTGAAAGTGAAATCAATCGTGATTCCTGCTAAGAGAAGTTTATTTATTGGTTGGACTTCCAAGTGGTGATTTACCATGCATCAAGTTGATGCAAGTGAAGCCTGAGAAGGGGTGATCTTAAGGGCCTTAATATATTTATGTGGTTATGTATTTTTGGTGGGAAGTTGTTAATACATGGTTCCCCTTTTTTGTCTCTTTTGAATTGTGTTTTGGGTAGTTCTGAAGATCTATTATCTAATAGACTCAATTGTGAAAATTTGTAATCTTATGTTGGTATGAATGAATGATTTTCAAATAAAAATGGTTGTATTTTTTTTTACCTCATTTTGTTTTAATGTCTTAAAAATTGTCAATATCGTTTTCTTCCTTTATCCTCTAATTTTTTTTTTTGGTTTCCATATGTTTTTGAAGAGTAAGATCTATTGGACATTTTATGGGAAACTCAACCCTACTATACTTCATTGTAGGAATTTAAATATTATATCGGAATTTGACGTTCAATTGTTCTAAATAAGTAACTAGATGACAAAACAAAACAAAAAAGAATTTAAAAATCCTAATTTATAGTAAAAGATATGAATATTGGAATTATGCATAAAACTATCTTTAAATTTTTAAATAACGTACGTAGGATAGAGTGGTGAAGAAGCAAATGTTGTTGTTTGTGCTGCCACTCCACTGCGTCACTATCTAGGCATGTCGACATTTAAAACGATGAACCCAGACTCTGATGTATTGATGTGCCCCTATGCTGAAGTTTTGCCACATCGCTGCGTCACTACTTCACCTTTTAAACCGAAGAACCCCTTCATATGCTAGAATAGAGGAGAGAGATAGATTGAGTGCCTATATATATATATATATATATATATATATATGGAGAGAGAGAGAGAGAGCATGGAGGTAGATGGAGGGGAAGATGGTCTTTGTTTGTTGTGAAGGAAATCGTAGGAAAATGAGCAGACACTACTAGAAATCCATCTTTTTCGGACGGATTTTCGAACGGATTTCGGATGGAAATTGGACAAATTTCGGACGGATAATTCATTTCGGACGGATTTCGGACGGAATGGCACCCGTCCGAAAAAGTCTCATGGGAAATTATAAAATCCGTCCCAAATTCCGTCCAAAAATATTTACAGACGGATTTTGGACGGAATATGGACAACGTGGAAATCCAGATTTTGGTTATTTTTCGGACGGATTTCGGACAGATTTATTTTTGTTTTCCAACGGATTTGGGACGGATGCTGTGATTTTGTTGGTTATTTTTCGGACGGATTTTGGACGGATTTATTTTTGTTTTCCAACGGATTTGGGACGGATTTCCCACGGAAGAATGAAAAGTCAGAATCTGTCACGGCCAGGTCGTGATGCCCATCACGGCCGTGACATGTCAACTGAGCCGCACTTTCTAAGCGAGAATCGTCACGGCCAGGCCGTGATACCCATCACTACCGTGATGTACCATTTAGTGAAGCAACATTCAAGGCGTAGCGTCGTCACACGCCGGCCGTGATGCCCATCACTACCGTGATGCATCACTTCACTTACATTACAGTTTCACTATCTATGCAAATTATATGGCACCGATCACTAACATTTGCAGTTTCACATTCAATCACAAAATCATGAATTTGACTATTGTTACAAAATACAGCCTTGGTACCATACAACTTCTAAAAATCAAATACCAATTGCTGAATGCAATCCAAAAGTCATGACTTAAAAACTATCAGAAGATCAAGCCACTGTGAACTGTGAAGGTCATGTAATGAGCCAAACAAAAAAAAAATAAAGTTGTTGTGACCCACTTGAGTACTGCCTTGTCATGTTCTCTCGGTTTGAAAGTTCAAGAACTGCTCTTGCAGCCATGCTTGCAACTTCTGCAGATTCTCGCAGCACCTCTCGCAGCCTCTCGCAAAGATCTTTGAATTCCATGTTCCTATTCTGCTTACCCATAGGAAAGGCACTCCTATTTTCATAACGCGAATCTCTAAAATCCATTTCTTGTCTTCCAGTTCTTGTAAGAAAGAATCCCAAATATTCAGGCAATAGAAAGAACAAAAGCCCCAAATTCATTTGCAATTATCGTCTTCAAAAATTTACCTCAAGGTCTAGTTTCCGGATTAGACACCCCGATGCCGTTGATCGATTGCCACCAGCCTTTCTAGAGGCACCACTTGCATTCTACTCATCTCAACATCTTGGAGAAGCAAATACTACACTTGAAATTGCTTCCTTCAAATCGATGGGGCGCTTTCTAAAACAGGGGGCAAGAAAGAAAAGATAACATGGTCAATTCAATGAGAATGCACAATCATAATGAACAAAGTTGTATACTGCAAATCAATAGTTCCGGGGAAAAGAAAACCCTCATGCGTAAATCGCGATGCGTTTAAAACGAGACACCCCGCTGTGCCCCTTTGTGACATTTAGTTTAAAACCTCAATAATTAGTTCCTTAAGCCTTAACCTCTCATCAAGACCTCAACACATGCTATATGTCACAACACCTCTTTAACATATTTCATGTAGGTTAGGCACCTCTAAAAAATCATCATGATCCTCACACCCAAAACAATCATCTCTTAGACAACATATATATCTTAACTTAAGATCCACTAAGCATAATAATAATAACCAGGCAGATCATGCATAACACAATATCAATCAAAATATTCTCATATTACCAACATAGAACAAAATCAATCCAATAAAGGTTGATTCTTTCCCCTACCTTAAAGATGCTCAGAGTTTTTAAAAGCACTTGGCAGTGACGCAATTAGCACCAAACAGTTCCCAGAAAGTAATTTCTTCTTCTTGCAAGCAAGCACGCACATGAAAAACATCCCAAGAGTCGATCCAAGCATAGAAACAGCCAGAAAAATCACTGAATTAATTTCTCAACAATCACAATATAAATATAATTCAATAATATATTTAATTTCACAAAAACCTCATTCATTTAAAATTAAAGCAGATTTGAGGTTTTTGGGCTCAAGATGAAAATTGAGGGAAAAAAAACAGTTTAACAAGAGATTGACAAAATTGATTTAGGGAGACACTTAATCATGCTCCAAATTTCAGAAAACACCAATTAATTTCATAAACTGAGAACTAAAAATCAAAACCTAGGGTTAGGGTTTGAGGAGAAATTGGGGCTCTTGAATCTGAACAAAGGAAGTGAGAAAACCACTTACCAAAGGAAGAAGGCAAGCTTATGGTGATGCTGCGGTGGCGGCGGACGGTGGCCGTAGCGGCGGTTCGCTTTTTGTGAACACCAAAAAGGGAGAGAGATAGAGTAAGACCAAAGGAAATAAGAAGAAGGGGGTTGGAAGGAACTCACATGGTGGAAACCACCACAAAAACCGGTGGCTCGCGGTGTTTACCATGATGGAGGGCGCGGCTTCGCGGCGGAGCTCGGCCAGATCGCGTGGCTGTGACGCGGATCGGAGCAGGTGGTCGGACGCGTCTCCTCCTGGCAGCTTCCGACGGTTCGATGGGTGCACTACAACATTTTTCATTTTAGGCAACACTAATCATACCAACGATTGAAAAACCGTTCCTAAAACATGCAATAAGCAACAGTTTTATAATTGTACCCAATATTATGCAGATTTTATCCCTCTTTTAAAAATACAATATAAAATTGTTGTCAATTTATATTACCAACACTTTTAAAACTGTGGATGCTTTATTAGGAACGGTTTTTACGGGGTTAAGATTTTAGAGGATGGATTCAGTAATTAGATCATTCCCACTAAAATGTGTTTTGCCGGGATTTTGTTTTATCAACTTTTTTTAAAAAAAATTCTTTGTGCACTGAACTCGCAACTCCCTAACCCACTCTCCATCGTTTCCAAATCCCTAAGCCCATCAATCGTTTCCAAATCTCTCTCTCGTAACTCTTCAACAAAGTGAACCCGCTAGTTTTGTTTCTCACTCAGGTATGAGCTCCATTCCTTCACAGAAACGATAAGTAACACTGCAAGTATAAGAACTTTTTCTTCTTCTTTTTTGATTGTTCTAATAAGAATCAAGATTTTTCTTCTTCTTTTTTTATTGCAATAATAAGAATCGAGGCTTTTCGTCACTTCATTTAGAATCGTGTTTTGATTTGCCGGCTCATCTTTTCGATGCAAACGGACTCGCCGATGACGAGGTCGTCGTGTTGGACGTGGTCGTTCTCGTCGTATTAATTGGAATCGGCACTCACGGCGGAGACGAGGTTGAAGGTAAGGAACATGAACCTGGAACTGATGGATTTATAAGGATTATTGCTCAAAATTCCCTACAGGTGTTGCTTCCATCTTGGATTTCTGGTAACTTTTTGGATCTTAATTCAGTTTTTGGTTTTAGTTCAGATCCAAATCTGAGAAATTTGTTGCTACTGGCTACTGCTACTGTTTCTAGTTACCACGAAGAATGAGAAATTTGGAGCAGATAAAATGGAGCCTAAAGAGCGAGAAACAGGTTTAGATCTGTGTGTACAGGTGCTTAATGTGTTTCACCGCACTCTGCCTTCATCACCATCACCGTCGCCGGCGTCATCTCCCCGACTGGGATTGGTTTAGGAAGCAAAAGTTGCATATTTTAGCACCACTTGTTCCTCCACCAGAGGAGATTAAATTAACTGATCTTGAAAATGAAAACAATCATGATAATAATATCATTAAAGTTCCAACAACCATCAGTGACAGGTTCATCTTCCTTACCTTCAACCTGTCTGCTTGTGCACATTGGAGTGAGTACTTTGGTATTTGGTTTCTAAACACTGTTATACTATTTCTGTTTGGGAACTAGATTAATGAACAGATTCATTTTTTTTTTAGAGACTAAGTAAATATTTATCCTCTTTTTTAGGAACCTTTGTCAGTAGTATGAAGAAAGTGGGGGATGAAACAAGAATAATACTTGGCTGTTTCTGAAATGTAATGGACATAGGCAGATTAACATAGAGTGAGTGTTTCTGTATTTGATTGTGTCTAAGCTTGTTCTTTCATTGAAATTCTTAACTATTTCCACCTTAAAATCAAGCACTGCTAGAGATTTATGGGCGTTGTGAGTTGTGACCCATCTTTTTTTCTCTTTTTGTTTTTTCAATTGATAGTTGTTTCAGAACCAAAAGTTTGTAGGTGATCTTCTCAATTTGGGAAGTGTGAATGACTGAAAAAAGCCCATTCAGCGAATGACTGAACCATCCACATTATTTGGGTGAATGCAGCTAATCTTTTCATTGAAAAAACTCATTCGTTTGTCTAGGTGTCTGCAGTTATTTAGTGCACACATTATTGCCTTGGATGTTGGAAGGAATGTCCTGTGTCTATGTGTGCCACAAATGGATTGAAGAATAGATGAAAGATAGATAGTACTTTAGTGAGCTGATAGATAGGTAGTATATGTCTGGTTTAAGCTTTATTTTGCAAGTTGGCTCTATCCTTATTTCTTAGAATAAATTGTACTTTTCATTCTCAGGACATACCATGAACTTTCCCAAGTCACCCTGCTTTGGACGAAAATGGCAGAGATTCCTTAAGGCGTTTATTCTTAGCATGTGCTCAGCATAACCCCTTGGAATCCTTAACTGCTATAGAATGGATTTCCTGTGATAAAGTATTCATCCTTTCTATGTAACAAGTGTGATGATAAGGTTTATAAATTATAATTTGAAACTTTTTCTTAACTTATTCTGTTTTATATCATAATGCAGAAAAAAGTTGTTCATATGATTATATTCTTGAAGAAAGTAATTTGTTCTGACTTTTGAAAAGGCATAGTTTGTATTTTTGTACTTCATTTTGTGATGCCTCTGATTGAAGGTTTCAAAAATGGCTATGAAGGTGGAAAAGCTTATGGATGTTGAACGATATTCTCATGTCATGCACATAAGCTCAATGGTAAGAACCTTTTCTTATTATCTGATGCTTGTTGATATTCTAAAATGACAATTAGAATTTCTTCTTCAAAAAGCAACCTTGCTGGTGATAGCCTTCCAGGATGTGGCCTGCTCTGGTACTCAACTATCACGGTAGATAAACAAAAAGTGGAAGCAGTTCTTGATATGATATAAACATTCCTATATTGACTGGTATTATTACTGGTAACTCGATTTTGGATAGATTGAAAGGTCAAAAGGTTTTATTGTTCTGCTTATTTCTCAGTTTTGTTTGATTTTCCTGTTTTGGTTGAATTAATACATGTGATTCTTCTTAAAAATATCAGATGGTAACATTGTAGATGTCTGTGTTTCTTGAAAAAGAAGAATTAAATCAGGTAATATTTTGTATTATCCATCACATTATGAAACTATGGGCTTTATATTGTTATGAATATCATTCTCTATTATGTTTTACAAGTTTCTATAATAATGGTTGCTATAACTGTATCCTATATTACATAGATGCCACCCCCTCCAAAAAAATGCTTTGCTTTTTCAATTAAGTCAGGCTTGATAATATTTTATTGCATCTTGCAGTTTCAACAAATAATATTCATTATTTAATGCATTATTTATTATATTTAAAGGTTACAGGAGAGTTGCAAGACCATTTGACTAGCTGCGATGCTCTACGTGCTGCATTGCCTATTGGAATTGTCAGTGGAGGATTTGGATATATCTCTTTTTAGTAAACCTACAATTTATTCCAAATTCTAAAAGAAGGTATTCTTTATGGGACTTATAATTATGACCTACCATGGCCAAATGACAGAATTTTATCATCTCATTATGCTCCTATTTTATGGTTTCCTTTCCATTCTATGTTTAATCTTTTTAAGATAAGCTAAAGCAACACTATTAGCTAGGTCCTTCGCTAGATTTCCATCAAAATAAAACCAGGTTAGTTACCTTGTTCTAGGAAACTATGACCAGCTCCTTGTATTTCTATCTCAATCTTCTAAATCTAGTTTGTGCATGCTTGTTCATCCTTTAAGTGCACATGCTATACTATGCTATACATTACAATTGGTTTCTCCTTATTTGTTATCTGAGATTTTCATTACATGTTTGGCTGCCAGAGCTCTCCCCATGTTGAAACTTTCAAGGTCACTTATTCGTGATAATATTGTCAAATTTGTTTTCCGCGTGCTGTTACCATTGATGCATATTAAAGTTGTCTGTTTGAATCTTCAGCTTCAGTCTTACATGATGGCTAGTGGATGCAGGTGAAGGTCATGGAGCTAATTGACAAGTTAAAGGCGACTAGGCGGGGACCTTATAGTGGAGGATTTGGATATATCTCTTTCTCTGATGAAATGGACATTGCTCTAGTTCTCAGGACATTGGTATTTCCAATAGGAGCAAGGTACGACACATGTACTCATACAAAGACCTGAACCAATGCCGGGAGTGGATTGCTTACCTTCAAGCTGGTGATGGTATAGTTGCTGGCAACAAGATTTTCATGGTGAGGAAGAACATCAATCTCAAGATATACAAGGGGAACGATGTTATCAACATGCATGGATGCCTAAAGTCTTTGTGGATTTTTATTTTTTTAAATTTAGAAGAAAACTGTTATGTTAACTTTTACATTTGATGAATTTAATTTGATCTTCTATATTTTAGAGTTATATGTCAGACTTGTGGCAAATTAATGCAACTATATATGCTAGTATTTTTATTCATATTATGGTGGTATTTCATGTACATAGTGGTTATTTATAAACATATAAAATATTTTCCTCACAATGTAACAAAAGCTGACATCGTTGCCGATTTATTCTACAATAATTACAAAAATGTCCCCTAAAGTTGTTTTAACCGTTTTATATATTATTTCCCCAAACTTAAATAAGTGTTGCCTATATTAAAACGTCTAGCAACAATTATGAAATTGTTGCCTATACCATCTACCAATAGTTAAATAAATGTTCCTTATACTATTTGCCAACATTTAAATAAATGTGGCTAAAACATCTAGCAACAGTTAGGAAACCGTTGCATAAATTAGATGAATGAAAACTGTTGCCAATGGAGGGTCCAAAAAACCGTGGCCTATTCCCCAAATTTAGGCAACGATTATTGATATACCGTGGCCTAAAGCGAAAAACCGTTGCCTAAGGGAATAGGCAACGGCCACCTAGAGAATGCTTTTTTAACCGTTGCCAAACCGTTGCCTAAGGTTTAGGCAACGATTTTAAGACTTCCAGGAACGGTTTTTCGTTGTTGCCTAAACTAGAAAACGCTGTAGTGGTGGAGGGTGTGGGGCGGTGGCTGGTTGGAGGAAGAAGAAGAAGGGAGAAGAATAGAGAAGAAAAAGAAAGAAGGAAGAAATAGATGAAGAAAAGGAGCAGAGAAGAAAAGAGAGTGAGGGGTAGGCGTCGAGAGAGAGAGAAAAAAAGAGAAGTTAGGTTTTTAAGTCAATTATTTAGTAATAGGTACAAAATGAGTGATAAAATATTAAGCCTAAAATAAACATGTTTTTACTTTTTGGACTCTAAAAATAAAGATTGATAACAATAATTTTTCGAAATTCAAATTAGAGTAAAGATTAATAGGTGGACTGATCAACTAAGAAAATACTCAGTCCAAAATTTAATCTCCGATAAATGTCAAACCAGTTTATTTTCAACTCTAAAATTAAATAGAATCAAAATATGAAAATGCTTTTCTCTTAAACATATTATTTAAAATATTTTTCTCAGATCGGTAATAATAGTGACAATAACGTAAATTATTGTCTAGTAAGCGTGCGTTCACTAAAATAAGTCAGTGCTAACGCACCCAATAAAATAATTTGAAGAGAGTAATTTAATTACTCAAACTAAACCGGTACGGATTGCTTTAAACAGGACATATGTTTTCCTAGATCTTGTATCAGTCCATGAGTAATTGCAACACTCATTACATGTAATTGAAAATAAACAAACAAGTAAAGGATCATCGTCTTAATGCTCACGTTAGCTCCAAGAGTGTAATTATCTACTCCATCAAGCAAGCATAGCCGTGTCAAATGTCTAAGAGAGGGAATCAAACAACGCGCAACAATCAGAAATTAAGAAATCAATTACGCATGACCAAACACACATTCTAATTTGATCTAAACACTTAATCTTATTACCAAACAAGGTTATTTTCAAAGAAAATCATGTTTGGAGCTTACGCTTAGGTCCTAACAAGTCGATTTGGGCTCTATTAGGATCAAACAAGTCCATTTAGGCTTCATTAGGACCATAGAAGTTCAATTGGGCCGATCGGGGCAATTGGCCCAATTAGGTCCTAACAAGTCAATTTGGGCTCTATTAGGATCAAACCAGTCCATTTGGGCTCCATTAGGACCAAAGAAGTACAATTGGGCCGATCGGGGCAATTGTCCCAATTAGGTCCCAACAAGTCGATTTGGGCTCTATTAGGATCAAACAAGTCCATTTAGGCTTCATTAGGACCATAGAAGTTCAATTGGGCCGATCGGGGCAATTGGCCCAATTAGGTCCTAACAAGTCAATTTGGGCTCTATTAGGATCAAACCAGTCCATTTGGGCTCCATTAGGACCAAAGAAGTACAATTGGGCCGATCGGGGCAATTGTCCCAGTTAGGTCCTAACAAGTCGATTTGGGCTCTATTAGGATCAAACAAGTCCGTTTGGGATCCATTATGCCCGAAAAAGTAAAAATTGGCCTAGTTAGGTCCTATATGACCTAAACAGTCCATTTGGGCTCTATTAGGATCAAACAAGAATAAAGAAGAAGAAAAGAGAAAGAAGAAGAAAGAAAGAAAGAAGAAGAAAGCAGAGAAGAAAGAAAAAAGGGAGGGGGAGGGGCGTCGAGTGAGAGAGAGAGGGAGAAGAGAAAGTTGGGTTTTAAACTAATAATTTAGTGATAGGAACAAAATGAGGGATAAATGTTAGGCGTGACAATAACGTATATTATTGTCTAGTAAGCGTGCATTCACTGAAATAAGTCAGTGCTAACGCACCCAATAAAATAATTTGAAGAGAGTAATTTAATTACTCAAACTAAACCACAAAACAAAATTAACATAAACATCCATTCTAATTTGATCTAAACACTTAATCTTATTACCAAACAAGGTTATTTTCAAAGAAAATCATGTTTGAAGCTTACGCTTAGGTCCCAACAAGTCCATTTGGGCTCTATTAGGATCAGACAAGTCCATTTAGGCTTCATTAGGACCATAGAAGTTCAATTGGGCCGAAGGGGACAATTGGCACAATTAGGTCCTAACAAGTCAATTTGGGCTCTATTAGGATCAAACCAGTCCATTTGGGCTCCATTAGGACCAAAGAAGTACAATTGGGCCGATCGGGGCAATTGTCCCAATTAGGTCCTAACAAGTCGATTTGGGCTCTATTAGGATCAAACAAGTCCATTTAGGCTTCATTAGGACCATAGAAGTTCAATTGGGCCGATCGGGGCAATTGGCCCAATTAGGTCCTACCAAGTCAATTTGGGCTCTATTAGGATCAAACCAGTCCATTTGGGCTCCATTAGGACCAAAGAAGTACAATTGGGCCGATCGGGGCAATTGTCCCAGTTAGGTCCTAACAAGTCGATGTGGGCTCTATTAGGATCAAACAAGTCCGTTTGGGGTCCATTATGCCCGAAAAAGTAAAAATTGGCCTAATTAGGTCCTATATGACATAAACAGTCCATTTGGGCTCTATTAGGATCAAACAAGAATAAAGAAGAAGAAAAGAGAAAGAAGAAGAAAGAAAGAAAGAAGAAGAAAGCAGAGAAGAAAGAAGAAAGGGAGGGGGAGGGGCATCGAGTGAGAGAGAGAGGGAGAAGAGAAAGTTGGGTTTTAAACTAATAATTTAGTGATAGGTACAAAATGAGGGATAAATGTTAGGCGTGACAATAACATATATTATTGTCTAGTAAGCGTGCATTCACTGAAATAAGTCAGTGCTAACGCACCCAATAAAATAATTTGAAGAGAGTAATTTAATTACTCAAACTAAACCACAAAACAAAATTAACATAAACATCCATTCTAATTTGATCTAAACACTTAATCTTATTACCAAACAAGGTTATTTTCAAAGAAAATCATGTTTGAAGCTTACGCTTAGGTCCCAACAAGTCCATTTGGGCTGTATTAGGATCAGACAAGTCCATTTAGGCTTCATTAGGACCATAGAAGTTCAATTGGGCCGAAGGGGACATTTGGCACAATTAGGTCCTAACAAGTCAATTTGGGCTCTATTAAGATCAAACCAGTCCATTTGGGTTTCATTAGGACCAAAGAAGTACAAATTGGCCTAGTTAGGTACTAAATGATCTAAAAAGTCCATTTGGGCTCTATTAGGATCAGACAAGTCCATTTAGGCTTCATTAGGACCATAGAAGTTCAATTGGGCCGATGGGGCAATTGGCCCAATTAGGTCCTACCTAGTCGATTTGGGCTCTATTAGGATCGAAGACGTCCATTGGGGCTCCTTTATGCCCGAAAAAGTACAAATTTGCCTAGTTAGGTCGTATATGACCTAAACAGTCCATTTGGGTTCTATTAGGATCAAACAAGTCCATTTGGGCTCCATTAGGACCAAAGAAGTACAAATTGACCTAGTTAGGTACTAAATGATCTAAAAAGTCCATTTGGGCTCTATTAGGACCAGACAAGTCCATTTAGGCTTCATTAGGACCATAGAAGTTCAATTGGGCCGACCGGGGCAATTGGCCCAATTAGGCCCAACCAAGTCGATTTGGGCTCTATTAGGATCGAACAAGTCCATTTGGGCTCCATTAGGACCAAAGAAGTACAAATTGGCCTAGTTAGGTACTAAATGATCTAAAAAGTCCATTTGGGCTCTATTAGGATCAGACAAGTCCATTTAGGCTTCATTAGGACCATAGAAGTTCAATTGGGCCGATCGGGGCAATTGGCCCAATTAGGTCCTACCAAGTCGATTTGGGCTCTATTAGGATCGAACAAGTCCATTGGGGCTCCTTTATGCCCGAAAAAGTACAAATTGGCCTAGTTAGGTCGTATATGACCTAAACAGTCCATTTGGGTTCTATTAGGATCAAACAAGTCCATTTGGGCTGCTTTAGGACGAAAGAAGTACAAATTGGCCCAGTTAGGTCGTATATGACCTAAAAAGTCCATTTGGGCACTATTAGGATCAAACAAGTCCATTTGGGATCCATTAGGACCAAAGAAGTACAATTGGGCCGTACGGGGCAATTGGCCCAATTAGGTCCTACCAAGTCGATTTGGGCTCTATTAGGATCGAACAAGTCCATTGGGGCTCCTTTATGCCCGAAAAAGTACAAATTGGCCTAGTTAGGTCGTATATGACCTAAACAGTCCATTTGGGTTCTATTAGGATCAAACAAGTCTATTTGGGCTGCTTTAGGACCAAAGAAGTACAAATTGACCCAGTTAGGTATATGACATAAAAAGTCCATTTGGACACTATTAGGATCAAACAAGTCCATTTGGGATCCATTAGGACCAAAGAAGTACAATTGGGTCGTACGGGGCAATTGGCCCAATTAGGTCCTACCAAGTCGATTTGGGCTCTATTAGGATCGAACAAGTCCATTGGGGCTCCTTTATGCCGGAAAAAGTACAAATTGGCCTAGTTAGGTCGTATATGACCTAAACAGTCCATTTGGGTTCTATTAGGATCAAACAAGTCCATTTGGGCTGCTTTAGGACCAAAGAAGTACAAATTGGCCCAGTTAGGTCCTATATGACCTAAAAAGTCCATTTGGGCTCTATTTGGATCAAACAAGTCCATTTGGGCTCCATTAGGACCAAAAAAGTACAATTGGGCCGTACGGGGCAATTGGCTCAATTAGGACTTTACAAGTCGATTTGGGCTCAATTAGGATCTAACAAGTTCATTGGGGCTCCATTGTGCCCGAAAAAGTACAAATTGGCCTAGTTAGGTGATATGATCCAAAAAAAAAAAGGATCATGTAAATTTTCGGATGAAGATAGGGCTTGAAAAGTGAAGAAAATGAGCCAAACAGAGCCCATCACGGCCTAGCCGTGATGACCATCACGACCATGATCAAGCAGAGCAGAAGGCAAAAGTCAGAAGCTGTCACGGCCTAGCCGTGATGGCCGTCACGACCGTGACATGTTAGCTGATCCAGACAGAACCGATCACGGCCTAGCCATGATGAGTGTCACGGCCATGATAGACCAAAATTTCAAAGCGCGCCAAGGAAAATATAAAAAATAACAAATCCGTGTGAAATCCGTCCGAAATTTTCGGACGGATTTCAGACGGACGTAAGATAAATCAAGGAAAATATAAAAAATAACACAATCCGTCTGAAATCCGTCCAAAATTTTCGGACGGATTTCAGACAGATCAAGGAAAATATAAAAAATAACATAATTAAATCCAAAATCCGTCCGAAATTTTGGACGGATTTCAGACGGATGTAAGAAATATAAAAAATAACGCACCAAATTCAAACCGGTCCAAAAATTTCGAACGGATTTCAGACAGATCAAGGAAAATATAAAAAATAACATAATCCTTCTGAAATCCGTCCGAAATTTTCGGACGGATTTCAGATTTGATGTAAGAAATATAAAAAATAACCTCAACCTGTTCCAAATCCGTCCGAAATTTTCGGACGGATTTTAGACGGATCAAGGAAAATATAAAAAAATAACACAATCCGTCTGAAATCCGTCCGAAATTTTCGGACGGATTTCAGACGGATGTAAGAAATATAAAAAATAACACAATCCGTCTGAAATCCGTACGAAATTTTCGGACAGATTTCAGACGGATCAAGGAAAATATAAAAAATAACACAATCCGTCTGAAATCCGTCCGAAATTTCGGACGGATTTCAGACGGGTCAAGGAAAATATAAAAAATAACACAATCCGTTTGAAATCCGTCCGAAATTTTCGAAAAATTTCGGACGGAAACATTTCCGTCCGAAAATTCCGTCCGAAAATTCAAGTTTTCTAGTAGTGAGGAAGGAAACTATCATTTAAATATTATATCAACTATCCCTGTTCTGCATGTTTTCAACCTCCATGATATATATGGATGATGTTAGCAAACACAAATTTTGATGTCTGATCAATCTGATCAATACGAGTCGATAAAATTACAAAATGGATGACAACCTCTCAAACACATATCATATCATGTTTATTGCATTCAGTATGTTATCGAAAACTTTGTGAAGAAATTGAACAACAAAGACATGCGTAAATAAGTTAAAACGGGTACTGCATGTAACACTCCAGTTTTTACGTTTTTTCAATAATCGGTAAAATAAATCTATTTATATTATTTATTGGAATGATAACTATTTGGACATTAGTTTTTTTATTATTTTATGACGCTCACTCATTATTTTTAGATCTAATGGTTAATATTATTTCCCTTTTTCAAAAATCAATTTCAACCCCTTATTTTATCTATTTCTAATAAAAAAGAATAGGAAATGAAATTACTCCTTATATCCCCTCTCTCACTCGACGTTTCTCTCTCCCCCTTAATCTTTTCTTCTTTTCTTCTTTTGCTATCATCTTCTTTGTAACACCCCGATTTTCGTATAAGGGATTATGTTACTATGGATGCCTAGTTGTTGTTGTTGTTGTTGTTGTTGTTGTTGTTGTTGTTGTTGTTGTTGTTGTTATTAATGAAGTTAGTATTGTTATTTATATAATTGATAATGTAATTGTGATTAGTGTTGTTGTATTTTTATGCTTATACATATATATGTATGTATAAATTATTACATATGATAATATATATATCAATATATGATTATTTGCATTAATATGAGTTTGTGTCTCTTAATGTGTGACCTTGTATGGATATATGATTTTGTTTGTGATTTTATTAATAATAAGTGATTAAGAATGATATGATGAGATGTCATGTGATTTAGAATTTAAATAGAGATAGTGTAATTCTTAGATTTTAACCCCTCAACCAATCAGATTTGAGTCCTTATTAATAAAAGATAGTCCTCTTTTTGGTTACCTCTTAAGATCTTATCATAATCTCCTAGGGATCCTATCTAGGAATAACTACCAAATCTGTCGCTAAACTTCCATCGAACTTTTGACCATCTTAGAGTCCGATTTAGGACTCGATCGTTTGACATTAATTTGTAGATATTTCTGAGCTTTCTAACGACATCAAGAACTCCTCAATCGGAAACCTGAAGCTCAAGTTATTGTCAAAATACCGATCTGTATACAGTTTGGACTGAAATAGGAGCCCGTTATTCCCTAACTTGTATTTATACCATAACACTCGACCTAAACCCTATTTCTCACATTGTTAACCTCAGAATAGCTGCCTCTCTTCATCTTTCTTAGTTTTCCCTTGAACCCCTTGAAGTTCTTGGAGTTTGTGAGTTCGTTTGGGAGAGAAGTTACGCGTGTTAGCATCGTTTAAGGTAACGTAGTTATCCCTTTTTAATCTCATTTTAACTTTCTATTGAATTGGGGATTAATTGGTTGTTCTCTTCCCTTCTTGTTTGCCCAAGGCTTAAGGAACTCGTTCGAGCCGCTCGAAGGAACGTGTCTAGTTTGCCAACATTATCGTTTCGGGAATCTTCATACCAGGTATGGGGAGAAGGGCTAGTATGAACATGTAGGCTATGAGGTAGCGTAAGATGAAGGGTTAACCCAGGACCCTGGTGTTTTATTAAATTCCTATATGATTGTTTGTATGATAACATGTCTATATGCCTCTATGTCTAATTGTTATATGATGTTAATTGTTGTGATGATGATATTGGCATGACTGTTATTAGTTGATTTATGTTGGTATGAATGTTCTTGTTATTGAATATTGTCTGTTATGAACATGTTGAATGTTGATGCCATGTTGTAATGAGTTATAATGATTATTGGCTGTTGTGCTCTTAATGAGTGTTGATTATTGAGGATGTTAATGCCAACAATGATGTTAAGATGTTAAAAGATGATAACAACGATAAATGAGATTTAAGGGATGTTGTCCCAATCGTTCATAAGACATGAACATAGTGTGAGAGGTAAGGTTATGTTCATAGGGCTTAGTTAAAGACCCTAGGATTGATTAGTGAGTGTTCTAGGGACATTAGTAACGAAGCTGTGATTAAAGGATTAATTCCCCAAGATGATAAGGCATACATATTAATGAAGAATAGTTAAGATTAATGAAGCTAATGTTCAATGGATTAGTAAAAGCCAATAGGTTGAATCTGTGAACTAACCCAAGGATTTTGGAAAGGGTTTCTGACCCTTTTGGCTTAGATCAGTACGACTACACTCCATGAGCACGGTCGTGCTTAATAGGGAGCACGCCTGTGCTCCAGTTTGAAATCCAGAGAAGGGCACGCTTTTTAGCACGGCCGTGCTTAACAGGCAGCACGACCGTGCTTGCCTGCAGGTCCAGCACACCCGTGCTGAGAGTGAGCACGCCCGTCTCACCTGACCAGAACAGAACCGGAAATGTTGAAATAGGGGTTTTCACCCAAACGCTTAAAAGACTTAATAAGATACAAATGAAACGTGAAGACCAAAGACAAGTGAAAAGATGACATTGAGCCTCGATGATCAATGGTCAAGGTGTTGTTGATATTGTACCTTGGTAGCCTAGTGGCCAAATGGGCCTTGATGTTTAATGGTCAAGGTGTTGAGCTCTGGTGCTTTTTGGCCAGAGTGTTGTTTAACGTTTAAAGTTAAAAGGTTAAAGAAGATGTTACCTTTGGTGTTTGTTGGCAAAAGAGGTTAAGCCATAATAAATTTTGTTAATGGATGTGGTGGATAACGGTTGCTTGTTGTGTCCATGCATCATGCATGGAATTTTAGGGGGGAGGTACGATAGTTAAGGGGAGGTCGTCCGCATGTAAGATGATCTGTCCATCCACGGTGATTCATCCGAGACTAAGGGGATCATGTACACCCGTGGTGGCGCATCTGAGAATAAGGTGCGTCGGCTATCCTAGGGGTCCACCCATGGTAAGGTGAACTACCCCGGTGTTGGTGCTTATTGGCCAATGAGGAGATACAACTGTGAAGTCGTACGCCTGGTGTAGATGGATCCACATGCATTCGGAGTAGTGTTTCGCATTGCATTGTATGATTGATGTTATATTGTGATATGTTTGTTGTGTTGGTATGATGATCATGTTATAAATGCTATGTTGCTATGTTTCTATGTGTTGTATGTTCATGTTGCCAACTATTCTGTTGCCGTTATGTTTATATATATGGTTCTTACTCCCAATCTCTATGTTTCTTGTTTGTGGCATGTATCGTTTATGCAGAGGTCGATGTGCAGCTAGTTGAGGAGTGACTCCGAGGAGCCGCTACTCGTAGTTTAGTTTATGTTTAGTTTAGTTGTTTATCCGAGTTGTTTATCAGATTGGTTATACCAGCTCTATAATGTGACATCGGGGTTGGGTTCGTTTATATCTTTTGTTTATGTTTATGTTTATGTTATGTCTTTCTTCTTAAACATGTTTTATTTTTCGCGTTGAGACCTTGTTACAATGTGGTATCATGTACCTGTTGGTTTTCTTTTTTAAAGAATAAACATGTGTTTATCTTATTTCGAAAAACTAAATTATTTCCTTCTATATTATCGCTTTAAAAATACATGCGGGGTAGAGGGTGTCACATTTAGTGGTATCAGAGCAGTTCGACCATGTCCGGACGTGGTATGAGTCTGTTTTGAGTCTTCTGCGTGTTTTGTTTGAATTATATATACTTGTTATAGATAATGATGCTTTAGTGTTAACAACCTTTATTTCTTCCTGTTTGGTTAGAGCCTCCGAGTCCAAGGACTTAACCCAAGGTATGTGCCTAGTTGGTGAAAGTTTACCCAATCGAGGTGATAGAAATTTTGAGGACGAAATTTTTATAAGGGGGTGGAATTGTAACACCCCGATTTTCGTATAAGGGATTATGTTATTATGGATGCCTAGTTGTTGTTGTTGTTGTTGTTGTTGTTGTTATTAATGAAGTTAGTATTGTTATTTATATAATTGATAATGTAATTGTGATTAGTGTTGTAGTATTTTTATTCTTATACATACATACATACATATATATATATATATATATATATATATATATGTATGTATGTATATATTATTACATATGATAATATGTATATCAATATATGATTATTTGCATTAATATGAGATTGTGTCTCTTAATGTGTGACCTTATATGGATATATGATTTTGTTTGTGATTTTATTAATAATAAGTGATTAAGAATGATATGATGAGATATCGTGTGATTTAGTATTTAAATAGATATAGTGTAATTCTTAGATTTTAGCCCCTCAACCAATCAGATTTGAGTCCTTATTAATAAAGGATAGTCCTCTTTTTGGTTACCTCTTAAGATCTTATCATAATCTCCTAAGGATCCTATCTAGGAATAACTACCAAATTTGTCGATAAAATTCCATTGAACTTTTAACCATCTTAGAGTCCGATTTAGGATTCGATCGTTTCACATTAATTTGTAGATATTTCTCTGATCTTTATAACGACAACAAGATCGCCTCAATCGGAAACTTGTAGCTCATGTTATGGTCAAAATACCGATCTGTATACAGTTTGGGCTGAAATAGGAGCCCGTTATGCCCTAACTTGTATTTATACCAAAAGACTCGACCTAAACCCTATTTCTCACATTGTTAACCTCAGAATAGCTGCCGATCTGTTTACAGTTTGGGCTGAAATAGGAGCCCGTTATGCCCTAACTTGTATTTATACCATAAGACTCAACCTAAACCATATTTCTCACATTGTTAACCTCAGAATAGCTGCATCTCTTCATCTTCCTTAGTTTTCCCTTGAACCCCTTGATGTTCTTGGAGTTTGTGAGTCCATTTGGGAGAGAAGTTATGCGTGTTAGCATCATTTAAGGTAACATAGTTATCCCTTCTTAATCTCCTTTTACATTTCTTTAGAATTGGGGATTAATTGGTTGTTGTCTTCCCTTCTTGTTTGGCCAAGGCTTGAAGGAACTCGTCGAGCCGCTCGAGGGAACGTGTCTAGTTTGCCAACGTTATCGTTTTGGGAATATTCATACCAGGTATGGGGAGAAGGGCTAGTATGAACATGTAGGCTATAGGGTAGCGTAAGATGAAGAGTTAACCCATGACCCTGTTGTTTCATTAAATTCCTATATGATTGTTTGTATGATAACATGTCTATATGCCTCTATGTATAATTGTTATATGATGTTAATTGTTGTGATGATGATATTGGCATGACTGTTATTAGTTGATTTATGTTGGTATGAATGTTCTTGTTATTGAATGCTATCTGTTATGAACATGTTGAATGTTGATGCCATGTTGTAATGAGTTATAATGATTATTGGCTGTTGTTTGATGTTGTGCTCTTAATGAGTGTTGATTGTTGAGGATGTTAAAGCCAACAATGATGTTAAGATGTTAAAAAGATGATAACAATGATAAATGAGATTTAAGGGACGTTGTCCCAATCGTTCATAATACATGAATATAGTGTGAGAGGTAAGGTTATATTCATAGTGCTTAGTTAAAGACCCTAGGATTGATTAGTGAGTGTTCTAGGGTTATGTTCATAGGGCTTAGTCTCTTTTCTTTGGTTTTGGTTGTCACCACAGATGTTCAATCTGCCACTGCCGCCACCTTATCGCCACCAGCCGCCGCACCGGTTGGCCTTCCAGCCACCATGTTCTCTCTTCTTCACCTTGGGTAAGTGTTTTACCCCTAATCTCTTCTAGTTGAAAAATCCCCAAACTGATTTTGAAACCCTAACCCTAAGATTTTGATTTCAGTTTCAAAATGTGAAATTAACACTTGTTTTATGCAATTGGGACTGTGAATTAATGTTTCCCTAAACCAATTTCATTATTCTTTAGTTAAAATGAGTTTTCCCCAAATTGATTTATGAACCCTAATGTCCCCAATCTGATTTTATTGAAGTTAGCTCTATTTTGTGAAATTGAGTATTTAAAATCAACATTGAGTGAGCGTTTGATGATGAGTATCTGATTATGTGTTTTGCCTGGTTGTGAAAATGCTTTGACTCCCTCTCTGAGATGTTACCGTGGTTGCGTTTGCTTGGGGAAGATAGAATTTGTGTTTTAGAGAGCTGTCTGCACAGGTTGAAAAGTGTTAGAGTAACCTGTAACGTCAAGTCAAGTCGTCAGTGGGTGTTCAATCTTGCGAAATTTTGTTGAGCAGTAAGGAAACTGTGGAACCCGGAATGAATGATTTTTCTCTTGTCTTCCAAGGTAAAGGGGGTTTGCCTGAGGAGTTTATTGGCTAGTCATGTACCCTGTGTGTTTGATTGATAATATGTTGATTTGAAAATGTGTTTTAATATTATTTGGAATTGTTGATTTGGTATATGTTGTTGTTGAGTTATGTATGTATTGAATGATATTACTGTATTGCTTGATTGTGATTGACTGAGGGCATGACACTGGTCATTGCTTGTTAATGAAGATTAAATAATTAAAATACCTTAACCCAGAAATATTGGAAAAGTGAAGTTTTGTTTTGGAAAGTGAGAAGAAAATTCAAATGATGAAAGTATGGAAATAGATTAAAGTTTAGGAAGAGGAAGAACATGGAAAAAAAACATCAAAATTCATGAAAAGGTTTAAAAGAGTGTTTGAAGGGAAAAGTATATTGAAAACAAAGATTTTCCTTTAGGTTTTACAAAAAGTTGTTCAAAAATGGAAAGGTTTAGAGAAAATGCTCTCTTTGACAAATTTATTTACAAAAGTTTTATATTTGGTTTAAAGTTGAGAAAAAGATTTCAGTGGTTTTCTAAGTTTTCAAAAATGGATTTTCGAGAACAAAAATTTCTATGAAAACGTATTTACAAGAACGAAAAGTATTTATGACACAAGGTTGAGAAACTTTTGAACTTTTGTTTTTCGATTTAGTTTTCACTGAACGAAAAACCAAGTGTAAAAGAGGGAAGTGGAAAGGACCTAGATTACCGAAACGACGGGCTAGATCTGGATTGCCAAAATTACGGGCTAGGTCTGGATTGCCGAAATTACGGGCTAGAGTTCTTGTTTGAGTTTTGAGGAAAGTAAAGGACCTAGATTTTCGAGCTATAAACTCGGTCTGGATTTGGATTGCCGAGATATCGGGCTGAATTCGGAGTGACGGTAAAGTCGGGCTAGTGTTCCTACTGAGAAGAACCTAGATTTTCGAGACGTCGGGCTAGTGTTCGATTGAGAAGGAGATGGTGAACCATTGTTTTGGTTGAAATCCTAAGTTGGTATTAAAGTTTATTTAATACTTGAATAAAAGTAGTCGGGAGCTTTAATGCCTCGACGAAGAAAGAATGAAGCGACACAAAAACAAAAATGACAAACCATTGTTTTGAATGCATAGTCTAGCTAATGTGCCGTTGTGGCAGACGTGCCATTGTGTATCGAGCTACAGTTTCACAAAGGGCAAACTGACAAATTGGATAGTTACGGATCAGAGATAGATCCTTTAGTCTTTGGGTCTATTAGGGACATTCGGGCTCGAAAACCCACGGAAGGATCGGGCATTTGCAACCTTGAGCCGTGGAAATCAGTTACCCAGAACGTAATGTACTCAATCAGGAACTATTCAATATTATTTAGGTGAGACGCGATACCCTAGAACAATTGGGGATCAGACCTAAATTGAGAGGCGGACCCAACGCGAAACAATTGTGTTATAGGCATTATCACGGCCTATTATGCTCGACGAAGGGAAGTTAGGATCTCCGGAGAACTATGAGTTAGATAGTGAATATTGAAGTGACATGAAATGTTTTACCAAATTACATTTGGTTGTCGGGAATGAATCCCTATGAAATAATTATGATGTTATATTATGTTTTGTTGTCATATGTTGTTGTCTTGTGAGTCGTGTATGTGACTACCATGAAAAACTCATATATTGGTATCTCACCTTTGCATTTTTCTGTTTGGTTTCTATTTGTGGTATTTTGGTTTGAGTGTACAGATGATCCAGAGGAGTTCTCTGCCCCACTCGGAGGGATTGGTCCCAACTTGTGAAGAAGGTTGATTTACTGGAATAACCATGGGGTCTTATCCAGTAAGAGTCTCATAGTTTGACCAGCTTAGGTTTTTATTGTGGATTAATGATAGTATGTATGTTTATGGCTCGGAGAGCCTTTATTTTGAATAGAATGTTTATGGCTCGGAGAACCTTTCTTTTGGATGAAAATATAAATATATATGCAGGTATTTTTGTTTGGGATGTTGAAATTAGAGAGGAGACTCTGTCGATTTTTTTTTTGTAAAAGTTATAGATCTGTATTCAAGTATGTTTCTAAAGAAAATAGACTTGCCAGGCTAGGATTGTAAGCCTGTGCGCCATTAACGGCTTAGGTTTTTGGGTCGTGACAAAATTTATATACATGATCAGAATCTATACAGTGATAGGTGAATTCTTACCGCAACCGTAGGAAAATAAATTTTAGACCCATTTTTCTGACATTTAAGTACTTATATAAATTATTTTTCCGAAAGCAAACCAGCAATTTCTTTTTATTTAATAATGTTTTACGAATTTGAGTTTGTCATGTAACGCCTAGGGGGTGTTACAGGTACGTACAACAACTAAAAATAACAAAACTCTTAATTCTATACAATAAAATTGTATAAATGCTAGGAGTTTCATTGATGTATTACATTAAATCTCTAATTTTTTGCTTTTGTTATAATCATTTTAGAGTAATAAAATTTGAACTTCCTAATTAATTTTATTTTAAAGTAATATTTTTATAATATTTATTTTTTATATCCATCTCCTAACTTCTCTTACTAATCATTCAAATGATCTTTTATAGCTGGATACTCCTCAAGATTTAATTTACATATCTCCAAATGATTTTTCAAACATTGAAGTGTTAAATACTTTTTAACCTTTCAGTATACTAAATGGTTTTAAATATTTTTTGGGTAAATCAAACGATTATATTAAGATGAGGAAAACCTAAACATGAAGCACAAGATGTGCCCACGAATAGAACAAATCAGCCCAAACATAAAGGTTGCAACAACCAACATGTGTAGCAACGAAAAGAAACATGAAAACACCTAGGGCCTATTTGCTTTATTTTTAGTTCTCTGTTTTTAATTTCTATTTCAGAAATAATTACAGATCTGCCATCATGTTTTCATTTTGTTTCCCTTTTTAAAAAATTTGTACAGAAAACACTGAAAACAACTTTTTTTCTGTTTTTGTTGTCTCTTGTACTAATCTTTGAAATCAGGAAACATTATGAAAAAAAGGTGACAATTTATTAATTATTTTAAAAAACAGGAAATGAAAACAAGAATCTGAAAACATGCAAAGCAAACAGGACATAAGCTTCTTCTAAATACAAGACAAAAATAAAATAATAATCGCTAAGTGTGCAGTCAAATATATATGAGGAACCTTTATAAATTTGCCAAACCAGAGGAGAAGCACCAGATTAAAAGAAAACCAATATTTTACTTGGAACATTTCTATTAAAGGTGCTTATTGCAAGAATATAAAATTATTCGTCAGGATTTATTTAAAATTTGCTTCATTTTTTTGGGTAAATTATTTAAAATTTTCTGTTTTATGTTATTAGGAGAATATGTGGTAATGGTTTAGGGAGTTATGCAATATCCTTTAAAAAAAATTCTTCTTACATCCTCATATAATCAATTAAAGCATAAAGCCTTAAATAAAAAAAATTAAATATATATGGGAAGTTTTTTTTTCACTCAGTGAATTATAGGAAGATATGTCCAAATATTATAATAAATTTAATATGGTATGTGTATTAACTGATACTTTATTTTTTATATGTTAATTTTATAAAATAAATAAGTTTTGTTTTTTTATTATACCATAAGAGTAGAGTTCTTTCATATAAATCGGTATTAAATTTCTTCTTATCTCAAACCACTCTCCTCACATAACTCATTATATATAAGAGAAATAACTCTCCCAAATGATGACAAAAAATTGAAATTAAGGTTAAGGGCATCCTTAAATTGTTGAGATATGACAGTGCTTTGGGTAGTAAAGTAGCCTAGAAAACTATCTCGGAAATTATTCTCAAATACTATTGGCAATGGTTCCGTCATTTCATTATCGGTCCTCTCTCTCACCCTTTTAGTACTTTGAATATGCTTTCAATTATGTATTCCTAATATTTACTTTCTTTCCAACGTTGGAAGAGAATTAATATTAGTACACTTTGTAAGAGTTTCACATAGACATGAATTCATGTTAGGATAATTTCACATAGTTGTTGGTGAAGTCTACAATTAATTGTTTTAAATTTTAAGGATGTGCTCAAATTTTTTTTTTTTCACATTGCAGCTGGTTGATATTAAATGCACTTTCATTTGTGCATATAACTAAAACCATGATCAGGGTTTATTACATGCCAAGGCTTGTTGAATTGATGGGATAATTGAATATCTGGAGGCAGTCAACAATGATCAGTTTATAGTTGGCATGTGTTTCAAGATGAGATTTGAGGGAGAGGACTCAACTAAGAGAAGGTTTCCTTTCTTAACGGTTGTTGTAGTCATGAATATCACCATTCTTGCAAGGTTGTCTTTAATTTCTGTGTAATTATTTTGTTCAGGTTTTCTGGTACTCTAACTTTGTATTCTAAATTCTATGTTACAACTGAATGGTATGATTGTATATTTATAAATGCCCGGGCGAACCAGAAATGGTTACTATAATCGATTATACCCATTCTGTTAGCATAACCGTTTTCTGGCAAACAACTTTTTCTCAACAATAATGGATTATGGCCATTACCATAATCGATTATGGTGTCTTTGCCAGCAGATTCTGCATCTCCAATATACTGATTTAAGAGGCATTTCTCCACACCTTGATTTTAGTCTACTGACAGAGTATTGTTATAAATTTTCAAAAATAGAGATTCAATAAGAAAATTCTCAATTCACCAAAAATTAAAAAGAAAATCCTCAAACAAAAGAAGACAAGTTCAATTTCCAGAGTTTAAAATAAGGAGACATAATTAAATTTTATAAATAGTATAAGAACTTCTAATTTGAACTAACCTTTTATCAATTATAATCCGATGTTTATTTTAAGCTATTCCTTTAGCACCAGGAAGATAATTTTCAATACACTAACCATGTTTTAATAAACACAATGACATGATTAGAAAAAGCTCTCCTTAGCGCAAAGTAAAAAAAAGAAGAAGAAGAAGGTGTAAGCGTATTGAGTATCAACCCACTTTAACCAAATAAGTGTGATCTTTATTTTCTCACTTTACTTTACATGTAAGCTCACTTTCATTTTTTTTATTCTTATTCAAGCTAGTTACTTAGACTTTGTTGGAAGAGAAACAATATAAGGAGGTTGGACATTCTCTCTCAATTATTTCTGAAGATACCTCACACCCAAAATTGACATGATTTTGATGGCGAAGGATAACATCCTCCAACCTTGTGGTTGGAGGATGGATACCCAGGGATATAATGGGTATTACTCTAATTAAGAAAACAAAAACAAAAAATAAATTGATACACATTCTATTTCTTTCTCTCATGTTCCTAGCACTGCACCACTCGGAGACTCCAATTCCCACAAACCCAAAAATCCAAAGCTCTCATCTTCATCGTCATCCATCCGTCACTCCGAGTTCTCTCACCATGCTTTTTCCACCACTGAAATCAAAAAAGACAACTTTGGATGATGCCCGACGAGGCGTCATCGTTGCCCAGAGACAGTGGCAGCTCATGTTTCTCTGGCAGCACGATCACTTTTACTTCAACGAGCTCAAAAAGGGTATCCGTCCATCAAGAACCATAATCAAAGACCTTGTCAACGCTGAACATGTAGACGAGATCTCCATCGTTGATAACGCCACCACCGCCGCCGTCATCATCCTTTAGAACATGACGTGGTACTTCCAAGAAAGAAGGTTCCAGAAGGGTGATGTTGTGGTGATGCTCCATTACGCTTATGGGGATGTGAAGAAGTAAATGTCGCCATTTACAGCTAGCTCACTGTGTCACTATGTAGCCATGTCGCCGTTTAAACTATGAACCCAGAGGCTGTTGTGCTGATGTGCCGCCATGCTGATGTTTCGCTGTATCACTGTGTCACTTATCACCGTCTAAAACGATGAACCCATACCTTCATATGTTAGAATAGAGGAGATAGATAGATCACATGTATTGAAAGATAGAGAGAGTGGAGGGAGATGGAGAGGAAGATGTTGTCTGTATGTGGGGAAGGAAATTGCAGGAAAGTGAGCAAAAGAAGGAAACTAACAAGTTCTTTGCTGTAAGAGTGGGAGTGTCTGAGTTTTTTTAAATAGGAAAATGTTAGTAATTAGTGTGTTATGTTAGTGGGAGAGTTGAACCAATAACCTTTTTATCACTCCAAACCCTAGGTCCTTCCAAAAAATTAACTCATCCACCTTATAACTCCCAAATGTCAGAGTGATGATTGAACAATGTAACACCCTGTTTTCTTTACTGTTTTAAATAATAGAAATGTGGATGAATATGTTTATATATTTATTCGAGTGTTATAAAATTATTTTGAATAAACGGAGTTGGTCATTTAATTCTGCTTGAACGTAGAAAGCTACGATTAAAATTTAGGTTGAAACGACGGGCGAATCCCGGCCCGCTATTTCTACTGACAGTATATTTATACTGACCAGGAGACCTAATTTTAACTCGTGAACGAAAAACTTAAGATTTCTATTTTATTTCCTACGATTGTGTATTTTTAGAATTATTTCATTAAAAGTGAAATAACTTATCTTTTACGGGCGAAATATGTAATCGGGTAAACGGTGGAGCGAACGACGGAGTTTCCAAGAGCAGATAAAGGAGTTATCTTAGAATTTTGGATGATTCATGATGGTGAGTCACAATGTGAACACATTAAATGTTGCACATGGTCATCATTACAAACTATTAGGAATTTGCATACTAGTCCTTATACTTTTAGAATTTTACAAAATAGTCCCTAGGAGTTAATTGCACCAAAGTCCTTGAAGAAGCCACCTCCTTTCCACTTAATCCTTCCCTTGGGCGCAGCCCTCTCTGTATATATACACCACCACACTTTATTTTCTTCCTATTACAAGTTTAACACAAAAACACCAAAGTTCATAAGTCTTAGAATCATTGTGTGAAGAAAGTCATTGGATCTTTACTTGTTTTTGGATCTTCAAGAGGTAAATCATCTTCTCCTTTTGAGACACCCCGTTGTGTCCCTTTATGTCATTTAGTTTAAAACCTCATTATTTAATTACTTAATCGCACACTTAACGTGAAAATTACGTAAAAATTGAAACTTAATTTCTTAAGCAAATAGATTCATATAGAACAGAATATGAAAACGTAAATATATTAAACATACTTAAAGCATCAAAGTTATCAAAACACTGTTTCAGGGCATCCCATCAATAGGATCCCGAACTGGTGCATAGTTATACAAAACATAAGCGGAAAGATAAAGCTTCACGACACAGACGCACTGGCCATAACTAACTAGACCCTAATCACCATGGGTCACAGCTCGTCCTACGGCATCTGGTTCGTAGGTAGTTCCATCCAACTCCTCCTGGTTACGTTCATCCACAGGGTCTTCTCGTATGGCTCCACAAGGAGACAAAATACAACATACAGAAATATGCAGGGGATAAGAAACAGTTCTATCATCAAAAGCGAAAAAGAGTCATAGTAAACTATACAGTAATTATCACAGACACAACATCAGTCAAGTCATCCATCTTCTATAAAATTCTTATATCCATCCTACCCTCACTCCTGCAACTAAAACTTGATACTGAAAATGGCTATGGTTTCCCTATCATAGTGATGGTTATCGGTCAGTCGTCCAAGCGACACGTCCCATTCCCGGTGCATATCCTTAGTCATGGTGAGAATGCTCATGCAAAGCAATGACACTATAGCTGCACATTAAACCCGGTGCACACCCCGGACCGTGGGTGTTCATGTAAAGCAATGACACTATAGCTGCATGATTATCCCGGTGCACATCTTCACCATGGTAAGAACGCTCACGCAAAGCGTGACACTACAGCTGCACGATGATCCCGGTGCACACCTCGTCCACTCCCAGAGGTGCTCGTGCAAAGCAATGACACTCGTAGCTGCACAAGTTAAGTTTACCCTTTGGACGGTCCCACAAGGACTTCGGGTCTTGTATGTGTCCCACATACGGTTATAGAAACAACACAACTTATGAACCTCGCAGGCTCCTATGGTCATAACCTAGTTCCTTAACCTCTCATCAAGACCTCAACACATGCTTTATGTCACAACACCTCTTTAACATATTTCATGTAGGTTAGGCACCTCTAAAAATCATCATGATCCTCACACCCAAAACAATCATCTCTTAGACAACATATATATCTTAGCTTAAAATCCACTAAGAATAATAATAAAAACCAGGCAGATCATGCATAACACAATATCAATCAAAATATTCCCATATTACCAACATAGCACAAAATCAATTCAATAAAGGTAATAAAATAAAATAAACCATCAACAATATAAAGATCAACCTAATGTCAATAAACCTACAATCTCCGAATCACCATTGGTTTTTCAGAAAAGGTTTCCAATGTGATTTTGGTCTTGTCGATTACTCGACTACTAGTAGGGTTTAGGTCATCCTACACAATTATTATATAATCTACTACTTATCCATTCCGATGATAGGTTGGTTGTTTCCCCCCACCCGAGTTATCACCGAAAGCTCGAATTCCCAGCTCCTCGTTATCTGACCACGAGGTGTTAACACCACCTTCAACCAAACAACATAAAAACAACTAAATCAAATAAACTCAACTATGTTCTCATTAGGTAGGTTCGGCCATTTAAATCTAATGAGAGTTAGGTTTCATTTCACGCTCTAAGATTTTAGATACTTAACTCTTAGGTTCTAGGTGACTTAGATAATTTGTTATAACTTGAAAATATTGAATAAAATCATCCAAACTCTTAGGTTAGGTTTCGGCCTTGTATAGTAAAATAGGTTAGAAAACTTTAAACCTTCAAATCTCTTAGATTTTGCATCTCAATGTATTAAGGAGATCAAATCCATGATCATATTGAAAATAAAAGAAAACAAAATATCCTAGGTCCATAAACCTTAGGTTCGGCCATCATAGGATTTCTAGGCTAGAAATCTTTAAATAATCCAATCTTTTAGACATAGCATCCTTTAACATTAAGGAGATTTAATCTATAATCATATTGGAAAAGAAAAACAAACATCCTAGGTCCATAAACCTCATAGGTTCGGCCATCATAAGATAACTAGGTTAGAAATCTCTAAACTTTCCAATCTTTTAGACTTAGCATCCTAATGACTTAAGGATCTTCAAGTCCATGATCATTTTGGAAAATGAAAACTCAAACATCCTAGCTCCAAAACATTGAGTTCCGTCCTAGCCTAGGAGAATGAGGAAAAGCCTTTTTTTTATGAAAACTCTTAGGTTTGGCATCACAAAGTATTAAGAGGTCTAAATCCATGATCATAGTTAGAAAGTTGAACTCAAGCATCCTAGGTCCAAAACCATATAGGTTTGGCCATCCTTGGATAAATAAGCTAGAGATTTTCAAACCTTTCAAGACTTTAGATTTAAGATCAAGAGGGATCTTGAAGCTCAAATACATGATCATCTTTCAAAAAGTTGAAACAAAACTTCCTAGGCCACCATGTATAGGTTTCGGCCATCCTTGGAAATAAGAGGTATAAATTTTTGTTTTATACAAACTCTTAGTATGTGAAAATATAAGTTAATACAAGACTATAGAAAGTGGTTTCAACTCAAAAGGATTTTTCTACAATTTTCTAGAGATTTTAGAAGTTGAAAACCCATTAAAACACTTAAAGAAAAAGTAGAGTAAACCATAAGGTAAAAGAAGAAACTTGCAAAAAGATTGACATAAGAGTATTACCCTTGATACAAGGATCAACTTTTGTGAAGAACTTCAGTTGAAAAGATGAATAAAAATGCAAGCTTTATGAGTATGAAGTTTGAAGAGAAAGGAAGAAGATGAAGAAATAGTGTTTTTGGAGAAGAAAAAGTGAGTTGAAGAAAATGAAAGTGTGATATATAGGGAGAGAGAGGGCCACAATTTTGAGGGAGAGAAATGAGTGCTTGGAGGCCAAGTTTTGAGTTATGTCATGTTTGGTTGGCAAAAGTTGAAAGGAATGACTTAATTGATTATAAAATAGTAAATTTTGAAAAAAAGTAATGATGGTACTTTTATGGATGTGACATAAAGCTTCTACAACCATGCCTCCTTTCCCTAACAAGTCACCTCATCTCTTTTATGTCCTCTAGTCTGCTCCATTTCGTACCCGGTTACAGTTCCGATCGTATATTCCCGACGTGTTCACCCGAATAAAATATTTTATTTTATTTTATTTTTGAACGAAAATTTTCAAAATAACCAAAGTGAAGGAAACATGATAAAAACACTAACCGTCTCGTTCACGGGTCAAAATTAGGTTTTCTGCTCAATAAAATTATACTGGCAGTGAAAACGCAGACCGACTTTCGTCTGAATTTTCAACCGAAAATTTTACTGTGACTTCATATGATAAGGTGGATTAGGAATATGATTTTATTTTATTAAAACAAAATATTTTCTACTTTCATATTAAAATATAATTACTTATATTTTAATTGATTAAACAAAGATAATGAAAATCAGGTTACATTACATTACTACCCCTCTTAAAAGAAAATTCCGTCCTCGGAATTTACGTACTCAAAACTAGACCTCATCTTGTAATCGTATCTTAATCTAAAGATCTCACATTATATTTCTCATCGTTGTCTTTCCCCAAGGTGACAGGAGTAACTTCATTACAGAATTTATTCTTATATTGTTCTATTTATTCTAGAAACAATCCATCACGACATTATATTCATTGTCCTTAACATTTCACCTCGATCTATCATCTTTGAAGGGCATAATTCAAACTTAATCCTTTCCTTCTTCTTACTACTGATCCACTCGAGGACCTTATTTCAACATCTAACTCCCGCAATTAATACCACAGTCAATTCGAACATCTAACTTCTACCATTACCCGCAATTAACTCCACAATCCATTTCAACATCTAACTTCTACAATTAACACCGCAATCAATACTTCCTACTTAATGTATCCATTCATAGCCTTAGATCCTTGTAGCGTATTCCACTATTCCAGATTATATCAAAATCACACATCTTAATCCTCAAAAGAATATTATTGCACCTCTTAATGTAATTAAACCAAAAGAAGTTATCTTTCCTACTCATGTTCATCTTAGGTAAAACTACTATAGGTACTTTTCCTTTAATCTTCCAAATTCATACCATCCATACTAACTACGAGTATTTGATCATTACCTTAGATTCTCTTAGTAATACTATGCCTCGATCAACATTTGACGTATAGTAATTGTCTCACTCACTGATATTGATCTTAAGGGTTCACACCCTACCAGTCACAACTATCCTCAACCAAACTCTCATCACTTTCTTGTCTATCATGCTACTTAGGCAAACAAACAAAGTCTACCAGATATCAAATACATACCTTGTATAAGATCCCCAGATTCAGAGGATTCAACTCCCCTCACAATAAACACTCTCTCAGTGGCCTGAGGTCTGGCCATCGACAGTCCTGCTGCTGGAACTCCTTTTCTAGTTCCTCCTCTCTGAACACAGACTCCTCTATCATCAGCTACCGACTGCTGCATACCAATGTTAGTTATCGCGTTCGGACTCACTACCCAACTTCTAAGCATAGTCAATATCCGATGTGGATTCAACTAGACACGGCCAGTAACAACATCCTAAACATCGCAGTCCTTGATTCTGATCGGACATAACCCACAGTCCGTTTTAGAACCAAACTACTCTAATACCAAATGAGACACCACGTTGTGTCCCTTTATGTCATTTAGTTTAAAACCTCATTATTTAATTACTTAATCGCACGCTTAACGTGAAAATTACGTAAAAATTGAAACTTAATTTCTTAAGCAAATAGATTCATATAGAACAGAATATGAAAATGTAAATATATTAAACATACTTAAAGCATTAGAGTTATTAAAACACTGTTTCAGGGCATCCCATCAATAGGATCCCGAACTGGTGCATAGTTATACAAAACATAAGCGGAAAGATAAAGCTTCACGACACAGACGCACTGGCCATAACTAACTAGACCCTAATCACCATGGGTCACAGCTCGTCCTCCGGCATCTGGTTCGTAGGTAGTTCCATCCAACTCCTCCTGGTTACGTTCATCCACAGGGTCTTCTCGTATGGTTCCACAAGGAGACAAAATACAACATACAGAAATATACAGGGGATAAGAAACAGTTCTATCATCAAAAGCGGAAAAGAGTCATAGTAAACTATACAGTAATTATCACAGACATAACATCAGTCAAGTCATCCATCTTCCATAAAATTCTTATATCCATCCTACCCTCACTCCTGCAACTAAAACTTGATACTGAAAATGGCTATGGTTTCCCTATCATAGTGATGGTTATCGGTCAGTCGTCCAAGCGACACGCCCATTCCCGGTGCACATCCTTAGTTATGGTGAGAATGCTCATGCAAAGCAATGACACTATAGTTGCACATTAAACCCGGTGCACACCCCGGACCGAGGGTGCTCATGCAAAGCAATGACACTATAGCTGCACGATTATCCCGGTGCACATCTTCACAATGGTAAGAACGCTCACGCAAAGCGTAACACTACAGCTGCACAATGATCCCGGTGCATACCTCGTCCTCTCCCAGAGGTGCTCATGCAAAGCAATGACACTCGTAGCTGCACAAGTTAATTTTACCCTTTGGACGGTCCCACAAGGACTTCGGGTCTTGTATGTGTCCCACATACGGTTATAGAGACAACACAACTTATGAACCTCGCAGACTCCTATGGTCAAAACCTAGTGCCTTAACCTCTCATCAAGACCTCAACACATGCTCTATGTCACCACCTCTTTAACATATTTCATGTAGGTTAGGCACCTCTAAAAATCATCATGATCCTCATGCCCAAAACAATCATCTCTTAGACAACATATATATCTTAGCTTAAAATCCACTAAGCATAATAATAAAAAACAGGCAGATCATGCATAACACAATATCAATCAAAATATTCCCATATTACCAACATAGCACAAAATCAATTCAATAAAGGTAATAAAATCAAATCAACCATCAAAAATATAAAGATCAACCTAATGTCAATAAACCTACAATCCCCGAATCGCCATTGGTTTTTCAGAAAAGGTTTCCAATGTGATTTTGGTCTTGTCGATTACTCGACTACTAGTAGGGTTTAGGTCGCCCTACATAATTATTATATAATCTACTACTTATCCATTCCGACGATAGGTTGGTTGTTTCCCCCAAATGAGTTACCACCAAAAGCTCGAATTCCCAACTCCTCGTTATCCGACCACGAGGTGTTAACACCAGCTTCAACCAAACAACATAAAAACAACTAAATCAAATAAACTCAACTATGTTCTCATTAGGTAGGTTCGGTCATTTAAATCTAATGAGAGTTAGGTTTTATTTCACACTCTAAGATTTTAGATACTTAACTCTTAGGTTCTAGGTGACTTAGATAATTTGTTATAACTTGAAAATATTGAATAAAATCATCCAAACTCTTAGGTTAGGTTTCGGCCTTGTATAGTAAAATAGGTTAGAAAACTTTAAACCTTCCAATCTCTTAGATTTTGCACCTCTTAATGTAATTAAACCAAAAGAAGTTATCTTTCCTACTCATGTTCATCTTAGGTAAAACTACTATAGGTACTTTTCCTTTAATCTTCCAGATTCATACCATCCATACTAACTACGAGTATTTGATCATTACCTTAGATTCTCTTAGTAATACTATGCCTCGATCAACATTTGACGTATAGTAATTGTCTCACTCACTGATATTGATCTTAAGGGTTCACACCCTACCAGTCACAACTATCTTCAACCAAACTCTCATCACTTTTTTGTCTATCATGCTACTTAGGCAAACAAACAAAGTCTACAAGATATCAAATACATACCTTGTAGAAGATCCCCAGATTGAGAGGATTCATCTCCCCTCACAATAAACACTCTCCCAGTGGCCTAAGGTCTGGCCATCGGCAGTCCTGCTTCTGGAATATGGGAAAATGTTGATATATAATATTTATGGAAAATATTATTTGGGAAAAATAATAAGTATTTGAGAAATATTAATATTTTAATGATTTATTAATAAAAAAATTGATTGATGAGTCACAGAAAGGGCGTAACCGTGAAAATATTTTACTATTCCTAGTAGCTATATAATATATTCCGCAATATTATAAAATGTTGTTCTGTGAAATTTATCTGATAAAATAAGTTAACTGTGATTTAAAAAAAAATTAAGTGGAAAAAGCTGAGTTTTGGCTTTAATTGGTTTAAAATGATGTAACAACGGTAATTTGGAAAACCGACGACGGCAAGTATTTTAGAGATGGCAACGCGTATTTTTGTTGAACTTCAAATCTCTGTGACCCACTTTTCTGAAAATGATATTTTCGGTAACCGGTGTTTTATGATGGAATTTGCCCATATAATAAGTTTCCCATAAATCAAGTTTTGAGTTGAACATGATTTTAAAGATTATAGAACTTAATAGCCGAGACGTCGGGATGTTAAGGTTCTGTGCGTTGTGGACTTAATGTCTACTGTATACAAGAGGTATAATGTGCGTTAAAGAGGAGTTTAATGATGTTTTCTATCACCACGAACTTAAGACTGATTGCAAGGTCTAAAGGTTTCGTGATTGAGCACTCGGATTATGAAATCCTGTGTTGTTAATAATGTTTTAAAGACGTTTGGAGTTGAAGATGGTGGAATGTTTTGTGTACTTCGACAAAAGAACATTATTCAAAAAGAGAAAAGTCGAGAATAAAATGTTTTACATGCATTTAAGCAGACGTGCTTTCGAATTGAGTTGAGCATGGCACCTTAATGGTATACATGTAGTTAATCATGATATCGAGAGGATATTCATGTCATTGTACCTTGTGTGGACAATGAGGAACAATTGTGTTAACGGCCACTGTACCTTGTGTGGACAGTAATGCATGGTCTTGCGAGTGCCTTTACGGGAATTGAGTTTGATCAACTCTGCGTGTTGTTGATATCTCCGGGAGATTAGGTAAAATGTTAGAGAACGATTATTGAAGTGTATCATGCATATTTTAAAATGACGACGTTTGGGTGTGAATCCCTTTGAGATGCTATGATGTGTGATACCTTACTTGTGAGAGTTTAACTGATATGGATATATATACGTATACATATGTTTTGTTGTGTCGTGCATGTGGTTCTCGCGTTATGACTCAAATGTCGATTTCTCACTCTTGCATGTTTTCTTTCCATTCTCTACTCGTGTTATATTTTATCTGCGATTAGATAGATCCAGAGATCCCCTTAGCCCATCAGCGGTTGAGGATGATCACGTTTGATCGGGCCCACTATGCTGGCGCATGGGAGATAAATCTCGGGGCTTTGAGCGCCACATACTATGGCCCATCTACGGAGACAGTCGGCACGACAGCTGGGTGACCCATTTCGAGACTACATATGGTGGAGACTTATGAGATATCGTTACCTCCTTGACCGCGCTGTCGCCACGCGCCAAAAAGAACGAGCGATTATTAAAATAATGTAGTATAGAGCGACAACTCGGATATCGTCTCTCAAGGACTCTTTAGTTGTTGTTATTATTAACAGAAAATCAAAAGTTAGTTTTGGGGGTTTTGGATTGAGTGCAATTAAAATAAAGAAAACAAAGCAATAAAAAAAACAAAGCAGTTAAAAGATTAACAAATAAACTAAAGACGATTAACCTACTGTTCTTGGTTTCCCACTATCATTGGTTCAAATAAATCCAAGCCCTAAGCAGATTCTAATCCCCTCCCGGTTGTAGCAATAATTAACAAACGAAATCACTACTACATATATATGTTCCTATTCCCGAATTAAACAAACGGGGTTAAGCCCTCATGAACTAAACGAACATGAATGAACACACGCGAATTAAACAAACGCGATTAAGTATAGGAGCATAACATCACCGAAACGAATCAATACAACACTATACACTCCTGAATTAAACAAACAGAAATGTATAATATTGCATTGAAAAGAGAAAAGCAATAGAAAACAGGAAATAAAGAACCTCAAATGTAAATGGAAACCAATCCCAGTAGATTAATCAAGGAGACTAGTTCTCCATTACAGACTTAAACACAAAAGAAAAGAAAGGAAAATAAACTACTACTACTGACTATCAAAGACTAGCCAAAACTGGCTAACTCTCTGACTCTGCCTAACTATGACTAACTCCTATCTCAATATCTGAATGCTCCTTTTATTAACTTCAACCTCTGCCTCTTAGCTTTCCAAAACCACTAAATTTGCTTAATTATGAATTAAGATGAGGGAGTTATGTCCACATTCAACTCATAGGGCAGCTGAAACGCCTCTGACTTCACATGGATTAAAGCCCTTCAAAACGGCTCTGTTTGGAATAATGGTCTTCATGAGAGTTAAAGCTCTTTGTTTGATCTTTCATTTGCCACCGGTTTCAGTTCCAACCGACATCTACAGCCCAAGTTATGGCCCAATCTTCATGACCAGTTCAGGTTCCAGTGACAGCAATTATATTCTGACTTCCAGACTCGCGAGGCGAATGGATGCTCGCGAGGCGAACGCTTCAACTTCAAAACTGCCACAACCGTGATATTCAACACGGGCAAGCCGTGATCGTCTCTGACTTTTCAGAGTTGCAATACTCGCGGGGCGAGAGCTTCTTCGCGGGGCGAACCAGTTTTATTCATTTTTATTATCTGAAAATAAGAAATAACAGTAAGTATTTTATTTAACTTTAAATCAACTAAATTAACCTAAAAACACTTTACAGACTCAAAATCTTACTTAAGGACAATCAAGTCTAATTTGGGTGAAAATGATATAAAATTAGCACAAAGCCAAGGTCTTTACTAGTTATAAAACCGGTCAACCAGAGGCTCATCACTCCTGTATGGCAATACCTATAGTTTTTGAGGGATCATGGATTGCTTGATTTTTCGCACCAGCCTGTTGAGCCGCTTCAGGTGGCACCTGTAGCAGCAGCAGCACCCGTTGAGGTGGAGCTGGATGAGATAGAGGAAGACCCCGATGAGCATTTTGAGGAGGAGCTTGAGGTTCACTCACCGACCTTTGGGGATGACCCAATGGGTGAGGTAGTAGATGTATCTTCATCGGATACACCTTCAGTGAGTGTGGGTGATCATTATGATTCCCCAGTAGTTCTTATTAGCTTTGACCAGCTTAGGTATAGTCTTTTTTAGAGTAGCTTGTCTTTCATCAGTTTTTGATCAGGCTACTGAGAGCCATTTATTTTGATTATGGTTCTAGTTATGTCGCTACTGTTTATGTATATGTCTTTACTTTTTCTTATTTAGTGTGATGGAGAAAAGCCTATCGTGATGGAGGCTCTTTTGTGATCTCCTATAGTTATAGTTTTATGTTTCGTATAAAACTTATGACGCTTATTTATGCTTATGACATACATCTCCGAGTTGGTTGCGTTGTCTTGAGTTGATATTATGAAGAAGGAAAAATTTCGAATTTTATCACAATTTCCGTAAAGGTAAAACATTGAATGTAACATTTTCCGAAAGTAACCATCATTTTAGTTTTATTTCCGTATTTTGGGTAACTATGTGACGGCCCCCAGAAAGGGTGTCACATTTGTGGTATCAGAGCCGGTTGAGTCTTTCGGGAGTCTTTGGGAAATAGGTCGATTGTGTTGATGTTTTTTTCTCTGATTTTGACCTGACTGTTTGAATTACTTCTTAGATGTAATGCATGTTAATGCTTGGGGTACACGTTTCATTTCTGTCGGCGGTTTAACTGATTTTGTTTGACAGGTCAGTTATGGAATTCGCACCAGAAGCCGGACGTGGACAAGGACGTGGACGAGGACGTGGATGCGGTCGTGGAAGGGGTCGTTGAGGTGGCCCTATTAGCAGTCGTGCCAATATGAATGAGGAATACAATGAAGGAGTGGATTATGCTGCCCAGTCTATGGAGAATGTAGCAGCTGCAATTGCTAACCAAACTACATCGATGAATTCCCAGAACCATTTGGCACAAGTTCGAGCTGAACAAGCTGTCGAGGTTAAGAACTTGACTGCTTTTAGATGTCAAGATCCGTCACTATTCTATGGAGACGTGGATCCCGTTAAAGCTGATTTACGGATCCAAGAGTTGGAGAAAATCTTTGAAATGATTCACACTCCGGAAGGGGATAAGGTGTCTTATGCTGCATATATGTTGGTGGGAGATGCCGAGTACTGGTGGAGAGGAGCCAGGCAACTATTGGAAGATGAACATCAAATGATCAAGTGGGCGTTGTTTCGAACTGCATTTTTAGATAAGTTCTTTCCACAAAGTGGGCGAGCTGAGAAGGAAACAGAATTTCTATGTCTGTTTCAGAGGGATTTAACTGTTGGTGAGTATGCGGCGAGGTTTGAATCCCTAGCCAAGTATTTTCTCTTCTTTGACAACAATCCGAATGAATAGTGGAAATCCGAATGCTTTGATAAAGGACTACGCTTTGAGATTAAAGAATCAGTGTTACCTTTGGAAATCAAGAATTTTCAAGCTTTGGTTGAAAGGTGCAGGAAGGTATAAGTCATGAGGAGAGAAAGAGACTATAGAGGGGACGTAGACGGACCAGCTAAGTCTAAGAGTCAATCTCAGAATCAGAAGAAAGTAGAATCAGAATAAACCTTATTATCGTGCACTAGGGAATCAACAGAAGCAATATCGTTCTAATGCTTCAGGATCGGGGAGCGGAGACCAGAAGACCCGGAATCAAGGTCAACTTATCAGATGTTTCAATTGTTGGGGGATCGACCATATGACTGATAGTTGTTCTCTCAAAGGACCCAAATGTTTCAAATGTGGTCGAGTGGGGCATGTGGAAAAGGATTGCAATCCACCGAAGCAGGGACCGACTGTCAACACTGCTAGAGCCAATAAACCGACAGCCAAGGGACGAGTTTATACAATGAGTGGCGCCGAAGCTTCAGACTCTGACGACCTTGTACTAGGTATGTGTGACATAAACGATATTCTTTTAATTGTACTGTTTGATTCGGGGGCGACGCATTCTTTTATTTCGATGGTTTGCGTGAAACGTTTGAGTTTGCATGTTTCTTCCTTACCATATAATCTGATTGTTTCTACTCCAACTGCTTAGCCAGTTACTGTTAGCTCTGCTTGCTTAAACTGTCCTATGATTATTCAGGATAGACATTATTGTGTTGATCTGATATGTTTGCCTTTGATACAATTAGATGTAATTTTATGCATGAATTGGTTATCCTCCAACCATATTTTAATAGACTGTTCCCGTAAATCTTTAATTTTTCTTAAGGATGAGAATTCTGGATTTTTATCCGCTAATCAAGTAATAACTTCTTTAAAAGAGGAAGCGCAAGGATACATGTTGTTATTTTCCTTAGACGTTAAGAGCGAGTTAGACTTGCAGTGTATACCCGTTGTCAACGAGTTTCCGGAAGTTTTTCCTGATGATGTACCTGGACTACCACCTGTCCGGGAGATCGAATTCGCCATTGATCTGATCCTAGGCATTGGACCGATATCTATAGCACCATATCGTATGTCGCCATCGGAGCTTGAGGACTTGAAAGGACAACAAGTTGAGTTGATGAGTAAAGAATTCATTAGACCTAATGTATCACCATGGGGAGCTCCAGTGTTACTCGTGAAAAAGAAAGACGAAACTTCTCGCTTATGAGTAGATTTCCGCCAACTGAACAAAGTGACGATTAAGAATAAGTATCCACTTCAATGGATAGATGATTTGATGGATCAACTATGCGGAGCGATTGTTTTCTCTAAGATAGATTTATGATCGAGATATCACCAAATCCGTGTAAAAGCGGAAGATGTTCCAAAAATAGCGTTTCGAACACGCTACGGACATTACAAGTACCTTGTAATGCCATTCGGTGTGACGAATGCTCCGGATATATTCATGGATTACATGAATAGGATTTTTCATCCTTATCTGGATCAGTTTGTCGTTGTCTTTATTGACGACATCTATTCCCCTGATAAAGAAAAACACGCTGAACATCTCAGTGTGGTTCTCCAAATTTTAAAGGACAAAAAGACTTTATGCGAAACCTAAAAAGTGTGAATTTTGGTTAGACCAAGTTCAATTCTTAGGACATGTGATCTCGAATGATTGAATTGCTGTAGATCCATCGAAAGTTGAAGCTGTTTTACAGTGGGAAAGACCCAACACTGTAACGGAGATCCGTAGTTTTGTCGGGTGGGTTGGATACTATAGAAGATTCATTGAAGGATTTTATAAGAAAGTAGGACCACTTACCCTGTTAACTCGGAAGGATCAAGTTTTCACGTGGACTGAAGCTTGTGAAGAAAGTTTTCAAGGGTTAAAACAGAGGTTGACTACTTCACCTGTATTGATACTACCGGATCCTAAGGAATCATTTGAAATATATTGCGATGCTTCACATCAAGGTTTGGGTTGTGTCTTAATGCAAAATCCGAAAGTCATGGCTTATGCTTCAAGACAGTTGAAGACTCATGAGAGAAATTAACCTACACATGATTTGGAATTAACAGTGGTGGTATTTGCTTTAAAGATCTGGAGACATTATTTGTATGGATCAATATTTAATGTTTTTAGTGATCATAAATGTTTAAAATACCTATTTGATCAAAAGGAACTGAACATGCGACAAAGGCGTTGGTTAGAATTCTTAAAAGATTATGATTTTCAACTACAATATCACCCTGGGAATGCTAATGTAGTGGCAGATGCTTTGAGTAGGAAATCAGTGCATGCTTCATATACGATGGCCAGAGAGCAAGAATTGTTGGAACAATTTCGGGATATGCGCTTAACAATGAAAAAATCACCAGGAATGATTTGTTTGGGTATGATTACTGTTACAAACAAATGGATGGAACAAATACTGGAAAAACAAGGAGGTGATCAATACCTGCAAAGAGAGAGCGAGCTAGTACAACAAGGAGCAGTGTCAAAATTCAGAGAAGGGACTGATGGAATTTTAAGATTTGGTGAGAGGATTTGTGTACCAGATGACGTTGAACTGAAAAAGTTAATTCTGGAGGAAGGTCATAGAAGTAAGTTAAGTTTACATCCAGGAACTACTAAGATCTACCAAGACCTTAATAAATTATATTGGTGGTATGGCATGAAAAGGGATGTCGTGAATTATGTGGCTTCTTGCTTAGTTTGTCAAAAAGCTAAGATTGAGCATCAAAAACCAGCAGGAATGTTGCAACCTTTGGATATTCGAGGTTGGAAATGGGACAATATATCGATGGACTATGTGTCAGGTTTTCCGAGGACTCGAAAGGGAAATGATGAAATATGGGTAATAGTTGATCGATTGACCAAGTTGGCTCACTTTTTACCTATCAAGATGAAACACCCGTTGGAAAAGTTAACTCAACTGTATGTTGATGACATTGTTAGGTTACACGGTATACCTACCAGCATTATTTCAGATCGTGATCCAAGATTTACGTCAAAATTTTGGCAGAGTTTACAAGAGGCTTTGGGAATGAAACTCAGATTGAGTTCGGCATATCATCCACAGAAGGATGGATAATCGGAAAGGACTATACAGTCACTTGAAGATTTGTTAAGAGCTTGTACACTAGAAGACTCGAGGTGCTGGGATGAATTTCTATCATTAATAGAATTCACCTACAACAATAGTTTTCGTTCAAGCATAGGAATGGCACCCTATGAAGTTTTATATGTTCGACGGTGCAGAACACCTTTGTGTTGGTATCAGGATGGTGAAAGTTTACTGTTGGGACCATACTTTGTACGACAAACAACGGAGAAGGTGAAGATGATTCAGGAAAAGATGCAGACGACTCAAAGTAGGCAAAAAAAGTTATGCTGATAAGCAGAGACGACCTCTTGAATTTGAGGAAGGTGAACATGTGTTTTTGAGAGTCACACCAACGATTGGGGTTGGTCGGGTAATTAAGTCCAGAAAACTCACTCCTAAATTTATCGGACCTTACCAAATTCTTCGTCGTGTAGGTCCTGTAGCCTATAAAATTTCCTTACCACCTTTTCTTTCAAATCTTCATGATGTTTTTCATGTTTCACAACTGAGGAAGTATATTCCTGATCCATCTCATGTCATTGAGCCCGATACCGTGCAATTACGAGAAAATCTGTCTTATGAAACTAAACCTGTGCGAATCGTGGATAAGATGACAAAGCAGCTCAGAGGTAAACAAATCTCTTTGGTCAAGGTTGTTTGGATTGATGTTACTAGGGAAGCAACATGGGAAGTTGAGTATAAGATGAAGTTACAATATCCTAGATTATTCTCAGGTACGTAATTTCGGGGACGAAATTCTTTTTAGTGGGGTAATAATGTAACACCCTGTTTTCTTTACTGTTTTAAATAACATAAATGTGGATGAATATGTTTATATATTTATTCGAGTGTTAGAAAATTATTTTGAATAAACGGAGTTGGTCATTTAATTCTACTTGAACGTAGAAAGCTACGATTAAAATTTAGGTTGAATCGATGGGCGAATCCCGGCCCGCTATTTCTACTGACAATATATTTATACTGACCAGGAGACCTAATTTTAACTCGTGAACGAAAAACTTAAGATTTTTATTTTATTTCCTACGATTGTGTATTTTTAGAATTATTTCATTAAAAGTGAAATAATTTATCTTTTACGGGTGAAATATGTAATCGGGTAAACGGCGGAGCGAACGACGGAGTTTCCAAGAGTAGATAAAGGAGTTATCTTAGAATTTTGGATGATTCATGATGGTGAGTCACAATGTGAACACATTAAATGTTGCACATGGTCATCATTACAAACTATTAAGAATTTGAAAACTAGTCCTTATACTTTTGGAATTTTGTAAAATGGTCGCTAGAAGTTAATTGCACCTAAGTCCTTGAAGAAGCCACCTCCTTTCCACTTAATCCCTCCCTTGGACGCAGCCCTCTCTATATATATAGACCATCACACTTTATTTTCTTCCTATTACAAGTTTAACACAAAAACACCAAAGTTCACAAGTCTTAGAATCATTGTGTGAAGCAAGTCATTGGATCTTTACTTGTTTTTGGATCTTCAAGAGGTAAATCATCTTCTCCTTTCCTAATCAAGTTTATGTTCTTCAATAAGTTTCAAGATTCAAAGCTTTATTCATCTAGGTTTTTCACTTTTAAGTTTCTAGATCTAGAACTTTGAAAATCCTTAACAAATTCTAGAAAAATCCCATGATGTTGAAACTACTTGCTATGTTCTTTTAATCATGTGTATTGTCTATATCTAAGAGCATGTGATGATCAAAAAATTCCTTCCTATTTAACTTGAGTTGGCCGAACCTATGGAGAAAGGATCCATGGAGTTTTGTTTTTGTTTTCTTTCATGTATGATCATGTATTCAATATGACATGTATGATACCATGCCTAAATCCATGTTAGCCAATCAAAATGAAATTTCTAACCATAAGTTCATGTGATGACCGAATCATAGAGGAAGAGTTTTGATGAAGTTTTGTTCATCGACTTGATGTATGATCATGTCTTTCAACATACATACATGTACACTTGTTAAATTCTCATTGGTTCATGAAACTACAAACCCTAACCCTAGGATTTATTGATGGCCGACCTTGAGACTTGGAGGATTAGGATGATTTTGATTTCCTAATCTTGTTGTTTTGTCTTAATCCATTGTCTTAAGTATGTTAGAAACCTTAATCCATGACTTAGGAGATTTTTAGAATTGGTTAAGCCACTAAACCCTTGTAGGCCGTGACCTATATAGGTTTATTTAGTGATGTTTTAGTTGTTTGATTAAGGGATTGATTGGTTGTGTGTTGAATGTTAACTGTGTTTACGGCGTACGAGGATTTCCGACACCCGGCGAGTTATTACTTTTTCACCGAGGAACTTCGAGAGGTAAGAGGGGTTACCTGACGGGTTATTCGGATGGCCACATGTTCTTGCTTGTGGTCTGTATATTTTTATTTATGTGTTTGGTTTAAAATGATGTAACGATGGCAATTTGGAAAACCGACAACGGCTAGTATCTTAGAGACGGCAACGTGTATTTTTGTTGAACTTCAAATCTCTGTAACCCTCTTTTCTAAAAATGATATTTTCGGTAACCGGTGTTTTATGATGGAATTTGCCCATATAATAAGTTTTCTAGAAATTAAGTTTTGAGTTGAACATGATTTTAAAGATTTTAGAACTTAATAGCCGAGACGTCGGGATGTTAAGGTTCTGTCCGTTGTGGACTTAATGTCTACTGTATACAAGAGGTATACTATGCATTAAAGAGGAGTTTAATGATGTTTTCTATCACCATGAACTTAAGACTGATTGCAAGGTCTAAAGGTTTCGTGATTGAGCACTCGGATTGTGAAATCACGTGTTGTTAATAATGTTTTAAAGACGTTTGGAGTTGAAGATGGTAAAATGTTTTGTGTACTTCGACAAAAGAACATTATTCACAAAGAGAAAAGTCGAGAATAAAATGTTTTACATGCATTTAAGCAGACGTGCTTTCGAATTGAGTTGAGCATGGCACCTTAATGGTATTCATGTAGTTAATCATGATATCGAGAGGATATTCATGTCATTGTGCCTTGTGTAGACAATGAGGACCAATTGTGTTAACGACCATTGTACCTTGTGTGGACAGTAATGCATGGTCTTGCGAGTGCCTTTATGGCAACTGAGTTTGATCAACTCTGCGTGTTGTTGATATCTCTGGGAGATTAGGTAAAATGTTAGAGAACGATTATTGAAATGTATCATGCATATTTTAAAACGACGACGTTTGGGTGTGAATCCCTTTGAGATGCTATGATGTGTGATACCTTACTAGTGAGAGTTTAACTGATATGGATATATATATACGTATACATATGTTTTGTTGTGTTGTGCATGTGGTTCTCGCGTTATGACTCAAATGTCGGTTTCTCACTCTTGCTTGTTTTCTTTCCGTTCTCTACTCGTGTTATATTTTATCTGCGATTAGATTGATCCAGAGATCCCCTTAGCCCATCAGCGGTTGAGGACGATCACATTTGATTGGGCTCACCGTGCTGGCACATGGGAGATAAATCTCGGGGCTTTGAGCACCACATACTATGGCCCATCTACGGAGACAGCCGGCACGGCAGCTGGGGGACCCATTTCGAGACTACATTGGTGGAGACTTGTGTGATATCGTTACCTCCTGTATGGCAATACCTATAGTTTTTGAGGGATCATGGATTGCTTGATTATCCGCACCATCCTGTTGAGCCGCTTCAGGTGGCACCTGTAGCAGCAGTAGCACCAGTTGAGGTGGAGTTGGATGAGATAGAGGAAGATCCCGATGAGCATTTTGAGGAGGAGCTTGTGGTTCACTCACCGACCTTTGGGGATGACCCAATGGGTGAGGGAGTAGATGTATCTTCACCGGATACACCTTCAGTGAGTGTGGGTGATCATTCTGATTCCCCCAGCAGTTCTTATTAGCTTTGACCAGCTTAGGTATAGTCATTTTTAGAGTAGCGTGTCTTTCATCACTTTTTGATCAGGCTATTGAGAGCCATTTATTTTGATTATGGTTCTAGTTGTGTCGCTACTTTTTATGTATATGTCTTTACATTTTCTTATTTAGTGTGTTGGAGAAAAGCCTATCATGATGGAGGCTCTTTTGTGATCTCCTATAGTTATAGTTTTATGTTTTTTATAAAACTTATGATGCTTATTTATGCTTATGACGTACATCTCCGAGTTGGTTGCGTTGTCTTGAGTTGATATTATGAAGAAGGAAAATTTTCAAAATTTATCACAATTTCCGTAAAGGTAAAACATTGAAAGTAACATTTTCCGAAAGTAACCAGCATTTTAGTTTTATTTCCGCATTTGGGTAACTATGTGACGGCCCCCAGAAAGGGTGTCACAAACAATTCCTTTACTTTTTTGATCTTTTTATTCTAAGCCATTGATTTATTTAAATATTATATAAACATTCCCTATTCTGTATGTTTCCATCCTCCAAGATCTTTATGGATGATGTTAGCGAACGCCAATTTTGATGTCTGATCAATATGATCAATACGAGTCGATGAAAAGGTTTAAAATGGATGATAACCTCCCAAACACATAATGTATCATGTTTATTGCATTCAGTATGTTGTTGAAAACTTTGTGAAGAAATTGAACAACAAACACATGCGTAAATGGGTTAAAACATGCATGTACAACAATTATAAATAACAAAATTCTTAATTCAATACATTAAAAGTGTATAAATGCAAGAAGGCCCTGATTTTTTGATTAGTGTATGGGGCAAGGGTTAAGCATGTTTGAAGGCTTAATCATGTCCCTTGTGTGTTAGTGAGCTTGTGTTTAAAATTTAAGGTCAATCGGACATGAAACGAGCTTAGAACACACCGAAACGCATGAGAATAGGATACCAAAAGAAGGTCCGATGTTTGGAAGTTTGGAGACCCAACATTAGAGCATTGGCAATCTCAAACGTCAGCTGTTGGACGCTCAACCATTCACGGGGGGGGGGGGGGGGTGGGGGTGGTTCGGACCCGAAGCGTCCACGCGATGATTGAATGAGGCACGTGTCATCAGCAGCCGCGCTCGAGCTTCGGAACACCCCATGCCAGAGCGTGGGCACACTCAAGCGTGCTACGTAGACAACATCAACTTAAGTTTTAACTTAAGTCATATTCTTGCTAATTTTTTTTATAAGGTTTCAGAGTGTAAACCAGTTGACAGCCAAATTAATACATCACCGGATGCAAATTTGAATGACAATGTTTTGGTTAAGGTTCCAAAGCAAAAACCAGATGTAGACAATGAACAGATTGATACATCTTCGGGTGAAAATTTGAATGACAATGATTTGGTTGGGACCATTTATGCAAGTCTCCCGACCATGTCTCAAATTCAATTCCACAGATCTCAACTTCTGTTGCAACTAATCCTGACTCTACAACCAAGAATACTGCGACTCCACTGTGCGTTTCAAGGTCTACCTTTGATTCAACCCCTATGCATCCTAATGTTGCTCATGATATGAAGATACTTGCTAAGTTTTTGGGAAATAGGGATTGGTTGACCTAGAGAATGACTCTATCTCAGCAGAGCTGATGAATAATGATACTGCCGGTGAAGTTGGTTCAGATTTCATGGTGGTTATGTCTAAGTCTCAGAAGTATAATCTGAGGACAAATAGAAAACGTAATATTATATTTACATGACTCTTATTTTTTTTTTGCATGGGTTTTGGTTTATGGTCTCCCATGATATTGTTTTCTATTGTTTTTCTTCTTTCTTTCAATAAATTTATGGTAACATAGGATCACCCTGCTTGAAAAAAAACATTTTCTTGCTCATTTTCTTCTTTCTTCCATGAGAACTAAAGAGCCTATGAGAGTGAAGCAGTGAGATTAAGAGAGAGAAAGTATAGATATCGGGAAATCTAGTCGTCCGATCGCGATTCCGACTTTGTTTCTGCAATCAGAGCAACGAGTATGTCACGTATCTATCTTCGATTCTTTGGTCGGTGGAGGTAATGCCTGAATCCCTAACACGTCGACATTATCGACATTTGTGTTCTTCGTCATTTCCCTTTGTTCTTTTGTTATTTCTTCCTTCACTTAAGGATTTTGAGGAAGATATGGGTATTTGACGATGACTGCATGTTGTTTGTGTTAGGGCAAATTTCGGAGCAGTGAGGAGCCCTGGGGAGCATGTGGCAGCAAGGAGAGGAGGGAGAGACGAGGTTGCATAGCTTCAAACAAGTGTACGAGAATACTCAAGGTGGGGAAAGAACCACTGTCATTGGAGAGGCAAGAGTAGTTTAGAATACTATGATATGCGTAGGGGATCCTAAACCCGACTAGAGGTTGTGTAACAAACAACACTTAAACCGCAATGGTGGCAACAGTGAAGTAGTACCGATGAGGGTTTAAGCATTGTGGGTTTAACAACAATAGGTTAGTTTACTGTTGATCGAGGTTGTATGCTTTGCATGATTATGCTTGTTGATATAATATGTCTGATTATATGCTTGCTATGTTGTCGATAACTTGCTTAGTGTATATGCTTATATGACCGTGATACAATGCTTGATTGATAACATGTATACTTGATTCCGTATGATAGATAATGTGAGCATGATGTGGTATGTTAAGCTTGCTGCATGATTAGAAATAAGTAATGGTTGTTGTTGATTGGGTGATATGTGCTATGAGTCGAACTGATACTATGTGCTATAGTACCTCATCCAATGAATTAGCTGGTGCATGTTGTGCTGAATGGTGAAACACTAAGATATGAGGTTGAGATACTAAGCCACGAGTTAGCGTTGAGATGAGATGGTGAGATTCATATTGCTTTTGTCGTATTATTTCACCATCACATGGATTGGGGCGGTTTGGAGGATGGATACCCAAGGGATATAATGGGTATTACTCTAATTAAGAAAAAAAACAAAAAACAAAATGATACACATTCCCTTTCTTTTTCTCACGTTCTTAGCGCTGCACCACTCAGAGACTCCAATTCCCACAAACCCAAAAATCCAAAGCTCTCATCTTCATCGTCATCCATCCCTCACTCTGAGTTATCTTACCATGTTCCTTCCACCGCTCATATCAACAACGACAGCTTTGGATGATGCCCGACGAACGTCATCGTTGCCCAGAAATGGCGGCAGCTCATGTTTCTCTGGCAGCACGATCATTTTTACTTCAACGAGCTCAAAAAGGGTATCCGCCCATCAAGAACCATAATCAAAGATCTCGTCAACGCCGAACATGTAGACGAGATTTCCATCGTTGATAACACCACCACCATCGCCTTCATCGTCATTAAGAACACGACATGGTACTTCCAAGAAGGAAGGTTCCAAAAGGGTTATGTTGTGGTTATGCTCCATTACACTTATGGGGCTGTGAAGAATTAAATGTCGCCGTTTGCGGGGAGGTCACTGTGTCACTATGTAGCCATGTCACCGTTTAAACGATGAGCCCAGATGTTGTTGTGTTGATGTGCCGCCTTGCCGATGTTTAGCTGCATCGCTGCATCACTCATCACTGTCTAAAACGGTGAACCCATACCTTCGTATGTTAGAATAGAGGAGAGAGATAGATCGTATGCATTGAGAGATAGAGAGAGTGGAGGGAGATGGAGAGGAAGATGTTCTCTGTATATGGGGTAGGAAATTGCAGGAAAGTGAGCAAAGGAAGGAAACTATCAAGTTCTTGGCGGTAAGAGTGGGAGTGTCTGAGTGAATTTTTTTTTGATAGGTAAATGTTAGTAATTAGTGTGTTATGTTACTGGGGGAGTTGAACCCATGACCTCTTTATCACTCCAAACCCTATGTCCTTCCAAAAAATAAACTCATCCACCTTATAACTCCCAAATGTCTGAGTGATGATTGAACAATTCCTTTACTTTTTTGCCCTTTTTATTCTAAGCCATTGATTTATTTAAATATTATATCAACATTCCCTATTCTGCATGTTTCCATCATCCAAGATCTTTATGGATGATGTTAGCCAATGCCAATTTTGATGTATGATAAATGTGATCAATACGAGTTGATGAAAAAGTTTAAAATGGATGATAACCTCCCAAACACATAATATATCATGTTTATTGCATTCAATATGTTGTCGAAACCTTTGTGAAGAAATTTAACAATAATCACATGCGTAAATGGGTTAAAACGGGTACGTACTACAATTATAAATAACAAAATTCTTAATTCTATACATTAAAATTGTATAAATGCAAGCAAGCTCTGATTTTTCAATTAGTGTACGGGGAAAGGGTTAAGCATGTCTGAAGGCTTAATCATGTTCCTTGTGTGTTAGTGAGCTTGTCTTTAAAATTTAAGGTCAATCGGACATGAAACGAGCTCAGAACACACCGAAACACACGAGAATAGGATACCAAAAGAAGGTCCGTTGTTTGGACGTTGGGTGACCCAACGTTAGAGCATTGGCAATCTCAAATGTGGGTTGTTGGACACTCAAGCGTGCGAGCAGGGTCAGACACGAAGCTTCCACTTGTCGATTGCATGAGACACGTGTCATCAGCATCGGAACACCCCACGCCAGAGCGTGTGCACGCTCAAGCGTGCTACGTAGACAACATCAACTTAAGTTTTAACTTAAGTCATATTCTTGCTAATTTGTTTCTAAGGTTTCAGAGTGTAAACCAGTTGACAGCCAAATTAATACATCGCCGGATGGAAATTTGAATGACAATGTTTTGGTTAAGGTTCCAAAGCAAAAACCAGATGTAGACAATGAACATATTGATACATCTTCGGGTGAAAAATTGAATGACAATGATTTGGTTAAGACCATTTATGATGAGTCTCCCAACCATGTCTCAATTTCCATTCCACAGATCTCAACTTCTGTTGCAACTAATTCTTACTCTACAACCAAGAATACTCTGACTCCACTGCGCGTTTCAAGGACTATCTCTGATTTAACAATTAGTGGTAAGAATCTTGAGACTCCTGAGATCAATTCAACCCTTATGCATCCTAATGTTGCTCATGATATAAAGATACTTGCTAAGTTTTTGCGAAATAGGGATGATGATGACCTAGGGAATGACTCTATCTCAGCACAACAGATGAATAATGATAATGCTGCTGAAGTTGATTTTGATTTCACAGTGGTTATGTCTAAATCTCAGAAGTATAATCTGAGGAATAATATAAAACATAACTCAGTTTAGATTTACATGACTCAGTTTTTTTTTTGGTTTATGGTCTCCCATGATTTTGTTTTCTATTGTTTTTATTTTTTCTTTCAATAAATTTATGGTAACATATGATCACCTTGCTTAAAAAATAATATTTTCTTGCTCATTTTCTTCTTTCTTCCATGAGAACCAAAGAGCCTATGAGAGCGAAGCAGTGAGCTTAAGAGAGAGAAAGTATAGATAGCGGGAAATCTAGTCGTCCGATCGAGATTCCGACTTTGTTTCTGCAATCAGAGCAATGAGTATGTCACGTATCTATCTTCGATTCTTTGGTCGGTGGAGGTGATGCATGAATCCCTAACACGTCGACATTAGTATTCTTTGTCATTTCCCTTTGTTCTTTCGTTATTTCTTGCTTCACTTAAGGATTTTGAGGAAGATATGGGAACAGGACGATGACTGCATGTTGTTTGTGTTAGGGAAAATTTCGGAGCATCGAGGAGCGCTGAGGTGCACGTGGCGGCAAGGAGAGGAGGGAGAGACGAGGTTGCATAGCTTCAAACAAGTGTACGAGAATACTCAAGGTGGGGAAAGAACTATTGTCGTTGGAGAGGCAAGAGTAGTTTAGAATACTATGATATGCGTAGGGGATCCTAAACCCGACTAGAGGTTGTGTAACAAACAACACTTAAACCGCAATGGTGGGAACAAGGTGAAGCGATCTGGATGAGGGTTTAAGCATCATGGGTTTAACAACAATAGGTGGGTTTACTTTTGATCGAGGTTGTATGCATGGCATGATTATGCTTGTTGATATAATATGCCTGATTATATGCTTGCTATGTTGTTGATAACTTGCTTGGTGTATATGCTTATATGACAGTGATACAATGCTTGATTGATAACATGTATACTTGATTCCGTATGATAGATAATGTGAGCATGATGTGGTGTGTTAAGCTTGCTGCATGATTAGAAATAAGTAATGGTTGTTGTTGATTGGGTGATCTATGCTATGAGCCGGACTGATACTATGTGCGATAGTACCTCATCAGATGAAATTAGTTGGTGCGTGTTGTGCTGAATGGTGAAACACTAAGATATGAGGTTGAGATACTAAGCCATAAGTTAGCGTTGATATGAGCTCGTGAGATTCATATTGCTTTTGTGGTTGTATTTCATCATCACGTGAATTAGCTGTCGGGGATGTGTTGTGACGAGTATCCTGATCTGCTGGGGATACGTCGTGGTAGCGGACGATCATCTTGAAATGTTGGGGATTGATCAAGATAGTGAGCAAGCATCCTGATCCGCCGGGGTTAGGTCGTGACGAGTATCCTGTCCTTCTGGGGATACGTCATGGTAGTGGAAGGCCATCCTAATTTGTTGGGGATGTGTAGCACGGTGGTGAATGATATATTTTGATCTGCCGAGGATGTATCGTGGTGGCTACATATTCAAGTACGTTTAGTTGCATGATCAAGAGTGAGCCTGATTGGCTTGAGATCTTAGGGATGATTATTATGTGTGACTTGAAGGATGGTTGTGCGTGCTACGCTTGTTCTATGTTGTCGTTGTATTTTATTCTATTTCTACTTCCCAATTTACGATGACTTGTGTAGATTCTTATTCCTTGTTTCTCTGTTTTGTATTTATTGTTTTAAGATGAGAAGACTTCGTCAAGGATTACTCTTCTGGAGAGGGAGATGTGTCGCAGAAGCCAGCGGTCGCGGGAGTAGATGGGATGTAGTGCCTTATATTAGTGTTTACAAACCAATACAAGACAGCCACATGAATTGATAGTCAAACTGATAGTCTTAACATAATTGTCATACATGACCTTACAAAACTCAAATAAAAGCATTACATAAAGAAATTACTCCTGAACTTCATTAAAACAGTTTATGAAGCCGATATTTACATATTGAAGGTTCCCAGATAACATATTGAGTTAAAGAGTGATTCCTTCTTTAAACTCTCAAAATATGCTCCGAGGAACCTAAACTGCTTATCTGAATTAACAATAATGAGCCTAGTGAGAAAAATAATTCTCAGTGAGCTTTGCTTTATGCAAGAATATATGAATATTTAAAACCAATTATGCAATAAAAAATGAATATAAGCATGGGCACTTTAACTTAAATCATTCACTAGATAACTTCAAGTGTAAGGGACTTTAAGTACTCTACTTTAAAAGATTTTGATATGACAGCCAGAGCTCTATGACAACAATCAGGCGTCCCTTAATTGCTAGTACCATATCCTAGCCTTCAAGAAAATGAAGGACTTACAAAAACATATCTCACCCACAATTACTCATGTGGCCTTAATGGCTAGATTTGGTTTCGAAACATATGTCTCACCAAAAATAAACCATTTTAAATTTTTAGTGCCCTACTATAATCAATTTCTCATAATTAAAATCCAATCACAAAACAGAACAACAACGGTCAATTACAAAAAGAATCCAAAACCATCAATTCACAATTTACAAAGACTAACACAATTTGGAGGATAAAACCTCAGGTTACCATTCACACCCTTTAATTCACAGTCCAATCATCCTATCACAAACAATTAAGAATTCATAAGGAACTACCCAGAACTGAACAAATCAACAATGCATTGATAACAAACTTAAAAGCATTCATAAACCAAATTTATGCAATTCAAAGAGTTATCTCATTCAAAATCTATCAATAGAATTTTCGGAAACTTGAGACAGAGATTCCTACACCAAAACCCAATAAAATTCCAAAATTCCAAAGCCTATATTGTGACAAATTCTGTCTATTTTCTATTAGCACAGGAATTAACTCAATCCGACATTTGTACAATTTATTACAAATTAAACACAACAACAATATCAGTACAGAATTCCCAATACGAACAGAAACTTGCATGTCATTGTTCTCCCTCAATACTTAATGAAATTGAACCATTCCAAAGCCCATTTCGAAGGGAAATGAGTCTAGTTCCCAATGGTACAAGAATCATTTCAAAAAAAGGCTCTGTGGAGGAAGTTATGGATGAAACACTAATAGGGGTGCATATGGGTTTAAGAGATTTTTAAAGCACCCTTACCATTTTCATAAAAAAAAAACCTAATCATGTAACCAAAAGAAAACCAGTTGTTTAAAAGTCATATATGAGTTCAAAGCAAGCATTTCACAGAAGTAATTTAAACATTTAACAAGTAATTGGGATTTATGGTCACCCAAGGTTACAAACAACAAAACTCACCATTAGAGAAGAAAAAGTAGAAGAACAGGGAGTCTCCTTAGTTGGTGTCTCCTTCTACATGTTGCCTCCTATTTCTTTTTTTATCTTTGATCTTTTCACTTTCTTTTCTGCATGTTTTCCCATCTTCTTTCTATTCCTTCTAAGTGTTGGGGAAAAAAAAACTAGGTTTCTTCTTCCTTCCTTCCCCTTATCACGATCTCTCTCTCTCTCACTATTCTTCTTCTTCTATCTTCTCATATAGATGTGTGTGTATGTGGGCTAAAAGAAAGAGAGAGACTTTTCTATAGTCTTTTGGGGGGTGTGGGTGTCGTGAAAAAAGAGAGAATGTTTTTTTGGGTGTATGTGTGGGGATTGGGGTAAATTGGTAAAGTCTTAATTCCCCCGACTTAAACTCCTTTTATCTAACACAATTCTTCCCCAAAATAATTTAAATAAAAATATTATAAGTTCTTTTTTTTGTTCTAAGTAATAAATCAAAATCATCAATTAAAAGAAATGCTTGTAATTATTTCATCCGAACTTCTACCAATAGAAGTACTGACTACATTCTTTCATCTAAGTTACTTATAAATTCCACAAATGTTCTACTATGGCTATATATAGGTATTTTTTTTTAAAAAATAAAAACACACAAGCGCACGAATTATTAAAAGAATGTAAATTATGGACCTATTATTTTCGGATGTTACATGGGAACACTCACTAGAGATAGTCTAGGCAGTAAGGGAGTCTTTGTTCTTACTGCTAGTGTAGGTGAGAGTGTTAAATCAGTACTTTGGTATATGGCCCATGAGTCTTTTATATTTTAATGTATTTTGGTGAGGAGAGTCAGCTAGCACTACTATAGAAAATGGCTTTAGTAGCGCACATTTAATAGCGTTTCTTACTGAAACGCTATTGAAAAGGAGACGGAAGACTTTTAATAGCGCTTCCTCAAGCAAGCGTTATCTTAAGTTAGGAATAAGATAGCGCTTCGTCAAGGAAGCGCTATTAGAATTTGATGGGTTAGAATAGATAGCACTTCCTTAAGGAAACACTATCTATTTCGAACCCTTAGATAGCGTTTCCTTAAGGAAGCACTGTCTATTCATTATCTAAGATAGTGTTTTTCCAAGAAAACGCTATCTATTTATTACCCTAAAAATAAAATTGTTCTCTCCCACTCACTTTTCCCTCGATCCCAAAAATTTCGCTCGATGGACTTTTCGCTCGACCTACTCTCAGTCACCACTCATCACAACCTTCTCGATCGTTTGCGCCGTCTCCCTCGTTTGTGCATCTGCTTCGAGACCGCCGTACGTCTTCTATGCCACCGCCGCCCTCGTCCTCACCACCATACCGCTCGTCCTCGTTTGTCGCTGCTCTTATGCTCCCAAATATTTGGTTTGAGATTAGAGAGAAGAAGAAAATGGCGAAACCAAGCGCTGACGATTCAGAGCTCCAGCGAGCTTGCGAGGCTACGATTGAGGGCACTAAACAGAGGATTGTATTGTCGACCTGTGGGTAAATCTGCCAAGCTTGGTCATCAAAGGCTAAGCCTAGGGTTCTCGCTCTCTCCAGTATGCATCTTTCTTTCTCCATTGCTCGACCTAACCTTCTTTCTCCATTGTTCCAGTCGCACCTCCTTGTGCAACTGCACCAACCACTTGTTTCTGTAATTGTCAAATGAAAATGCTAGGATCTTAATTTTGCATTGTTTTGTTTGTTTACTCGTATTGGATCTAATTCACTCATTTTGTTGTTTGCCTTCGTTTATTTCCAAATCAGTTTACCCAACATAGCTCTAATGTCTGGTGTTTCTAATGCTAGAGCTCATCTGAACTGGTTTAAATTCTGTATGTAGTTTTAGATATTGGTTTAGAGAAAAGGGAAAACTTTCAGATGATCAGGCCTTGCATAGGTACTTCTCTTCAATTTGCTTTTGAATTAGATATGCTTATTCTCTGAGTGTTTTCGCAGAATTGATAATTTAATAATACATGAACTAGGAGAACTTTTACCCACATGGCAAAGTCAATGCTTAAACCCCTTAGAGCCCTGTACTTGAATATCATGTAATTTTGGAACTACAGTTTTGAATTTTTAAATCTGTGGCTTATCTCTGCTAAACTTTTCTCCAAAAAAAGGACTGGTTCAGAGAGTTTGTAGAAATGGAGACAGCTAAAGATATCATCTGGTTGTACCAAATGCATTATTTTGAGCCTGCATATCTGGATAATATGTAGATTGTCTTTGAATAGCAATGGGATAGTCACTTTGGTAGGCATCTGGTTTCTTGCATTTCATTAGTTTTCTGTATGTTTGTACTGCAGGTGTGTGGTGGCATATGCTTCAGATCTAATTTTTCTTCAAGTGAGTTTGAATCCCCACTGTGGAAAGGGTTTTAGGACACGCTCTGTTAGTCTGGACTACTCGTGAGTATCTAAATCCTATAGGCTCGAGTTACTGTATTTTATATATATTTTCACTACCTTTTGTACTCTAATGTTATGAATATGTTTTTATAAATGGATATATATATATAAGGTTTAAATTTTGAAGTTTTTAAATCGTGTTTTATATTATTAAGGTTATGTGTTTAGTTCCATGTGACACTCGGAAAGGTGTTACATTTAATGATCAGAGCAGTTCGGTTCTAGTCGGACTTTGGAGTCTTTAGGAAGGTTGGAACTGATCTTGTCGACTCTTCAAGATTTCAAGAACTAAATTTTGTCTCTCAAATTTATCTATTTTTATTTAACTACTATGCTAAACAATAACTTTTCTCACTAAGTTTTATTTATTTAATTTATTATTATTATAATTATTTTAAATAGTGAGTGTTTTCTCTCATATTCATCTTTTATCATTTTATTATGATGTCAAAAAGCATTTTTTCCTAAATTTCATCATCTATAATTTTTGACTTTTTATTTTATATGGTCACCTTTCTAATTTAGGGATCTAATTGAAAATTTTATATAGGTTCAGGGATCCAATTAGATTTTTTTTTAGTTCAAGGACCTACTTGAAAATTTCTAAATAGTTCAAGGACCAACTCAATAATTAAACCTTAAATTATATATATATATATATATATATATATATATATATATATATATATATTAGTATCTTTTATTTGGACAATATATATATTAGTATCTTGAAAACTTAAAATTTAAAGATATTAAATGCATATTTTACTCAATTTTAATAATTATTTTTTAAAAAATAAGGAAGATCTCAGAGGATTTGTTACCATGACAACATTCCTTTTATTATATTAGTCATTTATTTTTTCTTGTGCAATGACTAAAAAAATAGTATAAATTTAACATTGCTATTTTACAATTTTTTATTAAATTTTAATATTAATTACTATATTTCTGTATACGTTATTTACTATAAAAGAATTTTCTATGATTACTTAGTATATTAACTATTGTGTGTATATCCCTTATTGATTGTATACCAAACATCAATAAAGAATTATAGGAAGATACATTCAAATATTATATTAAAATTTAATATGGTATGTGTATCACTAATATTTTAATTTTATAAAATAAATAAATTTTGTAATTTTTTTACTATACCGTAAGAGTATAAATCGATATTAAATTTCTTCTTATCTCAAAGCACTCTCTTCACACATCACTCATTATATATAAGAGAAATAACTCTCCCAAGTGATGACAAAAAAAAAATAGTTTAAGGTTAAGAGCAGCCTTATATTGTTGAGACATGGCGGTACTTTGGGTAGTAAAGAAGCCCAGGAAGCTAGCTTCGAAAATATTCTCTAATACCATTGTCAATGGTTGTCTCATAAAGTTCTATCATTTCATTATCAATATTTCTCAGGTCCTCTCTCTCACCATTTCAGTACTTTGAATCTAATTTTAATTGTGTATTCTTATATTTGTTTTCTTTCAAGCGTTGAAGGAGAATTAATTGTAAGAGTTTCACATAGACATGAATTTATGTTAGAATAATTTTTCATAGCAGTTGGTGATTTCGTTCCTGCTATTGCAGTTGATACTGAGAGGGTTCAAACTCACAAGTATTCACTGTCCAACAAGAGGCAGAAACAAATTATTCCTAATGCATCACCAAATGAGTGGCATAACAAGAAAGTCTCTGTGCCATTCATGAGGACTCGGATTAAGGTACATTTTCAGCCTTAAGGGTCTTAATTTATAATATTTCTTCGATATTTAGGAGGAAAGTCAAATAATGTAAAAGAGAAAGAAATTGATTCTTATTATTTTTTTAGGGGCATAATTTCTATCATATGTTTAGGGATGACTAACTTATATATAATTTTTCTCATCAATTCTTTTACCATGTCATTCACTTGTTACTTTTTAGGGTGAAGCTTGCCCCAACTGTCAGTTGTTGCTTTGGGATCTAATGCCTATGATAGAGCCCAAGGAAATGTAGAAGACCCGAATATGCAACTGTTGGGCCAGGGAGCGAATCATGGACCTAAGGAGTGGAAGGTTTACATTAGGAGAAACAAAAGAGGGTCAGGAAAGAGTGTGCTGACAGAGAGAGAAAATGTAATAGGGGCAAAATAGAATGGTACGGTTATTTAGTGGAGTGTGCAGGAGGAGTGAGGTATCTCTTTGCATTTTAGAAAGTTGTTATGGATGGAGAGCAATAACTCTCTATAGGTGCTTGCTCTGTGGCAGTGGAATGGTCCAATTCCCTATAAACTTTTCCCTTTTTTAAGTAAATAATACAGGTATCTCTTAATTTACCTTAAATTACTACTGGTCATTGTTCTGAGTTTTCTGGTATGTATCAGCCTACTTCAAGTTCAAGCTGTGGTTGTGAGATTGCTTTACCATAATTACTACGAATTGTCAAAAAATGCAGTGGTTGTGAGATAGCTTTACCATAATTGCTGCGAATTGTCAAAAGATGCGGTTATAAACCACAATTGTATGCACTAGGCCATGTGCCTTTTTTATTAATCTGTTAGTCTTCAGTCTTTACAGATATCAGTCTTACAGTAATTAAATTTTTATTGTAAGAAGTTGGTCCATATGCAATCCATCTTTGTTTGAGTATTGATAAAAATTTAGAATGGTTGAGGTTACAGTTTAGTGTGTCTAGAAAAGGTTAAAATTCAAAATATACAACTTACTCGTCAAAATTTAAAATGTTACAGAACATCCCTTATGTGTAATAATGTATAAGGGGTGTTTTGCACCATTTTTAAATTTAGGTGAGTAATTAAGTTGAATAAATAATATATAGTTAAGGATATGATTGGTATCCATAGATAGTGTCAGGGATATTATTAATATATTTGGAAACTGCTTTTAGATCTATGTTATTGGTCAGTAAAAAACTATAAAAGCATAATTTTATCCTCTTGTGTATAGAGTGATAATTTTTATTCTTACACTTCATGTTTTTGTAACTACTACAAAGTGATCCTTTTTAGTTACGAATACAGTCAAGACTACACTTTGCAACACAATGGAAGATGAAATTTTGACTGGTTTTCTTTTAATATGCATTGAAAAGAGAATTGCTAAAAAGTTTAGTGTATATTCAGTTATAGATGATTTTTGTGACATACAGGAAAAGAGTTATGTATTTTAATAGATTACTAATGTAACTAACATTTTAGAACATATAATTATGAATATTTTGTATGAATTTGATACGTAGATATTTATTAGGTGAACTTTAATTTTTATAGTTGGCCCCCTCTATCATTCAAGTCTGGCTCCGTCCCTAGATAATGTAAAAATTATTGTCAACCAATTTGAAATTGAAACATCATTGAAAATGTTCTGGGGCTAGATGATAGTCTGGCTTCTTAGCCGAGGTAGGTGGAATCAAGTTGCATGACTGCTCCCTAGTATAATTTCCAGACAACTTTGTTTGAATTGCCCCAAAGTCCGTGGTAGGATATGTCATAATCGTAGCCATGGTCACATGTGAGTTTGCACCAAAAACCATAGCATTTGATACAAAACATGACATACCAAGCTGTCCTGACGTATTTGATGGAATTTTAGCCTAGTGAACCTGTTTGTACTGTAATGCTGGTTGAGATACAACATCATTTACAACCACTTGCCCCACCATGGTTAACTGCTTTAAGACCAGTAAGTGCTTGTGAGATGGGACTTGGTTGAGGGGTCTGCTGATTGATGTTCAGCTGGCCCAGCTGAGAGGTCCAGCCTGAACATATTGATTTGGACCACTACAAGAAAAAGGTTAATTAGCGACGGAATTTTTGCGACGGCCTCAAATCCGTCGCTAATTTTATGTTTTGCGACGGCTTAAGCCATCGCAAATGGAATAAGAGATTACTGACGGAAGTTCGGTCGCAAATCTGTCAGTAACGTTCCCGCCATTTTACGCGAAATGTTGGCGCCAATTTGCGACGGGCATGGCCGTCGCTAATGTGCAAATGTTTGTCCAAGGTCATTTGCAACGACCATATTGGTTTGCGACGGACCCTACTTTTACGACGGTCATTCTCAATTTGTGACGGAATCATAATTTGCGACGGTGTAGCCGTCGCTAATATTAAAAGGCCGTTGCTAATTTCCAATAAGTAACTCGAACAGTTTTCTTCCTCCCTCAGTTGTCATCTTCGCATTTTTCCGTCCCGAGTTCTCTGCTCCATCTGGTTCTGGTTTTCTCCTCCCACCGCGTGACGCCCAAGCACCACCGCTCGCGCCGCCTCTGCAGACCCAGCCCGAAGACCAGCAGCACCACCTCCTTTCCTCCACCGCCCATTCACTGCCGCGACGTACAATCTTGAAAACTTAAAAAGGTTTATACTATATATTTTTATAATTTAACGAAGAAAGCATTAAATATATATTAATACTTTTCAAGTTATTAAGATAAGATCCGCATATTATATATATATGCATTAAATAATTTTTGTTTTGTAAAAAAACTGCATTTTTTTAATTAAATACTTGATGTTTTAAGTAATAGTTTAAAAATGATTTGTTTATAAATAATTTAAATTGAAAAGTAAATGTATTTAATATTTAAAAACATAAAATAATTTAAGGCATTCTCCTTTAAATTAAATAAATGGTATGATTATGGAGTATTAATCAGCATATAAAATTATTCTTTCTTAGCATGATACCCTTCAAGATTTATTTTATATCCTTATATTTAATTTACCAAATTACTTGATTAAAATATTATATATTTTATATGTTTCCAAATATAAATGTATATTGTTTTTTTAATGATTTTTTTTGTTTTGTCTTTGATCGCGCATCCCCACAAGCAAATCCGCGGAGTAACCCTCGGATCGAGATACATAGTGATTTGGTAAAGACCTCCCAAAAGTGGAAATTTATGGGCCTATTTGCTTTATTTCTAGTTTGCTTTGTTTCTAGTTTCCTGTTTTCATTTCATGTTTTCAGAAATAATTTCAAAACTACCACCTTATTTTCATTCTGTTTCCTGTTTTGAGAAATTTGTATCGAAAACACTGAAAACAACTTTAATCTGTTTTCACTTTTAACTGTACAAATCTTTGAAAACATGAAAGAGAATGAAAACAAGGTGGTAGTTTTGTAATTATTTTTGAAAACATGAAATGAAAACAGAACTCTGGAAACAAAACCAAACGACCCTAAGAATTCGAACATCTGACATTGAAAATAAAGTTTGCTTGGAAATATAGTCCACCTCCAAAGCAGCCAACTACTTCAAAATTTATTCAACTACTGCAAATAAAGATTGTGAATTTTGGAGGATTTGTTACGACGACATAACATCACTTTAATTATCTTAGGAGGATAAGATTGCATTAATTTTTTGAAAGGGACCTTCCCACATGAAGTATTTAAGTGAAACTATTTCCCCACGCTATTGCAAAAAAAAAAAAAAATCAATCTAGTAGACACTATGTCACCACCATTAGGTTTAAGTGCTAGACCAAATCCAAGGCAACCTGGCCATGGTTGATAATGAAGTGACGGAAGTTGGGGTGATAACCAGCCTCCTTCTTGTATTTTTTAGGCATATTGTTGCTGCCAATAGCCTCAAGGAGAAGTATGGCTATCATACAATGTTTCATCACTTCTTATCAACCTAGTCCATGTCCTCTCCCTCTCTCTTTCTCACACACACACCAAAAGACTTAGACTTGTAGAATATATCTTGCTGCCTAGAGCTATTTGAACTATGGATAATCAGGGTTTTAAATTATGGATTGCATCACATGATGAGGCTGTAACATCTTGGTAGCGGCACCCGCCGCAAATGCATCGGGCCGTGATTGGGGACCGCATCGGACCGCAAGGCTACCGTGACTGCAATTGCAATGTAAAACCTTAATTATAATATTTTAGACTTATAGATAATATCATTAAACTAAGTCATCCTATTGTGCGTATATATTGTTTGTTCATGAACTAGCATCTGGTGCCTCTTATTGTGTTGTTGCTCTTTAGGAGATTGTGATATATGGTTGAATTGATATTAAGTTCCTCTAGAGTCAATATTTTATGCATGAAGTCTTTATGATTTCTTATGTATCTTACCGTTTGATTTATTGAATCTTGGATATTTTACCCACATTCTAGTCTATCCAGTGATGTAATTAAAAAAATTTGGTCTATTGATGCATATTACTTTTCATCTGAGTATGTGCATGGTTGAAGTTTTGATGCCATTCTTAGTTGTATATATTGTACAAGTTTTAAGTTCAACCATGTGTTTTCTTATGTTAATGCAGAGTTATTTGATCTTTCATTCTTGAGGTTAAAATTATAAGGAAGGGGCTCTTCTTTGACAAACTAGGAAAGCATCTGTGAGTGGAAATAGAAACAGATAAGGTTACGTTTATATGGAACCTCGGCCTATTGGTTATCAGATGAGGCATTTGTATGAGTATGATATCAACAATCATGATAGCATAGCATTATATAAAGTGGAATTAAAACTTGGGGATAAAAAGAAAACTACTAAAGTAAAAGTAACAAAGGAATCTCTTGCTGATTTACAAAACAAGATGGGAAATCTAACTGCTGTAGTTCCAGCAGATGAAACACATCTTGTCAAGAGAAAAAAAGGCCAACAATGGGAGTAATTTTGCCAAATGACTAACTAAATTGTACATGTCACATCCTAAACTGGCATAATTTTTGCGTCTGATCAACACGAGTTGATAAAAAGTGCAGTGGCCATGGGTGACAACCTTCAACTCCTATATGTTTATTGCATTAAATATATTGTCGAAAAAAATTTCAATTTTTTTTAACAAGGACATGTGTAAATAGGTTAACACGGGTATGTACAACATTTATATAAAAAACAAATTTCATAATTCTATATATTAAGATTGTTATTACATAAATACGAGCATATTCATTGATGTATTGCATTAACTCTCCTTATTTTTGGAATTTATTATAATCACTATATAGGATTGGAATTTGAACATCCTCATTTCATATTAAAGTAATAATTTAATAATATTTATTTAATATTTCACTCTCCTAAATTCTGTTAATTATCTTTCAAATAATCTTTTATAGTTGGATACACCTCAAGATTTATTTGATATCCTCCTAATAAATCCTAATAATTTCTCAAACATTAATGTGTTAAATATTTCTTAACCTTTCAATATACCCAACAACATAAAAAACTGCTAATTTAATTATGGCGGTTTTTGTTTTATGTATTTGTGGCAGATTTTGACCTCTTCAAATAGGATTGAGGCGGCTTTCAAAACCACCACAGCTTAGGTTGCCACAAGTATTTTGCAACTGTTTGAGGAACCCCACATATCTTATTTATATGGGGGCGGTCAATTTAAGGCAGTTGATAACCTCCACAATTTGCGGCATTTGTTTAATGGATGTTTAAAACCTCCTCAATTTGTTTGTTATTCTGTGGGAGGTTTAAGCCTCCTCTATGTGCCACTGATATACTGTGGCGGTTGATAGTGTGATTTTATATGATGTTTTCTGTACTCTTTTGCATGCATTTTGCATATAGATTAGGCATTCTTTATTTGGTTTTTATTAGATTTTCCCTTGGAACGGGTGAAGCGGTGTCTTGGTGTTGTTTTGCAGGAATTCAATGTAAAAATGATCAAAATCAGCCATGGTGGAGCTTGGATGAAATAGAGCTTGAAAAGTGAAGAATATGAGCCAAACAGAGCCCGTCACGGCCTGGCCGTGATGACCATCACGGCCGTGATCAAGCAGAGCAGAAGGCAAAAGTCAGAGACTGTCACGGCCTGCCCGTAATAGACATCACGGCCGTGACCAACCAGAAAATTAGGGTTTCGCGTCGCGAAACTCAATTCGCCCCGCGAGAGCTCAAAAGTTGAAAACACGCCTTGGACAGAACGCGTCACGGCCAGCCCGTGATGGCCATCACGGCCGTGACAACCAGCAGACCTATAAATAAGAGCGCAGCTGACAGAACAGAGATTTTTTGGGTCCATTTGAAGGCATTTGGAGGCTGCAGCTGGGCTAGGGTTTCAACCCTAGAAGGGAGCCAAGAGGGATTGCTTTGAAGAAGAAGGAAAGCTCACATGGAGCCTCTTCTCTCCTCTTCCTTCCTATTTCTCTGGTTTGGTTTTCTTTGTTTTATGAGTAGTTAAATCCCTGTGTTGGGATTAGATGTAATCAAACCTATGTTTATGTATTTATCTTGACGGATTATTCTATGTTCATGTCTTCATATTAGTGGTTATTTTTCTGTGCTTAATGCTTGTTGTGGCTAGCACCCCCATGACTTGATTTGTGTTTTGGTATGCAATGGGAACGTTCGTATCATAACCGGAATTGAACTTAATCACCTAGTAAGCCTTGTATCTAGGAATGGAACTAGGTTTATTAGTAATCGCGTAATCCCTAATCTTAATGCAAATTCATTAATCTAGGCCACCTAAGGAATTAGGGTCTATTAGTGGATTTAGGCTCTTGCCATCCGAGGAATCGGGGTTTGAGTATTTTAGTGGATTGATTTTAATATCTGAAGCATGAATGGGAGGTATCTAGTCCTGATAGTGCATGAGTTAGAGGTTTGGTGAAGTCTAGTCCCAACATATCCTTTCTGCACTCCAAGTGTTTGTCAAAAATCCCCAAAAAGACAAAAATATTTTATTTCTTTTCTTTTGCTTGTTTTAATTTCTCTTGATAAATAGTTTAGTCTAGATAGTTGCTGAGTTTGCGAATTGGTACTTGACATCCAATCCCCGTGGATACGATAACCGGTCTTACCACCGTATTACTTGCACGACTGGGTATACTTGCCCAGATTCGTCCACCGAGTTTTTGGCACCGTTGCCGGGGATTGGTTTTGCCAATATCATTAGTAATAGAGGAGGCAACTAATTTAGACATTTTTATTATTTTTATTTTCTGTATATATTTGATCTTTTTGTTTTGAGTTGTGTTTGTACAAGGTGGATGCAACAAATGGAGACTTATTATTTTCCCACCTTGGATGGAGTTACAAAATACCACTTTGGGCCTAATGTAGTCTTGGGAGACTACGGGCTCTGGGGACGTCACTGCCCTCATGCACAAGCTTATAGTGTGATAATGAAGCATGAGGAGGAATGGGAATGGAAGGAGCAAACACCGTTGAAAGCTGCTCTAGAACAATATTCCCAAGAGCTATCCACCTCTGAGGCCAAGGCAAGAGCCAACTGTGACAGTATTGAAACTGTGCAGCAGAACTTCAAAACGCAAGTTGAGGAGATTTGCAAACAGTTAGTGCAAAAGTCACCTGAAGCCCAATTTGAGGAAAATCTGGTTTGGGGGATAGTTCAAGATGAAGACGAAGTGGTAGGGGATTCCACCATGCTTGATGAGCAGTTTGATTTTTCTGCATTGGACAAATATGTCGGCTTGCATGCATGTGTGGACATTGGTAAACTAGTCCCTTCCCCTTGTTTTTCAAACTTCCTGGTGAAAATGCCATTTGACCCGCTAGGAAGTAAGTGCATTATTTTAGTTGCAAAGGTCAAGGGAGTTTCCACACAATGGCTGGGTGGAATTGAGAATAAAGTTATTTTACTGCTACAATCACCATCCCAATTTCCATTTGATCCGGGAGGAGGATCCAGGTGGATGCTTTTTAATAAGTCAAGCTAGTGACATTAAAGGAGCGCTCATTGGGAGGCAACCCAATTTTTCTTTTCCTTTTTCCTTTTTGTTTAGTTAGATTTTATTTTTGATTTTAAACTCTTGAATAATTTGAGAAGATCAAGAGTTTTCTTTTACTAATAAAATTGCCAAGTGATTCCAGGGTAAGAAAGAAGGAAGGGAGAGCAAGAAGACAAGAAAAAGCAACCCAACTTTCAAGCAGTTTCTGACTGTAATGAAAGTCAACACCCGCTACCGCCTCGGTAAGCCGTTCCAATTTTTTGCTTTATTTTATTTTTCTTCTCCTCTCTCCAACTTGATTGTTTACATTGGGGACAATGTAAATTTTTAAGCTTGGGGTAGGGGTATTTTGCATTTGCATTTTGCATGTTGCATTCATATAGTCTTGCATGATAGTTTTGCATGATCACATAATTAGATTGCCCTTGTTTAGATTTTGCATCCAATTGTGAGAACTAAGTGCCAATTAAATTGAGATAGTGAATTTATGAACCCAATTTTTTTTCATTCTTGTGATATGGCTGCAAATGAAAATGTTTGAGATAATCTTGGATAGTTGATAATTAGCATCTGGTTCCGAGGATTTGTGTTTTTCATTGATTCGAACTAAAATGTGAGATTTTGAGCCAAAGGGGTACTCACTAAAATTTTACCCCATTCTTTGTGTTAGAGTGTTATTCCTCTGGGTTTGTTATTCTCTAGAACTTGACTTGAAACCATTTTAAAGCTTAAAAATTTTTGAAAACATTTTTTTTAAAATGATTGAGGCAATAGGTATTTTTCAGGCCTTCTGAGCTTTGAATGATGAAATGCTACCCCTTAGTTGCCCAATTTTGAGCCTAAAAAAAAAATAAAAAATGCTTTTCTTGGTACCCTGAAATGTTTTGATAAATATGTTGGATAGGGACCTTCTAAAGTATTACAAAAAGGGTAGTTGAAAAAAGTTTGGGAAAAGAATCAGAAAAAAATAATTCTCTTGATTTGAAAAATCTTCCCTTCTCCAAATAAAAGAAAAAGAAAAGAAAAAAAAATATATAAATAAAATAGAGAAGGGGATGACAAAAAGAAAAGTGAGAAATAAAAAGAAAAAGAAAGAAAAGAAAGGTGGAAAATAAATCGAAAACCCAAGAAGGTATTTTAGAAGGTCATGTTTGCAATGCTTGATGTTTATGTAGCCTTTTGAAATATCCTTTTATTGATTTCCCCACCTAAAGATTAATCCCATGGCCATGTTACAACCAAATAAAAGACCTCTTGATTCTAAATTGTTTTCATTAATAAAGTAGAGATTTGGTTGATAGTCAAGCCTATGGTAGGATTCATTCCTTGAGGAAAATTGAGCGAAATGTCATATACCCCTAAACACTTGAGTGAGGTTAGAAAGAGAGCCAAGCAAATAAACAAGCTTGGGGTGAGCTTCAAGTGAGAAAGAGTGCCCAAATCAGTGAGAACATGAGTCTAAGGAACCTAAGCCTCTAATTGGACTTGAATTGATTGTCTCTTGCTGAATTGTTTGAATTGCCTATTACTTGGATCATTTGCTCGGGTTCTTAGTTCACTATCCATGTTCTGTTTATTCTACTGGCCTTAGTGATTGCTTGAGGACAAGCAATTGAATAAGCTTGGGGTGATTTGATAGTGTGATTTTACATGATATTTTATGTATACTTTTGCATGCATTTTGCATATAGATTAGGCATTCTTTATTTGGTTTTTATTAGATTTTCCCTTGGAACGGGTGAAGCGGTTTCTTGGTGTTGTTTTGCAGGAATTCAATGTAAAAATGATCAAAATCAGCCATGGTGGAGCCTGGATGAAATAGAGCTTGAAAAGTGAAGAATATGAGCCAAACAGAGCCCATCACGGCCTGGCCGTGATGACCATCACGGCCGTGATCAAGCAGAGCAGAAGGCAAAAGTCAGAGACTGTCACGGCCTGCCCGTAATAGACATCACGGCCGTGACCAACCAGAATTTTAAGGGTTCGCGTCGCGAACAATTCTTTCGCCTCGCGAGAGTCAAAAACCTAAAAGCACGCCTTGGACAGAACGCGTCACGGCCTGCCCGTGATGGCCATCACGGCCGTGACGCGCATCAGACCTATAAATAAGAACGCAGCAGACAGAACTGGAAGAGTTTTTTTTGGGGGTCCATTTGAAGGCATTTGGAGGCTGCAGCTGGGCTAGGGTTTCAACCCTAGAAGGGAACCAAGAGGGGTTGCTTTGAAGAAGAAGGAAAGCTCACATGGAGCCTCTTCTCTCCTCTTCCTTCCTATTTCTCTGGTTTGGTTTTCTTTGTTTTATGAGTAGTTAAATCCCTGTGTTGGGATTAGATGTAATCAAACCTATGTTTATGTATTTATCTTGACGGATTATTCTATGTTCATGTCTTCATATTAGTGGTTATTTTTCTGTGCTTAATGCTTGTTGTGGCTAGCACCCCCATGACTTGATTTGTGTTTTGGTATGCAATGGGGACGTTCGTATCATAACCGGAATTGAATTTAATCACCTAGTAAGCCTTGTATCTAGGAATGGAGTTAGGTTTGCTAGTAATCGCGTAATCCCTAATCTTAATGCGAATTCATTAATCTAGGCCACCTAAGGAATTAGGGTCTATTAGTGGATTTAGGCTCTTGCCATCCGAGGAATCGGGGTTTGAGTAATTTAGTGGATTGATTTTAATATCTGAAGCATGACTGGGAGGTATCTAGTCCTGATAGTGCATGAGTTAGAGGTTTGGTGAAGTCTAGTCCCAACATATCCTTTCTGCACTCCAAGTGTTTGTCAAAAATCCCCAAAAAGACAAAAAGATTTTATTTCTTTTCTTTTGCTTGTTTTAATTTCTCTTGATAAATAGTTTAGTCTAGATAGTTGCTGAGTTTGCGAATTGGTACTTGACATCCAATCCCCGTGGATACGATAACCGGTCTTACCACCGTATTACTTGCACGACTGGGTATACTTGCCCAGATTCGTCCACCAAGTTTGCGTAATCCCTAATCTTAATGCGAATTCATTAATCTAGGCCACCTAAGGAATTAGGGTCTATTAGTCGATTTAGGCTCTTGCCATCCAAGGAATCGGGGTTTGAGTATTTTAGTGGATTGATTTTAATATCTGAAGCATGAATGGGAGGTATCTAGTCCTGATAGTACATGAGTTAGAGGTTTGGTGAAGTCTAGTCCCAACATATCCTTTCTGCACGCCAAGTGTTTGTCAAAAGTCCCCAAAAAGACAAAAAGATTTTATTTCTTTTCTTTTGTTTGTTTTACTTTCTCTTGATTAATAGTTTAGTCTAGATAGTTGCTGAGTTTGTGAATTGGTACTTGACATCCAATCCCCGTGGATACGATAACCGGTCTTACCACCGTATTACTTGCACGACTGGGTATACTTGCCCAGAACCTCCAACAAGTTTTTGGCGCTGTTGCCGGGGATTGGTTTTGCCAATATCATTAGTAACAAAGGAGGCAGCTAATTTAGACATTTTTATTATTTTTATTTTCTGTATATATTTGATCTTTTTGTTTTGAGCTTTGGTAGTGCCAGGTGGACGAAAGTCATGGAAAATTTTTATTATCCACCTGATGAGGAAGCCTCACGTCACGCTTTGGAAGACAACTGGTGTTTGGGAGACGTCATGGATTTGATGGATCATGTTACTCCCGCACAAGTTGATTATAGGACGGGAAGGCTTACATATAACTTCTCCGTGGAGGATTGGGAAACCTTTTGTTCATATTTGCCACCTCCACCACCATGTATGATTCCCATAGAGCCACATGAAGCAGAATTTGAGAAAAATCTGGTTATGGGAATGGATCAAATTGAAGATGAAGTGGTGGTGGTAAGTGAACAACAACAAGAGGAATTACCTTCCACACATCCTTGGAGAGGAACAAGTGAGAAGGCGGTGCATTTGGAAAGCACTCCCTCCACCATGCATGTTGAGCAATCTGATTTTACTGCATTAAATAATTATGTTGGCTTGCATGCATGTGTGGACATTGGTAAGTTAGCCCCTTCCACTTGTCTGTCACACTTCCTCTTGAAAATTCCACTTGACCCGAGAGGAAGTGAATTTATAATTGCAAAGGTCAATGGAATTTCCACCCAATGGCTGGGTGGAATTGAAAATAAAGTTATATTACTGTTGCAATCACCACCCCAATTTCCATTTGATCCGGGAGGAGGATCCAGGTGGATGCTTTTTAATAAGTCAAGCTAGTGACATTAAAGAAGCGCTCATTGGGAGGCAACCCAATTTTTTCTTTTCCTTTTCCTTTTTCCATTTTGTTTAGTTAGATTTTATTTTTGATTTTAAACTCTTGAATAATTTGAGAAGATCAAGAGTTTTCTTTTACTAATAAAATTGCCAAGTGATTCCAGGGTAAGAAGGAAGGAGGGAAGAGCAAGAAGACAAGAAAAAGCAACCCAACTTTCAAGCAGTTTCTGACTGAAATGAAAGCCAACACCCGCTACCGCCTCGGTAAGCCGTTCCAATTTTTTGTTTTATTTTATTTTTCTCCTTCTCTCTCCATCTTGATTGTTTACATTGGGGACAATGTAAATTTTTAAGCTTGGGGTAGGGTATTTTGCAATTGCATTTTTCATGTTGCATTCATATAGACATAGTTTTGCATGATCACACAATTAGATTGCCCTTGCTTAGATTTTGTATCCAATTGTGAGAACTAAGTGCCAATAATTTGAGATAGTGAATTGTTGAACCCAATTTGTTATTCTTGTGATATGGCTGCAAATGAAAATGCTTGAGATAATCTTAGATAGTTGATAATTAGCATATGGTTCTGTGGACTTGTGTTTTTCATTGATTCTGAACAACTAAAATGTGAGATTTTGAGCCATAAAGGGGTACTCACAAAATTTTACCCCATTCCTTGTGTTAGAGTGTTATTCCTCTTGGTTTGTTATTCTCTAGAACTTGACTTGAAACCATTTTGAAGCTTAAAAATTTTTGAAAACATTTTTGAAAATGATTGAGGCAATAGGTATTTTTCTGGCCTTCTGAGTCTTGAATGATGAAATGCTACCCCTTAGTTGCCCAATTTTGAGCCTACAAAAGAATAAAATGCTTTTCTTGGTACCCTGAAATGTTTGGATAAATATGTTTGATAGGGACCTTCTAAAGTATTACAAAAGGGTGAAAAAGGTAGTCGAAAAAGTTTGGGAAAAGAATCAGAAAAAAATAATTCTCTTGAGTTGAAATAAAAAAAAATTCCCCTTCTCCAAATAAAAGAAAAAGAAAAGAAAAAAAAATAAATAGAGAAGGGGATGACAAAAAGAAAAATGAGAAATAAAAAGAAAAAGAAAGAAAAGAAAGGTGGAAAAATAAATTAAAAACCCAAGAAGGTATTTTAGAAGGTCATGTTTGAAATGTTGATGTTTATATAGCCTTTTGAAATGTCCTTTTCTTGTTATCCCCACCTAACGATTAATCCCATGGCCACGTTACAACCAAATAAAAGACCTCTTGATTCTTAAATTGTTTTCATTAATAAAGTAGAGATTTGGTTGATAGTCAAGCCTATGGTAGGATTCATTCCTTGAGGAAAATTGAGCGAAATGTCATATACCCCTAAACACTTGAGTGAGGTTAGAAAGAGAGCCAAGCAAATAAACAAGCTTGGGGTGAGCTTCAAGTGAGAAAGAGTGCCCAAATCAGTGAGAACATGAGTCTAAGGAACCCAAGCCTCTAATTGGACTTGAATTGATTGTCTCTTGCTGAATTGTTTGAATTGCCTATTACTTGGATCATTTGCTCGGGTTCTTAGTTCACTATCCATGTTCTGTTTATTCTACTGGCCTTAGTGATTGCTTGAGGACAAGCAATTGAATAAGCTTGGGGTGATTTGATAGTGTGATTTTACATGATATTTTATGTATACTTTTGCATGCATTTTGCATATAGATTAGGCATTCTTTATTTGGTTTTTATTAGATTTTCCCTTGGAACGGGTGAAGCGGTTTCTTGGTGTTGTTTTGCAGGAATTCAATGTAAAAATGATCAAAATCAGCCATGGTGGAGCCTGGATGAAATAGAGCTTGAAAAGTGAAGAATATGAGCCAAACAGAGCCCATCACGGCCTGGCCGTGATGACCATCACGGCCGTGATCAAGCAGAGCAGAAGGCAAAAGTCAGAGACTGTCACGGCCTGCCCGTAATAGACATCACGGCCGTGACCAACCAGAAAATTAGGGTTTCGCGTCGCGAAACTCAGCTCGCCCCGCGAGAGCTCAAAAGTTGAAAACACGCCTTGGACAGAACGCGTCACGGCCAGCCCGTGATGGCCATCACGGCCGTGACGCGCAGCAGACCTATAAATAAGAGCGCAGCAGACAGAACAGAGAGTTTTTTGGGTCCATTTGAAGGCATTTGGAGGCTGCAGCTGGGCTAGGGTTTCAACCCTAGAAGGGAGCCAAGAGGGATTGCTTTGAAGAAGAAGGAAAGCTCACATGGAGCCTCTTCTCTCCTCTTCCTTCCTATTTCTCTGGTTTGGTTTTCTTTGTTTTATGAGTAGTTAAATCCCTGTGTTGGGATTAGATGTAATCAAACCTATGTTTATGTATTTATCTTGACGGATTATTCTATGTTCATGTCTTCATATTAGTGGTTATTTTTCTGTGCTTAATGCTTGTTGTGGCTAGTACCCCCATGACTTGATTTGTGTTTTGGTATGCAATGGGAACGTTCGTATCATAACCGGAATTGAACTTAATCACCTAGTAAGCCTTGTATCTAGGAATGGAACTAGGTTTATTAGTAATCGCGTAATCCCTAATCTTAATGCAAATTCATTAATCTAGGCCACCTAAGGAATTAGGGTCTATTAGTGGATTTAGGCTCTTGCCATCCGAGGAATCGGGGTTTGAGTATTTTAGTGGATTGATTTTAATATCTGAAGCATGAATGGGAGGTATCTAGTCCTGATAGTACATGAGTTAGAGGTTTGGTGAAGTCTAGTCCCAACATATCCTTTCTGCACGCCAAGTGTTTGTCAAAAGTCCCCAAAAAGACAAAAAGATTTTATTTCTTTTCTTTTGTTTGTTTTACTTTCTCTTGATTAATAGTTTAGTCTAGATAGTTGCTGAGTTTGCGAATTGGTACTTGACATCCAATCCCCGTGGATACGATAACCGGTCTTACCACCGTATTACTTGCACGACTGGGTATACTTGCCCAGAATCGTCAACAGCGGTTAAAACCCCCTCTATCATTATTTGTGATTGAGGAAGTCGACCTCCCTTAGTTGTGATGATTTCATTATTTTAAATTGAGGTTTTTGACATCTCTTAATTATGATAATTTGTTGTCTTACTAATAAAAATAGGCAATTTTTGCCTCAAATGTTTTTGTTTGTAAACATCTCGCATCTTCATAATTTGTGGCAAGTAAAAAATGTCGATATATTTTACCAAAATATTCACATTGTTTTCTTAAAAATATAACCATAATGACATAAGTATGGTTCAAACATTTGTAGTTCAAATGTCAATAGTATATTATAGAATACAACTTGAGTTAGGGATTTAGGTCTGTGTAGCAAAAAGAACATGTTTTCACGGTTAGATATTTGAGATTATTAATTTCTTATTCTCTAAAGAGCAAGTAATGATTAATTAGTGCTGGGAGAATATTTTAACTTAAAATCTGAAGAGGTTCTACACCCCACAAAATAAAAATAAAATTCCCATTGTTTACTCAATTTCGGACAATTTGTAGAAAGACTAATAATTACTCAAATTTATGCTAATTTGAGGCTGTTTTTATAACGCCTCAAAATAACCTCCGCAAAATGATTTTTTCAGTGTAAATATTGTTATTTATTTTACTTGAAACTTTTCAATTAAAGGTAATAATTGAAAGAATATAAAACTATTCGTCATGATTTATTTAGAATTTTCTATTTTAAGTAATAAGTAATTAGGAAAATGTGTGGCAAATGCCGAGGGAGTTATGCAATATCCTTTTAAAAAATTCTTCTTACATCCTCATAAAATCACTTTAAGTAGAAAGCCTTAAATAAAAAAATTTAAATATATTTTAGTATCTTGAAAACTTAAAAAGGTTTAATCTATATATTTTTATAATTTAACGAAGAAAGCATTAAATATATATTAATACTTTTCAAGTTATTAAGATAAGAACCGCATATTATATATATATATATATATATATATATATATATATATATATATATATATATAAAAAATATATATGCATTAAAAAATTTTTGTTTTTAAAAAAAATGCATTTTTTAATTATATACTTGATGTTTTAAGTAATAGTTTAAAAATGATTTGTTTATAAATAATTTAAATTGAAAAGTAAATATATTTAATATTTAAAAACATAAAATAGTTTAAGGCATTCTCCTTTAAATTAAATAAATGGTATGATTATATAAGGAGGAGTATTAATCAGCATATAAAATTATTCTTTCTTAGCATGATACCCTATCCTCTTCATCCCAAAATGCTACTCCCCAACGAAAAACGTTTGCTCATGCATTAAATAACTTGTTTGATATCCCCATCAGTCAATTGCCTCGTCCCTGTCGCAAAGGAGATTTGATATCAATAAAGATATCTGAAGATGAGTACCAGCAAGGTCTCCTATGCTGCAAAAATAACCTACATGGTTGTTTGATTCTATCAAAAGGAGATAAGCCAATTAAAACTGGTGATTTGCAATCGAAACTTGCACTCCTTTGGAAACCTTTGGGACAATGGAAACTGATTCCCCTTGGAAAAGGTTACTATTAATTCAATTTTTCATCCCTTGAAGCCCTTAGAAGCGTGCGTGCTGTTGGTGCATGGAATCTTCATCCAGGTATCTTGAGACTCTCTCAATGGATGCCAGATTTTAACCCATACAAGCAAAACCAGACTCATGTGCAATGCTGGGTAAGAATCCATGGCTTGCCACAAGAATACTGGAGGCCTAAGTTGCTCTTTGAAATTGCTGGAGGTATTGGAACACATATCTCACTTGATGATGCAACAAAGAATAGGGTCTTCGGTCACTTTGCCCGAATCTTGATAGATGGGGATCTATCTGGTATGTTGCATGCTGCAATCATGGTAGAAAGAAACGATTTTGCATTTAATGTGGAAGTGGATTATGAGAATCTACCATATTTTTTCTCATTGTCGGACAATTGGGCATTCGTTAGCTGCCTGCAAAAAGAAGAAGTGGTTCAATGCCAGAAGTGGCTCGAAAAGACTTGAGGCTGATTTCTAAATTCTGGGCTGATGACAGAGCTGATGATTTGGATGATAATGCTTCTACTCAGCAGGCTGTTGTTTGTGAAGAGGATAACAACAATTTCACAGTGGTTCGCTCCAAATCACAAAAGAAGAAACAAATGAAAAATAAAAAGCAGAAAGCTTTGAAAAATACCCGCAAGGGTGGTCCTTCAAACTTTACATAATGAAGATAGTTTATTGGAATGCAAGACGTATTGGAAACCCAGACACTTGGTTGGTTTTAAAGCAGATCTGTCTGAGCAATAAGCCTGATTTCCTTTTTATAGCTGAACCTATGATCTTGCAAGAACAATTCCCTTCCTCTTTCTGGTCCACCCTTAATTTGAAGTTGTTTGCTGCCAACAGAGATGAATTAATTCCCAATATTTAGTGTATGTGTTCTACGGATTTTAATCCAAGTATCATTGCATCTTCAAATCAACATGTATCTTTCTCCATTGCTTTGGAAAGTCAGCCAATATATATTTCTGCAGTGTATGGCTACACTACATATCTTCAAGAAGAAGCCATTGGTTGTGTAGAATTCGGGTGAATCTCCAATTGGCTAAGTTTGTTAGTTTATGCCATGTACAAATTAGCTATGTGATAACAGTTGATAGGAAGAGTAGTTAGTAGTTTTCTGTTGTTGACAGTTAGAGAAACTGAATTGTAACAGCCTTGCTAAGCACTGCTTATATAAATTCATAGCTAGGCATTAGCATAGAGAGAATTCTCTTTTGAGTGATACATGCTGAAGAAGTAAGTTGAGTGATTCATACAAACACAAGTGAGTGCAAGTGAGGGAGTATGTGAGTTCATACCTGAGATTCTTGTACTGGAAAATCTTGGCATAGTGGATGGAAGTCTCAACTGCAGTGTGGATGTAGGGGCTGTTGTGATTGTGCCCTGAACCACGATAATTTCCTTGTCTTCTTCTCTATCTCTTCTTTTTCTGTTTTCTTGCACCACAAGCACCAAAGTGCAGAACCCCAATTCTGTGTTCTTGATTTAACAACTGGTATCTAGAGCCTCTACTGGGAGGCATTTTCCGCGATGGGGTCAGTAAGTTCGACATAGAAAAGTTCAATGGTGAAAACGATTTCAGCTTGTGGAGAATCAAGATGAAGGCACTCTTGGTTCATCAAGGACTCGAGGATGCATTACTTGGAGCAGATAAGCTTCCGGAGAACCTTTATGAGAAAGACAAGAAAGACATGATTAGCAAGGCTCATAGCACCATTATTCTCTCTCTAGGTGATGCAGTTCTCAGGGAAGTAGCTCAAGAATCAATTGCAGTCGGTGTTTGGTTAAAACTGGAAAGTCTTTATATGACTAAGTCTTTAACCAATAAGCTATATTTGAAGAAGAAACTTCATCAGCTCAAGATGGAAGAAGGTATGTCAATCAAGGATCATGTCTCTTCCTTTTCAAGAATCATTCTTGATCTGAAAAGTATTGATGTTGAGATAAGTGAAGAAGATCAGGTAGTGATGCTTCTGTGTTCTCTACCCCCATCTTCTGAGAACCTTGTTGATACAATGTTGTATGGAAGAGATACTCTCACACTGGAAGAGGTTAAAGCAACCTTAAATTCCAGAGAAATGAAGAGGAAGATCACTGAGAATAGAGGAGAAACTAGTGATGCTGAAGGTCTGTATGCTCGAGGAAGATCAGAGAAAAAGGAAGGAAATGACAAGAATAAATCAAGATCAAAGTCCAGAACCAATAAGAGGTGCTACTATTGTCAAAAGGAAGGTCACTCCAGGAAAAATTGTCCTGAAAGGAAAAGAAAGAATGGAGGCAACAGTAACAGCAATCACATCTCCAATGACATGGCTGTTGTGGCAGATGGATATGAAAGCTCTGATGTTTTGGCTATCACTGAAGAAATGGGAAGTGATGAGTGGATTCTTGACTCTGGATGTTCGTTCCATATGACTCCAAATCGGGAATGGTTTGATTCCTACAAGGAAGCTGATGCCGGAAAGGTCTTAATGGGTAACAACATTGCTTGTAAAGTAATGGGAATTGGCACTGTCAAGATCAAACTAAGTGATGGAACCATCAAAGTCCTCACTGATGTGAGACATGTACCTGAGCTCAAAAGGAACCTGATATCTCTAGGCATGCTAGACCAAGCAGGATGCTGTTTTACTGGTGAAAGTGGAACCTTGAAGATCAGCAAAGGATCATTGTTGATCATGAAAGGAACCAGGAAGCATGGCCTGTACAGACTGCAAGGTAAAACCATTTTAAGCCCTGCTAGCTTAGTCTCTGTGTCAAAAATAAATTCCACTGCACTTTGGCATTATAGACTTGCTCATGTAAGTGGTAAGGGTCTAGAAGAGTTATACAAACAAGGCTTAATTGGGAATGGAGATTTTAAAAAACTTGAATTATGTGAACGTTGTCTTTATGGCAAACAAAAGAGGGTCAAGTTCCTAACTGCATCACACACCACTAAGGCCATAGTGGAATATGTTCACTCAGATATATGGGGACCTGCTAAGGTTCCCTCATTGGGAGGAGCTACATATTTCATATCTTTTATTGATGATTGTTCAAGGAAGGTTTGGGTTTACTTGCTAAAACATAAAAACCAAGCTTTTAAGTGTTTCAAGCAATGGAAAGTACTTGTTGAAAATCAAACAGGTAAGAAGGTGAAAGTCCTAAGGACAGATAATGGCCTGGAATATCCAAGTGAAGAATTCACTAAATTTTGCAAGGATCATGGTATAATCAGGCACAAGATAGTAAGGCATACACCACAACAGAATGGCTTGGCAGAAAGGATGAACAGAACCATCCTAGAAAGGGTCAGGTGCATGCTCTCTTTTGAAAATCCGAACAAAAGCTTCTGGGGAGAAGCTGTCCATACAGCTAGTTACTTGATCAATAGGTCACCCTCTTCTGCCATAGGTTTTAAAACACCTGAAGAAGTGTGGTCTGGAAGGGCACCTAGCTATGATAACATTAGAATATTTGGCTGTCCAGCATATATTCATGTTAATCAAGGAAAGCTAGAGCCAAGATCAAAGAAAGGAATCTTTCTAGGATATCCTGATGGGGTGAAAGGCTACAAGGTATGGTTAACTGGTCCAGGAGGAGGCAAGTGCATGATTAGCAGAGACATTGTGTTCCTTGAAGAGGTTATGCTTGAAAAAGGTGAAGGCAAATCCAACCAATCACAGAACAATGACAAGACAGATAAGAATGTTCAGTTGGAGGTGGAGCACACTGAAACAGAAAGGCCAGTAGTCACACCTGAACCAGAAACTGAACCTGAAACTGAACCAGAAGTTGAAACCTCACAGTCCACATCAGCATCACCTTCTTACAATCTAGTTAGAGACAGAGAAAGGAGGAAAGTTAGAGCACCTCAAAGGTTTGGCTATTCTGACTTGATTGCATATGCTTTAAGTGTTGAAACAGAACAACATGATTCTGATCCTGGCGGTTTCAAAGAAGCAATTTCTGGTCCTGATCATGAGATGTGGAAGACTGCCATGATTGAAGAAATTGACTCTTTGATGAAGAACAACACCTAGGAATTGGTTGAAAAACCTCCAAAGCAGAGGATTGTTGGCTGCAAGTGGATATATAAGAAGAAACCTGAAATTCCAGGAGCGGAGAGTAGCAGACACAAGGCCAGACTTGTAGCTAAAGGCTACACACACAGAGAAGGGATATATTTCAATGAAATCTTCTCTCCAGTAGTAAAGCATACAAGTATAAGAGTTATTCTATCTCTTGTTGTTGTTTATGATCTAGAATTGGAACAAATGGATGTGAAAACATCATTCTTACATGGCCAGCTAGAGGAAAGATCTACATGAAGCAACCTGAGGGATTTGAAGAAAAAGGGAAAGAGCATATGGTTTTCCTACTGAAAAGGTCTTTGTATGGCTTGAAACAATCTCCTAGGCAGTGGTATAAGAGATTTGATTCCTTTATGCTCTTAAAAAACTATGTCAGAAGCTCATTTGATAGATGTGTTTACTTCAAAAGGCTAGAATCTGGTTGCTTCATATATCTTCTACTCTATCCAGATGATATACTTATTGCTAGCTCAGATATGAATACAATAAGCAAGTTCAAGGATCTCTTGAACACTGAGTTTGAAATGAAGAATCTGGGAGCTGCAAGGAAGATTCTAGGCATGGAAATCTTGAGGAAGAGATCAGAAAAACTACTCTACTTGAATCAGTCCAGCTACATTGAAAAGATTCTACACAAGTTTAACATGCATGATGCAAAGACAGTTGTGATCCTATAGCAGGACACTTCAGATTGTCAGCAGATCAATCACCTAAGAGTGATGAAGAACTGAGATACATAAGCAACATACCATACTCTAATGCTACAAGTGGCCTAATGTATGCTATGGTTTGCTCAAGGCCTGACTTAGCATATGCTGCTAGCTTAGTCAGTAGATTTATGGGAAATCCAGGCAAGGAGCATTGGCTTGCTGTTAAATGGATTTTCAGATACCTTAAGGGTACTAAATCCCTTGGATTGATCTTTGGAAAAATAGAATCAGCAAACCAGAATCTTGCAGGGTTTGTAGATGCTGATTTTACAGGGGACTTTGATAAAAGAAGGTCTCTAACAGGCTACATCTTCACCCTATATGGGAAGGTAGTAAGCTGGAAGGCGAATCTTCAATCCATTGTTGCATTGTCAACCACTGAATCCGAGTATATTGCTCTCACTGAAGCAATCAAAGAAGCAATATGGTTGAAAGGGTTTATAACTGAGCTAGAAGGAAAGGATATTTCCACAACTGTTTGGTGTGATAGCCAAAGTGCAATTTGTCTCTCAAAGAATCAAGTATTCCATGAGAGGACAAAGCACATTGATATAAGACTGCATTTCATCCGAGACATAATTGCACAAGGAATGGTCGAAGTGAAGAAGGTTTCTACTGAAGATAATTCAGCTGATATGTTAACTAAAGTGGTCCCAAACACCAAATTCCAGCATTGCCTAGATTTGGTGAATGTTGGAACCTGCTGCTGCAACTAAGAGTCCTTAAGGGACTGATGGCATCTCTAACAACTTGTATTGAAGATTCAAGTTGGAGAATTGTAGAATTCGGGTGAATCTCCAATTGGCTAAGTTTGTTAGTTTATGCCATGTACAAATTAGCTATGTGATAATATTTGATAGGAAGAGTAGTTAGTAGTTTTCTGTTGTTGACAGTTAGAGAAATTGAATTGTAACAGCCTTGCTAAGAACTGCTTATATAAAGTCATAGCTAGGCATTAGCATAGAGAGAATTCTCTTTTGAGTGATATATGCTGAAGAAGTAAGTTGAGTGATTCATACAAACACAAGTGAGTGCAAGTGAGGGAGTGTGTGAGTTCATACCTGAGATTCTTGTACTGAGAAATCTTGGCATAGTGGATGGAAGTCTCAACTGCAGTGTGGATGTAGGGACTGTTGTGATTGTGCCCTGAACCATGATAATTTCCTTGTCTTCTTCTCTATCTCTTCTTTTTCTGTTTTCTTGCACCACAAGCACCAAAGTGCAGAACCCCAATTCTGTGTTCTTGATTTAACAGGTTGGATTTGGCTAAGTTACAGCAAGCATTTAAAGGTCCTTGGTGTTTCATAGGGGACTTTAATGCAGTTCTTTGCTCCCATGAGAAGAGAGGTGGTCACTTGCCTTTAAGAATTTCCGGTAAAGAATTTAGGGATTGGACTGAAAGTTGTAGCCTTACTCATATCCAAACTCGTGGAGCTGAATTCACTTGGACAAATGGAAGGAGAGCTAGACACAATACATAATTGAGGTTAGATAGATCAATATGCAATGATGATTGGTTTGTCTTCTGGAATTCTGTTTCGTGTTACACCTTGCCTAGAATGAAATCAGATCACCATCCTATTCTTCTTGTCCTTCACAAAGATCCTAAATCTTATCCATCCTCTTTCAAATATTTCAAGATGTGGAGTGATCATCCGGACTACTATAGACTTATTTCTGATGTTTGGAAAAGGCAAGTTAGTGGCTGTCCTATGTACATTCTTATGCATAAACTGAAAGCACTGAAATTGGAGCTAAAATCCTGGAACAAAAACACTTTTGGTGATGTTCAAAAGAAGGTAGAAACAACCTTATCTAATGTTGACCATATACAACAACAAATTAACATTTCAGGCCCTACAGATGCCTTACTTGATCTGGAAAAGGCTGCTCAGCTTTATCTTCAACAGGCTTTACATTATCAGGAAAGCTTCTGGAAAAGAGAAGTCAAGAATGGATTGGCATACTTATGGAGACAGAAACACTGCTTATTTCCATAAAGTTACAATAATCAGGAATGCATCCAAACAAATGTCAATTCTGAAATCCAATGATAGGGTTCTGACCAGTCCCAATGACATAGAAAATCATGTTTTAGATTACTATAGCAGGCTATTTGCAACTGATAATTCACATGTTCCAAATCTGTTGATTGATGCTGTCATTCCCAAGATTGTCTCTGCAGAGGATAATAATATGTTAACTAAGTTACCGTCAATGGAAGAAGTGAGGAATGCTGTCTTTGCTATGAATGGGAATGGTGCTCCAAGTCCGGATGGATTTGGTGGTTGCTTCTATCAGAGATTTTGGGATATAATTGCTCTGAATGTCTATAAGGCAGTAACTCAGTTTTTCATTCAGAATTGGATCCTTCCGGGCATGAACGCTAACTTGGTAACCCTGATACCTAAGTTCAACAATACTGATAGAATTGAGAATTATAGACCTATAGCACTTGCAAATTTTCAATTCAAAATTATTACTAAAGTATTGGCGGATAGGCTATCAATTGTAGCTCCTAAAATCATAACTGGAAACCAAAGAGGTTTCATAAAAGGGAGGCACATAGCCGAATGTGTTTGTTTAGCTTCAGAATCCATCAACTTGCTGAATAAAAGATCATTTGGGGGAAATATAGCTTTGAAAATAGATACCAAAAAAGGCTTTTGATACACTTGATTGGGATTTTCTTCTAAATGTTCTTCACTCATTTGGCTTTTAGGGCAAATTCTGTAATTGGGTAAGGACTATCTTATTTTCAGAAAACCTTTCATTCTCCATTAATGGACATGTTGTTGGTTACATGTCTTACAAGAGGGGTGTGAAGCAGGGAGATCCTTGTCTCATCTATTGTTCTGTCTAGCAGAGGAAGTAATCAGTAGAGGCATTACTTATTTGGTGCAAACTAGCTCCCTTACAACAATGTCAGGTCTAAGGAACTTTCAAACTCCATCCCACATTCTATATGCATATGACTTATTGATCTTTTGCAAAGCCACAAAGCAGAATTTGAAGAATCTCATGTCTCTTTTCAAAGATTATAGTGAAGCCTCTGGCCAATTCATTAGCTTTGATAAAAGCAAGTTCTTCACTGGTGGTATGACTCAAAGAAGATTGAAGATAATTTTTGAAACTCTGGGATTCTATGCTGGCCAGACTCCATTCACATACCTAGGGGTACCAATCTTCAAGGGTAAACCAAGAAGATGTCATCTGCAACCCATTATAGACAAGGTCAAGCTCAAATTATCCTCTTGGAAAGGATCCTTACTCTCTATAATGGGAAGATCTCAGCTGGTAAAATCCATTATTCGTAGCATGCTTGTTTATAGTTTCCCTACATATGCTTGGCCGATTTCACTCTTAAAAGACTTAGATAAGTTCATAAGAAATTTAATTTGGTCCAAAAACATTGATACTAGAAAATTGGTGACTGTAGCTTGGAATAAAGTCTGCAATCCTTTCCTTGAAGGGGGCCTTGGTGTTAGAAATTTAAATGCTATTAATGATGCTACAATATACAAACTAAGTTGGGACATGGTTTGTTCGAATAGTCAATGGGCAAATTTACTTAAAGCTAGATACTTGAGGAACAATAAACCTGTTAATTATCATATAAGTTCCTTTATTTGGCCTGCCATGAAGAATTGCATTCATTTAGTCCTTAATAACATCTCTTGGCAGCTAGGAGATGGTAAAGAAATCTGTTTTTGGACTGACAAATGGCTTAGCCAACCTGTGGTTAATATGCTCCAGCTTCCTGAGTCCTTGTACAACCTACTCGATGCAAAAGTGGCTGACTTTATCAGCAATGGTTCCTGGTGTATTCCTGACATTATTGCTACTCATGCTCCTCTCTTGGTTTCAGAAATCATGAATGTCACAATCCCAAAATTTTCAGTTGCTGATCATATTGTTTGGGATGGCTCTGATTCAGGTTGTTTAAATTTCAAGGATGCCTATCTGCATTTTAAGCCCAGAGGAACCACTCTAGATTGGTGTAAGCTGATATGCAAATTTTTTATCCCTCCATCTAAGTCCTTTTTGACTTGGCGGTTGATTCATGGTAGAGTTCCAACTGATGAAAATCTCAGAATTAGTGGCAGCCACACTGTTTCCATGTGCAGCCTTTACAAAAATGAAGTTGAATGTAACATCCCTGACTGCTCTATGGATTGACGACTGACCCCACAGACCAACACGAGTCTTTTTAGCGTGCTTTGTCCTCACTCACACGCTTCCTGGGAAAACTTCCCAGGAGGTCACCCATCCCAGAATTGCTCCAAATCAAGTACGCTTAACTATGGAGTTCTTAAGTGATGGGCTCCCGAAAAGAAGATGCATCTTATTGGTATAGGTAGTTCGATCAATTCATATAAGTCATCCTCAACTGTATAGTACCATACCTACATGTCTCAGGATCCCTCTCATTCGGGTGTGTAATCGGTTCATTCATGTGTCCATCTGCCTAGAAGCCTGCCAAGAGCCGCTCCTTGTCCGTGCCTTCTTGTACCGGCGATCACTCCCCGCCCTCGTCAGCACCCGGGTGTTACATTGAATCATTGGCACACTTGTTCCTCTCTTGCAGTTTTGCTCAAGAAATTTGGTCTTGGCTCAGCACTGTCATAAACTCCAACATTGACTTAGCTTCTTTCACATCTGTCCTCTCTGCTTGCAATTCTAGCTGGAGCTCTCATGTTAGGGACATTGTCCTAGCAGCAATTATAAATATAATATTGGTGATTTGGCATTGTAGAAATAAACTAAGATTTGAGGAGAAATACATTTTCCCTAAACAAGCCATCTCTCAGGTGATTGCTAATGTGTTTATGTCAGGAAACTCTTCTTCGGGTGTAATAGCAAATTTAGAATTTGAGCTTGTGATCTTAAATCATTTTTCAGTTAATGGCCATTTAGATTGTGCTCCTAAAATCACACCAGTTATTTGGACTTCTCCTCTTTGTCATTGGGTCAAATGCAACACTGACGGTGCTGCTAGAGGCTCCCCTGGGATGGCTGCTTGCGGGGGAATTTTTAGAGATAGCACTGGTGGCGCCATGGGCTGTTTTGCTAAGATCACACTAGGATGTCATAGTTAGTCGAGTACAGTGAAAGAGAGACAACTTGATGCTTGAGACATTCCTTGTCAAGAAATTAGTGTTGCGATGGATTTTGTTATGAGTTTACTGAAAGACCTCCAAGAGATTCGTTTTGTTTCGAGTGATCATGGACAGGTTGACGAAGTTAACATCCTTCATACCTGTTAAGATCCACTATGCAGTGGATAAGCTAACCGACATAGGTATCAGAAGACTGATCAGACTTCATGGAATATCTTCAAATTTCACTTCAAAATGAAGACCCGGAGTTTACCAATGTTGTCATGAAAATCCGCTCCAAGTGTTGAGGACCAAGTTGGGATTGATTTCAATGGATCACCCTCGACTCGAGTAGACAAGCAAGAAAAAAAATATTATCTTTAGGAAGTTGGTTTGGGAGTAAGGGTAGTATTTGGCTACGATCATCTCTTTAGCTGGATGGACAAGAAGTGACGAAAGTTTGTTGAGGTATAGTTATGGCTAGTAAGATGTGAATCCTTAAGATCAATTACAGTAAGTGAGGAAATTTTTGTGAATCAAATGTTGATCGATGCAGAACATTGTTAAAGGAATCTAGGGTAATGATCAATATTCATGGTTAAGATTGATTTTATGATTCCGAAGATTTATAGAGAAGTGTCTATAATAGTTTTCCTAAGTTGAACAGGAGCAGTAAAGAGGAGTTCTTGAGTAACACTAAGTTGTTAGAGCAATTCAAAATTTTTGATTTTAGATAATTCAAACCAAGGTGATTCGTTTCGGTTATAGTTGCATGAAGGAGTATGATCATGTTCTTTAAGATTGAAATATATGATTATGATATGATTTGGAGTGGTGGTGTGACACCCTTTCCCCAAGCATCACATTAATTACTACGTGTTACGAAAAATATTATTATTAACGAGGTGTCGGTTTCTTTCGGAAAATGTTAATTATGATGGTTATTTACCATTTTGGCATACCATAAAAATTTTAACATAATCGTAATTAACATAAATAACTAAAACAAAAGAATAGCACCATGAATATACATAAACACCTTCTTACATAATTAAAAGTCTTCTTGGTGACAGGCTACTTGACAGAAATTACATGGAGTGGTTCGACATAGTTTTACACAACAACTAAGTTAAATATTAACATGCTTGAAAAGAGTTAAACGAGTTCAGAGGGACATGGTCAGATACAAAGTCAAAATGACAGCTTAGACACTACTACCACAAAAGAAAGACCATGTGGCTGGCCTAGTCCTAGTGGTATCCGTTCGGGAGACCACTACGGTTATCTCCACCCTGTGGAGACATAACTGGTGAAGGGTCCTCCACCCCACCTCCCTCGTCAGGATCATCGTCCTCATCGTCATCAAGTGGGTGATACTGAGGGACCTCGTCTATCTCCTCCATGGGTTCCTCCTCTAATTCCTCCTGAGGGTCCTCCTCCATGATCTCCAGCGGGTCCTCCTCGATAGGTGCAACAGGTGCCTCCTGATGCGGTAAGTCCTGGGGTGGCTGCTGACCTAAGACCACAAAGCCATGGGTAGCCCAATGCTGAATGCATATGTCCACAGGTGGCAGTGTGATCTATACTGTTTCAGTAGTCTGAACCCTCCGGACGAGTCCATTCAAAATGCTGCCCTCCACTATACTGACCGGACCAATGTAGTGAGCTACTTGGGCCGCCGGTCCGAACTCCCAGGCCTCCGGGTCAAAGTGGTTCTCAAAGATTAGGGCTCGCGCCCGGGAATGAGGTGATGATCCATTATATTATGTGATTTATGTGTGCTTATTTGATGGATTTTTACTCCTAATAATGCTAATTGATTGAGTTTTATCCCTAAGTTTAGATAATTTAGTTTTTAATAGTGTTTTCAATATTTTATTTTAATTTTATGTTTTTAGAGTTAATATAATAATATTTTTATTTGATTTTGTTTGTAGAAAAATAATTAAGATGAGATTGATACATGGACAGATCAAGTGTTGAGAGCTAATTTCAAATTGAAAAAGACATTAAAGCCCACTTAAGGAAAAGGAAGGCCATATTTTGCTGGACAATTGAAAGAAAAAAACCACATGATAAAAGCACAAGAAGCCCACATGAAGGCATTTCTGCTTCTGGGCAATTTGGAAACCAACCCAATCTTGGATTGGCATTTGTGAGAAATGGACATCATGTCCAAGTCCAATAGAAAGCCTAAACAAAAGGAATATGTGAGCAATTGAAGAAAAAAGAGGATTTGAAGGATAGGGAGTATAAAGGTTGCACAAATAGAAGAGCTGCGGAGAGGAGAGAGGCGTAGCAGCGTGAGAGGAGAAAAAACAGAACCAGGGGGCATAGATACAGTAGCTGCACAACGTTATACAGTTTTGAAGGGGAGAAAAGGGAGCAATCAAGAGAGTTGAAGCTGACGAGTAGAGACTCATGATGACTACCTTACCTTCATCTTCTTCCGGAGTTTGTTCTATTTCTATCATGTCTAGCTAATTTTCTTTTGTTAGAGGTAGATGGAACCGCCTCGATAACTTGTTTTGATTCTGGATAATTACTTGTTCTGGTTTGTTTAATTTCAACAGTTCATTCACTGTTTGCAAGTTTATCTACTGTATGAATTTGCAATTGGGAAATTCGAGTTCATAATCGTTGTTTGTGAATAAACGATTTGCGCGTGTTACTTAGGAATAAGAACACAACCAAATTAATTTTTTTGAGTAGAAATCTTTATTAACGCTTCTTTTATTTATCTAATATTCAAGGAATTGAATTAGTAACTTAGACAGAAAGGTTTATTCACCTAAGGAATTAGGGGATAAATTACAAAACTCAGTTTCTTGAAATTGGATAAACTGTTCAAGTTAATTTCCAGGATTGAACAAGTAGGAAAGGCAGGGAAATCGATCGTCTAACAATTTTTTCTTGATTGTTAAAACCCAATTTTTTTGTTGCTTAATTTTCTCAATTGAAAATACCAAAAACATTTTTTTTTCCTTGTTAAATTTCTGTTCTTATTTATTGGTGAAAACCAATTTCAAACCATTTGGTCGCTCAAACAAAATTGAGTTGATACGTTAGTAGTTAACGGTTCAATCCTCGAGGACGATATTTTTATTACTACAATTAGCGATTTGGTGCACTTGCCAATTTTGCTCAACATGAGGCAGTGGTGCATCTGGGTTCATCTATTTTCCGATACAAATAATATTTGCCAAATAAAACAAACAAAAATGCAAGGGTGAGATACCAATATATGTATAATTATGATAAACTACATACTTGCAACACAAACAGCATACACAAATATCATCATATTTACAGCATGTGAAATAATAAACTAAATATAATATCACACCAATTCATCAATCAACTTTGAAAAACAACGATGTTCATGAAAAATTTAACTTTGATGCAAGACTCCGGAGTTTTCAACTTTCTTTAAAAACGAGCTGATCAGGCTCTGTTGCCATAAAGGCACAACGTGAATTTCCACTACACTGTCCAAACTCCTGGCACAGTGTACAACGTGCGTGGAATGTCCATAGCATACTATCCAACACAAGGCACAGTAGTTCCGGCTAATGGACTTCATTGTCCATCAAGGCACAATGAAACATCGTAGCATGAAATACCTGGTCCTTCTAGATATTCACACAAAACGATGACTTCTTTTGAAAAACGTTTTTCTTTTGAAATTTATTTTAAAAACCTTATCATAAAACTACAAAAGTCCATCTTTAGAAAGAAAGTCCTCTTTTACAAAAAAAAAATAGAGATTTTTAAGAAGAAACTTGGTGCAATATATGAGAACTAAAATCTTGTTGGTAAAGAACCAAGAATTTAATTTGTTTTTAAAAAATTTCTTTACCATAAATAGTCTCCAAAAATTTAAGACTTTTATAGAAAATATCCTTCAAATCTTCTAAAATGATCTCTTTTCACCTTCTGTGAATAAAATCTTTATTTTCAATCTCTTGAACTTTTCACCTAAAAAATATATTTGCCTTCTCTAAAAATACGTTTCAACTTAAAAACATTTATTTTTAAACTTGTGTAAAGTTTTCTTAAGGCTTTTAACTTTCCTTAAGGGTTGGGCTCTAACCAATGGTTAGGATACTATGCAACAATCAACACAACTTCAAGCACTTACAACAACATCAATAAAATCAAACAATCCAAACATACAAGTACATAGTTACCATAACTTCAATATCCCTCAGGCTTTCCCCCTTACCTTAATTCTGATGATAAAAAGCTCTGATTGGGTATTTTAGAAGGAACAACTTGTCACTCATAACGATTTCAAATCTAAACAAAATACATATTTAACCTAAGTTAAAAATCTTTACAATCTACCCCAAAATTTTCATGTATGTTTCAGCCATGCTAAGAAAACCAAGCTAGAAATTTTCAATCTTTACAAGCATTTGGGTTTTAAATTCTTCAAGCATTAAAGGAACAAAATATAAGTTCAAAACTTGGAAATAAAATTTGGAACCCTTAGCCTCATTAACCATAGGTTTCGGCCTTTACATAAAATAGTGGGAAAATATTGTATTTCAATAAACTTACTTCCTTGCATGCACTAATGGTATGTTTTTAAACATCATTTGGTTAACAAAAATTTGAATAAGACCTCATCAACTCTACTAATGAGTTTCGGCCTTATGATCATAAAAGACTAGGGATTTTAAATTTTCAAACTCCACATTGAATCATTCATGTAAAGGACTAAAATTGTCATACATGCATCCTTCTTAAATATTTAAGTGAGGCTTCATCAACTCTTTTATTTTAGAGTCTTAGCCACAAAATCTTATCAATGAAGGAAAACATATATTTTTTATAAAATCAATGAATTAAAAAAATAATACTTAAATCAAAGTTCTTAAACCATGCATGTGAGATTTCCATCAAGGTTCATCCTTTTTCCTCTTGGTGTTTTTAGCCAACACCTTTGTCATTGGATTGGATGAATTTCTCACCACATGCAATACATAAACATAAAGTGAAAATGAGTATAGTTTTGATAAAAAGTCAATTGTATGTGAAAAGGATTTCTTTAAAATTCATAAGTTGAAATCATGGACTATATAGTATAAGCACTAAAAAACCAAGATGCATGTGAAACTCTTTGAAAAAAATCATCATCCTTCCTCCATTAGGGTTTTGGCCACCCATTAAAATGATCATAGCAAGTTCTTTTTCAACATTATGCAAAGGTTGAAGAAAATTGTAAAGATGTTAATAAGCTTAAACAAAATGAATATGCATTAAAAGAAAAACCAACTTTCAACAAAACTTATGAACATGCAAGATGATAATATGAACTTAAAAGAAAAGAGCAAGAGTTAAGAATCAATACCCTCTAATTGAAAGTGATGGTGAGAAAAAGATGAGTGTGTGAAGGATAAGTAGCTTCCAAGTTCAAAGCTTAAGGTTGAAGATGAACAACTCAAGAAATTTTTTTGCAAGAGTTTGGGTATGATTTTGACAAAGTGATGAGTGAATGAAGAATAGAGGAGTGGTATTTATGGGGGGCTGCCCCAACAGAAAAATCTGAGATTTTTTCCAATTTTTTTTAATCAATTTTTATTCAAATATTTATATTAAATGTATTAGTTTTCTAGGAAATGAAAAATAATAATTACAATGACATGACTAGTATTGAATAGTGACATGGGTCACTATTCACATCAAGGAAAATCATTTCCAAATCTGGAAAAAATCAGACTTAATTATTTTGGGTTCGTTTCGATACCGATTGTTAAGTAACGGTAAAAACCGATCGTATTTTTATTCGTAAAATTTCACCCGAAAAATTCATATAAAAATAAATAATTTCTAAAATCATAATAAATAAATATAACTGGGTTGGAAAAATAAAATTTTGAATTTTCGAATTTTTTTTAAAAAAATATTTTCGGGTCAGTAGGGCTTAATTGACAGCGAAAACTCAAACCGTAAACGTCGGGAATTTTCTACCGATATTCAAATGTAAATTTCTAATATAAAATAAAGATGACTTAATTTGGTGTATCAAAATAATTCATCACCATTTATGAAAATATAATCTTAAATATTCATATATCACAATTTACAGACAAGCAAAAAAATCGGGGTGTTACAGGTGGAACAGATTCAAAGGAAACTAAGATTATGATGTTATGATTTGAGACTTGGAGTATGTGATTTTGATAGAATCTGGAAGAGTAATTATGTTCAAAGAGGATAAGACTACCATTGTATACTTTGAGAAGGAAGTTGATACATGTTGCAATAAAGATTAGTTTTGACCTTGGTGTTAAATATGAGAATTAGATGTGAGAGAGAAGTTTCTAATGGATCAATGATTAAAAATATAAGTGATTAAGTTTTGATTTTGTTCTTCACATGGGAGGAACTAAGATTCAATGTCCTGAATAATGGATATAATCTGATGGTAGAAAATTTCGAGGATGATGGAGAATGACATAGGGGTGAATTATGTTCTGGAGTTAGTGATAAGCCTCTGGCTCATCTAGTTTTATGGCTAGTATGACCAGGTTTTTGTGCTAATTATATCTCATTTTCACCCAAATTAGATTAGATTGTCCTCAAGCAAGGTTTTGAGTCTCTAAAGTAGTTTTAGGTTAATTTAGCCAGTTTTGAGTCAAATAAAGCACTTATGGCTATTTTATTGTTTTCAGGTTAACTTAGAAGTTAAGAGAATAAAGAAGCAGGGGAAATTGAAATCCTGGAGGTGTTCACCTCGCGAGAGTCTTCTCGCCACGCGAACCTGAAAGCCAGCTGAACAGCAAAATGTCATCCTCTCTGGTTCGCCCCGCGAACAACACCTCGCCTCGCGACCCTGATGGCTGACTGTTCCAGAAAAATGCAAGATTTTTGTGTCGCCTCGCGAATCCATCTCTTCGCCACGCGAGCCTGGAAGTCAGAAAGCATCACGGTTAGACTCTTCAATTCTTCACCACGCGAGTAGTACTTTGCCCCGCGAGAAGACCAAACGTTGCAGACTCTTCATAATATTCGCCTCGCGAGCAAGGGTTCGCCTCGCGAGTAGGCGCAGTTTCTGAAAGATATAAATGGCTGTTCTGGGCAGATTAGAGGGACTTTGGATTTTCCATTGTTTTTACATATTTTCTGGGTGTATTTCGTTTTTATGGAGAACTAATTTTCTCGGATTAGTCTACTGTAATCGATTTCCACTACACTTGAGGTTCTGTAATTCCTATTTTGTTTGCTTTTCCCTTTTCAATGCTATGCTATATATTTCTGTTTGCATAATTCAGGAGTGTATAGTGTTGTGTTGATTTATTTCGGTGATGTTATGTTCCTATATTTAATTGCATTTGCTTAATTCGCGTGTGTACAATTCGTGTTCGCTTAGTTCACGAAGGGCTTAACCCCGTTTGCTTAATTCGGGAATAGGAACATATATCTCGTAGTAGTGATTTCGCTTGTTAATTGTTGCTACAACCGAAAGGGGATTAGAATCTGCTTATAGGGCTTGGAATTTACATGAACCGATGATAGTTGGGAAATCGAGAACAGTAGATTAATCGTCTTCAGTTATTTGATAATCTTTTAAACTGCTTTGTTTTTATTGCTCTGTTATTGCTTTGTTTTCCAATTGAATTTCAATCCACCCCCCCCCCCCCCCCAAAAAAAAAACTGATTTTTGTGGTAAATAACAATTCAAGAGTCCTTGTGAGACGATATCCGAGTTGTCGCTTCCTAAACTACATTTTTACAAACCGCTCGCTTTTTGGCGCGTGCGGGACAGCGCGACCAAAAATTGGCGCCGTTGTTGGGGACTCTTGTTTGTTATTTTCGCATTTTTTTCTTTTTTTTCTTTTTTTTCCTTTACTTTCGTTTATGTTTTGAAATTAGTCTGGCTACTAGGTCCACTTGCCCTGACTTGTGTGATTTTGATCCTGAAATTGAAAGAACACTGCACACACGCCGTAGAGCAATTCGGGCTAGCACTAGTAGTGATTCTAATTCTGAAACTGTTTTTGATAACATGGGTGACCAAAGGACATTAAGACAGCTTGCTGCCCCTGATGTTAATTATAATGGCTTGTGTATTGCATATTCTGGTGCTGATACTCCCTTTGAATTAAAATCTGGTCTAATCCATTTGTTGCCAAGGTTTAGTGGTCTTGCAGGTGAGGATCCACACAAGCATTTGAAGGAATTCTAGGTTGTCTGCTCCACACCCTTGAGATCAGAGGGAATAACTGAGGATAACATCAAGCTGAGAGCTTTCCCGTTCTCACTCCAGGGCGCTGTAAAGGATTGGTTGTTATATCTTGAGCCAAACTCTATTACCACCTGGAACGATTTGAAGAAGCTCTTCTTAGAGAAATACTTTCCTGCCTCCAGAGCTGCATCAATCAGGAAGGAAATATGTGGCATCAGACAAGGAAATGAGTCATTGGCTGAATATTGGGAGAGATTCAAGCAGTTGGTATCCAGTTGCCCTCAACATCAGATTTCTGAGCAACTTCTTATCCAGTATTTTTATGAGGGGTTACTACCGATGGATAGAAATATTTTGGATGCTGCTAGTGGGGGAGCACTTGTTGATAAGACTCCAGCTGCTGCCAAGCAATTGATTGAAAATATGTCACTGAACTCCCAGCAGTTTACAACCAGAAGAAATTCTGTTGAGACAAGAGGTGTGAATGAGGTCCATAGCTCTTCTTCCAACCAGGCCCTTGAGAATAGGATTGATAGGCTCATTTCTTCCAACCAGGCCCTTGAGAATAGAATGGATGAGCTCATTTCTTTGGTAAAGCAAATGGCAATGGATAGGGCTCAGCCTGCAAGGTTGTGTGGCATGTGCAGTTCTCCTGAGCACCTGTATGATGCATGCCCCATTCCGAAGGAAGGGGTCGATTCTTCGATATGTCTCAAGCTTATGCACTCCATCCTTACAATCAAGGCAACGAATCGAACCTGCACAAAGACTCCTGACCTCTCCACAAATAGGTACCACCCCAATTGGAGGAATCATCCTAACCTTCGGTATGGGAACTCATCCCAACAACAACCGATGGCAGCACCTCAGAATCCTCCTCAAGTGACCACTTCTGCACCTTCCGAACCTTCCCTAGAGGACATGCTCAAGCAAATGACTTCACAAATAACTGGACAAATAAATGCACAGAATCTCCAGTTTCAGCAGCAATTTGCACAGTTCCAGGGCCTCACGAGCACGATTTCAAAGAACAGATGCTAGCATTCACAATTTGCGGAGACCACTTTGGTCAATCTCAGCAGCGAACAGATGCTAGCATTCAAAATTTAGAGACACAGGTTGGACAGCTTGCCACATCCATAAATACCATACAGCAAGCTCAAAGATCAAGTCAACTGCCTGCACAAATAGTGATAAATCCCAATGCCTCCAATCCTAATGTGAGTGCCATTTCTCTGAGATCTGGAAAAGTTGTTGAGGCAGCCTCTGGAAAAGATGAAGAAACTGTTGAGGTAACTCCTGAGCCTTCTGTTATTGTTGAAGCTGAGAAAGTGTACATACCACCGATCCCCTTCCCACACAGAGTGCAGAAAAATAAGAAGATTGGTGGGGAAGACAAGGAGAGGGAAATTTTAGATGTGTTCAGAAAGGTGGCGGTGAATATTCCCCTTCTAGATGTGATCAAGTAGGTTCCTAAGTATGCTAAATTTCTGAAGGATTTATGCACCAATAAGAGAAGGTTGAAGAGTAATGAGAGAGTTAATTTGGGAAGAAATGTTTCAGCTTTTATCCATTCTAAGCCTGCACCAGAAAGAGTTACTGTTCCAGCCCCCACTCAGGCACTACCACAGAAGTGCAAGGATCCAGGCACTTTTACTATTCCATGCACTATTGGGGACAGCAAATTTGAAAATTGCATATTGGATTTGGGAGCCTCCATAAATGTCATGCCCACCTCTGTTTTCAATAACCTTGATCTTGGTCCCTTGCAGTATACAGGTCTCACTATCCAGTTGGCCAACAGGACCAGTACCCGCCCTATGGGAATGGTAGAAGATGTGCTGGTACAAGTTGATGAGTTGATTTTCCCTTCCGACTTCTACATCCTAGACATGGCAGGGGAGACAAATTCAAATAGATCACCAATCATCCTGGGCAGACCATTCATGAAGACGGCAAAGACTAAGATTGATGTTGATGATGGGACCATGTCCATGGAGTTTGGAGACATTGTGGCAAAGTTTAACATCTTTGATGCTATGAAGCATCCCCTGGAGGAGCACTCTGTTTTCCAGATAGATTTGATCTCTGAAATTATTGATGACACCCAGGAGGACTTGGTTTCTGATTTTCTATTTGTTTCTGGCTATGATGATATTCCTTCATGTACCTATTGTACTAACACTAATCATTGTGTGGTGTGTGCTGAGATTTCTGCATGTATAGCAGGTGATGGATTTGTTAGCGCAGTGAATGAAGAACGTGCAGAAGATGAAGTAGCACCGGAGACCCTCCCTACCTATCTGCCACCACCCCCTGTGGAACCACCAGAGGGACCGGATTTTGCACCATGGCCAGTCCAAGGGGTTGAACCCCAATTTTATTGGGAGGACTTTGTTGAGAAAGAGGTCATCTTTGACCCCAAGAGGGAGTGATGAGTCCGCCGCATTGGGCAAGGTCACCATAATTGTCACGTGCTCACTCCTATATCAAGGCTGCAAGTTTTGGGACCATGGAAGGAACTCCTTCTCTTTGTCCTTATGCTACAAGCAATGGGATCCAGGTGGAAGCTCCCACCTACATTGTCACTTGATCAGGGAACACCCTTTCCTTTCCCTCACTCTGATTTTATAGTTATGTTGTTTCATTGGGGACAATGTATGTTTTAAGTGTGGGGGAGGGAACCAATTGTAGTGTTGTTTTGTGTTTGGTTGGTCTTGTTTTTCTTTTAGCTCTTGAATAAATTGTGTGAGTCTTTGGTCGGTGAGCTTGATTGGTTTTGTTGATTTTGCACAGATTTATTGCATGATTTTGTGATGATTCCCCCTAGGTTGAAATTTTTTTTTTGAAAAGTGATCCCCATGTGATTGAAAACTGAACTTTGAGATATTTTGTTGTGATGGCATGATTTATGATAAGTTTGGGGTGATGGGATGCACACACTAGGGATAGAATCTCGGTCAAACAATTTGCAAAAATGTCCAGGTGAGGATTTGAGCCTCCAATATGTTTTTAAACCGTGAGAATCACTTTTGATCGCACTTTCCCGAATTTGCTTGAATCTCTTCATGGTTTGCATGTTTATGTGCTTGCATCAGATGATTTAGGCAGATTTTCTTTGTAAATAACCACTTGGCCTAAAAAGAACCAATTCCTAATGCATGTTCCTTTGTTAACCCCCTTGAGCCTAATTAGACTGTTAATTCTTGATGACCTCATGTTATGAGCCTAAAATCTGGAAAAACCATGTTAACCCGATCTTAGGATTAGGAGAGCATGGAATCTTAGCAAGAGAAGGTTTGCAAGAAACTAAGTTTGGGGTGGCTACAAGGATGTGACATGTCATTCTGGATTGAGAAAAAAGGAAAAAAAATATAATAAAAAGGTTGAAAAAAAAAAGAAAAAAAAGAAAAGTGTAAAAATATTAAAAAAAAAAGTATTAGAAGAAAGGCTGTAGTCACCCAAAGTAAGAAGAAGAATGAGAAAAGGAACTTGAGTGGAATTCAATGTATAAAACTGTTTCATGCTCTGTTAGTTCCTAGGGACTTAAGCCTAGTACCTTTGTATATCCTACCCTTAGCCAGGCCCCATTATAACCTGAAAAGACCTTTTGATGTTGCATGCATGTTTTCTGTGGGAACCATTTTGAGATGAAAATCAAATTCATGGGAAGTGCTCTTAAGAGTGAAATTGAGTGAAATGTTGTTAGCCTGACAAAAACTGAGCGATTGAGTGAAACACTAAATGCCCTTGTGAGGAAGGCAATTGTTTGAATTTGGTGATCTCCCTTTTGTGTGTAACTTGGATCCCCTGCTTAGATTAATGATTGTTTGAATGATGAAATTCTCAAATGTTCAGAATAAAGGATAGTGTGGATTGCTTTGTTTGAAAGGGGGGAACATTGAAGAAAACTGTTTTGATGAAATTGCTTGAATTTGTGCAAGGTTGATTGAATCCCTTAAGCTTGCCATGTCTTGAGTCTTTTTGATTTTTGAGTTGTAGTTTGCTTGGGGACAAGCAAAGTTTAAGTTTGGGGTATTTTGATAAGCCTCTGGCTCATCTAGTTTTATGGCTAGTATGACCAGGTTTTTGTGCTAATTATATCTCATTTTCACCCAAATTAGATTAGATTGTCCTCAAGCAAGGTTTTGAGTCTCTAAAGTAGTTTTAGGTTAATTTAGCCAGTTTTGAGTCAAATAAAGCACTTATGACTATTTTATTGTTTTCAGGTTAACTTAGAAGTTAAGAGAATAAAGAAGCAGGGAAATTGAAATCCTGGAGGTGTTCGCCTCGCGAGATTCTTCTCGTCACGCGAACCTGAAAGCTAGCTGAACAACAAAATGTCATCCTCTCTGGTTCGCCCTGCGAACAACACCTCGCCTCGCGACCCTGATGGCTGACTGTTCCAGAAAAATGCAAGATTTCTGTGTCGCCTCGCGAATCCATCTCTTCGCCAGGCGAGCCTGGAAGTCAGAAAGCATCACGGTTAGACTCTTCAATTCTTCGCCACGCGAGTAGTACTTCGCCCCGCGAGAAGACCAAACGTTGCAGACTCTTCATAATATTCGCCTAGCGAGCAAGGGTTCGCCTCGCGAGTAGGCGCAGTTTCTGAAAGATATAAATGGTTGTTCTGGACAGATTAGAGGGACTTTGGATTCTCCATTGTTTTTACATATTTTCTGGGTGTATTTCATTTTTATGGAGAACTAATTTTCTCGGATTAGTCTACTGTAATCGATTTCCACTACACTTGAGGTTCTGTAATTCCTATTTTGTTTGCTTTTCCCTTTTCAATGCTATGCTATATATTTCGGTTTGCTTAATTCAGGAGTGTATAGTGTTGTGTTGATTTATTTCGGTGATGTTATGTTCCTATATTTAATTGCATTTGCTTAATTCGCGTGTGTACAATTCGTGTTCGCTTAGTTCACGAAGGGGCTTAACCCCGTTTGCTTAATTCGGGAATAGGAACATATATCTCGTAGTAGTGATTTCGCTTGTTAATTGTTGCTACAACCGAAAGGGGATTAGAATCTGCTTATAGGGCTTGGAATTTACATGAACCGATGATAGTTGGGAAATCGAGAACAGTCGATTAATCGTCTTCAGTTATTTGATAATCTTTTAAACTTCTTTGTTTTTATTGCTCTGTTATTGCTTTGTTTTCCAATTGAATTTCAATCCAACCCCCCAAAATGATTTTTGTGGTAAATAACAATTCAAGAGTCCTTGTGAGACGATATCCGAGTTGTCGCTTCCTAAACTACATTTTTACAAACCGCTCGCTTTTTGGCGCGTGCGGGACAGCGCGACCAGTTAGCAATAAGAGGAATGAAGCGAATGAAAATACGACATAGAATTTTGGATAGGACCGATGTGTATACTATAAGAGAAGAAGGAATCTTAGTTTAAATCTTGATGTTAATGGTAATAGTTAAGGAGGTCGAAAGAATTTTTTTTCTAATGGATTAGTATTAAGGGAAGAAGAGATTAAGTTTTAATAAGATCTTCATGTGTGGGAGGTTAAGATAAAATTGATTAGGACAGGGAGTAGGAATTGAGGATAAGTGATTTTATGATGAGGATAATTAGAACGAAGGATAAGCGTGAACTTTGTTATTAAGTTATGATTGTCACCTGAGGAAGAATTAAATGTGGGAAACCTTGGGACTAAGAGATTCCGTCTAGTCTCGAGTCACGAAATTTCTAGGACAAAATTTATTTTTAGTGGGGCAGTAATGTAACACCCTGATTTTTGTTTCTTAATAATCTGTGTATGAGTGTGTTTAATGTTTTAAATTTGAGAAATTATTTTAATAAACCTAAATTACTTTCATAATTTATTTTATAGTAGGAAGCTACTATTAAAATCCCAGTTGAAAAATCAGACTAAAACTGATCTGCGTTTTCACTATCAGTAAAACTTTACTGATCAGGAAAATGAATTTCGACTTGTGAAATGAAATTGTAGATTTCGTAACATGTTTACAACAATTTCCATGATTTTAGAAATGAGCTTTTATAAATATTTCAATATAAATTCTTCTGGTGACCAGAAAGCAATGAAAGCAGCAACAATGGCTTCCTTAGCCCCAGGAATCCTGTTGAAGCTCCTACAAGCAATGAACTCCAACACTCGCATCACCGGTGACTACCGCTCCCCTCTCCTCCAAGTCATCGGCATCGTCCCCGCCTCTCTCGTGCTCCGACGACATCTACTCGACCCACGACACTTCTACCTCTAACTCTCCGATTCCCTTAATTCCACCTGTGTCCTCCTCTCCGACCACGACAACGACCTCATCCTCACCAACCGCCTCCAGCTAGGTCAGTTCGTCTACGTCGACCGCTTCAACTTCGACTCCCCTCTCCCCTCCGTCTCCAACATCTGCCCCCTCGCCGGCCGCCACCCTTTCCTCGGCACCCCCGAACCCTTTGATCAGCCTCTGGTTGACTAGTTTTATAACTAGTAAGACCATGACTTTTGCACTAATTATCCGAGTTTCAATCTTGTTTTAGCCAAGATTTGGATTTAACTGTCCTCAAGCAACATTTTGAGTTTCTTAAGTAGTTTAGGACATTTTAGTTAGTTTTTGAGTTAAATAAAGCATTCACTGCTTTCTCATGTTTTCAGGTTAAAAAGGGAAGCACTTAAAGTCAAGAAAATGGAGAAAGCAGTGGAAATACAAGTCTGGAAGTTTTCGCCTCGCGAGATTGAAGACCAGCCTGAACAGCAGAATGTCATCCTTTCTGTCTCGCCTCGCCAATCACCACCTCGCCTCGCTAGCCTGAAGGCTGACTGTGCCAGAGAAAACAATCCTTTATGTCTCGCCTCGCGAACCATGTCTCGCCTCGTGAGAATCCAAATTTAAACTGGCGCCACAATTAATATTCGCGTCGCGAGAGGCTATTCGCCTCGCGAGCGCGCGCAGATTCTGAAGGGTATAAGTTGCTGTTTTAGGGCAGATTGCAATAGTTTTTGAATCATCTTCTTTTCCTTTTAGATTAGACGGCTGTAAATAAGGTTTCTGTCATATTTGTAACGGAGAATTAACTCCCGTGGATTGATCTACTGTAATCGGTTCGCATTGCCACTTGAGGTTATGTAATTCCCTTTTGATTTGCTATTCTCTTTCAATATTGTTCTATATGTTCTGTTTGCTTAATTCAGGATTGTATAGAATGTGTATTGATTTGTTTCGATGATTGTGTGTTCCTATACTTAATCGCGTTTGCTTAATTCTCGTGTGTTCATTCGTGTTTGCTTAATTCACGAGAGCTTCATCCGTTTGCTTAATTCGGAATTAGGAACATACGTCTCGTAGTGTCGATTTGCTTGTTAATTGGCGCTACAATCGAAAAGGGATTAGAATCCGCTTAGGGCATGGAATTGTATGAACCAATGATAGTGGGAAACAAAAAGCAGTATATTAGTCGTTTCAATTATTGACAATCACCTATTTGCATTATTTTCTTAACTGTTTTCTTAATTGAATTTCAAATCTTAAAACCCCCCAAAACTGACTTTTCTGTTAACAACAATCCAAGAGTCCTTGTGAGACGATACTCGAGTTGTCGCTCCCTAACTACATATTTTTACAAACCGCTCGCTTTTTGACGCGTGTGCAACAGCGTGTCAAAAATTGGCGCCGTTGCCGGGGACTCTTGTTCTTATTAACAGAAAATAAAAATAAAAAAAATTTCATTGCTGAATTAGTCTTGGCTAATAGGTCTGGTTGTGAACCTTAGTATGGATAACTATATGCAAAATTATATGCCTAATGTCTATCCCATGGATAATTACATGCATGGTTATATGCCTAATGTTGATTATGAGCCACCACCATGCATATATTATCCTAACTTTGATGAGCCACCACCATGCATATTTGGAGTGATTGTGGCATGTTTGGAGTGAATGATCATTCCAGCCAACATAGTGGAGGACAGGGCATCTTGGATGAGATAGCTTCTTAGGTGCAACAAACGACAGAGCACACTCTTCAATCCCAACAAGCAAGTCTTCAGGAAATGGCACAAGACATGCTTGAATACCAACGGAGGACAGAAGCAAGTCTTCAGGATTTGGCCACTCAAATTGGTCAAATTGCCTTCGCCTTGACCACACTGCAAACTCAACGTCTCCTTCAAGAACATACAGATTCACAAATAGTTGTTCTTGACAATACTTCTTTTGAACATGATTTTAACAATGATGTCGAGAACACTATTACTGATGAACTGTGTGTTGAATTTCCAGACATTCAAGCCTTTTCTGATTCAGTTTGTTGTACTATATGTACTAACTGTACTAACACTAACCCTTGTGTGGTGTGTGCTGAGATTTCTGCATGTATAGAAGGTGATGGATTTGATAATGCAGTGAGTCGGAATCGTGCAGAAGTTGAAGCGGCACTAGAGATCCTCGCTACCTATTTGCCACCTCCCACTGTGGAACAACCAGCGATGAAGTTCAAACCTCTGCCTGAGAGACTGGATTTTGCATCCTTGAATACGAAGACACTATGGCCAGCCCAAGAGGTTGAATCCCATTTTTATTGGGAGGACTTTGTTGACCAGGAGGTCAACTTTGACCCAAGAGGGAGTGAGAAATCCGCCGCACTTGGTGGATTTACCATGATTATCAGGTGCCCACTCCCATACTTATGCTTCATGCCATGGGATCCGGGAGGATCATATTGAACTTTGGGCATTCCTTGGCCGCTGTATCACAGACAGTGGGATCCCGGTGGAACCGCCTCCATGAGTTTTCTCTAAACCTTACTCTTTTTAATTATCCTTGCTTGTTTTTGTTTTGTTTTCTTTTAGCTCTTGAATAATTTGAGAAGATCAAGAGTTTTTGTGTGGTGAGCTTGTTGGTTTTTGATCAAATTTTGCATAGATGGATTGCATGACATGTGTTGACCATTGATGATTTTCCCCTAGATTTTGAATTTGAAAATTGCTCCCCATTTGAAAAATTGAAAATTGAACTTTGAGATATTCTATTGTGATTGCATGATTTATGATAAGTTTGGGGTGATAGGGTGCATACACTAGGGATTGAATCTCGGTCAAACAATTTGCAAAATTGTCCGGGTGAGGATTTGAGCCTCCAACATGTTTTTTTAACTGTGTGAATCACTTTTGAGCTGCACTTTCCCGAATTTGCTTGAATCTCTTCATGGTTTGCATGTTTATGTGTTGCATCAAATAATTTAGGCAATTTTCTTTGACTTGGCTACTTGGCCTAAAAAGAACCAATTCCTAATGCATGTTCCCTAGTTAGCCACATTGAGCCTAACAAGCCTGTCGTTTCTTGATGACCTCATGTTATGAGCCTAAATCTGAAAAACCATGTTAACCCAATCTTAGGATTAGGAGAGCATGGATCCTTAGCAAGGCAAGGTTTGCAAGAAGATAAGTTTGGGGTGGCTACAAGGATATGATGTGTTGTTTGGGATTGAGAAAAAGAAAAAAAAATATAAAGGTTGGAGCCAAAGGCAAAAAGAAAGAAAAAAAAGGGAAAGGTGCAAAAATGTGAAAAAGGGTATTAGAAGAAAAAGGTTGTAGTCACCCAAAAGCATAAAGAAAAATGGAAAAAGGAATTTGAGTGGAAATTCAATGTGTAAAAATGCTCATGCTCTCTTAGTTCCTAGGGACTTAAGCCTAGTACCTTTGAATATCCTACCCTTAGCCAGGCCCCATTACAACCTTTAAAAGACCTTTTGATGTTGCATGCATGTTTTCGTGGGAACCTTGATTGAGATGAAAATCAAATTCATGGGAAGTTCTCTTAAAATGTGAAATTGAGTGAGAGGTTGATAGCCTAGACGAAATTGAGTGAATGAGTGAAACACTAAATGCCCTTGTGAGGAAGGCAATTGTTTGAAATTGGTGATCTCCCTTTTGTGTGTAACTTGGATCCTGAACTTAGATTAATGATTGCATGAATGATGGAACTCTCAATTGTTTAAAGTAAATGAATGTGGGGATTACATTGTTGCAAAGGGGGAAAACATTGAAGAAAAAAATTGTTTTGTTAAGATTGCATGAAATTTGTGCGAAATTGGTTGAATCCTTTAAGCTTGCCAGGTTCGAGTCCTTTTTGAGTTTTAGTTTGCTTGGGGACAAGCAAAGTTTAAGTTTGGGGTATTTTGATCAGCCTCTGGATAACTAGTTTTATAACTAGTAAGATCATGGTTTTTGTGCTAATTATTTGAGTTTCAATCTCGTCTTAGCCCAGATTTGGATTTAACTGTCCTCAAGCAACATTTTGAGTTTCTTGAGTAGTTTAGGACATTTTAGTTAGTTTTTGAGTCAAATAAAGCATTCACTGTTATCTCATATTTTCAGGTTAAAAAGGGGAGCACTTAAAGTCAAGAAAATGGAGAAAGCAGTGGAAAATGCAAGTCTGGAAGTTTTCGCCTCGCGAGAATCTACTCGCCTCGCGAGCCTGAAGACCAGCCTGTGCCAGAAATGTCATCTTCTCTGCCTCGCCCAGCGAGAAATCCAAACCCTGAAGGATAGAGACCATCACGGCCTAGCCGTGATGAAGGTCACGACCGTGACAGACTGGAATTTGAAGTCTCGCCTCGCGAATCATCATCTATCCTCGCGAGAACTCAATTTTGAATGCGCGCCACAATTAATATTCGCGTCACGAGAGGCTATTCTCCTCGCGAGCGGGCGCAGATGCTGAAGGATATAAATTGCTGTTTAAGGGCTGATTGCAGAGAGTTTTTAATCATCTTCTTTTCCTTTTAGATTAGACTGCTTCAAATCGGGTTTTTGTCATATTTGTAATGGAGAACTAACTCCCTTGGATTGATCTGTTGTAATCGGTTTGCATTGCCACTTGAGGTTCTATTGATTCCCAATTTGATTTGCTATTCTCTTTCAATATTTTTCCTATATGTTCTGTTTGCTTAATTCAGGATTGTATAGAATAGGTATTGATTTGTTTCGATGATTGCGTGTTCCTATACATAATCGCGTTTGCTCAATTCGCGTGCGTTCAATCATGTTTGCTTAATTCACGAGTGCTTCACCCTGTTTGCTTAATTCGGGAATAGGAACATACATCTCGTAGTGCCGGTTTCGCTTGTTAATTGGCGCTACAATCGAAAAGGGATTAGAATCCGCTTAGGGCTTGGAATTATATGAACCAATGATAGTGGGAAACCGAGAGCAGTAGATCAGTCGTTTCAATTATTGACAATCACCTATTTACATTATTTTCTTAATTGTTTTCTCAATTTAATTTGAAATCTTAAAATCCCCCAAAACTGACTTTTCTGTTAACAATAATCCAAGAGTCCTTGTGAGACGATACTCGAGTTGTCGCGCCCTAACTACATATTTTTCCAATCGCTCACTTTTTGACGTGCGTGCGACAGCGTGTCACCCTTCCTCGCTCAAATATCACCCTCCAAACACGAATTCATCATCCAATCCATTCTCGATTCAGACCACTCATCTGACCCGCTCGCAATCTACCTCTCAGGGAAGAACAACAACAACAGCAACGTTGCTGAATCTGGAAGAGAGGTCAAGGAAGAAACGAACAAGGTTAGGGTTTTGAGGCAACCTATTGCACCGAAGGAAAATTTACAAGCTCCAGCGCCACCACAAAGGTTTTCGTCTCCAGCGACGGCGAAGAGGTCGAAGAATGTTGTTTCGGTTTTGGTGCCGAAGAGGGATCCTTCACCAAAGGGGGCAGGAAAAGGGAGGAGGTCGGCGTCTCCGGTGCCATCGAAGTGTGTCGTTCCGAGCTTGGTTTCGACTCAGGATGAGAATCGGAAGGTGGTGAAGGAGGCGGCGATAATCGTGCCGTCGAGGTACTGGAACCCTTCTCCGAATGGGAGGAAGCAGTCGTCGTCGAACCCGAGGAGGGCTTTGATTTCTCCGGCGATGAGGTTGTCCGAGGGTCTGAGGGTGACGGATTCTGCCAGCAAGAAGAAGATGGAGACGGTTGCTGCCGGAATCTTAAAGGTGTCAGAAGCGTTGGTTGGTTCCAGGAAGGGGTGGGATGAACAACAACCAGCAACACCTGTTGCTCATGTTGAACCCAAAGAGAAGATTGTGTCCAGAAATAAGATTGACCCACAAGCAATTTTGAGGACTCAGGCTGCAATGTCAAGAAGATTAAGTGATGTGAATGGTCAAAAGCCTGGTAGCAATGATTCTTCGTCCAATGAGAAAACTAAACCTGCTTCTCCTGAAACTTTGCCCCAAGAGAAATCCAATTTTGCATCTCTGGGTATCACCATTCATGAAAAGAAATGGACTGACGGGAGTGTTCCAGTGGATGCAGTGTATGGCAACCTCACATGGCTTGGAAAGGAAGCAATGCAAAGGAAGCTTCTTGCTTCTGCAGCAGCTGTTGAAGCATTAGAGGAGGCCAATGCTACTGAATGCATTATAAGAAATTTAAGCATCTTTTCGAACCTCTATTCAGTGTGTGAGGCCAGAAATCCTTTGCCAACCATAGACCATTTTTTTGCTTTCTATGATGATGTTGTGAAATCAACAGCAATGACTGAATCTGTTGCCAATAATCATAATTCCGAGGCACCCCATGATAGCTTTCCAACAGAGCAGTCAAAATCACTCTCTCTGGGTTGAAGCTGCCTTATCAACTGATCTTCAGATAGTGTCCCTTCTTACTGGCACTGGCATTGATCCTCCATCAATGTTGCAGAAAAGCTTGTCAAAATGACACTCTCTTAGTGCAGCTAAAAACCATCTGAAGGTTTCTCCATTGCCACAATCCAATCTCAGTGATGGTGTGTGGAAAAGAGGTAGTGGAATGAAAGAGACCGTAGAGCTTGGAACAACTTTGCTATCTTAAATGCAAAATTGGTTTCTACATTGTGTTGAGGATTCCCTTGATGTAGGATTTAAAGTGTTTGGAGAGTGTAGTGATGATGGGAAAAAAACTTTGCCTCTGGATGGTGGTTCCATTGTTGTTGTTTTCTCACATTTGAAGCGTGTAAATGCATGGCTGGATCGTGTGGTTTCCAAGGGGAATGACTCACTGACAGATAAGATTGAAAATTTGAAGATAAAGATCTATGGCTTTGTAATTCAGCATGTAGGAACCACTTTTGATAACTCCGCTTCCCCGACTTCATCTTGACTTTTTATTTATTTATTATTATTTTTTGTCATTTAAGTGTTTGGTTTCTGAAATTCATAAGAGGTAGAAACTTCTTCTATCATCAATAGATTGCTTGCTAAATAAATAAATAAATAAGTATATATATATATATATAAAATCTTCCTGGTGGAAAATTCATGAAGAAATACGATCGGTTTTCACAGTCGGGAAATCGATGGAACCGGAAGGAAGCAAATTAATTTAAAATAGATTAGGTGTAGACTTGGTAAGACTTGATGTGAGAACTTGATGGATTTGACATGAATAGTGTTTTTATTAATTACATGAAATCATTTTTTCATGTGTCTTGTAGCCCCCCTCCTCTCTTCCATTCTCTATAAGTACACATTTCTTTCTCCATTCATCATTTTCCTCCTTCACTCACCTACACACTTATTTATTTACTTACACTTACACATTATTCTCCATTGATGCTCTTGGAAGCTTGGAAAACCCTTGCTCATCTTCATCCTCTCATCATCATCAAGGGTATATTTCTTCTTCTCTACTCTTCATCTTCTCAAATATTTGTTTTTATCAACATGCATGTTACTTTTTCATGTTGCATGTTCAAAGTTTTAGTTAAGAAAAATCTTTTAAAAAAATCTTTTTAGCAAGAAACCATTTTTTATGAACTCATATGCATCTCTACTTTCATCCTACATGCTTGCATGTAACAAAAAATTCTTCAAACATATTTCCTATAGGGTGGCCAAAAACCCGATGTAGGAAAGTTGGTGTTTTTGTTCAAAATTTCTTATACTTGATTTAAAGATCCTCTCTCAACTCTTTGTTTGAACCATTATTTGATAATAATGGTTACTACTTTTGGTTGATATATGTTTGCATGTATGTTTTTGAGGGGCTAGGATCCTTGCATGTTGGTTTTATAGCTTGTGGATGATGCTAGAGTGAAGATAATAACTTGGTGTTGATAAACATGGGTAAAATGTGGTTCTGGCAGCATGATATACATTTAATCGTAAGCCCATAAATTTCTATACAAGATGTATTTCTGAAAACTAAATACATATTTGGAAAGAAGACTTTTGTGGATTTAATTTGATATATAATATGTAAGTATTTGGATAAGATGTACCGGGTCAAAACACCTCTCAAAATAGGATCAAATTCTGATTACGAAAATATGCACCTAATTGATTTCATGATGATTTTAAATATGATTTTGAAAGTTAAAAACTTTTATAAAATTTTCTGGGTTGTTAATAAAGTATAACTACAGTTTGGTTGAAGTTTTGGAATTTTTACATATGTATATAAAGAGAAATAATTTCATAAAGTTACAAGTTGGTGAATTCGGATTTCTGGAAAATCCTATACAATCAGAGGCAGTGTGTGATTTTTAATAACTTAATGCCATCGAATTTTGACATGGTACCAACCACAATATGTTTATATATGAGTTGGGTACCTTCAATTAAATTTTCAAAAATTCTAAAGGTCATTTGAGTGATCATTTACAATTTAAACCCACTGCTGTTCTGAAAATGCTTTTATAAAAGAGTTCACCCTAATTTTTTTAGGAAAAATATGATTTTAAAATTAATGTCTTTTAACATGATCAATTAAATATTTTTGGTATAAAATGCACTCTAAACAAGTGTTAAAGTAAATGTTTGAAAAGAAAATCAATTTCCTTGGAAATGTTTGAAGGAAACAAAAGTTTATTTTGGAACTTAAAAGAATTTTATTTGAAAGTTTCAATTGTTTTTAGGAAAAAGAAGATTTTAAAATAAAACAATTTAGATTTTGGAAATAGAATGGATTTTTTTCAAAAACTTAAAGTTTTAAACAAAAGAATTTCAAAGGAAAAGCTTTCTTTAAAAGATTTTATTCAAAAAGAAAATGTCTGATAACTTGGATAAGTTACGAAAAATTTTGGTTTTGTATTTGTTTTTCACTGAACGAAAAATAACGTTGAAAAGTGAACCTAGTAATCGAGACGCCGGGCTACTAGAGATTTATGTTGTGGACAATGTTGTGGACTATGTGTCCTATATACGCTGTTGTGGACTGTGTGTCCTATATATGTTGTTACGGACTGTGTATCCTACAAACGTTGTGATAAAAACTTGGTGAGCGGAATAAAAGGGTGAAAATTATTTTTCTACGACCACAAAGTTCTAGACTAGTGCACAGGTCTAGGACTTTTGTGATTGGACACTCGGACTTTAACATCCTGTGTTGACAATACAAGTTTTAAGACACTAAAAAATTCATGGGTGGTCGTAAGCCTTGAGCCTCGACAAGGAAAGAAATAACACAAATAAAATCTGCAAAACCAAAATGTTTTACATGCATTATTCGGAAGACATGCCATCGGTGTTAATCTGGATATCTTGGCTAAGATATTCAAGACGTTGTATCATTGTGCCTTGATGGACAATGAAGTCCATACGCCTTGGTTACTGTGCCTTGAGTTGGACAGTACGCTATGAACATCCACACATGTTGATCACTGTGCCAGGTGTTTTGGGCAGTGCTGTGGAAAAAACATGTTGTGCCTTATTTGGCAATCAAGCCTGATCAACTCATTTTTAAAACGAAGTTTTGGTCTCCGGAGATTAGGACAGAAAGCTGAAATATAGAAGTGCCATATGTTTTCAAAAACAACGTTGATGCTTTGATGTTATGCCTCTATTTGATAATTTTATGTTGAATATGAATATTTATTTGTACCTGTTGTTTTGTGTTTGGGTATGTAGTCGTCATAATTCATCCATATATTGGTATCTCACCCTTACAATATATCAAGTTTTCCTGGTTTCTTGCCGATGTACCCCGATGCACTAGGGCAAGTGGTGTCGAGAAGCTCCTAACCTCGCTTGGGGATATAAATCACGATCCTTGAAGAGGTGGGTGATTGTTACAATGGTGAGAACTACGGAGTTTCTTTCTCGTAGATGTCTATTTGAATGACCAGCTTAGGATGTTTTTTTTTGGGTTGTGTGTTTGTTGTACAACCCCCTTGGGCATTACATGGATAACTCTTAACTCGTTGTAGAACTTAAATAAAAATAATTTTGCTGGTTTGCTTTTCGGAAAAATAATTTATATATAAGTACTTAAGTGTCAGAAAATGGGTATAAAATTTATTTTCCTGCGGTTCCGGTAAGAACTTAAACATTTTATAAGATAATAACACCACATTTTCACCTATCACTGTATAGATTCTGATCATGTATATAAATTTTGTCACGACCCAAAAACATAAGCCATTATCGGTGCACAGCCTTACAATCCTAGCCTGACAAGTCTATTTTCTTTAGAAACATACTTGAATACATATCTATAACTTTTACCAAAAAAAAAAATTCGACAGAGTCTCCTCTGTAATTTCAACATCCCAAACAAAAACACCTGCTAATATATTTATATTTTCATCCAAAAGAAAGGCTCTTCGAGCCATAAACATTCTATCCAAAATAAAGGCTCTCCAAGCCATAAACATACATACTATCATTAATCAACAATGTCTTAAAAACCTAAGCTGGTCAAACTATGAGACTCTTACTGGATGAGACCCCATGGTTATTCCAGTAAATCAACCTTCTTCACAAGTTGGGACCAATCCCTCCAAGTGGGGCAGAGAACTCCTCTGCATCATCTGTACACTCAAACCAAAATACCATGAATAGAAACCAAACAGAAAAAATGCAAAGGTGAGATACCAATATATGAGTTTTCATGGTAGTCACATACACGACTCACAAGACAACAACACATGAAAACAAAACATAATATAACATCATAATTATTTCACAGGGATTCATTCCCGACAACAAAATGCAATTTTGTAAAAGCTTTCATGTCACTTCAATATTCACTATCTAACTCATATAATTCTCCGGAGATCCTAACTTCCCTTCGTCGAGCATGATAGGCCGCGATAATGCCTATAACACAATTGTTTCGCATTGGGTCAGCCTCTCAATTTAGGTCTAATCCCCAATTGTTCTAGGGTATCGCGTCTCACCTAAATAATATTGAATAGTTCCTGAAGTACATTACGTGCTGGGTAACCTATTTCCATGGCCCGAGGTTGCAAATGCACGAGCCTTTCATGGGTTTTCGAGCCCTAATGTCCCTAATAGACCCAAAGACTAAAGGATCTATCTCTGGTCCGTAACTATCCAATTTGTCGGTTCACCCTTTGTGAATCTGTAGCTCGATACACAATGGCACGTCTGCCACAACGACACATTGACCAGACTATGTATGCAAAACAATGGTTTGTCATTTTTGTTTTTGTGTCGCTTCATTCTTTCCTCATCGAGGGAGTTAAAGCTCCTGACTACTTTTATTCAAGTATTAAATAAACTTTAATACCAACTTAGGATTTCAACCAAAACAATGGTTCACCATCTCCTTCTCAATCGAACACTAGCCCAACGTCTCGGAAATCTAGGTTCTTCTCAGTAGGAACACTAGCCCGGCTTTACCGGCACTTCGAATTCATCCCGATATCTCGGCAATCAGAATCCAGCCCCGATTTATAACTCAGCAATCTAGTTCCTTTCCTTTCCTCAAAAACTCAAACAGGAACTCTAGCCCATACTTTGGCAATCCAGACCTAGCCTGTAATTTCGGCAATCCAGATCTAGCCCGTCGTTTTGGTAATCTAGGTCCTTCCTACTTTCCTTTTTTACACTTGGTTTTTCGTTCAGTGAAAACTAAATCGAAAAACAAAAGTTCAAAAGTTTCTCAACCTTGTGTCATAAATACTTTTTCGTTCTTGTAAATATGTTTTCATAGAAAATTTTGTTCCCACAAATCCATTTCTGAAAACTTAGAAAACCACTGAAATATTTTTCTCAACTTTAAACCAAATATAAAACTTTTGCAATTAAATTTATCAAAGAGAGCATTTTCTCAAACTTTTCCAGTTTTGAACAACTTTTTGTAAAACCTAAAAGAAAATCTTTGTTTTCAAAAGACTTTTCCCTTCAAACACTCTTTTAAACCTTTTCATGAATTTTGATGTTTTTTTTCCATGTTCTTCCTCTTCCTAAACTTTAATCTATTTCCACACTTTCATCATTTGAATTTTCTTCTCACTTTCCAAAACAAAACATCACTTTTCCAATATTTTTTGGGTTAAGGTATTTTATTGATTTAATCTTGATTAACAAGCAATGACCAGTGTCATGCCCTCAGTCAATCACAATCAAGCAATACAGTAATATCATTCAATACATACATAACTCAACAACAACATATACCAAATCAACAATTCCAAATAATATTAAAACACATTTTCAAATTAACATATTATCAATCAAACACACAGGGTACATGACTAGCCAATAAACTCCTCAGCAATGTTATTAAAATCGAACCGGTGATCGACTCGGTCAGGGCACTGAGTTAATGGGTCACTGGTTCAACCGGGTTCAACCGGAGGTCACTGGTTGACTCGGTTTGAACTGGTATACATTAAAAAATTCTAAAACATTCATATATATGACAACATAATTCAGCATGTCCATACTCCAAATTCAAAATCATTACCATAAAAAAAGTATCTAATTAAAAAAATACCAATCAAGGTCACTGGTTGAATTGGATGAACCAGTATATATTAAATATATAAACTATTATGATTGAATTATGTATATATATTATTTTGCATGAGTTGACTCGGTATACATTAATTTTTTTTTTAAATATTCATACATAGGCCAATATAATTTACCATGTTCAGATTGTGGTTCAGATTTAGTAGAAGACATTTCTGACTAAAAAACAATTCAATATTATGGATGAACTGGTATATATTGAATTTGTAAATTTAATATTAATGGACATTAGTGCACATGGTACCTTGGCCTGCGTGTGAACACCAGGCCTCGGTCCATGTGAAATAAGGTTGAACCGGGTTCCGAGTCACCGGTTTAATGCCGAGTCAGCCGAGTTTGCACCGGTTTGGTGATGTCAGCACCGGTTTGAAGTCTCATCTGGTCTAACGTGTTGACCGGACTGGCTATGGGTCCGGTTTCCGGCCGAACCGGTCCGACCGGTCGGTCCAGTCCAGTTTTAATAACACTGCTCCTCAGGCAAACTCCCTTTACCTTTGAAGACCAGAAAAGATCCTCTCCTTGATGCTCCAACAATTTGTTTCCCTCTCAATGATGTCCTGGTCCCTTTGAGGCACATCCATAACAGCTCCAAAAACCACAAGTTGCTCTCCCAAGTAAGCAATAACACAACCATCAACATAGGGAGAGCGTCCAAACGCATTCAACAACCAAAACAACATATCAATCCATAATTCAACATCAACATAAAACCTAATAAATTCAAACCTTTAATTTAACAAAACATAATCAATTTCCAATAAAAAATTGGGAAAAATAGGGTTCATCCCAAAAAATTGGGGAAACTTTGATTTAATTTGAGAATCATGAAATTAACCTTAGAAACCATTAATTACAAGTCCTAATTGCACTAAAACTGAACCAATTTCATGATTGAAGTAGAATGAAAAGTTAGGGTTTTTGAGTGAAATTGGAGAAAATTCAATCTAGACAAGGAACAATGAAATTAGTTTAGGGAAACACTAATTCATAGTCCCAATTGCATAAAAACAAATTTTGATTTCAAATTATAGTATGAAATTAAAGAGCTAGGGTTAGGGTTTTCGAAATCAATTTGGGGATTTTTCAACTAAAAGAGATGATGGTGAAGCACTCAACCAATATGAAAAAGAAAGAGTACATGGTGGCTGATGGCATTTCCGGCGCGACGACTGGCGGTGAATGAGGCAACAGCAGTGGCGGTTTTTTTCCTCCAAAACACCCATGTACCATTTAACACCCCATTTTTACTGTTTTTATGGTTTTTACCGTTTTCTTGTTTTTGTTGTTTTTACTGTTTTTCAATTATCGGTAGAATTTTAATTGTTCATAATTTTTATATTGGATCTAGAAAATGATTTTTAATAAAATAAAATCATAGTTATACTCTACCTTATGGTAGAAATTTGGGTTTAAAATTCAGACAAAACCCGGTCTGCGTTTTCACTGACAGTAAGATTTTACTGGTCAGAAAACTTAATTTTGACCCGCGAATGAAACCGTTTAAATTTATATTTTATTTCCAACCATAGTGGTTATTTTGAAAATTTTCAAAATAAATCGGTTATTATACGATATTCGGGCGAATACTCGATGATCGGGGATCGACAGAATTGAGAACGGAGGTGCAGAGACAAAACCCGACCCCGGATGGATAGGAACAATGACTCATTTGTGATGACTCAAGGGGGTGAGTCATAGGGGTTAGTCACCATGCATTAAATGCATGTAATGATGACTTTTTAAGTGAAAAATCCAAAATACCCATAATCCTTCATTTTAACTATAAGTTTGCCATGACACCAAAGTACTCCTTGGACCCTTTTATCCCTAGTAAGCTCACGGCCACACCTTCATAAGACACACTTGGCATTTCATTTTGCTCATTTGGTTCATGTTCTTCATTTTTCTCACCAAAAACTCTTCAGTCTTACACTTGATTTACAAAGGAAGTATAAGTGTTGTTGGCTTCTTCAAATTCCAAAGGTAGATCCTTGTGATTCATGATCATATCTTCCTTTCCTTTCACAACTTTTCTTCATATCTCAAGTTTTTACAAATTTCAAATTCTTAGATCTAGAACTTCAAAAATCTCTAGAAAATCATAGAAAAATCCTTTTAATGTGATTCCAATTTCTATGATCTTAATATGACTTCTATTTTCACCATCCAAAAGCTTGAAAAATTTGGATATTTCGAGCTATTTTTTTTAGAGTTGGCCAAACCATGCTCAAAATGGGTTTGGTAGTTTTTCTTCATTTTTAACTTGTTGTTTTGTTGATGATTCATGGCTAGGTTTTGGTGTTTCAAACCTTGAGTTCTAGGTGAACATCATCCTCTTGTTTCAAGTGATCAACAAAGGTATGGGGGACATTACCATCATCCTACCTTAGGGTAGACATGTTGATGGTTTACTTAGTGTTATTTAGTGTAAATGGTCTTATAAATTATAAGTATATAATTTGTATAATTTATTGATTTATATGTGTGTGATCCTCTCGGAGGAATGGATTGATGTTTGTGTTTGTGTGGTAGAATTACTATTGATGTTGAATATGATTATATGACTATATGAGAAAATTATATAAATCACTTTTTTAGGCCATTCGGACTTGGCTGTTTAAAAGGGTTCCATGATGTGTTAAATTGTTTGAATAATTTTTATGAGAAGTAAATGAATATATAAGAATATAGAAATTGGTTTGGATTGATTTGGATGTGTATAATGAAAGTTATGGATTTATGAGTCCTTAGGGACTAAATTGCAATTTCTGAGAATTTCAGTGGCTGAACTGAAATTCGTGTTCTTGAATATTAATGTTGTAGTCCTTGATTAGAAAAAACCATAGAAATTGGTTTGGTGTTAATTGGATTAATACATAAAAAGTTATAAGCTTTTTGGTGAAAAAGGACCTTTTTGCAATTATTGAAAAATATTTGGGGCAGAAAAGTGATTTCTGGGAAATTATAGGGCAACTTAAAAATATTTCTAAAGAAGTTGGTTTGGTGTGATTTGGAGTTATAAATAAAAAGTTATTAGGTTTTAAGTGAAAAAGGACTATTTTGTAATTAATGAAAGTTTAGGGACTAAAATGCAATTTTCGAAAATAAATGTAATTCGACAGTTAGAAACTGTTTTTCATGCTTATAAAACTGTTCTAAAACTCGAAAATGAGTTTTGGACTATTAGTGTGTAAAATTGTTGAAAAAGGATTTACGCGATTTACAAAATTAACGACGTTCGGTCAAATTTTAGGAATTTTGTATAAATGATGTAAAATCAGTGTTTCAACTTTTTCACATGAGTAATATAACTTAGGAGAATAAGACGTTCGAGGTGAAGAACCATATCTTTAAAAGTTTGGCTTTTTAAGCCTAAATTAAGTAAAAAGCGGCAAAACCGTTGTTTAATGTTTTAAAGATTTTTGAGGAATTGTTTTGGAGAAATTGATACCTAAGTATCTTTGAGGGATATTACTCTTGAAAATGGATTTGATTTTATCTAAGGGTTTTGGTTTTAAGCCAAAAGGATTTTTGTCTTTCAAGACGAGATTTTATTGTAAAATGTAAAAACCTAAGTCAAGAGTGACTTAGTGAAAATACGAACGTAATAATTTATGACATGGGGTGGACACCACCTTATGTCATAAAGTATGGATAATTTATTATCCATATCCCATAAAATTTAATGGACTCAGAATGATTTGTTTTATTGAAAGCCAAAGAAAAAGGCTCAACTAGAAAAGTACAGAGGAATAAATAATTGGACCTATGTTCCAATCTCATAATGTGCTAGGATTCGTAATCAAGTATTCTAAGAAAACTTTGCACAAAGATGAAAGGTTAGTTGAGAACTTTAGCTTGATGATTAAGTATCGGTGACTCAGACTTAAGGACATCTAGCATCTATTACAGTACGTTGAAAGGATTCTGATGGAATCAAACTATGTCATCTGATGGATAGACGAGAAGAACGCATTTCCGGAAAAGTTTACCTAAACACATAGTGAAACTATGTTCTGTAAGGCTGTTGTGCCTAGGAGATCGAGCTAACACTTTAATGCGGGTGCGAATTTCGTAGTGACGATCTATTGATGCTTGGGGGTGTCGGGGAATGAAATATTCATATAGGCCCAGTTGGTTGCTCTTCTGTGGCATGGTGATCTTGCAATACACCGACATACTCTACTAGACACTATGTATTTTCTGGTAGTGTAGGATGTTCCCGAAAAAGCCAATGTGCACATTGATGACTCTGGATGCATTCTATTGCCCAAGGCTGGTGTAGTCCGGAACAATCCTCCGGACCACTCTCTCTGACTGTTTGATAAAACCATGGTATAGGGGATCAGAGGTCATTCCTTGAGTCTTAGATGTCTCTTATCTAGGAAAAGCGATGCCTTGTGATTATGTTGTTTCGAAACATTATTATTTCTGTTGTGCTGGATGATATAACTGTTTATTGATACTTGTACGTACCTGTGTGTCGTACCACTGCATGTCTGCGTTAAGTGTAAGATGAATGGAAATCTCACCTTATTTCTGTATTTTCTGGTTTGTTGTTTTCTATCTTGCATTGGATGAAGATGATGACAACACTGTTTCTCCATCACATCCTGCTGGAGTTTGAGCGTACTTGGAGACATGGATACCGTCTCGAGGGCTTTAGTATAATGGATTTTTCTCAGTATTTTGTATCTGACCAGTCTCGTTTCTATGTTATATTTTGTGGAGCTATGTCTTTAAAGATATTATTATGATAAACATATTTCAGTCATTTGTTATTTACTGGCGTTGGTATTTCCGCCTTCTTTTTGAAGATGTATGACTGATAATACTTGGAACTTGGTTTGTTTAATATTGATGCATAAGTTGACGTTATATGTTAAAGACTATGTATGGTATTATTGCGAAAGAGAAAAGAAAAAAAATAAACCCGTATTTTTGGCAAAATAATTATTTTCCGTTTTACTCTGTCTTATAAAAATAGAAATGTCACAGACAATGTAACGCCCGAGAAGGGTGTTACATTATTTGGTATCAAAGCTGGCCGAGTCTGTTAGGGTTTGTGGTTTAGGTCTGTCTTTGTTTGTGCTGTGTGTTCTCTGTGTGCTTTTGGTATTATTTCTGGAAGAAATTATATTTTTGGGGTGAGTTTATTGTAATCTACATGACTAATTGATTTTGGTCTTGCAGGATTATAATGGCTCATGGAGGAGGAACTACGGCTATGAATGCAGCTGTGAGAGCAATGTCACAAATGACTGCCACGTTTGTTCGATGTGAGGAAAGGGGAGCTGAAAGCAGAGGACTGGATGAATTCTTGCGTAGAAATCCGACGGAATTCAAGGGAGAGTTTAAGCCTGAGAAAGCTGAGTTGTGGGTTCAATCTTTGGAGAAGATTTTTGCTGCGATGAGGTGTACAGATAACGACAAGGTTACTTATGCTGCCTACATGCTGGTGGGCGATGCTGAGAATTGGTGGAGATGAGCTCTCCAAGTTCTTGAGCATGATCAACAAGAGGTGAATTGGGAAGCTTTTCGTAGGAAGTTTATGGAGAAGTACTTTCCGACAAGTGCCAGAGACGCTAAAGAAATGGAATTTCTACAGCTGAAGCAAGGCAGTATGACTGTAGCTGAATACGGCGCCAGATTTGAAAGGCTGTTAAAGTTTTCTGCCTATCCGAGTGACAATCCACATGAAGGGTGGAAGTGTCGCAAATTCTAAGGAGGATTGCAATATGAACTGAAAGAAGTAGTCGTTCCAATGGAAATATCTGTATTTCCGAGGCTGATGGACAAGTGTAGACATATAGAGGATTTGAAGGCGAGTCGTGATGCTAATCAACAGAGTTATGGACCATCTAGGTTCAATAGGGGAAACTACAAGAATAACAATCGATTCCAGAGGAAGCCATACAACAGGCCACAAGGTCAGCAACAGTTCCAACAACGATCTTTTGGTGGAAGTAGTGGAGGTGCTGGTTCATCTAGGAATGTTCCACAAAAATGCATGAAGTGTGGCATGGGTCACGCAACCAAAGACTGCAAGATTATGGGAATCATTTGTTTTAAGTGTGGACAGCCTGGACATGTTGCTAGAAATTGTGGACGATCTAATACGGAACCTTCGGCCAACAATGTGCGAGCTGCAAGGCCTAGAGCTGGAGGAAGAGTTTATACAATGAGTGGTACTGAGGCCTCTCATAATGATGATCTGATTAAGGGACAGTGTCTCATAGGATGTAAATCTTTAACTGTACTATTTGATTCGGGTGCAACGCATTCGATCATTGCATATGACTGTGCTAAATTGCTAGGATTACATGTGTCTTCTTTACCTTTTGACTTGATTATATCTACTCCTACTGCTAAACCTGTTTTGACTGCTACAGTTTGTTTGAATTGTGTTATCTTTGTAGAAGATAGGAAATTTTTGGTTAATTTAATCTGTTTGACTCTTTCGCAAATAGATGTGATACTAGGAATGGATTGGTTATGTTCTAACCATATCCTGTTAGACTATGCCAATAAATCCTTAATTTTTCCTAAGGATGAGATTTCTGGATTTTTGTCTGCTAACCGAGTAAAAGCTTTTTTGAGAGAGGGAGCTCAAGGATACATGTTACTGTTTTCCTTAGACGTCAAGAGTGAGATTGACTTACAGTCCATACCTGTCGTCAATGAGTTTCTCGAAGTTTTTCCTGAAGATGTACCTGGACTACCACCTATTCGAGACATTGAGTTTGCGATTGATCTGGTACCGGGCTCTGGACCGGTATCCATGGCACCATACCGTATGTCTCCATCAGAGCTAGAAGACTTGAAGAATCAAATAGTGGAACTGATGAGGAAAGAATTCATAAGACCTAGTGTATCACCCTGGGGAGCTCCAGTTTTGCTTGTGAAGAAAAAGGATGGAACTTCTCGCTTATGTGTATATTTTTGTCAGTTAAACAAAGAAACGATTAAGAACAAATATCCACTACCAAGGATTGACGATTTGATAGATCAGTTGCATGGAGCAGCAGTTTTCTCAAAGATAGATTTACGATCTGGTTATCATCAGATTCATGTGAAGGCGGAGGATATCCCGAAGACAGCGTTTTGAACGCGCTATGGGCATTATGAGTATATTATGATGCTGTTCGGAGTGACGAATGAACCTGCTATATTCATGGATTACATGAACAGGATTTTTCGTCCTTATCTAGGTCAGTTTGTCGTTTTCTTTATAGACGACATTCTAATCTACTCTCCTAATCCAGAGAAGCATGCTGAACATCTCAGTATGGTTCTCCAAATCTTAAAAGGGAAAAAGTTATACGCGAAACCCGAAAAGTGCGAATTTTGGTTAGATGAAGTTCAATTTTTAGGACACGTTATCTCGAATGAAGGTATCGTAGTGGATCCGTCGAAAGTTGAAGCTGTTCTAAAATGGGAGAGACCAAAGACGGTAACAGAAATTCGTAGTTTCGTAGGTTTAGCTAGATACTATAGGAGATTCATCGAGGGATTCTCCAAAATAGTAGCACCTCTTACCCAACTAACGCGGAAAGACAAAGCGTTTGCGTCGACTGTAGAGTGCGAGGAAAGTTTCCAAGAGTTGAAGAAAAGGTTGACTACTTCACCTATGCTAGTATTACCTGATCCTAAGGAATCTTTCGAGGTATACTGTGATGCTTCACATCAAGGATTAGGTTGTGTGCTAATGCAAAACCGGAAAGTGGTAGCTTATGCTTCAAGACAATTGAAAATTCATGAGAGGAACTACCCAACGCATGACTTGGAGCTAGCGGTTGTGGTTTTTGCACTGAAAATCTGGAGACATTATTTGTATGGAGCAACGTTCAACGTTTTCAGTGATCACAAAAGCTTGAAGTACTTGTTTGATCAAAAGGAGCTCAACATGCGACAACGACGTTGGTTGGAATTTCTGAAGGATTACGATTTCCAACTACAGTATCACCCTGGGAAATCAAATGTAGTAGTGGATGCCTTGAGTAGAAAATCAATGCATGCGTCTGCAATGATGGTTAAAGGTCAAGAGTTGTTAGAGCAATTTCGAGATATGCAGTTGACAATTGAAATGTCACCAGGAAAGCTTTGCTTAGGTAAGATTACTGTTTCCAATGAATTGATGGAACGGATACGATAAAAACAAGAAAGTGATCAGTACCTACAAGAAGAGAGGGAATTAGTACGACAAGGAGCAGTATCAGAATTCAAAGAGGGAACTTATGGAATCCTAAGATTCGGAGAAAGGATTTGTATACCGGACGATTCCGAGCTCATAAAGTTGATTCTGGAGGAAGCTCACAAGAGTAAACTAAGTTTACATCCAGGAGCAACAAAGATGTATCAAGATCTCAAGCGATTGTTTTGGTGGTACGAAATGAAGAGAGAAGTGATGGAATATGTTGCTTCCTATCTTGTTTGTCAAAAAGCTAAGACTAAACATCAAAGACCATCAATGTAACACCCTGTATTTTACTGTTTTAAATAACAGTAATACATATAAATATGTTTATCAATTTATTTGAGTTTTAGAAAATTATTTTAAATAAACGGAGTTTACCACTCAATCCTACTTGACCGTAGGAAGGTACGATTAAAAATTTAGGTTGGAAATTCAGGTGAAACCCGACCCGTGAATTCCATTGACAGTATAATAATACTGCTCAAAAGACCTAATTTTAATTCGTGAACGAAAGAATTAAGTTTAGTATTTTATTTTCTACAATTCTGTATTTTTAGAATTTTTTTCAGAAAAAATAAAATAATTTACGTATTACGGGCGGAACGTGTAATCGGGTAGACGACGGAAGGGATTTCGGAGTTTCTAAGAGCCGATAGAGGGTTTATCTTAGGATTTTGAGATGATTCAAGGGAATGAATCATATTTGTAAGTCTAGAAGGTTTTACAGGGTTAAAGTGAAAATTTAGGAATTTTACGTTTAAGCCCCTGAACTTTCTGTAAATTACCCTTTTGTCCCTAAATTAGTTTCTAAGTTTTTCCAAGGGAATTGGTCTAGAAGCCTTGTTCCCAATCTCAAATGGTCGTGGCTTAGAAGACCAAAATTTTCTAGTTCAGGGGTTAATTCCATAAAGCCTATTTGAAACTATACAAGTTCCTATGTCAAGCCTAATGTTTCAATTTTCAAGTGGGCCCCACAAAAATGAACCCAAGCCCAAACTAACCCAGCGATGAGTAAGCCCATGAGGATTGATGGCTGCCTCATTTGTTGGATGAATCAAGATTTTTCTAGTGTGTTCCACAATTTTCTACATCATTCTTGATTATTCTATATCATTCTTGATTCTTCTCAAATCTTCATGAATTATCCTAAAATATCTTTGACACATAAATTCAGCCAACAAAGTCAAGATAAGCTTGCATTAAATGTGACAAAATCATCATCATGACACTTTATTGACAATTTGCAAACTAGTCCTTCAACTTTTGGAATCTTTGCAAATTGGTCCTTAGAACTTAATTGCATTTGAATCCTTTAGCAAGACAACTCATCATCATCTAGATCCTTCCCAAGCTGGCGCCACTATCTCTATAAATACCATACTCTCACTTTTCACTTAGTTTCTTTTGCCATTTGTTTCCAAAACCCTAAAGTTCATAAGTCTCTTAGTGATAAGTTTGTGAAGCAAGTTTCTTGAATTTCCTTTGTTATTGATCTTCAAGAGGTAAATTCAAATCTTCATTCTTAATCATGCCTATGTTCTTTAGCAAGTTTCTTGATTCAAGGCTTATAACATAGTTGTTCATCACTTTAAAGTTTGTAACCCTAGAACTTTGAAAAGTCATAATAAATTCTAGAAAAAAATCTAGTGATGATGAAACTACTTTCTATCTTCTTGATATCATGCATATTATCTAAATCCAAGAGCATGATGTAATCAAAAATTTCTTTCCTAAAAATCTAGCCTTGGCCGAATCTATCACATTAGGGTTGGTAGAGTTTTGTTCATGTGTTGTCATGTATGATCATGTATTCTATATGGCATGTATGTGTATACACTCTAATCCATGTTAGTTTCTTAAAATGAATATCTTACTCAAAAATCTTTATGTTGGCCGAAACCCTAGGTGGGTTAGATTTGTTGAGTTTTGTTCAAAGTTTTCCTTAATGATCTTGTTAATCAAGCTATTAGTATGTATGCTTAATAAATCCAAGTTGGTTTATTAAACTAAGAACCCTAGCCCTATGAACCTATTGAGGCCGAATCCATGTATAAAAGAGTTAGGAAGTTTTGAGTTTTAAACTTAGTTATTTAGTCACTAATCTATGATTTAGGTTAATCAAGGATCATTAATCCATGACTTAATCATGATTAGAAGTTTTAGTCATTCAAAAACCCTAGAGGCCGTGACTATGTATTAGGGTTTAGAATGTTTTAGTTTCTTGATTTGTAACTATTTGGTTGTAATGGTTGAAGGTTAGTTGAGTACGACGTTTACGAGGTAACCGAAATTCCGAAGGAATCTGTAAGTTCATCAAGAAGTCTTCAAGAGGTAAGAGGGGAACACCGGAGGATTTATTCAATGGCTATATGATATCCCGTGGTTGTTTGTAATTATTTGTTTGTTAGTATTTATTTATGTTGTTTATTGTTGTGTTATTTGTATCTGTGTGGTTTTAATTGCGTTAATTGTTTATCTGCAATTATATTATGCTACTGTGATACATGATCTGCCTGGGAAATATCTGTGATATAATTATTGGTTGATGTGTGAGAAGCTTTGACGATGGTCGATGCACAATTAAGTAAGTCGGATAAAAGCTTTAAGAAGCTTCGCAAATTATATTCAATGTTTTAACGGTAAAATATTGATATATAAAATTAAAGGGATTTTATTTTGAGAAAAATAAGGAGTTTTGGAAAATATTATTATTTTCATAATTTATTTCTGAAAAAGTGAATTATGAGTCACAATGAGCGCGAAACCGTGAAAATATTTTAGCACTGCTAAATTTTACGTAAGAAAACCCGGAATATTACAAAATATTCTTTTATGAAATTAATTGGTGAAAATAAGTTAATCATGACTTTATAAAATTAATTAAGTGGAAAAAGTTAAGTTTTTGGCTTAAAAGCCTTAAAAATAAGATTTGACGGCAAGTTTGGAAAAGTGTAGACGGCAAGTATTTTTGAAACGGTAGTGCATATTTTGAGAAAATTAAACCTCAAGTGACTCATTAGTTTGTGAAAAACTAAGTTTTTATTTTTTAAGGATTTTATAATGAATTTCTACCTTGGAAAAGAATTTCTGAAAATCCAAAGTTGATTCAACCGTGTTGAAAGTACAGTTGGACTTAGTAACCGAGACGTCGGGGTACTAATGTTCTGTGTTGTGATGGACTCAGTCATTTGGACTTTGAGGGCCTATACCGTATACGTGAGGTATACCGTGTTGAAACATTGAAGATGTTTTTTTGTATCACGAACCTAAGATTGGTGCACCGGTCGAGAGGTGTCGTGATTGAGCACTCGGACAGTGAGGTCCTGTGTTGTGATAAAAGTTTTAACAGTGTTTTAAAACTATGTGAGTCGTAAGCCATTTTGAGCTTCGACAAAGAAATATTGAACACAAAGAAAAGAACAAAGCAAAAGTGTTTTACATGCATTTGGCAGACGTGCCTGCGAGTTGTGGTTTGATGCATCAATTACCAGCGGAAAGGTAATTACGATATTCATTTATCTCATGTGCCTAGTGAGGACATGGAGACCCCATCTTACTTGCTATTGGTGCCCTGATTGTGGACATTAGCAATGTGTTTGGCAGTGTGCCTCGAGGAGCCACACCTTGTATGCCTGACCTTGTGTGCCTATGTGGATGGGAAGATGTTGCGCACCTATTGGTAGAGTGCCAAGTTAGCCAAAGGTGGCTATGGAGTCTGATAAACTCATATTATGTTGGGATATCTCATGAGATTTGGATGAAAATTAGATGATGAATATGAAGTGTCATGCATAATTTTGATGGATGATGTTTGGGGTGTTGAACCCACTGATAAACTATTTGTTTATGAATATTGATATTTGGTAAATGTTGATGTGTTTATGTGGTGGCTAGTATGTAGTTATTGAGTAAGATCCATGTATTGGTTTCTCACTCTTACACATATTCAGATGGACCCAAACATACCCTTGGTACAATCGAGGGTTCGAACGATCACTTTTGATCGTGCACAATATGGTGGTGCCTGGGAGATTAACCTTGGGGCACTCAGCACCACCTACCATGGACCGAGTAGAGAGGTGATCGGAACAATAGAGGAAGGACCACAACAGAGAATTCACGTAGTGGAGACGGTCGAGGTATCTCTACCTCCAGTTTGACTTTACCTACAGTACTTGGAAGAGCACGGATTGATGGATCCGCCTCAACCACATCCTCTTCAGATATTAGGACCTGCGAAACCTCCTGTTGGAGTGGAGATAAATGAGGGAGAGGAAGATCTGGAAGAATACATTGAGGACGATCCTGAGTTTCAACCTCCTGCGGTTGATGATGAAGATTATTCTGAGGATACGGCTGTAGCGGAGGCATCATCGTCTGATTCGTCAGTTGTAGGCGGGATTGATCATCATGATCTTCCCAATGGGTTTCAATAGCTTGACCAGCTTTAGGTAGAATTTTTGGGGTAGTGAGTCTTGACAGTTTTGATCTGGCTTCTGAGAGCCATGAGTTTTGATGTGGTTCTGAACTACTTGTTGCCGATGTGTATATATGTCTTTATTTTCTTTGCTTAGTTTGATGGAGAATAGCCTGTGCTGATGAGGGCTCTTTTGTTATCTCCTATTATAGGTTTCAGGTATGTAAAAAGGTGATGTGTGTGTATATATATATATATATATATATATATATATATATATATATATATATATATATATATATATATATATATATATATATATATATATATATATATATATATATATATATATTGTGTATGTGTGCAATGGTTCTATGTTCTATGTTTTGTTAAAAAAAATAAAAATTTCAGCACTATTTTTGTAAAGAAAAAAAATCTCTTATAAGTATATTTTCCGAAAGTAACCAGCGTTAATAATTTAATTTCCGTTCTTGGGTAGTTGTGTGATGACCCTAGATTAGGGTGTCGCAATCAAGAATGCTACAACCTTTGAACATTCCAAAATGGAAATGGGATAGTATTGCGATGGATTTTGTGACAAGTTTTCCAAAGACCCAAAAGGGACATGATGCGATATGGGTAATAGTTGATCGACTAACCAAGTCGGCTCACTTTTTGCCTATCACCATAAAGTATTCAATGGAGAAATTGACTCAGTTATATATCGGGGAGGTTGTCAGATTACATGGTGTACCTTCGAGCATTATTTCGGATCGAGATTCAAGGTTTACATCGAGATTCTGGTAAAGTTTACAAGGATCACTAGGAACAAAACTCAGATTGAGTTCTACATATCATCCACAGATGGATGGACAATCGGAGAGGACAATCAAATCACTTGAAGACTTACTGAGAGCTTGTGTGTTGGAGCATACTAGAAGTTGGGATGAATTTCTACCATAGATAGAATTCACCTACAACAACAGTTTCCACTCGAGCATAGGAATGACACCTGATGAGTGTGATTTCACCTCATTTTCCATGTCCATTTTGCATGCATTTTCATGTAGTTTAGGCATATTTAAATTTATTTTTAGTTAGTTTTTATCTTGGAACAGGTGAGGCGGTTTTGTGTGTTGTTTTGCAGGAATTTATGATTAAATGCCCAAGATTTGGCCATGATGAAGCTTGGATGAAGATAGAGCCTGAAAAGAGAAGAAAATGAGCCAAGCAGAGTCCATCACGGCCTAGCCGTGATGACCATCACGGCCGTGATGGAGCAATAACTGAAGAGAAAGAAGCCAAAAGTCAGAATCTGTCACGGCCTAGCCGTGATGGCTATCACGGCCGTGACCTGCTAGTTGGACCAGACAGAACCTATCACGGCCTAGCCGTGATGTCCCTCACGGTCGTGGCAGACCAATTGGTGAAGGCAGAAGCGATCACGGCCTAGACGTGATGAGCATCACGGTCGTGATGAATCAAAAAGTGAAGAGGCGCTCAGGACAGAACCTGTCACGACCTGGCCGTGATGGCCATCACGTTCGTGACGTGCGCACGAGTTATAAAAGGCCTCTGGGCAGAACAGAATGACCATCCAGAAACCCTAAAAATAGTCTCTCTGCTGCTGTGGCTGTGTGCATCCTTCCATGGAGTTCCTTCCTTCCTTCATCACTGTATCTTTTCTTTTGCTTTTCTCTTTGATTATGTGAAGCTAAACCCCCTCTTGTTGGGGTTAGATGATTGCTTCTCTGAACTTGGTTGTAACATGATTTGATTGTAATACAATTTCCTATTTCTTTATGAGTGTTTGATTCCATGCTTAATGCTTTCCTAGGTTTGATCATCCTAGGAATGATTTGTTGCTTTGATAGACAATTGAAAGATTGATGTTAAGGCATGCTCATGAATCAAATGCCAAGTAGTTCATGAACCTAGACATAGGTCATGGGGTGCTTGCAATCTTATGAATCTTGACTCTTAATGCAAATTCTCATGTTAATCCACCTAAGACATGGGTTTAATTTGGGATTTTAGGCTCATTCCACCTAAGACATTAGGGTTTGAGTATTTGAGAAGATTTGATTGTCATAATTGAATTAGGAATTGTGTTATTTATCTTTTCATAGCAATCAAGGGAGGATTAGCCTAGTCTAACCCTAACAATTTCATCCATTTGTTATCACATCTCTGTTTGTCTGTTAAGTGTTTGTCAAAATTCCCAAAAGAACAAAAACATTTTATTCTTGTTTGTTTCATTACATGTTAGAGCTACCTTCCATCCAAAAACGATCGCCTAGATAGTAGTCCAATTTGCGAAGTGGTACTTGTCCACGATCCTTGAGGACGATAACTGGTTCTTACCAATTTATTACTTGCAACGACCCGGTACACTTGCCGAGATCGTGTCAAGTTTTTGGTGCCGTTGCCGGGGATCGATGTGCCAATATCACGAGTACCAAAGGGGACTCCTAATTTAGGAATTTTTCATTGTTTTCCTACTGCTGTTTTTCTTTTTTGTTTTCTGTTTTCTTGCTGTATTTTCTGTTTTGTTCTGTTTTTCTGTTTTCATTGAAGCTGCATAATTGTCTATCTGTTGCTTAGCTTGTACGTGTTGTTTCGTTGCTGTTCTACTGCTGTTTTTCTGTTTTTCTGTTCCGCTCTGTTTGTTCCTTGTATGCGAGGTATCATCGACCAAGGTGAACTTCAATTCGACCCTGAGATCGAGAGACTTTGTAGAAGGAATAGAAAGGAAGCCAAGGCAAGACAGAACAGAGAATGAGCATCCTCTACAGTACAAGAGCCACAAGTTGAGTTACCAAGTGTGCAAGAACCACAAGTTGAAGTAGCAACTGTCACCATGGCTGAAGACAATGCACCAAGGAGGACAATGGGGGAGTATACTTCCCCTAGAGTCGATAGATGTGGAACTCCAATCGTCAGACCTGCAGTGGCTTGCAACAATTTTTAAATCAAGGTGTCATTTCTCAATCTTGTGCATCAAAATTAGTTTGGAGGTTTGGAGAGTGAAGACCCTCATTCTCACATTGGCACATTCATTGAGTTGTGTGACACCATCAAGATGAATGGAGCTTCCGATGAGGCTATTCGTTTAAGGCTTTTCCCTTTCTCTTTGAGGGATAGAGCTAAGTCATGGCTTCAATCTCATCCTCATGGGAGCATCATTACTTGGAACGATTTGGTGAGCAAGCTCTTATCGCGTTTCTTCCCTCCATCAAGAATGATCAAGTTGAGATCGGAGATTAATGCTTTTGCACAGAGGGATGGTGAATCGCTTTATGAAGCCTGGGAGAGGTTCAAATCTTTGCTTACCGCTTGGCCAAATCATGAGTTGGAAACATGGCAGCAAGTTGCAACCTTTGTCAATGGGCTCAACCGAAATTCCAGAAGTATGATTGAAGCGGCTGCGAGTGGATCATTGATCCAAAAGACACCCGATGAAGCAAAGGACTTGATTGAAACTATGGCTAACAATGATTATCAAATGCCTAGTTCTCGATCATTGGTCTAGAGAGGTGTTTTGGAGCTTGATGAAATTGGTGCTCTTAAGGCGCAAATGGCCATCCTTACAAAGTAATTGGGGTCCGTTCAAGTACAAAATTCTCAATTACAAACAGTCCAAGTTCAAGCTGCCTCAGTGTGTGATTTCTGTGGAGGTAACCATGCCAATGGCAATTGTGAGATTAATGTGGTTGGAAGTTCTGGGCAAGAAGAAGTGAACTACATGGGAAACCAAGGGCCTAAGAATGATCCTTTCTCTAACACCTACAATCCGGGGTGGCGTAGCCATCCTAACTTTGGTTGGAGACAAGGGCAAGGCTCAAGTTCTCAAGCAAAGCCTCCTCAAGAGAGTTCAAGCAAATTGGAGAATATTCTAGCCCAATTCATGCAAGAAACTCAAGATAATATGAAGAATCAAAATGCCTCCATCAAGAATCTAGAACACCAAATAGGCCAATTGGCAAAGCAAATGACGGAGAGACCTCAAGGACAATTGCCGGGAGATACCGAGAAGAATCCAAGGGAGGATTGCAAGGCAATTACTACAAGAAGCGGGAAAGTGTTAGTTCCACATGAAAAAGAGAGAGAAGAAAAGACGATTGGTGAGGGAGTTGATGAGGTGACTGATGAAGATGTAACCAATGAAGAGCCTGAGACTTCCCAAGCCACTACCCCTAGTCCTATTGTTGTTGAAGCTGAAAAATCACAGAGGGAAAAACTGGTTGACGAAGAGTTTGCAAGAAAGAAAACTAAAAGGCAAATTCTTGAAGAAGTTGACAATCCTAAGGAGTTGCCACCGTATTTCAAGATACCCTATCCTCAAAGGTTGAAGAAGGAGGCAAAGGATCAACAATTCTATAAGTTCTTGGATGTGTTCAAAAAGTTTCAAATTAACATCCCTTTTGCCGAAGCTCTTCAACAAATGCCTTCCTATGCCAAGTTTATGAAGGAGATTCTTACTAACAAGAGGAAATGGAAGGAGGAGACGGTCATGCTCATGGAAGAATGCAGTGCTATACTCCAAAGGAAGTTACCGGTGAAGATGAAGGATCCGGGTAGCTTTACTATTCCATGTACTATTGGTCATCTGAACATTGGAAGAGCCTTGTGTGATCTTGGTGCAAGTATCAACCTTATTCCTCTCTCCATTTTCAAGAAGCTGGGAATTGGTGAAGTCAAGCCATCCGGGATTTCTCTCCAATTGGCGAATCGCTCCATTACGTATCCTTATGGTGTAGTGGAGGATTTATTGGTTAAAGTAGACAAATTCATCTTTCCGGTAGATTTTGTGGTGTTGGATATAGAGGAAGATAGTGAGACTCCGTTGATTCTTGGAAGACCATTCCTAGACACGGGTAGAGCTTTGATCGATGTAAATCAAGGGGAGTTGGTGCTTAGAGTCCAAGATGAAAAGGTCACCTTCAATGTTTTTGAAGCAATGAGACATCCAAGTGACAAGGATACATGTATGAGTGTGGACCTTGTGGAATCATTGACTGACAAGAGTGCGCAACAAACTTTTGAAGATTCATTGGAAGCGGCTCTTATGGGTGAGAATATAGAAGAAGAGGCATGTGAGGAAGAAGTTGAGTTCATGGTTAAATCCCTTGAGGCTTGTCTAGTTTTGAATACTGATGAAGACAAAGTTGTGGAGGATGTGCGGATTGAAGACAAGGGTGAGCCACCTGTGCTATAGTTGAAAGAACTTCCATCTCATCTCTGTTATGCTTTCCTTGGGGTGAATTCTTCATTCCCGGTGATCATTAGTAGCGGATTGAACTCTTTGGAGGAAGAGAAGCTATTAAGGGTGCTCAGGGAGCACAAATCTGCAATTGGGTGGTCTATGTCCGACTTGAAGGGGATAAGTCCCTCATTCTGTATGCACAAAATCCTTTTGGAGGAAAACTTCAAGCCGGTCAAACAACCCCAAAGAAGACTCAACCCAAACATGAAAGAAGTTGTAAGGAAGGAGGTTGTGAAGCTTTTGGATGCGGGTATAATTTATCCAATCTCTGATAGTCCTTGGGTGAGTCCGGTCCAAGTTGTCCCTAAGAAAGGGGGGATGATGGTGGTTACAAATGAAAAAAATGAAGTCATCCCCTCAAGGACCGTTTCTGGATGGAGAGTGTGTATTGATTACAGAAAACTGAATGAGGCCACCAGAAAAGATCGTTTTCCCTTGCCCTTCATTGATCAGATGTTAGAGAGATTGGCGGGTCATGCCTTTTATTGCTTCCTTGATGGATACTCAGGGTATAACCAGATTGTGGTTGACCCAAAGGACCAAGAGAAGACTGCTTTTACTTGTCCTTATGGCGTCTATGCATACCGGAGGATGCCATTAGGGTTGTGTAATGCACCCACGACTTTTCAAAGGTGCATGCTTTCCATATTCTTTGCTATGACTGAAAAATTCATTGAGGTATTTATGGATGATTTTTCTGTGTTTGGTAATTCTTTCGATGATTGTCTGAAAAATCTTGCATGTGTTTTGAAAAGATACCAAGAAACTAACCTTGTGTTAAATTGGGAAAAATGTCATTTCATGGTTAGGGAAGGTATAGTTCTTGGTCATAAAATTTCAGCACGGGGGATGGAAGTTGATAAAGCAAAAATTGAAGTGATTGAAAAACTTCCCCCTCCCATAAATTTAAAAGGTGTTAGAAGCTTCCTAGGGCACGCGGGTTTCTATAAGAGATTTATAAAATACTTTTCAAAGATTGTGAAACCCTTATGCAAGCTCTTAGTAGTTGATACTCCTTTTGTATTTGATGATGATTGCATGCATGCTTTCCAGCTTTTAAAAGAAAAACTCACCACCGCACCGGTCATTGCACCTCCAGATTGGAGTTTGCCATTTGAGTTAATGTGTGATGCAAGCGACTATGCGGTGGGAGCCATTTTGGGTCAAAGAAAAAATAAAGTGTTGCATGTTATTTACTATGCCAGTCGTGTACTGAATGATGCTCAATTGAACTATACCACGACTGAAAAAGAATTGCTCGCTGTGGTGTTTGCATTTGATAAGTTTAGATCCTACTTGATTGGCTCTAAAACTACTGTGTACACTGATCATTCTGCTTTGAAGTATCTCATGACTAAACAGGATGCCAAGCCAAGGCTCATTAGGTGGGTACTACTGCTCCAAGAGTTTGATTTGGATATAAAGGACAAGAAAGGAGTGGAGAATGTGGTAGTCGACCATTTGTCTAGGCTTCCACAAGCAGATGTTCAAGCAAAAGATGAGTTGCCAATTCAAGAAGAATTCCCAGATGAGAGGTTGTTTATGGTGCAAGTGGCACCTTGGTTTGAGGACATTGCAAATTACAAGGCCGCCAACAAGATTCTGAAGGACTTCAATGCACAACAAAGGAAGAAGCTCATCCATGATTCCAAATACTATGTATGGGATGAGCCTTACCTTTTCAAAAGAGGTTCAGATGGAATTCTGAGAAGATGTATTCCGGAAGAAGAGGTTGACGGGGTGTTGACTCATTGTCACAACTCACCCTATGGAGGACACTTTGGTGGTGAGAGAACCGCCATGAAGGTATTGCAGAGTGGTTTGTTTTGGCCCACCATTTTTAAAGACTCTAGAGCTTGGGTGATGAAGTGTGACAAGTGTTAAAGAACCGAAGTATATCCAGAAGAAATGAGATGCCCTTGAAGGGTATTTTAGAGGTGGAGCTCTTTGATGTGTGGGGGATCGACTTCATGGGTCATTTCCCATCATCCTACAACAAGTATATTCTTGTTGCGGTTGACTATGTGAGCAAATGGGTAGAAGTTGTCCCAACTGTGAAGGATGATGCAAAAGCGGTGGTTGGTTTTGTGAGGAAGAACATCTTTACCAGATTTGGAACCCCTGGAGCTATTATTAGTGATGGGGGTACTCACTTTTGCAACAAAGATTTCAATGCGGTGCTTGCCAAGTTTGGGGTCAATCATAAAGTTGCCACACCATATCACCCACAAACCAGTGGGCAAGTGGAGTTGTCCAATCGGGAATTGAAGAGGATTTTGAAGAAAACCGTGAATAATGCGAGAAAGGATTGGGCAAAGAAGCTGGATGACGCACTTTGGGCCTATCGGACTGCATATAAAACACCTATTGGTATGTCACCCTACCAATTAGTATTTAGAAAATCATGTCACCTTCCGGTAGAGCTCCAACATCATGCTGTTTGGGCAGTGAAGGCCCTGAACTTTGATACAAGGCTGGCCATGGATAAGAGACTGCTGCAATTGAATAAGTTGGATGAATTCCGAATCTTGGCATATGAGAGTGCAAGAATCTACAAGGAAAGAACAAAATTTTGGCATGATAAGTACATCCTTCCAAAGCGTTTTGAAGAAGGTCAATCAGTTTTGCTCTTTAATTCACGTCTCAAACTGTTTCCAGGCAAGTTGAGATCAAGATGGTCGGGTCCATTCTACGTCAAGTCAGTTTCTCCATTTGGTGCAGTTGAATTGGAAGATCCATCATCCGGAGATACTTTCACTGTTAATGGGCAAAGGCTCAAGCACTACCTTGGAGGAGACTTTGATCGTCAAGAAGTCTCCATCCTTCTTAAGGCACCCTCTTATTGGGAGGCAACCCAAGTTTTCTTTTCCTTTTCTTTTGTTTTTGATTTCACCTCTTGAATAATTTGAGAAGATCAAGAGGACAAAAATCATAAATTAATAGATTTGTTAAGTGCTTTCAGGTTTAGAGGGAAGGATGAGCAAAAAGGGCAGGGAGAAACAAAGCCAGTAGCCATCACGACCAGGCCGTGACACTGGTCACGGCCGTGATGAGCTAACCATGAAGAACATAAAGGATCATGGCTCGGCCCAGCCGTGATCAACGTCACGGCCTGCCCGTGAGGAGCATCACGGCCGTGACACATTTTTCAGTCCCCCTTTGACTAGGCATGTGAGGCAACACCCGCTACCGCCTTGGTAAGTCGTTCCATTTTTCTTCTCTCTCCAACTTGATTAGTTACATTGGGGACAATGTAAATTTTTAAGCTTGGGGTAGCGGTACTTTTTCATATTTGTGCATTTTGCATGTTGCATTCATATAGGCATAGTTTTGCATGATCACATGATTCGATTGCCCCTTGCTTAGATTTTGCATCCGATTGTGAGAACTTAGTGCCAAATAAATTGTGATAGTGAATTTTCGAACCCAATTTTTTTTATTCTTGTGATAAGGCTACAAATAAAAAAATGCTTGAGATGATCATTGATAGTTGATAATTAGCATGTGGTTCCATAGATTTGTGTTTCTCATTGATTTTTGAACTATTAAATGTGAGCTTTTGAGCCATAAAGGGGTACTCACTAAATTTACCCCATTCTTTGTGATAGAGTATTGTTCCTCTTGGATTGTATTTCTCTAGAACTTGACTTGAAACCATTTTGAAGCTTAAAAATTCTTGAAAACATTTTTGAAAATGATTGAGGCACTAGGTATTTTTCCGGCTTTCTGAGCTTTGATTGACTAAATGCTACCCCTTAGTTGCCCAACTTTGAGCATGAAAGAGAAAATACTTTTCTTGGTACCTTAAATTACTTTGATGAATATGATTGGTATGGCACCTTGTAAAGTATTACAAAAAGGGTGAAAGGTAGTTGAAAAAGTATGGGATGAGAAAATCAGAAAAATATTTCTCTTGAATTGAAAATCTCCCCTCCTCCAAATGGATGAAGATATATAATAATGCAAAGAAGAAAGAAAATAAAAGAGAGAATATAGAGAAGGGGATGACAAAAGGAAATGAGAAATAAAATGAAAAGAAAGAAAGAAAGGTGGAAAAATGAGTCAAAACCCAAAAAGGAATTTTAGAAGGTGTCGTGCCTTGCAATACTTGATATTTTGCTAGCCTTTTGAAATTTCCTTTTCTTGATTTCTCCACCTAACAATAAATCCCACGGCCCCATTACAACCAAAGCAAAAGACCTCTTGATTCTTTGATGTTTTCATTAATAAAGTAGAGATTTGGTTGATAGTCAAGCTTATGGTAGAATTCCTTCCTTGAGGAAATTGAGCGAATTGCCATATATCCTGAAACACTTGAGTGAGGTGAGAAAGAGTGCCCGAATCAGTGAGGATTTGAGTCTAGGAAACCTAAGTGTCTAATTGGACTTGAAATTGATCGTCTCTTGCTGAATTATTTGAAAATGCCTGTCGCTTGGATTAGCTACTCGGGTTCTTGGTTCACTATCTTTGCTCTATGTTTATTTCTTCTGGGCTTGGTGATTGCTTAAGGACAAGCAAAGTCTTAAGCTTGGGGTGATTTGATGAGTGTGATTTCACCTCATTTACCATGTCATTTTGCATGCATTTTCATGTAGTTTAGGCATATTTAAATTTATTTTTAGTTAGTTTTTATCTTGGAACAGGTGAGGCGGTTTTGTGTGTTGTTTTGCAGGAATTTATGATTAAATGCCCAAGATTTGGCCATGATGAAGCTTGGATGAAGATAGAGCCTGAAAAGAGAAGAAAATGAGCCAAACAGAGCCCATCACGGCCTAGCCGTGATGACCATCACGGCCGTGATGGAGCAATAACTGAAGATAAAGAAGCCAAAAGTCAGAATCTGTCACGGCCTAGTCGTGATGGCTATCACGGACGTGACCTGCTAGTTGGACCAGACAGAACCTTTCACGGCCTAGCCGTGATGTCCCTCACGGCCGTGGCAGACCAATTGGTGAAGGCAGAAGCGATCACGGCCTAGCCGTGATGAGCATCACGGCCTAGCCGTGATGAGCATCACGGCCGTGATGAATCAAAAAGTGAAGAGGCGCTCAGGACAGAACCTGTCATGGCCTGGTCGTGATGGCCATCACGGCCGTGACGCGCTCACGAGTTATAAAAAGGCCTCTGGGAAGAACAGAATGACCATCCAGAAACCCTAAAAATAGACTCTCTGTTGTTGTGGCTGTGTGCATCCTTCCATGGAGTTCCTTCCTTCCTTCCTTCATCCCTGTATCTTTTCTTTTGCTTTTCTCTTTGATTATGTGTAGCTAAACCCCCTCTTGTTGGGGTTAGATGATTGCTTCTCTGAACTTGGTTGTAACATGATTTGATTGAAATACAATTTCCTATATCTTTATGAGTGTTTGATTCCATGCTTAATGCTTTCCTAGGTTTGATCATCCTAGGAATGATTTGTTGTTTTGATAGACACTTGAAAGATTGATGTTAAGGCATGCTCATGAATCAAATGCCAAGTAGTTCATGAACCTAGGCATAGGTCTTGGGGTGCTTGCAATCTTATGAATCTTGACTCTTAATGCAAATTCTCATGTTAATCCACCTAAGACATTAGGGTTTAATTTGGGATTTTAGGCTCATTCCACCTAAGACATTAGGGTTTGAGTATTTGAGAAGATTTGATTGTCATAATTGAATTAGGAATTGTGTTATTTATCTTTCATAGCAATCAAGGGAGGATTAGCCTAGTCTAATCCTAACAATTTCATCCATTTGTTATCACATCTCTGTTTGTCTGTTAAGTGTTTGTTAAAATTCCCAAAAGAACAAAAACATTTTATTCTTGTTTGTTTCGTTACATGTTAGAGCTACCTTCCATCCAAACACGATCGCCTAGATAGTAGTCCAATTTGCGAAGTGGTACTTGTCCACGATCCCTGAGGACGATAACCGGTTCTTATCGATTTATTACTTGCAACGACCCGGTACACTTACCGAGATTGTGTCAGCACCCTATGAAGCTTTATATGGTCGACGATGTAGAACACCTTTGTGTTGGTACCAAGATGGAGAAAGTTTGGTGTTGGGACCAGACATCGTGCAACAGACAACAGAAAAGGTGAAAATGATTCAGGAGAAAATGCGGACAACTCAGAGTCGACAGAAGAGTTATGCGGATAAGAGATGACGACCTCTGGAGTTTGAGGAAGGCGATCATGTGTTTTTTAGAGTCACCCCATGACTGGGGTTGGCAGGGTAATTAAATCCAGGAAACTTACTCCTAAATTCATTGGACCCTACCAAATTCTTCATCGAGTAGGTCCTGTAGCTTACCAAATTGCCTTACTGCCTTTTCTTTCAAATCTTCATAGTGTTTTTCATGTGTCTCAATTGCGAAAGTATATTCCTGATCATAGTCATGTCATAGTACCTGATGTGAACACCCCATTTTGACCGGGTCTCTTAGGCTTCACTAAAAATTCAAAAAATTTCAAAAATAAAAAAAATTTGCGAAGAAAATAAATAAAAATAATAAAAATATTTTTAATTGGGCCAGATCAGTTAAACCCATTTCATCCTCCTCCAACAAACCCTAGCAACCACTTTATTTTGAATTTGAATCTATCTCTTAATTTTTGCAGATAAGGCTCGGCAGTTTTTGATCCTATTTCAAATCGGTGATAGGAATTTTAAAATCTTGGCAGATTTTTTTAGGATGAGATCAGAACGAATTCGCATCATAAAATCACAATAGGGGGTAAATCCCTTAATTTTAGTCAAACAAGGCTCGACGGTTTTTCAAACTAGAGATAAAATTTTTAATCTTTAACAGATTTTTAGGATCAAAATGGGAACAATTCGCATTATAAAATCACAACAGAAGTCACAGAAAGGGAGGGATTTTTTTTCCTGAACAGAAACGGGAGCAAACAAAAAAAAGAAAGAAAGGAACCAGAGAAAAATTTCAGAAAAAGGAGTGAGAGCGGAGAATAAAGAAAAACTTCAAAATGTCTCTCAGAGTGTTATGAACAACATAAGAGAGGGAGAGGAGAAATTGCTCAACAAAACATACACAAACAAAATACTCATAATCAAAAGGAGAGATCCAAAAGCCATCCTCACACCTCATGGTTGTGAACTCCTTCTAGTCACTGCCGCACCAGAACCCATCCGCCCCGCGCAGCGCCTCGGTCTATCGTGCAGCACCGCCTTGCATCCTTCAACTCGGATCTTCAGCCGTCCTTCCTCGTCTGCATGCCTCAGATCTCCGCGAATCCATCGCAGGACCTCCGGCCCCATCGTGCATGAACCACACCGCCACTCTGAGCCGGAACTGCCGCGTCTTGATCCCAAGCCACCACCTCCTTCCTCGTTTACTCTGCTGCGTTTTGCCTCTGCCATTTGTGTTGTTTTGTTGTTAGTAGGTTCCGATTCTTCTTTGCCTTTTGTTTTTATTCTCTGTTTATTTTTTTATTTTTATTTTATCTTTTTTCTTTTTTTAGTTCTCTGTTTGTTTCTTTATTTTTATTTTATCTTTGTTTCTTTTTTTTAGTCTGACCTAACCTTCTATTTTGTAGTGTTTGGGTTTGGTTTGAGTGTCTTGTTGGGCTAAATATGGTGTTGATTTTGATGTGAGTATTTTAATGGGCTGGTCACAAAGCCCAAGTCAAAAAATGCTATAAACACTTATATGAAGTCAAACTTTATTTTTATTCTTTAATTTTCCATTCGTAAGCAATAAATTAAATAAAATAGAATATTTTTATATATATATATATAGATAATCTTAGGATTACTTTGTGAGAGGTATCACATTTAATCCCTTAGGTCTAAGATCGTTCTGTGGACGTTTGTGCCATGTTCTATCTTACTTAGGAGTTTTCGATAATAAAAATAAAATATATAAAAAACCTTCTTTTTTAAAAAAATAAAATGAAATAAAAACTTTTTTCAATAAAATTTAAAAATAAACCAACAAATAAAATATTTTCTACAAGAACTACGTGGCTTTGAGTTTCCCATTGAAGCAAGGAATACGTAGGAGCGGGATCAATCGTCTCGTCAAGCCAAAATTAATTGTTCCATTATTTTTGTGTTCTTTTTAATTTATTTAATGTGAATAATTAATTAATAATTTATTTAATATTTTTGGGTTGCTCTATGACAAGTGTCATGCTCAATCCCCTAGCTTAGAGGTTACCCTATGGACTTACGTGCTATGTCCAACCTCATTTAGGATTTATCAATAATTTTTTTAAAAAATAATAATAAAGAAACATAAAATAAAAAAATATTAATAAATAAATAAATTCTTCCTTGTAAATATTTTTGGGGTAAACAATAAATAATTTAACTTCGTGCAATTTATTTTAGGTATCATTCTTAGAATGGGCGATGTAGGGTGCCTAACACCTTCCTTACTCGTAACCGACTCCCGAACTCAACTTGGTTCCAAAGACCATTTTTTTAAAGGTTTTTCCAATTTTTCCTAAATTAAATAAAATTGGTGGCGACTCTACTTCTCCTTAAAATTTCTTTTTATTGTCGTCCCCGTCGTAATTTTTGGTTGCGACAGATGGCGACTCCACTGGGGACATTTTCTAGAGTCAAGCCTAAGTAATGAGTTATGCATTTTGGTATTTATTGTTTACCCCCTTTTATTGTTTTCTTTTATTTTTTTTTTGTATATATTTGATTCCTTTTTGATTTAATAATTATTATTTACATTAGGATAGAAGACCATGATATTTTTATTTTTATTTTGTTTGCTTGTCGAGCAGGTTCAAGTAGTTCTGTATTAGGATTGTACAGGTTTGCATGCCTCCACCACACACAACACCGACACTCATTTTGACACACTTTCATCTCTACACCCGAGCTTGTGGGACCTTAAGGATTAGGTGGTGACTCAGCATTGTCATTGAAGGCCTAGTGCCTCTCTGATATTTGTTGACTCACCACTCGGATTATTACTAGTGTCATGGACTTGTCATCCTGGAGGGTATATCCCTACTTGTGATTAGGTTCATGAACTAGGTCATTGACAAGGGCAATCTGGGGACCATGACCTTTAGAAGTCTAGACACATCCTAAAGTTTACACACCTAAATTGACTTAGTGGCCGCTCGACTTAGAAGTTGCCATCATAGGTACCCTTGATTAGGCCCTACCTCTTAAGACAATTGGAGGCATACCATATCTCTCTGGTGTTTTTCTATCCATTTACTTATTTATTTGTTTTTTTTACTTCATTTCCCTTTGTGTTTTAACTAATGAATAATAAATAAATAAAATACATATTATATATACATATATATATATATATATATATATATATTTATTTTTATTTTTTATTTTATTTTATTTTATTTTATTTTTGTAAAATATCTATATTTTTTTTAGGCGATTCTCTTTTGTGGAGGAAAGACACTATCTGTGTAGCAAGGAACGGAAATGTCTAACTCTAGCAATGCAATTGGCCTGAAGAAGAATATTAGAATTGACGTGAAAATCAATGATGTGAAGACTTTAATGGAAATCAGTCGCTTGATGCCAAAAGAAGTATGTTCAGAGTTTGCAAGCAAGTATGGGAAGATTTTGGACTTGTTACACATACATGTAGATGCTTTGGGCTTGAGTGCTTTGGCCCAATATTGGAACCCGAATTTGAGGTGTTTCGAGTTGCCGAATTTGGATACGACACCGACTATAGAAGAGTATGAATACATGCTACGGATGCCTCTTCCAAGGGAGTTTCGTGTTTATTTCTATTATGGCCAGCATGTTAGTGATGGGAAGGTTGCGGAGTTGTTGGGAATTCTACCGAAGCCATCAGACAAAATGGAAAAAGGAGCTGTCAGAGGTCTGAGGCGAAGATTCCTTGAAGTCTATCTCCAGGAGCTAGCACGACAAAATAATTGGGTTATCTTCAAGCGGGTGTTAGCTTTAACCATTTATGGGCTGGTGCTTTTCCCCTTTGTACCAGATATGGTGGATTATGCAGCCTTGGATGTCTACTACAAGGTCGAAGAATATACTGTGAACCCTGTTCCCTCAATTTTGGCAGAAACATTCCTATCATTGCAAGTTTTCCATGAAAATCAACAAGGCAAATTACGATGGTGTGCACAAATGTTGTATGTTTGGATCGTGACTCACATGTATGCTCGAAACTATGTTAGTGGGATTGATGACCCTTTGAGGAGATTCCATCACATTCCGATAAAGCCGCACAAACCCAACGAATGGAGACAAGAATTTGATGGGGTTGATTCGAAAGCTTTTTGCTAGATGTGTCCTTGGTATAAAGGAAATACAGTCATCTTCAGTTGTGGGAATTTCTCGAATATTCCTTTGATGGGACCAAGGGGTTGCGTGTCATATTCTCCGGCACTTGTGATTCGACAATTGAAATGGGCTCAACAGGAACCACTGGAAGAAGTGTTAGGTGGAATTTCGTTCTTATATCAAGAATGAGAGGTTGTCAAGAATACAACAATAGCTATTAGATCCGCCTGGAGCAACATCAGGGTACTAGGATCAAATGAGTTGGGGAGACAAATTATTTCTCGTACTAAAAACTACGAGGCATGGAGGAAAGCAAGGAAAGACAACCTTGTTATTTCGAAACCAATCCCGCATGAAGATGAAAATCCGCAAATGGAAGCAGAAATGTTAAAGAAGATCGAGATTATGATGGCCCAGATGGGAGTGCTAGAGGAAAAGAATGAAACAGATCAAATCACCATCGTCACGCTCCAACACCAAATCCAGAAGTTAAACATGAGGATAGAACATTTGAAAGATGAATGTGCCGATGCATATGAAGTCGCAACTCCAGCAAAGAGAGCGAGGAAGGGGAATATGAAAGAGTCAGAAGTTCGAGGATTACTAGCAAGGATAGAATATCAAAAAAAGGCATTGGCACAAATCTTCAAAGAAAAAGAAGACTTGGGGGCAAAAATCGAAGTGCACATTCAGACAATCCGGATGTTGGAGGAAAGCATAGGATCTCTACAAGAAGCCTTAACTCATGCTGAGCGCTATTCTGATGAAGGTTGGAATGCAGCTGCAACTATACGCGAATCATTGAAAAAATCACAAGAGAAAGAGCAACAGTTATGGATTAGGGTCCGGATGTTCGAAAGGGAGAAAAAATAGTATGAGGATGAGATCAGACAACAGGAAGAATGGCTAGAGAACTGGGAATCCGTGGCAAAAGATTTGAAGGCTGACAGAGATGCTTGGATAAAAAGATATGAACACCTCTCAGGAAGTTTGCAATACCATACCTATCAATTTGTGGGTCACCTCGAGGAAGCATTAGTCCAAACTCGCATGAATGACGGATCTACAATACCTCCAAAAATAGCTCGCTTCATGAAGTATTGTAGGGGTCTTGCTAGCGGATTCAAAAGTAAGACTTTAAAACTTTTGATGTAATTCTGTTAGATGGGAGACATTGTATTTTCTCTTCAAAGAAATAAAAGCCATTTTTTAGGTTTACATCCATCAACGAATTCTGCTATATCTTATGGTGTGTTACAAGTAGGCCTGTATGATTGCATTGCTAGTGAATGATGCTGTCTATTGAGGGACACATGTTCCCATGGATTTATCATCAACCACGCATTAACCTAAGGGGGATGTGCCCCTAGAGTTATGTGTCGGGATGAAGTTGCTTGCTACAAAAATGGTCTTTCCTTTGCAAAAGGAAGAATTCATGGTCCTTTCGAAGCATACTTTTATCTTTCTTAATAATAAATAATAATGACAAGAAAAATTGTATATATATATATATAATTGTGACTCCGGCAAGTGTACCGGGTCGTCGCAAGTAATAAAAACACGGTAAGATTCTACCGAGGTCGAACACAAGGATTGGGTTACCAATTCGACTAAATTGTCAAGAAATCCGATACGTTGGTTAAGCAATAGAAGGTGGTTGAGAGAAAGAGATTGAGATTGCGAATTCAAGAATCGATTCAAATAACGCTACGGTGATTAAATTCAGAAATAAAAGCATCTAAGGTTTCGAATCCACCTACCCAATCATGCAAAGTACCCAAGTGATGATATTCTCCTCCCTAAGTTCAATTTTAATGTCAACCGGGACACCTAAATTCTCCTAAATCCACTTCCGTGCTCATTAGGACGTATTCGATGATTTGAGTTAATTACTTGCTAGGTCTCTTAACCCTAATCTCGAATTCTATTAATTCTTGTTCCCTATAGGTTGCATCGATCTCCTACTCACTCTCGTGCAATACTCGATCGATGTTCCCAATTCAAGTTCTAAAACGCGAATCGCCGCTAGGCCTCAACACGCTTAACTAGTCGATCACGCTAGCATATAATCGACACAATGAAAACAGAATTGGAAAATCATAATTGAATTAAAGGAGAGAGAGTTACATTACATGAACGCTATGCCGCCATGGGTGGCTTCATCGATCCCCTAGACAAGAGGATTAGTTCCTCATGTCCGTAACAACAACGCACGTACAATCGGAATTCATCCTAAGCCTAAGAATTAAGAGAGGAGAAAAGAAGAAGAAATCCCAGAATAAGGGTTACAAAAGGTCTCTGAAAATTATGATCCAAAAAGTCCTCCTTTCTGTTCTGATCTGCTCTATTTATAAGGAGGCCACGCGTCACGGCCGTGACGGTCATCACGGCCAGGCCGTGACGGCTTCTCGCGCGCGCACTCGGGATTTGAACATTCGCGACGCGAAGGATGTCTCGCGACGCGAGCCCGCTCTTTCACGGCCCGTGATGTGAATCACGGCCAGGCCGTGATGTTCTCTCGCCTTGTGTGGATCTTGGGTCACGGCGTGATACATATCACGGCTAGGCCGTGATGGTCTCCCGACTTGTATGGTTTTTAGGTCACGATCAGTGATAAGCATCACGGCTAGGCCGTGATGGTCTCTGACTCTGGTACTTTTCTGGAATTCACACACTCGCGACGCGAAGGACGTCTCGCGACGCGAACCTTCCTTTCACGCCCCGTGATGAGAATCACGGCTAGGCCGTGATGGTCTCTGTCTCCCCAGATCTTCAAACTCTCGCGTGGCGAGCTTTCTCTCGCGGGGCGAGAATCTCCAGAATGGCAATCTCCACAATTTCTTGACTTTTCTTAATTCTTAGAGCTCACTTATGGACCTGAAAACAACACAAGCAACCACAAGCGTAATTCTATCCAAAATAACCTAAAAACTACACAAAAGACGCAAAACGAGTCAAAGTCCAACTTAGGAACAAAACAAGGCAAATTTGGGCGAAAATGAGAGTAAACTCGAATAAATTGGCACGTAAACCCTAGTTCATCTAGTCATAAAACTAGATAAGCCAGAGGCTTATCAAAATACCCCCAAACTTAAACCTTGCTTGTCCCCAAGCAAGCTTAAAACTCAAAAACGACTCAAGACTTGGCAAGCCTAAAGATCTAATCAATTTCGCACAAATTTCATGCGACTTTACAAAACAGTTTTTCTTCTTTGATTCCCCCCTTTTTTCATCAATGTAGTCCCCACATTCATCTACTTTAAACAATTGAGAAATTATCATTCATGCCATCATTACTCTAAGTTGAGGCTCAAAGATACACACAAAGGAATATCACCTATTTCAAACAATTTCCTTCCTCACAAGGGCATTTAGTATTTCACTCATTCGCTCAAGTTTGTCTAGGCTTTCAACTTTTTCACTCAATTTCACTTATCAAGAGCACTTCCCATGAATTTGATTTTCATCTCAAACATAGTTCCCACGAAAACATGTATGCAACATCAGAAGGTCTTTTAAAGGTTGTAATGGGGCCTGGCTCAGGGTAGGATAATGAAGGATATTTAGGCTTAAGTCCCTAGGAACTAAGAGAGCATGAGCATTTTGACACTTTTTCCACTCAAGTTCCTTTCTCCATTTTTCATTTGGGTTCGGGTGACTACAACCTTTTCCTTGATATTATTTTTGTTTTGCCCCTTTTCTTTTGGCAATTTTTGTTTTCTTCTTTTCTTTTCTTTTCTTTTTGCCTTGGGTCAACCTTTATTTTCTTTTTCTCATCCCAATATGACACATACCTTGTAGCCACCCCAAACTTAGTTTCTCACAACCTTTCTCTTGCTCATTTCCATGCTCTCCTAATCCTAAGATTGGGTTAACATGGTTTTTCAGATTTTGGCTCGTAATGTAGGGTCATCAAGAAACAATAGGTCAATTGGGCTCAATTTGGCTAACTAGGGAACATGCATTAGGGATGGTTCTTTTCAGGCCAAGTAGTTATTCAAAGAAAATTGCCTAAATCATTTGATGCAACACATAATCATGCAAACCATATAGAGATTCAAGCAAATTCGGGAAAGTGAAACTTAACAGAGATTCACACATTCAAAAACAGAGTTGGAGGCTCAAATCCTCACCTAGACATTTTGCAAATTGTTTGACCGAGATACGATTCCTAGTGTGTGCATCCCCTCACCCCAAACTTATCATAAATCAAGTAATCACAACAAAATCCTCAAAGTTCAGTTTTCAATTTTTAAGTGGGGATAAACTTTTCTAATTTCAGAACTTAGGGGAAATCATCAATGGTCAAATAATTCATGCAATCAATCTATGCTAAATTCAATTAACATCCAACAAGCTTGCCGACACGACATTCATACAAAAATTCTTGATCTTCTCAAATTATTCAAGAGCGACAAACAAAAACAAAACAAAAATCAAAAACAAAACAAAGTTAGGAGAAGAGAGGAATACCTAGCTTGGGTTGCCTCCCAAGTAGCGCTTGTTTAACGTCCCGAGCCTGACTCAAGTCACCCCAGAGGGTTAATCCGGAGGAAGATCCTTCTTGCCATGCCATTCCTTGGCCTGTTCTTTGTAGGTTTGTGCACTTTTATATACTCGCAAGCTGTTCCCGGACAGCTCATTTAAGCCCAGCATCCTTCTATAATCCGCACGCACTCTCCACTCCGCGATGGTCTTTTTTGGGATCAACTTGTTGTCTTTATTGACCACCACGGTTGTGCTACCTTTCAACCTTGGTGCTTTACCCTTCTTTTTCTTGCCCTTGCAACTGAGCTCTTCCTTTGCACATTCTTCCCTTGGGAGACTCGGTATGGGTTCCATGTCTCGTAGCCACTCAAGGTAGACTTCATCCCCCGAAGGGCCTTTTTCCTCACTGTCTTTCTCATGAGATTCTACTGACATCTTGTTGCAAGTGAAGGATCATTGTCTTCTCGAGTTGCCTTTACCTTTTCAGTTGGGTCCACCACATCCACTCGATACACTTCCGACCTCTCTACAGGGTGCTTCATTGCTTCAAAGAGATTGAAGACTACCTCATCATCTTGCACCCTTAGAGTGAGTTTCCCTTGCCGCACATCTATCAAGGCACCCCAATGGCCAAGAAGGGCCTACCCAAGTATGAGAGGAACCTCGGCATCTTCGTCCATATCAAGCACTACAAAGTCCGCCGGAAATATAAGCTTGTCCACCTTCACCAACAAGTCTTCGACCACCCCATAAGGATATTTTATAGAGCGGTCGGCCAGTTGGAGCGACATCCGTGTATCCTTAACTTCTTGGATCCCCAACCTCTTCATCATAGAGAGGGGCATCAAGTTGATGCTTGCCCCTAGATCACATAATGCCTTCCCTACAGTCATCCCCCCAATGGTGCAAGGTATCGAAAAAGAACCGGGATCCTTCAACTTTGGAGGTAGTTTTCTATGAAGAATGGCACTACACTCCTCGGTCAAAGCAACCGTTTCTTCATCTACTATCCTCCGCTTCTTGGTGAGAAGCTCCTTCATAAACCGGGTATATGATGGCATCTGTTCCAAGGCTTCCGCAAATGGAATGTTAATCTGAAGTTTTCGGAAGACATCAAGGAACTTATTGAATTGCTTATCCTGTTGAGGCTTCTTCAATCTTTCAGGATACGGTACCTTCATGTAAGGTGGGAGGTCTTGGGGTTCAACCCACTTCTTTCTACGGAACTCTTCATCTACAAGCTTCAGCCTTCCCCTTGCTCCGGTGCCTTGTCACTTGCCAACCCTTCTTTCTCTGGTTGCTCTTCCTCAACGGGTAGTTGTTCCGGGGCCTTGCCATCCTGAGAACTAATTGCACCCCTGTTAGGTTCCAACACCCTTCCGCTTCTAGTAGATATGACGTTGCATTGTCCCTTGGGGTTGTTCTCGGTATTACCTGGGAAAGTTCCTGGGAGGCGCTCATTAAGTTGCTTTGCGAGTTGGGCCATCTGTGTCTCTATATTGTGAATTGCCGCCCCTGTATGCGTTGTTAACTTGTCAACTTTCGTATTCACTGTGTCTGTGTTGATTATCATCTTTTCCATTGCTGCACTCATCTTCTCAATAGCCAGCTCCCACGGTTGTCTTCCACCATCTGTTATTTGCAACTGACTAGGCCCTGGAAGAGCCTGCTGGGTATTGCACTGTTGAATTCCAATGTTCGGCCTTATACCCTGCTGAGGTTGTTGCCAATTCTGCTGAGGAGGTTGTTGACCGGTTAGACCACCATTAACATTACTCCAAGCGAAACCCGGATGGTCTCTCCTCATGTACCCCCTATTTTGATTCTGATTGTAGTCATTTTGTCTGTTCCTCTGATAGTTATTCTGGGGCACAGTGTCATAAAAGTTGTGGCATGAGTCCACATGTTCCTGAGGGAAGTTGAATGGACAGTTTCGAGTGTCATGATCTCCATTACAATTACCACAACCTGGAGGCATTCCCTCGTGTATCACATTAGCCTTCTTGTTCTCTGACAAAGCCGCCACTTGCATCTTCAACAATCTGTTTTGCTCAAGAATGGCCTCCATTGCCCCAGAGCTGATTCCATTTGAGGTTTCCCTTCCACGGTTGTAATCATTATATGACATTTTCTCTAACAATGCCCATCCATCCTCAGCTGATAAATATGAGAAAGAACCGCCACCGCGGCATCACAGTTCATCTGATAGCGTCCCCTCAACCCATTAAAGAAGTGCTGAACTTTTGAGACCGGGTCAAAGAATGCTGAAGGGCATCTTCTCAATAAGCCATTGTACCTCTCCCAAGCTTCATTATATGTTTCATCCTCCGTTTGCCTAAATGAAGTGACGGCTATTCTTGCTTGTGCCGCCTTCTGAGGAGGAAAGTATTTGGTTAGGAACTTCTGTGCCATTTGCTCCCATGTTCCGATCTTTGTTCCTATCCAAATCACAACCCAATCGCGAGCGACATCCCTAAGAGAAAGAGGGAAAAGCCGCAAGCGAAACTCATCTTGAGAGACTCCCCTGGTCTTCTGCAAGTCACAAGCTTCAAGGAAGCGAGTGATGTGTCTATGAGGGTCCTGTTTGCCACTCCCATCAAACTGATTTTCCCGGAGCTGGAATGTGACACATGCTTCAACTCTGAAGGAGTCTGTGTTCAGGTTGCCCCTCACAATAGAAGAGTCACAATCTCCCAAGCTTGGTAGATCGTACTCGAAGAGAGGCTTGTAACGAGGAGGAGGAGGAGGAGGATTTTCTTCAGCCATGCCTTCTATTTTAATTGCTTCCAACCTCTTCCTTTCTCTGGCCTCTTTTCTTAACTGCCGCTCGGTCCTGGTGATCTCGAAATCAAATAGCAAGTCCTCTTGTAGGAGGGTACCTCGCATACAAAAACAGGCAAAGACCAAGTGGAATCAAAGAAGCAGAGAAAAATAATAACAATTAAATAAAATAAAATAAAAAAAACTAAAAGTCAGCTTAACCAAACAGCCGAATTTCCTAAAAATTAGGAAAATTGGTTGTGCCAATCCCCGGCAACGGCGCCAAAAACTTATTGTGACTCCGGCAAGTGTACCGGGTCGTCGCAAGTAATAAAAACACGATAAGATTCTACCGAGGTCGAACACAAGGATTGGGTTACCAATTCGACTAAATTGTCAAGAAATCCGATACGTTGGTTAAGCAATAGAAGGTGGTTGAGAGAAAGAGATTGAGATTGCGAATTCAAGAATCGATTCAAATAACGCTACGGTGATTAAATTCAGAAATAAAAGCATCTAAGGTTTCGAATCCACCTACCCAATCATGCAAAGTACCCAAGTGATGATATTCTCATCCCTAAGTTCAATTTTAATGTCAACCGGGACCCCTAAATTCTCCTAAATCCACTTCCGTGCTCATTAGGACGTATTCGATGATTTGAGTTAATTACTTGCTAGGTCTCTTAACCCTAATCTCGAATTCTATTAATTCTTGTTCCCTATAGGTTGCATCGATCTCCTACTCACTCTCGTGCAATACTCGATCGATGTTCCCAATTCAAGTTCTAAAACGCGAATCGCCGCTAGGCCTCAACACGCTTAACTAGTCGATCACGCTAGCATATAATCGACACAATGAAAACAGAATTGGAAAATCATAATTGAATTAAAGGAGAGAGAGTTACATTACATGAACGCTATGCCGCCATGGGTGGCTTCATCGATCCCCTAGACAAGAGGATTAGTTCCTCATGTCCGTAACAACAACGCACGTACAATCGGAATTCATCCTAAGCCTAAGAATTAAGAGAGGAGAAAAGAAGAAGAAATCCCAGAATAAGGGTTACAAAAGGTCTCTGAAAATTCTAATCCAAAAAGTCCTCCTTTCTGTTCTGATCTGCTCTATTTATAAGGAGGCCACGCGTCACGGCCGTGACGGTCATCACGACCAGGCCGTGACGGCTTCTGCTTCTGGCGCACTTCTGGGATTTGAACATTCGCGACGCGAAGGATGTCTCGCGACGCGAGCCCGCCTTTCACGGCCCGTGATGTGAATCACGGCCAGGCCGTGATGTTCTCTGCCTTGTGTGGATCTTGGGTCACGGCCGTGATACATATCACGGCTAGGCCGTGATGGTCTCTGACTTGTATGGTTTTTAGGTCATGGCCGTGATAAGCATCACGGCTAGGCCGTGATAAGCATCACGGCTAGGCCGTGATGGTCTCTGACTCTGGTACTTTTCTGGAATTCACACACTCGTGACGCGAAGGACGTCTCGCGACGCGAACCTTCCTTTCACGCCCCGTGATGAGAATCACGGCTAGGCCGTGATGGTCTCTGTCTCCCCAGATCTTCAAACTCTCGCGTGGCGAGCTTTCTCTCGCGGGGCGAGAATCTCTAGAATGGCAATCTCCACAATTTCTTGACTTTTCTTAATTCTTAGAGCTCACTTATGGACCTGAAAACAACACAAGCAACCACAAGCGTAATTCTATCCAAAATAACCTAAAAACTACACAAAAGACGCAAAACGAGTCAAAGTCCAACTTAGGAACAAAACAAGGCAAATTTGGGCGAAAACGAGAGTAAACTCGAATAAATTGGCACGTAAACCCTAGTTCATCTAGTCATAAAACTAGATAAGCCAGAGGCTTATCAATATATTATAAAAAGGGTTACTGATTAGAATAATTGACGATTTTTCGTAGAAGAGCTAAAAACACGAATTTGAGGGTTCGAGAATAATTGCGCTACCTAAGAAAGACAATACCAATCAAACCCGAGTTTACAACAAAAGATCCCGGACCAGGATGGCTGCCAACAATCCTGAGACAGGAAGGAACTTGAGTTTAGAAGTAGACGAAGTGAGGGGAAGGGTGACTGAAATCTCTGAAACTCAAGCAAGGTTGGAGGCTATACTACAGGATATGAGGGAATCTCTTAGCAGTCTTAGTGCAAATAGAAGTGGAAACGAAGATGACCCACATGTGAGCGTACAGACGACCCTCTCCATGGTAACGGTGCCAATGTTTTCAAACATAAACCATAGCTTTACTCAGGGAATGTCGGGTCACACAGAACCCATAGTAATCCCCATCGGGGAAGGATATCGCCCCATCGAGAATGTGTATCATGAGGCTGCTGGCTATACATGGGAAAAACCCCATGCATTCATTCCTGAACAATCAAGAGGAGTCCAGTTTGGACCCGATAAGATGAAGGAAGAGTGGATGGAGAAGGTAGAAGTACAAATAAAAGAGATCAAGGGCTCAAATACTTATGGCCTTCTCAGGATTGAAGAACTTTGTCCTGCCACAAATGTCGTGATTCCCAAGGATTTCAAAATTCCTGATTTTTCCAAATATGATGGAAGGGGAACCCACGATTCCATTTGATTAGCTATGCCACCAAAATGGCCATCTGGTCTAAGGATGACAAGTTCCTCGTTGGCTTTTTCCATGAAAGTTTGACCGGAATCGCACTAGAGTGGTACCTTCAGTTAGACCATTCTAAGATCTCTCGGTGGACAGGATTAGCCGATTTGTTCATGGATCAATACAAATTCAATTTGGACATAGCTCCGACCCGTGAACAGTTGACTACAATGCAGAAGAAGAGTGATGAATCCTTCAAACAGTATGCACAAAGGTGGAGGAGTTTGGCTGCTCAGATTCAGCCACCGCTGATGTTGTCCGAAATGTGCTCATACTTTTTGGGAACCCTGGGATCCCCCTTTGAAATCCTAGGGATTTCTCTGACTTGATTGCTGCAGGGGAAAGAATTGAAATCCTAGCCAGAGCCGGGAAATTGCCAACTGACATGGAAGGCAGTGCATCCAAGAAGGGGTTCCAGCCCAAGAAGAAGGAAGCAGAAGCAAATTTTGTGCAACACCAGCAAAACTTTGGACCTCGACATGTCCCTTCATACCCAAGGTACCAAGCACCATATCAGACCCAAACACCATTTTACCCACCTCAACAGGCCTCGCCAACCATCACCCAGCCACAAAACCAAATAAATAACATCCCTACCCCTCAACCATACAACCCCAATCGCCCAACATATACTCATTATCCACCTGCACCTCAACAAAACCATCCAAGCTACCCTCGACCTCACTCAAATTTTCCAAATCAGGGACATTCCCAATATCAAAATCTACCTCCTTTCCCAAGACTGTCTATCTCCAATGCAGATTTGTTCAAACAACTATTTGATCGTCACCTAATCGCTGGAAACCCTGTACGGCCTATGGAACCACCTTTCCCTGCTTGGTACAATCCAAACTTGACTTGCAAGTATCACATGGATGCCCTGGGGCATTCCATTGAAGAATGTGAGGCCTTCAAGACAGCAGTAAGAAAATTGATTGCTTGTGGAATATTGGGTTTCGAAGAAGATTCTGGGCCTAGCATTGTTAATAACCCAATCCCAAACCATAATGCGGGAAATAGCGTGAATAACCTGGAAGTGAAAGGGCCTCAAGTCAAGAAGGTTTTGGAATTGCGAACCCCGATGCAAGAAGTATTCGCAGGGCTCAAGAAAGCAGGATATGATATTGTTGCACCGGTGAAGCTGATCGAAGAAAAAGAGAAGTATGAAGGTGATTTAAGTCGTGATTATCATCATGGGCAGGTAGGGCATGATATCGAAACTTGTTGGGACTTTAAGGTCCGAGTCCAAGGATTACTTACCTTGGGGGTGATCCAAGCTAGGTGAGGTACAACTAAAGAAGTTAGTGTGGTTGAAAAAGTTGTGCTCCGGATACCACCTATGAATGATTCACCGGCACCCGAAAAAGTGATTGTAAAGGTGACAAAGCCAACTCCTTTTGCTTATAATGATACACACGCTGTACCCTGGAATTATGAACAGAAAGTTGAGCTAGTAGGAGGGCGGGGAGAAACTTGAAGGCCCGGAGTTACTATTGTTGTGAGATTTGGAGTCATCACAAAGAGTGGGCGATACTATGACCCGGTAGAAGAAGAAGCAAGGAAGAATACTAAAGATGAAGGAAAAGAGAAGGAAGAAGAAGAAGAAGAGTTTCTGAAGATCATGAAACAAAGTGAATACGATGTGATAAAGCAGTTGAAGAAAACACCGGCAAGAATATCCCTTCTGTCGCTTGTCCTCACATCAGAAATGCATCGTAAGGTATTATTGAAGATGTTGAATGAAGCTTATGTTAATCGCGACGTCACGCCAGAGAATGTAGTAAACATGGTGGATCCGGTGAGGCGGATCAACATGATCAATTTCTCGGAAGATGAGGTGTTTTTGAAGTTTAGAGGTAGTCCTAAGGCACTCCACATTACCCTAAGGTGCAAAGGATTTGTGATTGCAAAGGTGCTTATAGATGGTGGCTCGGCATTGAATGTGATTCCGTTGTCCACTCTAGAGCAGCTAAACATAGGCTTGACAGATTTGACACCCCAAGAGATGATTGTGCGAGCTTTTGATGGGACAGCAAGAGGGATCTTAGGAGAAATAACTCTTCCCCTCGAAGTAGGGCCTAGTTGTTTTCGTGTTCTCTTTCAAGTCATGGAGATCCAGCTAGCTTATACCATGCTCCTAGGAAGGCCTTGGATTCATGAAGCTGGTGTTGTTCCATCAACATTGCATCAGTGTCTGAAATATATTTAGGATGGGGCTGTAATTACCATCTGCGGTGAAGAGGAAATCATGCTTTCAAAGCCTGTTTCGGTACCATACGTAGAAAGTATAGAGCAAGTCGAGGATGATTCCCTACGTAGTTTTGAAATCTTAAAGCCATAGAGCAAGAAGGAGGAACTGCCAATACAAAATGTGAACGAAGTGGCAGTCCGTATAATGGAAAGGAACGACTATCAGAAAGGAAGAGGTATAGGGGCAAGCCTCCAAGAGATCCCTCAACCGATCACAGCAGTTACAAGAGATGGAAGACATGGACTAGGATACAATCCTTCTCTAGCAGAAAATATGAAGTACCTGACTTTCAGAGGCAAGAAAGAAGAAAGAAAGGAATTTAATTATATCCCCCACTTGACAGATACTTTCTCAACATCAACTGAAGTGATCTCGCCAAAAAAGTTGACTTCCCCTCATTTTACTATCAGTGCACTTGAAGAGGAGCAAACAAGAAACCCTGTTATTTATCTCTCTGCTGACAATGAGGTCCTTGGCAATTGGCAGTCAGAACCATTTGTTGATGTTATTTCCATGAAGTAATTACCTTTTTCTATCTAGTATAAACTGATGTTTACTTTGGTTGAGAAATGAATAAAATGAGTTAGTATGATTTTTCAGCATTTCTTGAATAATATCCTTGCCTATATTTCTCTTGTTTCAAACATCTTCTTTCAGGAACCTCACCACCGTCGAAGGTTTGTCTCACAAAAGGAACCTTGAAACCTCATTTACTGATTCCCTTGCGGCTGTGGACAAAGACGATTCTGGGATTAGTGAGGAAGAAGAAGCCATTGAGGAATTTACAAAGATGATAGAGCGCTCAGAAAATGGGTTCACTTCAAATGATGAAGTTATAGAAGTGATTAATATGGGACCGAGGAAGACAAGAAGGAGTTGAAAATAGTGGATAATCCAGAACGTGCAGAAATGGTTGCGCTATTTAAGGAGTACCTTCATGTGTTTGCATGGTCCTACAAAGATATGCCAGGATTGGATCCAGAGATAGCATCACATAAAATCCCGCTGTACCCAAATACGGTGGTGAAGAAACTAAGGTCGAGGAGGATGCATCCGAATATGTCACTAAAGATCAAAGAAGAGGTAACTAAGCAGTTAGAAGCTGGGTTTGTGGAAGTGTCGAGACACCCAGAGTGGGTTGCTAATGTCGTACCAGTACCAAAGAAGGATGGAAAAGTAAGAATGTGTGTGGATTACAGAGATCTGAACAAAGCAAGTCCGAAGGATGACATCCCATTGCCTCATATTGATGTTCTCGTAGACAGCACAGCAAGGAACCATAGATTCTCCTTCATGGATGGGTATTCGGGATACAATCAAATTCTCACGAACGTCCATGACAAAGAGAAGACGACTTTCATCATCCCTTGGGTAACTTTTTGTTACAGAGTAATGCCCTTTGGGCTGAAGAATGCCAGAGCTACCTACCAGCGTGCGATGGTAACATTGTTCCATGATATGATGCACAAGGAAATAGAGGTATACGTGGATGACATAGTGGCTAAGTCTAAGGAGGGGGAAAGTCATGTGGCAGTTTTGCATAAGTTATTTGAGATATTAAGGAAGTACAATCTGAGACTCAATCCCACAAAATGTGTGTTTGGAGCCTCAACTGGGAAATTGTTGGGTTTTGTGGTCAACAGGGAAGGAATACAAGTGAAGCCATAAAAGGCAAAGGCGATGGGACATGCCAACTCCCAAGAATGAACGAGAAGTAAGGGGTTTTCTAGGGAAATTAAATTACATTGCCCGATTCATTGCTAACTTGACAAGCATGTGTGAACCTATTTTCAAGCTATTAAAGAAGAATAATTCGGGGAGATGGAATGAGGAATGTCAGGAAGCCTTTGACAAAATAAAGGCATACCTATTAAACCCACCAGTGTTGGTGCCGCCCACTCAAGGTCATCCTTTGATACTGTATCTCACGATCCTCCCAACCTCAATGGGGGCAATGTTGGGGCAACATGATGAGTCTGGCAAGAGAGAGCATGCAATTTACTATCTGAGCAAGAAGTTTAATGACTGCGAAGCCCGATACATGGCAATTGAGAAGACTTGTTGCGCATTGGTATGAACCTCCAAGAGACTCAGGCAATACATGTTATACTACACCACTTGGTTAATCTCTCGAATGGACCCTTTGAAGTACATATTTGAAAGTCCTCACAGATCATTAATGGTCTCAAAGTGGCAAATGATATTATCAGAATTCGATATTAAGTATGTGACCCGAAAATCCGTTAAGGGAAGTGCAATTACTGATCACTTAGCTGAAAACCCTCTTGAGGGAGGACAACCAATTATATCCGAGTTCCCTGATGGAGAGATACTGTCATTGGAAGAAGGTGAAACAGAGGAAGATGACAGGTGGAAGATGTATTTTGATGGAGCAGTTAATATGCATGGAAGCGGCATAGGGGCGGTGGTTGTTTCTCCGGAGGGTAAGCAATACCCAGTGGCTGTTAAGCTCGAATTTGAATGCACCAACAATATTGCTGAGTATGAAGCATGTGCAAGTGGATTACAAGCAACAATTGATCTTGGAATAAAACAGCTAAAGGTCTTTGGAGATGCAGCCTTAATCATTTATCAAGTCAACGGCGAATGGCAAACTAAAGATCCCAAGCTTATCCCGTATCAGAAATACTTGACTCAGTTAGTTGCGAAGTTCGATGAGATTACTTTCTCGCACTTGACTCGAGACAAGAATCAATTTACGGACGTTTTAGCCACATTAGCCGCTATGGCCAAGCTAGGTCTCCATACCACCGTCCAGCCTATTCAAGTGAAGGTACAAGATGAGCCTGCATACTGTGCACATGTGGAAGAAGAGCTCGATGGTAATCCTTGGTATCACGACATCAAGTAATATATGAAGAGTAGAACGTACCCAGCTGGAGCAAATGAAGTAAACAAGAGGACGATTCATAGATTATCAATGTCCTTTTACTTAGATGGTGAAATTCTATATAAGAGAAACTATGATGGGGTCCTCATAAGATGTGTTGATGCTCGTGAAGCTCGGACTATCATGACAAGTTCACGAAGGGATATGTGGAACACATGCCAATGGTCACATGATGGCACGCAAGATCCTACGAAATGGTCACTATTGTCTAATAATGGAAGCCGATTGTCTGGAGTATGTCCGAAAATGCCGTAAATGCCAAATATATGCAGATCAGATCAAAGCTCCACCGTTCCAACTACACAATCTGGTGTCTCCATGGCCATTTTCCATGTGGGGAATAGACGTCATTGGACCAATCAATCCCAAGGCTTCAAATGGACATCGCTTCATCCTGGTTGCAATAGGTTACTTCACTAAGTGGGTAGAAGCAGCATCATATGACAATATAACTCAAAAGGTGTTTACCAAATTCCTAAAAAGGGATATTATTTGTCGCTATGGAATACCAGAAAGAATCATTATAGATAATGCTATCAATCTTAATGGGGCAGATGTAAAGAAGTTATTAGAGACTTTTAAAATCAAGCACCATAATTCCACCCCATATAGACCTCAGATGAACGGGGCGGTAGAAGTGGCCAACAAGAATGTCAAGAAAATTGTTGCTAAAATGGTTGTAAAGTATAAGGATTGGCATGAAACGTTGCCACACGCTTTGCACGTGTATCGTACCAATATACGATCAAGTACTGGGGCAACGCCTTTCTCATTGGTGTATGGAATGGAGGTTGTTTCTCCTATAGAAGTTGAAATCCCTTCATTAAGAGTGCTGATGGAAGCTGACTTGGAAGAATCAGAATGGGTCAAAGCTCGATATGATCAGTTAAACATGATTGAGGAAAAAAGACTGGTGGCCTTTTGTCATGGACAACTATATCAGAGAAGAATGGCTAAAGCCTTTAATAAGAAAGTCCGTCATAGAGAGTTTCAACCAGGTGATTTGGTGTTAAAGAAAGTACTTCCCAACTAAGAAGATGCCCGAGGAAAATGGGCACCCAATTATGAAGGGCCATATATAGTAAAGCAGGCTTACTCAGGCGGAGCCTTGGTCCTAACAGATGAAAACGGACGAGAGCTACCGAGACCTGTAAACTCTGATGCCGTGAAAAAGTTTTATGCCTGATAAAAAAGAAAGAAAAAAAAGAAAGGGAGATCCTGTTAGGTTGAAAACCCGCAAGGGCGACCTAAGCAAAAGTTAGGACATAAATAAAATAAAACAAAAAGAAGTCCGTTAGGTCGAAAACCCGTGAGGGCGGCCTAAGCAAAAGTTAGTGCATAAAAAAAAGAGAGAGAGAAATAAGTCCGTTAGGTTGAAAACCCGAAAGGGCTACCTAAGCAAAAATTAGGACAAAGAAGCTGAATCTTAGGCTGAAAACCCGCAAGGGCAGTTTAAGTGATGTCTTAATATTCACCACACTGGGGCAATTTTGCTCATAACTTGCTACACTGGGGCAATTTTGTTTGTGACTGGCTACAATGGGGCAAAGAAAATCATTGAAAGGATGTATATGGAAGCTGAGACCAGGATCTGCGACATCAAACAGTTGCTGGGAATCAGTTAAGAGGATCAAGGAACCAATACTGGGACAAATTTTTATGCGGTTTTCTTTCCATTATCCCTTTTGATACAATTCCCATACACCCCTTTGTATTTCCCCTTTTTCTTTCTAATTTCCTTGTGTACAATGCAAATTCTCATATTAAGGCAAGGATTTTATCCATCCATTTTTTCCTATTGTGCTTAAATCATGCTTGCGCATTAAAATCATGTCTCAATTTAGGTAAATTTAAGTTTAATAGTATGATTGGATAATTCTAATGGTTACTTCAACGAATGGTTTGAACCAAAGAAAGCCCAGCATTTCAAAGTCAATAAGGGAGATAACGGTGCACAAGGAGGAGAAAAGAAAAGCAATAATGAAAGTCTCCACGAGTCCTAGTCTTGAAGGAAATAATCGTTCTATGTGTCTTCACAGCTTTGAAAAAGAAGCCCCTCTAATCGAAAGACAATGACTCAGAGTTGTTGATAAACAAAGGTTTGATTGGTCGAAGTCTTCTAATGGAGCGTGTGGTTCGGTTGTAATCGATACAAAGGTAAATGAAAAGTTTTTAAGTAAATTACCATCATTTTATTTCTAGGGTCCTAGGCCCACTGCAATTTATTTTTCGAGCTCTGAGGCTCACTGCAAATTTAGTTTTGGGATCTGAGGCCCGCTGCAAATTTTTTTTTTTCGAGCTCTGAAGCTCACTGCAAATTTATTTTTGCAAATTTATTTTTTCGAGCTCTGAGGCTCACTACTAATTTTATATTTGGGATCTGAGGCCCGCTGTAATTTATTTTTCGAGCTCTGAGGCTCACTGCAAATTTATTTTTGGGATCGGAGGCCCGTTGCATTTTATTTTTCGAGCTCTGAGGCTCACTACTAATTTTATATTTGGGATCAGAGGCCCACTGCAATTTATTTTTCGAGCTCTGAGGCTCACTGCAAATTTATTTTTGGGATCTAAGGCCCACTGCAATTTATTTTTCGAGCTCTGAGGCTCACTGCAATCTGAGGCCCACTGCAATTTATTTTTCGAGCTCTGAGGCTCACTGCAAATTTATTTTTGGGATCTGAGGCCCACTGCATTTTATTTTGAGCTGTGAGGCTCACTACTAATTTTATATTTGGGATCTGAGGCCCACTGCAATTTATTTTTCGAGCTCTGAGGCTCACTGCAAATTTATTTTTGGGATCTGAGGCCCACTGCATTCTATTTTTCGAGCTCTGAGGCTCACTACTAATTTTATATTTGGGATCTCAGGCCCACTGCAATTTATTTTTCGAGCTCTGAGGCTCACTGCAAATTTATTTTTGGGATCTGAGGCCCGCTGCATTTTATTTTTTGATCTCTGAGGCTCACTACTAATATTATATTTGGGATCTGAGGCCCACTGCAATTTATTTTTCGAGCTCTGAGGCTCACTGCAAATTTATTTTTGGGAACTAAGGCCCGCTGCAAATTTATTTTTCGAGCTCTGAGGCTCACTGCAAATTTATTTTTGGGATCTGAGACCCGCTGCAATTTATTTTCCGAGCTCTGAGGCTCACTGCAAATTTATTTTTGGGAACTGAGGCCCGCTGTAAATTTATTTTTCGAGCTCTGAGGCTCACTGCAAATTTATTTTTGGGATCTGAGACCCGCTGCAATTTATTTTTCGAGCTATAAGGCTCACTGTAAATTTATTTCTGGGATCTGGGGCCCACTGCATTTTATTTTTCGAGCTCTGAGGCTCACTACTAATTTTATATTTGGGATTTGAAGCCCACTGTAATTTATTTTTCTAGCTCTGAGGCTCACTGCAAATTTATTTTTGCAATCTGAGGCCCACTGCAATTTATTTTTCGAGCTCTGAGGCTCACTGCAAATTTATTTTTGGGATCTGAGGCCCACTGCATTTTATTTTCTGAGCTGTGAGGCTCACTACTAATTTTATATTTGGGATTTGAGGCCCACTATAATTTATTTTTCGAGCTCTGAGGCTCACTGCAAATTTATTTTTTGGATCTGAGGCCCACTGCATTTTATTTTTCGAGCTCTGAGGCTCACTACTAATTTTATATTTGGGATCTGAGGCCCACTGCAATTTATTTTTCGAGCTCTGAGGCTCGCTGCAAATTTATTTTTGGGATCTGAGGTCCACTGCAACTTATTTTTTGAGCTCTAAGGCTCACTGCAAATTTATTTTTGGGATCTGAGGCCCGCTGCAAATTTATTTTTCGAGCTCTGAGGCTCACTGCAAATTTATTTTTGGGATCTGAGACCCGCTAACTCAGGCCCGCTGTAAATTTATTTTTCGAGCTCTGAGGCTCACTGCAAATTTATTTTTGGGATCCGAGACCCGCTGGAATTTATTTTTCGAACTATAAGGCTCACTGTAAATTTATTTCTGGGATCTGAGGCCCGCTGCATTTTATTTTTCGAGCTCTGAGGCTCACTACTAATTTTATATTTGGGATTTGAAGCCCACTGCAATTTATTTTTCGAGCTCTGAGGCTCACTGCAAATTTATTTTTGGGATCTGAGGCCCACTGCAATTTATTTTTCGTGCTCTGAGGCTCACTGCAAATTTATTTTTGGGATCTGAGGCCCACTGCATTTTATTTTTCGAGCTGAGGCTCACTGCATTTTTTTTTTGGGATCTGAGGCTCACTGCAAATTTATTTTTCGGATCTGAGACCCACTGCAATTTATTTTTCGAGCTGTGAGGCTCACTGCATTTTATTTTTGGGATCTGAGGCCCGCTACAATTTATTTTTCGAGTTCTGAGGCTCACTGCATTTTAGTTTTGGGATCTGAGGCCCGCTGCATTTTATTTTTCGAGCTCTGAGACTCACTATTAATTTTATATTTGGGATCTGAGGCCCACCGCAATTTATTTTTAGGATCTGAAGCCCGCTGCAAATTAATTTTCGAGCTCTAAGGCTCACTGCTAATTTTATATTTGGGATTTGAGGCCCACTGTCATTTTTATTTTCCAAGCTCTAAAGCTTAATTTTCTCCAGCCTGTTTCCCATCCCGGCTAAAATGTGAGTTCATTTTCTTTACTAGTTCCTTACTACGCTCACATGAAAAATCGTTCTTTCTTCATATATTCTAGTAATGAACAAGTAAAGAGGGGCAACTGTGAACACCCCATTTTGACCAGGTCTCTTAGGCTTCACTAAAAATTTCAAAAAATAAAAAAATAAAAAAAATTGCAAAGAAAATAAATAAAAATAATAAAAAGATTTTTAATTGGGCCAGGTCAGTTAAACCCATTTCATCCTCCTCCAACAAACCCTAGCAACCACTTTATTTTGAATTTGAATCTATCTCTTAATTTTTGCAGATAAGGCTCGACAGTTTTTTATCCTATTTCAAATCGGTGATAGGAATTTTAAAATCTTGGCAGATTTTTTTAGGATAAGATCGGAACGAATTCGCATCATAAAATCACAATAGGGGGTAAATCCCTTAATTTTACGCAGACAAGGCTCGACGGTTTTTCAAACTAGAGATAAAATTTTTAATCTTTAATAGATTTTTAGGATCAAAATGGGAACAATTCGCATTATAAAATCACAACAGGCGTCACAGAAAGGGAGGGATTTTTTTTTCTGAACAGAAACGGGAGCAAAAAAGAAAGAAAGAAAGGAACCAGAGAAAATTTTCAGAAAAAGGAGTGAGAGCGGAGAATAAAGAAAAACTTCAAAATGTCTCTCAGAGTGTTATGAACAACATAAGAGAGGGAGAGGAGAAATTTCTCAACAAAACATACACAAACAAAATACTCATAATCAAAAGGAGAGATCCAAAAGCCATCCTCCCTCATGGTTGTGAACTCCTTCTAGTCGCTGCCGCACCAGAACCCATCCGCCCCGCGCAGCGCCTCGGTCTATCGTGCAACACCGCCTTGGGTCCTTCAACTCGGATCTTCTGTCGTCCTTCCTCGTCTGCACGCCTCAGATCTCCGCGAAGCTATCGCAGGACCTCCGGCCCCACCGTGCGTGAACCACACCGCCGCTCTGAGCCGGAACTGCCGCGTCTTGATCCCAAGCCACCACCTCCTTCCTCGTTTAATCTGCTGCGTTTTGCCTCTGCCATTTGTGTTGTTTTGTTGTTAGTAGGTTCCGATTCTTCTTTGCCTTTTGTTTTTATTTTCTGTTTATTTTTTTATTTTTATTTTATCTTTGTTTCTTTTTTTAGTTCTCTGTTTGTTTCTTTATTGTTATTTTATCTTTGTTTCTTTTTTTTAGTCTGACCTAACCTTCTATTTTGTAGTGTTTGGGTTTGGTTTGAGTGCCTTGTTGGGCTAAATATGGTGTTGATTTTGATGTGAGTATTTTAATGGGCTGGTCACATAGCCCAAGTCAAAAAATGCTATAAACACACTTATATGAAGTCAAACTTTATTTTTATTATTTAATTTTCCATTCGTAAGCAATAAATTAAATAAAATAGAATAATTTTTTTATATAGATATTCTTAGGATTACTTTGTGAGAGGTATCACATTTAATCCCTTAGGTCTAAGATCGTTCTATGGATGTTTGTGCCATGTTCTATTTCACTTAGGAGTTTTTGATAATAAAAATAAAATATATAAAAAACCTTCTTTTTTAAAAAAATAAAATGAAATAAAAACTTTTTTCCATAAAATTTAAAAATAAACCAACAAATGAAATATTTTCTACATGAACTACGTGGCTTTGAGTTTCCCATCGAAGCAGGGAATACGTAGGAGCGGGATCAATCATCTCGTCAAGCCAAAATTATTTTTTCCATTATTTTTGTGTTCTTTTTAATTTTTTTAATGTGGATAATTAATTAATAATATATTTAATATTTTTGGGTTACTCTATGACAAGTGTCATGCTCAATCCCCTAGCTTCGAGGTTGCCCTATGGACTTACGTGCTATGTCCAACCTCATTTAGGATTTATCAATAATTTTTAAAAAAATAATAATAAAGAAACATAAAATAAAAAAATATTAATAAATAAATAAATTCTTCCTTGTAAATATTTTTGGGGTAAACAATAAATAATATAACTTCATGCAATTTATTTTAGGTATCATTCTTAGAATGGGCGATGTAGGGTGCCTAACATCTTCCCTACTCGTAATCGACTCCCTAACTCAACTTGGTTCCAAAGACCATTTTTTTTAAAAGGTTTTTCCAATTTTTCCTAAATTAAATAAAATTAGTGGCGACTCTACTTTTCCTTAAAATTTCTTTTTATTGTCGTCCCCGTCGTAATTTTTGGTTGCGACACCTGATACAGTACAATTGAAATATAACTTAAACTATGAGGCATTACCTGTGAGGATCAAGGATCAAAGAGTGAAACAACTAAGAGGGAAGACAATTTCATTGGTTAAAGTGATCTGGAACGCAACGACAGGAGATGCTACATGGGAATTGGAGGACAAGATGAAGGAACAATACCCGCATTTGTTTTAAGGTAACTTTAATTTCGCAGACGAAATTTTTTTAGAGGGGTAGTATTGTAACACCCCGTTTTTACTGTTTTTACTGTTTTTACTGTTTTTACCGTTTTGTTGTTTTTGCTGTTTTTCAATTATCGGTAGAATTTTAATTGTTCGTAATTTTTATATTGGATCTAGAAAATTAATGTTAATAAAATAAAATCATAGTTATACTCTACCTTATGGTAGGAGCTTATAGTAAAAATTTGGGTTTAAAATTCAGACAAAACTCGGTCTGCGTTTTCACTGACAGTAAGATTTTACTGGTCAAAAAACTTAATTTTGACCCGCAAACAAAACCGTTTAGGTTTATATTTTATTTCCAACCATAGTGGTTATTTTGAAAATTTTCAAAATAAATAGGTTATTATACGATATTCGGGTGAATACTCGACGATCGGGGATCGACGGAATCAAGAATGGAGGTGCAGAGACAAAACCCGACCCCGGACGGATAGGAACAACGACTCAATTGTGATTACTCAAGGGGGTGAGTCATAGGGGTTAGTCACCATGCATTTAATGCATGTAATGATGACTTTTTAAGTGAAAAATCCAAAATACCCTTAATCCTTCATTTTAACTACAAGTTTGCCATGACACCAAAGTACTCCTTGGACCCTTTTATCCCTAGTAAGCTCACGGCCACACCTTCATAAGACACACTTGGCATTTCATTTTGCTCATTTGGTTCATGTTCTTCCTTTTTCTCACCAAAAACTCTTAAGTCTTACACTTGATTTACAAAGGAAGTATAAGTTGTTGTTGGCTTCTTCAAATTTCCAAAGGTAGATCCTTGTGATTCATGATCATATCTTATTTTCCTACTTTTCTTGATATCTCAATTTTTTACAAATTTCAAATTCTTAGATCTAGAACTTCAAAAATCTCTAGAAAATCATAGAAAAATCCTTTTAATGTGATTCCAAATTTCTATGATCTTCATATGACTTCTATTTTCATAATCCAAAAGTTTAAAAATTTGGATCGAGCTATTTTTTTTAGAGTTGGCCGAACCATGCTCAAAATGGGTTTGGTAGTTTTTCTTCATTTTTAACTTGTTGTTTTGTTGATGATTCATGGCTAGGTTTTGGTGTTTCAAGTGATCAACAAAGGTATGGGGGAGATTACCATCATCCTACCTTAGGGTAGACATGTTGATGGTTTACTTAGTGTTATTTAGTGTAAATGGTCTTATAATTTATAAGAATATAATTTGAGTAATTTATTGATTTATATGTGTGTGATCCTCTTGGAGGAATGGATTGATGTTTGTGTTTGTGGTAGAATTACTATTGATGTTGAATATGATTATATGATGCATGACTACATGATAAAATTATATGAATCACTTTTTTAGGACATTCGGTCTTGGCTGTTTAAAAGGGTTCCATGATGTGTTAAATTGTTTGAATAATTTTTATGAGAAGTAAATGAATATATAAGAATATAGAAATTGGTTTGGATTGATTTGGATGTGTATAATGAAAGTTATGGATTTATGAGTCCTTAGGGACTAAATTGCAATTTATGAGAATTTCAGTGGCTGCACTGAAATTCGTGTTCTTGAATGTTAATATTGTAGTACTTGATGAGACAAAACCATAAAAATTGGTCTGGTGTTAATTGGATTAATACATAAAAAGTTATAAGCTTTTTGGTGAAAAAGGACCTTTTTGTAATTATTGAAAAATATTTGGGGCAGAAAAGTTATTTCTTGGAAATTAGAGGGCAACTGAAAAATATTTCTAAAGAAGTTGGTTTGGTGTGATTTGGAGTTATAAATAAAAAGTTATTAGGTTTTAAGTGAAAAAGGACTATTTTGTAATTAATGAAAGTTTAGGGACTAAAATGAAATTTTCGAAAATAAATGTAATTTGGCAGTTAGAAACTGCTTTTCATGCTTATAAAACTGTTCTAAAACTCGAAAATGAGTTTTGGACTATTAGTGTGTAAAATCGTTGAAAAAGTATTTACGCGATTTACAAAATTTACGACGTTCGGTCAAATTTTAGAAATTTTGTATAAATGATGTAAAATAAGTGTTTCAACTTTTTCACATGAGTAATATAACTTAGGAGAATAAGACGTTTGAGGTGAAGAACCAAATCTTTAAAAGTTTGGCTTTTAAGCCTAAATTAAGTAAAAAGCGGCAAAACCGTTGTTTAACGTTTTAAAGATTTTTGAGGAATTGTTTTGGAGAAATTGATACATAAGTATCTTTGAGGGATATTACTCTTGAAAATGGATTTGATTTTATATAAGGGTTTTGGTTTTAAGCCAAAAGGATTTTCGTCTTTCAAGACGAGATTTTACTGTAAAATGTAAAAACCTAAGTCAAGAGTGAGTTAGTGAAAATACGAACATAATAATTTATGATGTGGGGTGGACACGACCTTATGTCATAAAGTATGGATAATTTATTATCCGTATCCCATAAAATTTAATGGACTCAGAATGATTTGTTTTATTGAAAGCCAAAGAAAAAGGCTCAACTAGAAAAGTACAGAGAAATAAATAATTGGACCTATGTTCCAATCTCATAATGTGCTAGGATTCATAACCAAGCATTCTAAGAAAACTTTGCACAAAGATGAAAGGTTACTTGAGAAATTTAGCTTGATGATTAAGTATCAGTGACTCGGACTTAAGGACATCTAGCATCTGTTACAGTATGTTGAAAGGATTCTGATGGAATCAAACTATGTCATCAGATGGATAGACGAGAAGAACACATTTCCGGAAAAGTTTACCTAAACACATAGTGAAACTATGTTCTGTAAGGCCGTTGTGCCTAGGAGATCGATCTAACACTTTAATGCGGGTGCAAATTTCGTAGTGACGATCTATTGATGCTTGGGGGTGTCGGGGTATGAAATACTCATATAGGCCCAGTTGGTTGCTCTTCTGTGGCATGGTGATCTTACAATACGCCGACATACTCTACTAGACACTATGTATTTTCTGGTATTGTAGGATGTTCCCGAAAAAGCCAATGTGCACGTTGATGACTTTGGATGCATTTTATTGCCCAAGGCTGGCGTAGTTCGAAACAATCCTCCAGACCACTCTCTCCAACTGTTTGATAAAACCATGGTATAGGGGATCAGAGGTCATTCCTCGAGTCTTAGATGTCTCTTATCTAGGAAAAGCGGTGCCTTGTGATTATGTTGTTTTGAAACATTATTATTTCTGTTATGCTGGATGATATAACTGTTTATTGATACTTGTACGTACCTGTGTGTCGTACCACTGCATGTCCGCGTTAAGTGTAAGATGAACGGAAATCTCACCTAATTTTTGTATTTTCTGGTTTGTTGTTTTCTATCTTGCGTTGGTTGAAGATGACGACCACATTGTTTCTCCATCACATCCTGCTGGAGTTTGAGCGTACTTGGAGTAATGGACACCGTCTCGAGGGCTTTAGTATAATGGATTTTTCTCAGTATTTTGTGTCTGACCAGTCTCATGTCTATGTTATATTTTGTGGAGCTATGTCTCTAAAGATATTATTATGATAAACATATTTCAGTCTGTTGTTATTTTCTGGCGTTGGTATTTCCTCCTTCTTTCTGAATATGTATGACTGATAATACTTGGAACTTGGTTTGTATAATATTGATGCATAAGTTGATGGTATATGTTAAAGACTATGTATGGTATTATTGCGAAAGAGAAAATAAAAAAAATAAACCCGTATTTTTGGCAAAATAATTATTTTCCGTTTTACTCGGTCTTATAAAAATAGAAATGTCACAGACAATGTAATGCCCGAGAAGGGTGTTACATACCAAAACAAAGAGAAACTTCATAGAGGAAAAGAAAGGTGGATGACCCACCATAGACGGAGGCTAGGAGTTGCCGTCATGGCGGTTGGTATGGCTTCGAACGGCTGAGCCAAACGGAGCAGAACGAGCGGAGCAAGGAGGATGCGTTTCAGGTCAGCTCCTTCGCCCTTGATGCAGTCGAACCGAACGGCGACCGGCGGCGGACATGGACGGCTCTCCTCCAGTGGCTGGATGTGACTGAGTTGTGGAGAGAAGAAGGAAGAAGATGGAGTGAGGAGGAGGAGGAGAAAATAGCAGGGAAAGAAAGAAAGAAAAGAGTGAGGGGAGGGTCACACGTTTCATGAAAAAGAAGGGGAGAGAGTATTTTTTGTCATTTTTCTTTTCTTTTTAGTTAGTAATAGGTAAAATATGTAGTTGAAAATTGAGTCTTAGAAAATTTACTAATATTGATCCTTGGATCTAAAGCAATGAGTGACAAATATATATTTTCAAAAATTCAAATTAGAGTAAAGATTGATAATTGAACTGGTCAATCAAGAAAATCAGTGACCCAAAATTAATCTCAAATTAATGTCAAATCAATTAATTTTCAAATATAAAATTACATAGAGTAAAATATAAAATAATTTCTTTCAATCATATCATTTGAAATATTTTTCTGAACAAATACTAATAGTGACAATAACACAATATTTTTGTCTAGTAAGCGTGCATACACTGAAATAAGGCAGTGTTAACGCACTCAATAAAATAACTTTAAAAGAGTAAATAAAATTACTCAAACCAAACTGCATAAAAATAAATAAAAATAATCATTCAAAAAATTAATCACTCCAAATAAAATAATATAAACAAATAGGTTTTACTGATATTGAAAAACAGTAAAAATCGGGGTGTTTCATTTATTGAGAAGTTGATATAGGTAGTTCTGAAAAACCTTGTAAAGATTTTATAAATTTTAGTACGAAAGATTATTTCATGAAAATGTACATGTTGAGGTGTTTTTGATTTATAAATAAACCTAGTTTTTGTGTGTTATTAAGAATGGTGTGATTTTATCCTTGTGATGTGGGTATCATTCTTTTTCCGAAGTGTACGTCAGAAAAGAAAAAAAAAATTTAACCCCCATTTTCATATTTATGAAAAATAATAGAAGTTATTTATTAAAATAACTAGTAAAACTTTTCTTTTAATTTATTTCCGCATGTGATAAGGAGGTGATGCCCAAGGGGGGTGTTACAATTAAGTTCACTAGGACCTGTTTGCTTGACACGAGCCATCAAAGATTGAAGGAAAATGACAAAAAATGAGTTCTGCTAGGGTTTAGATTCAAGTAGATGAAGAATTTTGGAGATTTGAAGTGTGAAATCTCGTAGGAAAAAAGATTGAATGCATTTAAGATATTAAATGTATTTTTTTTTCAATTATAATACTTTAACTTTTTAACAAGGTTTAACTATTGAGTTGGACCCTAAACTATTTGGAATTTTCAAGTAGGTCCCTAGACTAAAAAAACTTAAATTGGATCCCCGAACTTTTATAAAATTTTCAATTAAGTCCCTGAAGTAAAAAAGATTCTAGTTAGGTCCTTGAACTTATATAAAATCTTCAATTGGTTCCTGGGGTAGGGTTTCACGAAGAGGTCGTTAAATTTGTGTAACACCCAGATTTTTCCGCTTTCTAAGATCGGTATAAATATAAATCAACGTTTATATTTTTATCTGAAACTTAGAAAATAATTTTGGGAAAACCAAAGTCATATTCATATTGTACTTATTTTTATAAGTATACGGTGAATTTTTTGGTTGAAAATTCAGACGGAACCCGGTCTGCGTTTTCACTGGCAGTAAGATTTTACTGAATGGAAAATCTAATTTTGACCCGAGAACGAAATGAGTAGATTTTATATCTCATTTCCAAAAATATAGGTTATGTTGAAAATTTTCAAAATAAATAGGTTATTATACTCGTTTCGGGCGTAAAACCCTAACTCGGGTAATCGACAGAGTCGAGAACGGACGTTCAGAGACAAAACCCGACATCGGATACTGAGACCTCTTTCCACCTAGGGTGGTGAGTCATATGGGTGAGTCACAATGTCATGATTACATTTAATAAAAAAACCTAGATATTTCTTCAAATTAGTGGAAAGACCATTTTGCCCTTGGACTGTTTTACCCTTGAACTTTCATTGAAATGCCAAGTTTGTCCCAAAAATTCGTGGACACAAATCAGCCACATCTCCAATCAATTCTCACCACATGTTTGTCATGATGGTTTTAGGGAAATTAACATTTTGTAGGATTACTCTTTTGTCCTTAAAGTTTTATGACTTGGACCCTTATACCCCTCATTTCCACTGTTGAAACCCTCCCAAGTGAGCTCATTTCACTTCTATTTAAGGCACACTTCATCATCTTCCTCAAGCTTTCTCCATTTTCTCTTAAAAAGCTTAAGTTCCATAGCTTTATTTTGTGAAGCAACTACTTGAAACCTTGCTCATTTTTCAATTCTAAGAGGTATACCATACTCCTTTCACTCAATCATAATCATGTTCTTCAATTATTTTTTTGTTTTGAAGCCATGATCATATTTTTCAATTCTTAGAACTCGAACTTTGAAAATTCATAGAAAAATCCAATGAGCATGAAACCTGTAACACCCTAGTTTTTACACATATGATTAATTATTTTATTTGGTTGTTTTTGTTTATTTTGTTATGTGGTTTAGTTTGAGTAATTAAATCACTCTCTTCGAATTATTTTATTGGGTGCGTTAGCACTGACTTATTTCAGTGAATGCATGCTTACTAGACAATAACTTACGTTATTGTCACCATTATTACCAGTACAGAAAAATGTTTTAAATAATATGATTAAGAGAAAAGAATTTTAGTATTTTCATTCTATTTAATTTTAGATTTGAAAATAAACTGGTTTGACATTAATCGGAGATTAAATTTTGGACCGAGTATTTTCTTAGTTGATCAATCCAACAATCAATCTCTACTTTATTTCAAATTTTGAAAGTATATATTTGTCATCCTTTATTTTTAGATTCAAAAACTAAAAACAAATTTATGTTTATGCTTAATATTTATCACTCATTTTTGTACCTATTACTAAATGTTAACTTAAAACATAAACTCTTTCCTCTCTTTTTTTTTGGCAGACCCGTAACCCCCCCCCCCCCTCTATTTCTTTCTTTTTCTTCTTCTTTCCCTTCTTTCTCTCTTCTTCCTCCCCACTTCTTCTTCCTACCTCCAAACTTAGCTCCTCCCTCTTCCTTGTTGTCTGGTTCGTGCCGCCACCCACCAGCCCAGTCCGGCCACCGCTCGTCGCTTGACTGGAGAGGACGAACCATGCCGCCGTCTCCTCCTGCTCGCAGCGCGTCTTCACTATAGAAAACGGAGCTCCACCGTCGGATGCACACAGCTGGGTCTCCGTTCCAGCCGTCGAGAACGATCGTCACCACCACGGAGACGCCGTCCAGCAGCAGCTCGATGCGGACCGGACAGCCACGCGACTGAGTTCGCGTTTCCGGCCACCACTCTCCGGTCGCCGTCGTCACCACCACTTCCAACCACCATGTTCTCTTTTCTTCACCTTGGGTAAGTGTTTTACCCTCTATTCTCTTCTAGATTGAAAATCCCCAAGTCTGATTTTGAAACCCTAATCCTAGCTCCTTGATTTCATGTTGTAATATGAAATTAAACTATGTTTTTATGCAATTGGGACTATAAATTAGTGTTTTATTAAATTAATTTTATTATCCTTTGATCAAATGAGTTTTCCCCAAATTGTGTTTAGGAACCCTAAACCCCAATTTGATTTTATTTGAAATCGATTGTGTTTCTATAAAATTAGCTATGTTTTATTCAAATTAGGACCTTTAATTTGAGATTCCTAAGTTCATTTTCATGATCCTTTAATCAAACAAAGTTTCCTCAAAGGGTATTGTGAAGCTTAAGCTCAAAACATGATTTTCTTTGAAAATGACCTTGTTTGGTAATAAGATTAAGTGTTTAGACCAAATTAGAATGTGTGTTGATCATGTATAATTGATTTCTTGATTTCTGGTTGTTACGCTTTGTTGGATTCCCTCCGAGACGTTTGACACGGCTATGCTTGCTTGATGGAGTAGATAGTTACACTCTTGGAGCTAACGTAGCATTAAGACGAGGATCCTTTACTTGTCTTCAAAGGTAAGGGGAGCTTGCCTAGGGATATTCAATGACTATATGCATGTGTGTATGTGTTTAATTAAGTGTTGTGAATATTATGGTGATATTGAGCCAATACTTGAATAACTTGTTTACTTGAACTATTGTGGTTATTACTTGGAGTTGAACAGTACTTGCTTTAAGGTGTTATGAATTATATATATATGTGATGAACTGTCATTAACTGTGATATTATTATTGTTGTGAATATATTACTGTTGATTGAAGTTTGAGAAGCCGGACTTGAGTCTCTGCCCAATGACTATAAGGATTAAAAGCCTTAATAAGCCTTGAATAGAACTTTGAAAGTTATGGGTTCACTTATAAAAGTTCCTTGTTTAAAGTGCTTACTTCAGGAGAATAAGATCTTTGTTTTTAGAAAAATGTTGAAGTGATTTTAAGTTGAAGGAAACTACCTTTTTATGATCAAAAGTTTTGTATGAGAGAAAACCTTTTCGAACGGTGTGTTTTATGAAGGAAAGACCCTTTGAAAATATTTGACTTTATTCCATCGAGGATTTCAAAAGCAAACGAAGTTCCTAAATGTTTTAGAAACGATTTTGCAAAGGAAAAGGATTTTCTCCTAAATGATTTAGAAACGTTCCGGTTACTTGGATAAGTGACCAAGGTTTTGTTTTGGTTTTGGTTTTCACTGAGCGAAAAGTAAGCACATGTGGAAGAGAATACTAGTTCGCGAGACGTCGCCTCTAGTATTCAGTTGTATGCATGTGATCTAGGATCCGTGTTGAGAATTATGGAACAAGGGTTCCAATCGTGATATTATCGGCTAGGAGTCCTGATTTTGGAATTGAGGACTATGTGTCCTAATTTCGTTGTTATGGGCTAGGAGTCCTTATCATGTTGAAATAAAACATGGATAAAATTATAATTGTTTCTACGACCACAACCTCGGACTGCGGCATCGGTCTAAGGTGTTGTGATTATAAGTGGGTCTGCCAATCAAGGCTTAAGTTTGAAGTCGTGCCAAATTTTTATACCCAATTTCAGACGCTTATGCATTTATATAAACTATTTTTCGAAAGCAACCAGCAAACTATCTTTTTAATTTAAATTCCACATGGGTCACGTAGTAATACCTAGTAGGGGTGTTACAAGTGGTATCAGAGCTGGTCGAGTCTTTAGGGAACTTTGGGGAATAGGTCTATTAAGTTTTTGATGTCTGATCTCTGGTTGGCTATTGTTTGAATTGTTTCTTGTTGAAGCAAAGTGTGTTGACGCACTAGTATATTTTTTCCTTGATGGTTTTCCAAGGGTTTTATGTCCTGGGAGACCGTAGATCTTGAATGTTACTTTGGTTCGGATATGACATTCGATTATCCTTGCGAATCGTGTCAGACATTCAAAACAAGGTGCTTGTGTAAAGGGTTTTTCCGGGAGTGTTCCATGGAAATATTCTTGATTTATGGTTAGCAAAGGACATTGATTTTTGATTGATCTAGTTTCTGGATTTGGTCAGATCTATTTAACCAATTTCTATGATCATATTATCCTCTCTATATTTAAGATCCAAGAGGGTGCATCAAACTAAAATTTCGTGCCTATTTATCTTAAGGAGGCCGAACCCTAGTTTTGTGGGGGGAGGAACTTTGTTCAAACTTTTTGGTTAAGTCTTGCTTGATTTCAATCTTTGTATGTTAATCTTTGTTTTAGGGTTTAAGTGATCAAGGATCACTAATCCAAAGAGCTTAAGATATTTAGAAATTTTGAGCCATAATTTGTGTCATGACCGAAAGTCTTAAATTTTGTGGTTAAAATGGTTTTGATTCAATTTTTGTTAAGTAAGCTTTGTTTATATCTTAATCTTGCTTAAGGATCCTTAATCCAAAAGCTTGCAAAATTTTATCATGTCTAGCCAACTTAAAAACCTCATGGCTGACCTAGCATATAAGAGCATATGTGTATTTAGTGTTTGATTGATAATTATTTGTTGTGTTTTGTTGAAGGATAAATTGTTGTGTGAATTGTGTACGTGTCTAGTGGAGATCGGATGCTCGACGGAATTTTGATTCGAAAAGGAAAAGTCTTCAAGAGGTAAGGGGAGTACCTGAGGGATTTTTCAGATATCTATATGCTATTTGGTTGTTGTATGTATAATTTAGTTGGTGTGTTAATTATTTTCTGTAATTTGAAATTATCTGTTTTGCAATTATCTGCTTTTAAATATTTATTTATCTGCATTTAATTGTTATTATATGTTGTTACATGTCAATAATTGCTCTTTGCTATATTATTGTCATGGTTGTTATTGATGTTGTCTGTGGATTGTAAAGCCTGACAGTTGATTGTTACATGTGGATTAATAATGAGGTTAAAAGCGTTAAAAAACTTTTTACGGAATAATGAGTTTTAATTGATGAGAAATAATAATATAATATTACTTAAGTATTTGGTTGGTTGAAAATGAGAAAAAGTTGAAAATAATATTATTTTAATAATTTAACAGTGTAAGAGTGTTTTATGAGTCACAGTGAGGACGTAACCGTGAAAATATTTTTGCATTGGTAATTTTGACGTAAGAAATTTATAGATATTAGAAAATGTTATTTTAAGAAAATAAGTTTCAAAAATAAGTTTATTATGGTATTAGAAAATTTATTTTACTAGAAAAGCCATTTTTGGACTTATAACGTTTTTAAAACGTCAAACGTCGGACAATTCCGACAATATTTATGATAGTATTATTTAAAACGGTAATATTAGTTAAAACAAATAATTTGTCCCAAAGCAATATTCTCAGGTTCAAAATATTGATTTTTGAAAGAAAATGAATTTTCAAGTGATTTTGATGATTTTATAAAACGAATTTCCAATGTAAAATGGTTTTCTGTAAAGTAGTTTTATACAATGGGTTATTTCCGACAACTTGAATAAGTTAAGGAAATTTTGTTTTTTTGGATTTGTGTTTCACAGAGCAAAAATGTTGTTAAATTAAAAGACGAACCAAGCTGCCGAGATGTCGGTGTCTAGAGTTCTATGATATGGAATCGGGGTCCGTAAGATAAAGTTATGGACTAGATGTCCTATAAAAAGTGATATTGATTTTTGTGCGCCAAAATCTACGAATCTAAATCCGGTGCATCAGACTAGATTTCGTGATTTGTACATTTTTTACTTGGAATCTGTTTGTTTGGTTAGGACTTGGAGTCCTTTTTATTGGTATTATTGTTAAACTTAAATGTTTAAACCTTGGTTTGGCCGTGAGCCTTTGAGCCTCGACAAGGAAAGAATGAACACAAAGAAAATGACGCGAACAAAACATTTTACATGCATTTTTAGGCAGACAAGCCTACGCATTGGACTTGAATACTTAATGGCAAGTATTCATGCAGTTTGCATCACTGTGCCTTGATGGATATATGACCACGAAACCATATACTATACTTAGTAACCACTTTGCCTCGTTTTGGACCGTGGTATGGTTATTTGAAACTTGCTTTATCTGTCAACGTTTATATTCTGCTTTATTTGTCAATGAGAGACCTGATCAGCTCATTTACTTGTTGGTTGGAGCTCCGGAGATTAGGTATCGAAGATAGTTGAGGAATATTAAAGTGTCATGGTTTTTTTTTATAAAAAAAAAAGATGATTGTTGGGTATGAAACCCTTTGGTAAATAAATTGTTTATTGTTGAATATACATGTTAAATGTTATTTGAGAGTCGTGCATATGGTTATCGTTTTAAAATCCATATATTGGAACTCACCCTTGTATATACATGTTCTTCCGTCTTGCTGTTGTACCTTGGTACACGAGTGCAGATGCTGCAGAAGAGTTCCTTAAGTTACTTGGAGACTTAAGTCCGGAAAGCGGGAAAGAGATTTGTGATCATACGGATGATCACGAGGTCCTATCGATGAGTGTCTTATAGAGCGACTAGCATAGGATATTTGAAATTTTGTTGGGTGGTATTTTTTGAGAAAGTCTGTATAGGTATTTTGAAAACCTTTATATGGTTGAAATTTGTAACATCCTATCTTTCGTGAAAAAAAATAGATATCTTAATTAGATGGGAATGAGGTTTAGATAAATTAAAATTATTTAAGAATCTAAACACATATACAAGTTTAAAATAAAATTCAAGCACTTCAAAATTTTCAGTAGGCAAGCACCTCAAGCAAGTACGTCAAAAACCCCTACCGGAAGCACCTCAATTTAAATCCTAAATTAAGGTGGTTTATCATCAACAAAATTTAAAGATAATTAGACATAGATATAGATCTTAATCAAATCTAGATAATTATAATCAATTTACTCATCATAATTAATTAGCACTAGTCTAAAATAATTATACCCTAGTTACAAGTTTTAACCTAATTAAATTAACTAAAATAATTTTTATATATGAGCAAGTAGCTCACGGTTTTATACATGGAGGACACCTCCACCTCTTCAAATTATGGCTAAAAATTATAGGGCGCCACCTCCTGCTTAAGTATTTCCATCTTCATACAATTCTTCAACTCATTTCATGATCCTTGAGAAACCGCGTCACCTACTTTCCTTTGTTTATTTTATTTTTTTCTTCTTCCTTTCTCAATGAGGCAGCCCTGAACCATGTCACCTGCTTGCCTTTCTTTTCCTTAGTCCACGTAAATTCCAAGGTCTATAACTGTAGCATGGTAGCATGGATGAGTCATTATGTTACTTCATCATGAAGAATGTTGGTTATTTTAAATTAATATGAAACTAAGGTAAAAGAAAAGAAATAAAATGAAGGAATAAGAAAGAACTGGGGCAGCGTGAGAAATAGAGAGAAAGAGAGAGAGAGGGGCCGTGAGAGAGAGTGAAACTTCTGGATCTGATTCCGGTCAATTCGTTCGTCCTATCGAGAAACCGATTATACCGTTATGATCTTCGCGACGTCTACTTCATTACCATACCTTTCCTTTCTCATCTAGGCTAAGGTAAGCCCATGTCCTTTTTATGCCGAAATGTCGTCGGTGACGGTATTGAGGTTATCTTTCAATTCGTTTATCGGTTTTCAGTTCCGTCTTCAGATTTGGTTTACACGTAAAGTGTGCTTCACAATGATGTGTTCAGGTGAATTTTTGGAGCCCTGGAGAGTGTCAAACTGTGCGTGGCAGATTTGAGGGAGTATAGGGAGTGTATGTTTCGTTACTCCAAAGCTAGCCTAAGACATCTCAGGTGGGGGAAAGAAACTATTTAATGTCGGAAACGGCGCGGTTACATTTAATTAGCTAATGGCGTAGGGCGACTCAAACCCTACACGAGAGCGAGTAACGGACAATGTCTATACCACATTGGGAACTACTCAGTGGTACCGATGATGATATAGAAATTGTGCGTTTATCGTTGTTACGCTACATACATAGATTATTTTATTACGTGATGATTGCCTGATTGACTGGTTGATGTGAACTTGATACTTGATATATGATATCATGAGTGTGGTAATTATTTTAGAGGTGTTTATACTTATTATTATTACACTAGTGCAATAAGTGCTTTTTACGTCAGTTAAAATTGATTTTTTACGTCAGAATACTGACTGACGTAAATACAGCTGACGTTAAAAGTTTAACTTTTAACGTCAGTTGAGAACTGACGTTAAATATAACACTATTAACGTAGGTTCTTTAACACAACTGACGTTAATTTTGTCAAAATTAACGTCAGTTCTTTAACAAAACCGACGTAAATTTTGTTAAAACTAACGTCAGTTGTTATAAAGAACTGACGTAAAGGTCTTAATTTTAACGTCAGTTGTAATAAACAACTGACGTTAATAGTGTACTGTATATTTTTATAAAATACTTTTAACTTCAGTTGTATGATACAACTGACGTTAATAGTATTTTTTTTAAAATTCAGTTTTAAAATATCACTCCCCTAAGCCATCCCTGCATTCAGTAAATATCCCAGTAACACAGAATATCACACACATTACAGAATTGCAAAGGAAAAATGGAACAATGATCCATATGTATGCCTGTTCAAAACAATATATATTTATTAACATAGGTTATAAATGTATACTAAGTTTAAACTACCTATATCAATATCCCTTCGTGACGATCATCACGAGTGGCATGTACATCGTCCACCTGTGTCTCCTCGATTATAGTAGGCATGTTTGTTGAAAAAGAAGGAGTCTCAGGAATATCAAGATTTGAATCTTCATTTTCATCACTACCATTATACATGCTTTTTCCTTGGAGAACCACGGACAACCTTTTGTTAGAAGGATCAGTGATGTAGAACACTTGTTTTGCTTGGGAAGCCATTATGAAAGGCTCATTTATATGACCTAACTTGTTGAGGTCTACCAATGTGAACCCCAATTCGTCGGTTTGTACACCACCGTTACTATCAACCCACTTACATTTAAATACCGCACCGTAAGCTTAGTGTAATCGAGCACCCAAATATCTTCAATATATCCAAAGTAAGGTGTCGGTCTTTAGAACGGGTTTTGTGTCCTTTGCACTAGAGAAGTGCATTGCTTTGGCCACGATCATAACCCCACTATTTTGCATGGTACTCTTGTTATCTTGTTCCTTTGAATAAAAGGAAAAGTTATTTATGTCGTATCCGCTCCAACATATGACGTTGAAGTTAGGCCCACGTGCTAGCCATTTTACGTCATCGAAGCGTAGATTACAATCCTTAAGCATTTCTTCCTTGAACCATGGTAAGAAAGTCTTGTTATGCTTGTTCAACAACCACCTTTCGCTCATTCGAGGGTTTTCTTGATTGACTTTTCTTTTATGTTCAAATAAGAAAGGCTGAACACATTCGATGTTGTTCAATACATACAAATGTGCTTGAAGCACTTCCTCCCGATCCTTCCTATTAATTCTTAAGCCATGTGTACCCTTACCTTGACATCTGATCTCATCATGCCGAGGCTTAGGAACCCCTATAGGATCCGTGTTATGAAGGTAGTCCGAACAAAACTCAATAGCTTCTTCTGCAACATACCTTTGAACAATAGATGCTTCCGGACGATGAGGATTCTTCACGTACCCTTTCAAGATCTTCATGTAGCGCTCAACTGGGTACATCCATCTCAGAAAAATCGGCCCACATAATCTAATCTCCCTCACTAAATGAACAATTAAGTGAACCATTATGTCGAAAAAGGAAGGAGGAAAATACATCTCCAATTGGCACAAGATTGTAGCAGCCTCAACTTCCAAGTCATCCAACATACGGGGGTCAACGACTTTGCTACATATAGAATTGAAGAATGAGCACAACCGAGTAATGGCATGTCTCACATTTTTTGTAGCAATACCACGAATAGCAACGGGCAGAAGTTGTTGCATCAAGATGTGACAATCATGAGACTTCAAGCCAACCAATTTAAGATCACTAGAGACAAGCCTCTTTATATTTGAAGTGTAACCATGTGGAACTTTGATGCCTTGAAGACACCCGCAGAAACTTTGTCTCTCTTTTTTTGACAAAGTATGACATGCTGGCGGCAAATAAGTCCGCTTACCATCCTCAACAACTGGAGCTAACTGCTCTCGTATACCCATAGCAACGAGGTCGAGACGAGCATTCACACCATCCTTTGTCTTTCCCTGAATGTTGAGAAGCGTCCCGATCACACTATCACACACATTTTTCTCCACATGCATCACATCAATGCAGTGTCTGACATCAAGCTTGCGCCAGTATGGAAGATCAAAGAATATCGACCTCTTCTTCCATATGTTTTTCTCAACAGCTTTACCTTTCTTGTTGGACTTGCCGAATATAACATCGATGTCCTTTACCCTCTGATAAACCTGCTCTCCAATTAAGGCCGCCGGGGCTTCTTCTATCTCTTGGCATCCATTAAAAGCTTTTTTCATCTAACGATATGGGTGATCACGTCTAAGAAATCTCCGATGCCCAAGGTAAACCGTCTTCTTTCCATGATGCAACTGAGTGTAGCATGTGCCTTCTTCACATATAGGGCATGCTTTATGCCCCATGACACTGCATCTGACAAGTTACCGTATGCTGGAAAGTCGTTGATGGTGAAAAATAACATGGCACGAAGCTTGAAAGTCTCATGAGAATACCCATCAACTACATCAACACCTTCCACCCACAACGTTTTCAAGTCTTCAATCAAGGGACCTAGATAAACATCTAAGTCATTTCCCGGTTGCTTTGGGCCCGAAATCATCATAGACAACATCATGTATTTGCGCTTCATGCACAACCAAGGGGGCATGTTGTAAATCACCAACAGAACAGGCCATGAACTATGAATACTACTCATGTTACCATAAGGATTCATTCCATCCGTAGCATGTCCAAGCCTTAGGTTTCTTGGCTCATCGGTGAAATCCGGAAACATAGTATCGATATTCTTCCATTGAATAGAATCAGCAGGATGACGAACCTTTCCATCACGTTTCCTCTCATCATTATGCCATCTAAGATTCTTCACATCTTTCGCATTGGCAAACAATCACTTGAACCTTGGAATTATTGGAAGATACCACAACACCTTCGCAGGAGGACCCTTTTTTCTCACATCATCAACATCATCATCATCATCACCACCCTTCACTTTGTATCGTGATAACCCACATTTGGGGCAATCGTGTTTGTCTTCATGAACACCGGTGTACAATATGCAATCATTGGGGCATGCGTGTATCTTCTTATACTCCATACCCATAGGACACAATACCTTCTTGGCCTCATAGTTACGGTCAGGAAATGTGTTGTCCTCCGGAAGCAAGTCTTTCAACACTTCAAGCAATTCCGTGAAGCTTTTATCACTCCAACCATTTCTCGCCTTCACACAAACCAATTTTAGCACCGCCGACAACCGTGTATGAGTAGTACACCCTGGATATAAAGGCTTATCCACATCACCGCACAACCTATCATACACATGCGCTCGATGAAAAGATTCTTGTCCAATATCACGGATCATGTCCTCTACTCGATCATCCTCCATATCTACGTCAACGTCCTCACTTTGGGAGACACTCGTCGTATTACTACTCAACAACATATCACCATGCCATATCCATCTTGTATAACTCAAGCAAATCCCTTCACAAATCAAATGAGTACCTATATCCTTCACCGTACATTTCCTCGTATTCAAACAATTGACACAAGGACAACAGAACATTCCATTACTATTAGGAACATTCCTTTGAACAAATTCTATAAATTCTCCCACCCCCTTCAAATACTCAGCACTAGTACGCTTACAAACCATCCAACTACGATCCATAACTAGATAGGTCCTGTAGATATACAAAACATATATATATCCAATATAAGGACAATACGGGAGATTGAAAACTATAGTTTTTAAAGATTAATTGCCAAGCACTGGTCACGGCCTGGCAGTGATGTCCATCACGGCCGTAACGTGCCAACTGAACAGACCATTCCATCACAGGCAGAACTGATCACGGCCTAGCCGTGATTAGCATCACGTCCGTGACAGATCAACCAGCAGAGCAACATGCACTCAAAACCAAAAACAGAGACGTACATTCCAAACAACTCAAACTCACGGTTTCAAGTTTCAACTACTGAGACTACAGTTTCAACATACACTCAAAACCAAAAATACAAAAATGTGCCCTAAATACTCACCGGAAATAGGTGCTCGCGTGGTGGTGGGGAGGGGAGCTCGAGTGGTGGCCAACGTTCGATGTGGTTACTGAGAGCAGAGGGACAAGGAGAGTTAGTGCGCGGGAAGGGGAAAGAGAGATGTATGTCAAGTTATTGCAAAGAATGAGTGGAAAGACAGAGTTAGGGTTAATACTGTACCTCACGGTGGTGGCGAAGAAGCCCTCGTGGTGGTTGCGGTGGAGATGAGCTCGCGATTAGGGTTCTGTGCTGGGTGAGAGTGAGAGTGAGGGTTGAGAGTGATTTAGGGTTGAGCGTGAGGAAAAGAGAAAAGAGACGTACGTACGGAGCGAAGTGCAAAAGGCGCGCGGTGTAAACGTTATATAAAACAACATTTAACGCCGATTGTATTAAACAATCGACGTTACAATTAATTTTTTAACGTCAGTTTTGTTAACAAACTGACGTTAAATATTAATATTTTTAAAAAAAACACTTTTAACGTCCGTTGTTGAATACAACTGACGTTAAAAGTGTTGTGTCTCTGTATAAAGTAACATTCTTCTGTAACAGTCTGTAATTCCGCCTCTTCTTTTCTTCTATATTTCTATTCCTTCACAAAATGGCTCTGGGACCTGTGTTAATTGAGTGACAACAGGGCATTTCAGATAGCTAGGGATATAGGATTATTTACGTCAGCTATTTATTTAACTGAAGTAAAAATCACACTTTTAACGTCAATTGTATAAACAACAGACGTTAAAAATAAATATTTTTTATTTTAAAAACACTTTTAACTTCAGTTTTATTCAACAACTGACGTTAACAGACCTGTGTTAAGAGTGACAACAGGGCATTTCAGATAGGGATATAGGATTATTTACGTCAGCTGTTTATTTAACTGAAGTAAAAATCACACTTTTAACATCAGTTGTATAAACAACTGACGTTAAAAATAAATATTTTTTATTTTAAAAACACTTTTAAAGTCAGTTTTATTCAACAACTGACGTTAAAATTGTATAAGTTTCTTCCTATTCCTTCGGGCGTTTTCTTTTCTGCACGTTTATAATATATGACTGCCAACTCCCAATGCGCCTTGGAACCTAATGCTCTTAATGATCAATTTAATTTTTTAGCAACTTACGACGCCTAGTAACTTCATCCCCTACTCCTATAAATAGCTTCCTTCCTTCCTTTAATTTTTCTGCTTCACAATATGGCTCTGCCATGGAGATTAACTTCACCCCTCTTTCTTCCTATACCCAGACTTAAAGGTCTCTGTCTTAATGGTCAAACAACTTCTGAGGTTGTGTAAATCGCATTACATGGGTGATAAGGGTGTGTAAATCGCATTATGTGAATTGCACACACCATCATCCTTCTGGAGAATCAGCAGCTACAGTTCCAAAAACTCAGCTTTGGAACCAAGTGGCTGTTCCAAGAATATTGTTGAAACAGATCGAGTGCACCTTTCACTCTGCCACGGCTCCAAAGTGACCGTGGATTCAGATGGAGCATCGACTTCAAATGAGGGAGGGGATGCATTCAATGTTGGAGATTCTGAGGATAGGACTGAGAAGAAAATGATGTTGAAGCAGAAACTTTTTTATATTTTAGTGCTATCTTGCGGAAATTTTTTATCTTTTAAACATGTAATTGTAACTTATGAATCGCTTCAATGAGATACGATTTGATTATACATATATAACTTGTTTTATGTTAAGTGTTTATTTATTTTAATTTGCACAAGAATTTGTTAATTTACTAATTCAAGCTAATTAATTAAGATTAAAAATAAACTTTTTTTAAAAAAAAGATTAGAAATAAACTGCACTATATGGAGTGATGATCTGCGTTAAGAGTGACAACAGGGAGATGACAACGAAAGAAAGATAGGAATGAGTTGATTATTTACGCCGCTTATTTAATTAATCAAGTAAAAATCACACTTCTAACGTCGCTTTATAAACAATCGACGTTAAAAGTTTTAATAATTTCTTGCAAAAACACTTTTAACGTCGGTTCATTAAACAAGCGACGCCAAATAGTGATTTCATATTTACAAAACTGCCACCGCCTCACTTTTAACGTCAGTCCTTAAAACAACTGACGTTAACAGTGAATTAATGAAGTCTGATATTTACAAAACTGCCACCGCCCCCTTTTTAACGTCTAGTTTTTGGTTAACTGACGTAAACCTTTACCGTCTAATGTATATTTTCCACTAGTGTTATTATTATTATTATTATTATTATTATTATTATTATTATTATTATTATTATTATACTACTACTACTACTACTACTACTGTGATTATTATTATTATGATTATGATTATTATTATTATTATTATTATTATAATATTTCGGCATTTATTATTCGGAAATGATATTATGATATGAGGATATATGATGATGATTTTGGATAACATGATGACGATTATGATGATAGGATGAGTAAATCATAAGTCGTGTTGAGACACGAGGATGTATTTGGGGATTGCATACGATATGTGATAGCCGTGCCCAACCGAGATAATTATCGTGAGATGGGGTTGAGATTAATGAGATGAGGTTATTTTGAGGTTATCTGTGAGATTAGGATGACTGGTTAGGGCACTAGGGGGTGACCTGAAACATGGTCTGTGATATGAGGGACTTGAAACATGGTCGAGTGGACCTGCAACATGGTCGATTGGGGTCTATGCCTCGGAGGTAAAATTCCACGGGATAGGCTAACGGCGGATCGTCCAGAGGTGATTTCATTTTAGTCGCAGCTATAGTTCATGCATTGCATGAGCATCCTGGATTGTGGTCCAGAGGTGTGCACCGGGTTGTGTAGCTATAGTGCCATTACTTTGCATGGCCACCCTCCAGTCGCAGACGAGGGTGTGCGCCGGGGACTATGGGACGTGTCGATTATATTGTTGTGATATCCGGATATGGCCGATACTTGAGGAGAATATTCATACAGCATTTGCATTGCATCATGATGGAGGCTAGAGGAAAGATCCTAGATGTGGATTGAGAGTGATTGTGTTACATATATTTATACTTGGGAGACAGATGTTTAGTGTGCTGTTATTTAATTAAATGTTGCTAAACCCTTTCCACGTTTGATGTTATATGGTTTCTTATCCCTGTCTTCTCTATATTGCATATGTTTTCTTTTTGTAATTGTGATGAGAAGATCCTATGGGGGAGCCAGCTATGGAGGAGCTTGATGGGACCTCGTATGAGCCAGACGTTGGAGGATGAGCAGTGGATCCTCATAGTTGAGTACAGAGTCTATAGCCAACGCGTCTTGTCTCTTTAGGATGTTGTTTTTATTTTCTGTTTGATTATCAGTTTGCACAATTTGGGATCCGACTGATGGGATTCCCTCTACTGTACTGTATCAGGACTTGAGGTGTATATGTTATGTATGTATGTATATATGTTGGATATATTTTAAGTTTTAATTTTTCCGCTGTTTTAATATACTCGCTTAACGACAATAACGAAATTAGGTCTTAATATTTTGGGTTTTCTTTAATGGGACGTCGGGGCATCTCATTTAGTGGTATCAGAGCAGTTCGGTTCTGAAACGGACTGTGAGCACTATGATTAGGATGAACTGACCATTTAGTTGAATCCACATCGGATAACAACTACGCTTAGAAGTTGGATAGTGAGTCCGATGCGACATCTCTATGGCATGTAGTATTTATATTCCAGTTTTATGTAGTATTATATGTCATATTGATGTGGGGTAATGATTTCTTTTAACAGGATCATGGCTCGAGGCCGAGGCTGAGGTCGAGGACGTGGCAGACGGGGTGGTGGTAGAGCGACACTAGTGCAGAAAAGTGATTCTACATCGGAGTTTACACATCGGTTTCTATGAAACCGATGTGTAAAAGGAGGCGGTGGCATTTTTGAAATTAAAATCAAAGTATTACACATCGGTTTAAGGAATAACCGATGTGTAAAACCTTTCCACATCAGTTATTTCTAACCGATGTTTAAAATTAAAAAAAAAATTAAACTCAGAAATTGTTAACATTTAACATCGGTTGTATTAGAACCGATGTGTAAAACAGTCATTAACCACATCGGTTTCTAATAACCGATGTATAAAACTATAAAAAAAATTAGAAAATAAAATTTTATTTTTAAACATCGGTTTTATTATTAACCGATGTGTGAAACTTTACCACATCAGTTCTAAGTTAACCGATGTGTATTATTATTTACATATTAATTCCCTCTTCCTCCCTTTTCATTTTGGCGCTGAGAACTTTTCATCTGAGCTCTCTCCCTCCTTTTCCTTTTCATCTGAGTTCTTCAACCCTAAACAAGGAAAACAATGCATCTGAGTTCTTCAACCCTAAACAAGGAACTTTTCATCTGAGCTCTCTCACGCAGACGCAGTCTTCGCTGGTTGTTCATACCAGCCACAGCTTCTCATCTCCCATCTCCCTCACTTTTAGCCGCCGCGCGACGACGGAAGCTCCGGTGTATCTGTCGTGCTGCCTTCGCCTCCACCACCGTCAACTCCCTCTCATCTCTTCGGCTTCTCTTTCTCGGTTCCCACTCTCATCTCCTCAACTTCTCAAAGGTAAAACACAGAACATCCTTACATGTTACAACCCCCGTCATATGAATTTTTGTTTTTATTTATGGGTTATTGGTAGTTCTTTGTTACGATATAATAAGCCAGTTCTATGCTTTAGCTTTTTTCACATTTGCTTTTGCTGATTTTCAAGTGAGCTTCAAGTATCGATCAATGTGGGTGACTTTTAGTTGATTCTCGTTTTCTAGCTTCTGGATTCCCAGTTGTTCACTGCTGCTGTGTAATTTTTGAATGCTTTTTCTTTACTTGCGTTGCTGGAATGGAGACTAGTAGATGCTAAGTTTTTAGTTGGATGCTTGTGAAATCTGGTTTTGGTTTTGTATTTTTCCAGTGTTGTTTGGGTGTTTCCATGGTGGTAACGATATCACTTTGTCATTAATCCTAGAACTATTGGGTGGTTTTTGTGAATATTACTGTTATTTCAATCCTGGGTGTTCAGTAGAAGGGGTTTTGATGGATTGTTGGGGGCATGAATTTAGCTATATTTCAACCTCCTAGCAGTTTGTGTGTTTCTGGTTGACAATGTACCTAATATCCTGCTTCTTTTGTAATCTTTTCTTTATTATGATGTATACGGGTTTGAGTACCCCTTGTACTCGATTCAATACATTTTTTTCTTATAAGAAAAAAAAAACCAAAAACCTTGATATCTCTGATTGTTTCTCCAGTTTTGGTCGATGCATTTCTGTTTACATCAACTTTCATCATCTTTATGACATCATCAGGAGAATATGAATCCTTATTTGCTCCATTTATTTTGTAAGAACATGTGATCTCAACCCTTTTTGCGGTAAAATCTAAATACAAAAAAAAAATATTTAAAGTAAAATATCTTACCATGATGTACGATCATCACATAAATGTTTTCTTTCTCATAGCTGATGACAACCTCATGTCCAAGAGGACTGAATGCAACATGACTAATTGCATAATCTTTCTGAAATTGAAACAAGAAACAAGAGAATCAAACGAGTAGTAGTACACTCACACCTTTAGACAGAATAGAATTCCCAATATAAAAAAGCAAAGAACTAACCTTAGATCTTGTTTTTACCCTTTTCCTCTCTGTGTTTTGGTAAGTGACTTTACAAAGACCTTATAGTGTCTGTCAATTTTATGGTTTTCATTAGAATTCTTAGATGTTCATTTTGCTGCAGGGTGATCTACACTTCATTGCATAGTGCTACTGCCTCTGCTTTGTTCACTTCTCTGCTGTCTTTGCATAATAACAACTAGGCGTGTCTCTCAGAAGGTACGTTTTGGCTGAAAAGCTTTCATTGGAGTTTTAATGTATTTTCTTGAAAATTTATTTGATTCGATAATATGCCCACAATAATTAGTAAAGCCTTAGTTTCCCGTTTGAGATGCAATACTAATGAGCGTACGTGTACGTGTACGTGCTTAATGTACCGCTCATTGTGTTGGATCTTGAATTGTCCAAAGTTGGACAGTTTGGGAAAAAACTTTTTCTTAATTCAGTTAAAATAGTTATTCATTGATTCTAATGTTATATACTTGATGAAAGTTCGGATTGATACATTTCCTTTCGTTCTCCGGGTGCATACTTTATCGTGGTGGATGTCATCGCGTTCAAGTAGTGTACGTCGGAGACCGCGGGGAAATGTTGCCGAAATTTTGTCGAGTATGAGCATGAGAGTTAAGGACTAACTGTTAACCGAATGTTGAAAAAGTTTCTTCTCGAATGGGATAGGGCCATACCCTGTCATAAGAAGTGGTTGATGAATATGTTGGACTAAGTACGAAGGTATTGGTTTAGTCATGGATCGCAGTTGGATGAATGCTAGACGGACAAGTGGTGAGTATGAGAATGGAGTGGAAGATTTTCTACGCTTTGCAAAAACAAATGCTCCTGATAGTGGTAACGGAAGGTTTTATTGTCCTTGTGTTAACTGTTTGAATGAGAGACGACTAGAAGCTGAGGAGATACGTGATCATCTTATTTGTGAGGGGATTTGTAAGAGTTATACAACATGGATATGTCATGGTGAATCGTTAGACAGGCCGAGGGTGTCGGATAGAGAGGAAGTTGATGATGTGGAAATGGACGATGGACTAGAGGACATGATCCGTGATGTTGGGCAAGAGTCTTTTCGGCGCGCACATGTGTATGATACTTTGTGCAGTGATGCGCAATTGGCTTTGTATCCGGGGTGCACTAATTTCACACGGTTGTCAGCGGTGTTAAGATTGTTCAATGTGAAGGCGAGAAATGGGTGGAGCGATAAAAGCTTTACCGAATTGCTTGAGTTGTTGAAAGAAATGCTTCCAGAAGGCAACACATTGCCATCTCGAAACTATGAGGCGAAGAAGATATTGTGTCCGATGGGTATGGAGTATAAGAAAATACACGTTTGCCCCAATGATTGCATATTGTACAGGAAAGAGTTTGAAGAGATGCACGAGTGCCCCAGGTGTGGGGTATCACGCTACAAAGTGAAGGATGGTGATTCTAGTTGTGATGTGGTCACCAAAGGTCCTCCTGCAAAGGTGTTATGGTATCTTCCCATGATTCCGCGGTTCAAGCGATTGTTTGCTAATGTAAATGACGCAAAGAACATTAGATGGCATGCAGATGAGAGGAAGTGTGATGGACAGCTTCGCCATCCGGCCGATTCTTTGTAATGGAAGAGAATTGATAGTTTGTTTCTGGATTTCGGCAATGATCCCAGAAACCTCAGGCTTGGACTTGCTACCGATGGAATGAATCCATATGGAAACTTAAGTAGTATTCATAGTTCATGGCCTGTTCTCCTTGTAATTTACAACCTGTCTCCTTGGTTGTGCATGAAGCGCAAATACATTATGTTAAGTATGATGATTTCGGGTCCTAAATAGCCAGGAAATGATATTGATGTTTATCTGAGTCCCTTGATTGAAGACTTGAGAATGTTGTGGGATGAAGGCGTTGATGTGATTGATGGGTATTGCCGTGAGACATTCAGATTGCGTGCCATGTTATTTTGCACCATCAATGACTTTCCAGCATACGGGTAATTTGCACATCCGGGATTTTGCACCATCAATTGTTATTTTGCACCATCAATGAATTTTGCACCATCAATGACTTTCCAGCATACTATGTGATGCAGTGAATGTTGGAAATTATCTCCTCCGGGATCACTGAAAGATGGAGCGAGGTAAATGTTAATTGACACAATTAGAAGTAATAGTATAGATTCGTTATATGTTTTATGTTAGTTTATTACTTAAAAGATATAATCTTTTGTCCAATTAAACTTGCAGATATTCAACAATCCAACTCCATTATCTGATTCTGACATCAACATCATAAAGAGGCGTTGGGCAACTTTCTTTCTTGAAGTGTACCACCCATAGTTTGTATATATGTAGTTAGTTTAAAAACTTATCATGTACTAGCTATAGTGTACCTTTGACTGATGATATGTATTAGTGCTCAGGTCTGGTTCAATTCTTCTTCTCTCGTGTTTTGATGTAGCCTTGATAAAGTGTTGTTTTCATTCATTCGAAATTAATTAGGCCTGATGCCCTCTGTTTTCAGATTCTGTGCTCACTAGTCATTTGATGAAATGTCAGTATTTTTAACCATATGTGTAAGAGCTGATTGTTTGTGCTAAGAAAATTGAATGAAGTATGTTTTGCTTTTGAATGATTGTGTCAAAACTGGTTTGGTGTTTTGTTGTTGTTTCTTGTTTGATCAGGGTACTGCTGGTTTGTTTATTGATCTGCATTACTGAAACAGGGGAAATGAATGATTGAAATGTAAATAACAGATTAAAAAAAAATGAGATTTTACACATCGGTTCATTAAAAACCGATGTGTAAATTTAACTTTCTACATCGGTTTTCCGTAGAACCGATGTGTAAATTTCACTTTACACATCGGTTCTATTTAAAACCGATGTAGAAAGTTAAATTTACACATCGGTTTTAGGCAAAACCGATGTAGAAAGTTAAATTTCCAACTGCTTATCAATTGATAAATTAATTTTCCACATCGGTTAATAGAAAACCGATGTTTAAAATATACTTTACACATCGGTTTTTTAACCGATGTGTAAAGTGGCAATAAACCACATCGGTCGTTTCCATATCAGTTTGAAAACCGATGTGGAAAGCCAAAAATAACCGACGTGGAATCCCTTTTCTGCACTAGTGCGATAGGGGGTGTAGAGGATGAGCCTCATCAGCCAGAGGCATGGATTAGAAGTGGAAGAGAGTCCGCCGAGACTCTTCCAACTATCAGCGAGTTAGCATCCGTCCTGTTGCAGCAGGCGCAGCAGAATGCTCAAAGGGTACAGAGAGAGGCAGAGCTACAGGAGCGATCTTATAGGAGGATAGCCGCCGATGCTGAGGATGCAGGATTGGCTACCTTTCTCAAAGGTAAGTCACCACAGTTTGGTGGAGAGTATGATCCAGAGTGAGCAGAGTGGTGGATTCAGGAGCTCGAGAAGATCTTTGATACTATGAGATGCAGAGATGATGGGAAGGTGACCTATGCCGCCTTCATGATGACCGGAGGGGCTGAGTCATGGTGGAGAGGCTAGAGGAGATTACTAGAGGCTGAGGGCAGACTCATCAGTTGGGATCTGTTCAGAGAGTGTTTCTTTGAGAAGTACTTCTCGCGATTAGTCAGACGCGAGAAGGAGAGAGAGTTCATGAGTCTCTGTCCAGCAGGGAGACAGGTCTGTTGGTGATTACGCCGCCAGATTCGAGGCCCTGATACAGTTTTCTGAGTACTACCAGAGGTTTCCAGATGATGACTGGATGTGCTGGAGATTCGAGGAGGGTTTACGGCATGAGTTGAGGAGGGCTATAGTGCCCTTGTATATCCTGAGTTTCCCAGAGCTGGTAGAGAGGTGCAGTGCCATAGAGAGCATGGACAGGAGGCAGGCTGCAGAGCAGAGATAGCATCGTAGTGAGGTCCTATCAGAGCAGGTCATCAGAGGAGAGGTGATGGAGGTGCTCAGTAGAGGAGAGGACCAGACGTTAGACCAGGACAGAGCGCTCAGACATCTGTACCATCAGCACCAGTTACTAGAGAGGGCCAACAGCAGAGGGCCCCAGTGTGTTTCAGATGCGGAGGTCCACATTATATCAGGGATTGTACAGATAGATCGGGTTGCTACGTCTGTGGCAAACCAGGTCATTTTTCTAGGGATTGTCGACAGAGAGCGATACAGCAGCAGCCAGCGGCCAGCAGAGGAGCTGGTAGTTCCAGAGGAGCCAGTTGTTTCAGAGAAGGAGCTGGGAGAGGGGTTCCGGCAGCAGGACGATAGACGGCCAGACCTCAGGCCATGGGGAGGGTGTTTACAGTGAGAGGATCTGAGTCCTTACAATCTGCAGATCTTATTCAAGGTATGTGTTTAATATCTGGCAGACTCTCGTCTGTGTTGTTTGATTCAGGGGCTACACATTCTTTTGTGTCCCATGAGTGCGTAGATCATTTACATTTGCCCGTTTCTCAGCTACCATATACCTTGACAGTGTCCACCCCTACCAGTGATCCTTTGATCACTATGTCTGTTTGCTTACAGTGTCCTATAGTTGTTGAAAATAGGGCATTCGTTGCAGATCTCATCTGTTTGCCTATGCAGTAGATAGACGTTATTCTTGGCATGGATTGGCTTTCGGCTAACCATGTAGTGCTAGACTGTGCCCGAAAGACTTTATCTTTTATTGAGCCTTCTAGTATAGTATCTGCCAATGAAGGAGCAACTATGAGGGGTTGCGGTTCTCAGCAGTATGTGATGCTTTTCTCTTTGGAAGCTAAGGAGACTTCGAGTATAGATTCTCTGCCTATTGCGAGAGAGTTTCCTGAGGTTTTCCCTCCTGAGGTTCCAGGTTTGCCACCAGAGAGGGAGGTGGAGTTCTCTATAGATCTCATACCAGGGGCTGGACCTATTTCAGTAGCTCCTTATAGGATGTCACCAGTGGAGTTGGCAGAGTTGAAGAAACAGCTGGATGACATAATGAACAAGGAATTCATCAGACCGAGTGTTTCACCTTGGGGAGCACCGGTATTGTTTGTCAAGAAAAAGGACGGAAGTTCTAGGTTGTGTACGGATTATAGGCAGTTGAATAAAGTTACAATCAAGAACAAATATCCGTTGCCTAGGATAGATGATCTGATGGATCAGTTGAAGGGAGCTTCGGTGTTTTCCAAGATAGACTTAAGATCGGGATACCGTCAGATTAGGGTGAAGAAGGAGGATATACCTAAGACCGCTTTTAGGACAAGGTATGGACACTACGAGTACCTAGTTATGCCTTTTGGTGTAACTAATGCTCCAGCGGTGTTCATGGATTACATGAACATGATCTTTAGACCGTTCCTTGACAAGTTTGTTGTGGTGTTTATAGATGATATTCTTATATACTCCTATAGTCGGGAAGAACACGAGGAACACCTGAGAGTGGTGTTACAGGTGTTGAGAGATAGCCAGTTGTATGCTAAGCTATCCAAGTGTGAAGTTCGGTTAGAGCAAGTACAGTTTCTAAGGCATGTAATCAATAAGAAAGGGATAGTTGTTGATCCAGTTAAGGTAGAGGCCGTGATTAAATGGGAGAGGCCTAAGTCAGTGAGTGAGATGAGGAGTTTCCTAGGATTAGCCGGGTATTATAGGAGGTTCATCGAGGGTTTCTCGAAGATTGCGTTGCCTATGATGCAGTTAACGAGAAAAGGTACGGCGTTTGTTTGGACAGAGAAGTGTGAAGAGAGCTTTCAGAAGCTAAAGGAGAAGTTGACTACATCTCTTGTGCTGACGTTACCAGATCCATTAAGACAGTTTGACGTATAATGTGATGCGTCATATCAAGGATTGGGTTGTGTTTTGATGCAAGAGGGAAGAGTTGTGGCTTATGCTTCTCGACAATTGAGAGTTCATGAAAGGAATTACCCAACCCATGATCTGGAGTTAGCTCGCATTGAAGATATGGCGACACTATCTCTATGGAGTTAAGTTTAATGTGTTCAGTGATCACAAGAGTTTAAAGTATTTGTTTGATCAGAAGGAGCTGAACATGAGGCAACGTAGATGGATGGAATTCATTAAGGACTATGAGTTTGATCTTCAATACCATCCAGGGAAGGCTAATGTTGTGGCAGATGCACTAAATCGGAAATCCTTGCACGTATCTGCAATGATGGTGAAATAGATGGAGTTGCTTGAACAGTTTAGAGATTTGAACCTAGGTATGGATTTGATTGAGAATAGAATATGTGAACGCGCTGTCGCGCACGCGCCAAAAAGCGAGCCGTTTGTAAAAATGTAGTTTAGGGAGCGACAACTCGAATATCGTCTCACAAGGACTCTTGGGGTGTTGCTAACAGAAAAAGTCAGTTTTTTGAGGGGGGGGGGGGGGGGGGGGGGTTTTGGATTGAAATTAAATTACAGAAAACAAACCAAAAAACAATGCAATAAAAACAAAGCAGTTAAATGATTACCAAATAAGCTAAAGACGATTAATCTACTGTTCTCGGTTTCCCACTATCATTGGTCCATGTAAATTCCAGGTCCTAAGCAGATTCTAAACCCTTTCCGATTGTAGCATCAATTAACAAGCGAAACCAATGCTACGAGACATATGTTCCTATTCCCAAATTAAGAAAACGGGGTGAAGCACTCATGAACTAAGCGAACATGATTGAACACACGCGAATTAAGCAAACGCGATTATGTATAGGAACATACAATCATCAAAATAAATCAACACCTATTCTATACGATTCTGAATTAAGCAAACAGAACATATAAAACAAGTATTGAAAGAGAATAGCATAAAGTTCAGGAATCACAAAACCTCAAGTGTCAATGGAAACCAATCGCAGTAGATTAATCAAGGAGACTAGTTCTCCATTACAGAAATAAACCCTAAATTCGCAGCTATCTAAACTAAAGAGAAAACTAAAGATAAACTACTGACTAACTCCCTCTTGTTCTGTCCTAAAAGACTTAAATACAGTTTCTGGATTCAGCTAGCTTGCGAGGCGAGCACACCTTCGTGAGGCGAATAATACGAACAGACTTCAGCTTTTGGTTCTCTCGCGAGGCGAGCTTATCATTCGCGAGGCGAGACTCTTCAAATTCCAAACTGTCACAGCCGTGACCTTCAACACGGGTAAGCCGTGATGGCTTCTGGTCTTCCAGGGTTGGATTACTCGCGAGGCGAGTCAAGTGTTCGCGGGGCGAGACAGAAAGGATGGCAATTTCTGGAACAGTCACGCTTCAGGTTCGTGAGGCGAATGCGCTCTCGCGGGGCGAAGAATCCAAAGCTGCTTCACTTTATTAACCTGAAAACAAGAACTAACAGTAAGTACTTTATTCGACTCTAAAACAACTAAATTAACCTAAAAATACTTTAACGACTCAAAATGATGCTTAAAGACAATCAAGTCTAATTTGGGCGAAAAATGTGATATAATTAGCACAAAACCACGGTCATACTAGCCATAAAACTAGATGAGCCAGAGGCTGATCAAAATACCCCAAACTTAAACTTTGCTTGTCCCCAAGAAAACTAAAACTCAAAAACTTAAAAAGACTCAAGACATGGCAAGCTTAAGGATTCAATCAACTTTGCACAAATGTCATGCAATTCACCAAAATGATTTTCTTCAATGTTCCCCCCTTTCAAACAAAGCAATCCCCACATGCATTTACTCTAAACAATTGAGAATTTCATCATTCAAACAATCATTAATCTAAGTAGGGGATCCAAGTTACACACAAAAGGGAAATCACCAAATTCAAACAATCGCCTTCCTCACAAGGGGATTTAGTGTTTCGCTCATTCGCTCAATTTTTGTCAGGCTAACAACATTTCACTCAATTTCACTTTTAAGAACACTTCCCATAAATTTGATTTTCATCTCAAAATGATTCCCACAGAAAACATGCATGCAACATCAAAAGGTCTTTTAAGGTTGTAATGGGGCCTGGCTAAGGGTAGGATATACAAGGGTACTAGGCTGAAGACCCTAGGAACTAAGAGAGCATGAGCTTTTTAAACTTTGAATTTCCACTCAAGTTCCTTTTTTCATTTTTCATTTGCCTTGGGTGACTACAACCTTTTTATTCAAATAGCCTTTTTGAATTTTTTTTTACTTTTTTTTTCTTTTTGTTTCTCCTTTTTTTTCTTTTTTTTCTGCTTTTCTTTTCTTTTTGCCTTTGACTCCAACCTTTTTATTATATTTTTTTCTTTTTCTCAATCCAGAATGACACGTCACACCCTTGTAGCCACCCCAAACTTAGTTTCTTGCAACCCTTGTCTTGCTAAGGATCCATGCTCTCCTAATCCTAAGATCGGGTTAACATGGTTTTTCCAGATTTTAGGCTCATAACATAAGGTCATCAAGAATTAACAGGCTAATCAGGCTCAATGGGGCTAACTAGGGAACATACATTAGGGATTGGTTCTTTTTAAGTCAAGTGGTTATTTACAAAGAAAAATTGCCTAAATCATTTGATGCAAACACATAAACATGCAAACCATAAAGATATTCAAGCAAATTCGGGAAAGTGCAATCAAAAGTGATTCACACAGTTAAAAACATGTTGGAGGCTCAAATCCTCACCTGGACATTTTTGCAAATTGTTTGACCTAGATTCAATCCCTAGTGTGTGCTTCCCTTCACCCCAAACTTATCATAAATCATGCCATCACAACAAAATATCTCAAAATTCAGTTTTCAATCACATGGGGATCACTTTTCAAAAACAAAAATTTTTTTTCAACCTATTTTTCAACCTAGGGGGAATCATCACATAATCATGCAATAAATCTGTGCCAAATCAATGAAAATCCAGCAAACTTGTCGACACAAGACTCAACACATATACTCCTGATCTTCTCAAATTATTCAGGAGCTAAAAGAAAACAAAACAAAAATAAAGAAAAGCAAAAACTAACAAGCAAATTAAAGTAAACTAAAGAGAAAGGGTTTAAGAAAACTCATTGAGGGGCGGTTCCACCAGGATCCCACTTATGCAGCGTGATACAGCGGCCACGGAATACCCAAATTGCAAAATGATCCTCCCGGATCCCATGTCATGCAGCATAATGCCCACGTGATAGACAAAGGACTGAAGCTTGTTCCATGGTCCCCTAACTTGCAGCCTTGATAAGGGAGTGAGTGCTTGATAATCATGGTGACTCCTTCAAGTGCGGCGGACTTCTCACTCCCTCTTGGGTCAAGGTTGACCTCTTTCTCAATAAAGTCTTCCCAATAAAAGTGGGGTTCAACCTCTTGGACTAGCCATGGTGCAAAATCCAGAGGCTTGAACTCCATCACCGGTTGTTCCACAGTGGGAGGTGGCAAACAGGTAAAGAGGGTCTCCGGTGTTGCTTCATTTTCTGCACATTCTTCATTCACTGCACTGACAAATCCATCACCTGTTATACATGCAGAATTTGGAGTAGCCATGATGTCAAGAACTTCGGATGAACAGACAGCTTCACTCACACTATCACCCTGCAAAGTTAAACAAGAAACTCAGCACAAACAGCACACGGGTTAGTGTCAGTACAGTCAGTACATGAATATATATCATCAAAGCCAGAAATAATTGGAAAATCAGAAAAGGTCTGAATGTCTGGAAATTTAACACACAATTCATCCACCCCATTACTTTCAACACATGCATGTGAATTAATAGAATCATCTACTTCCAAAAGTTCTTCATTATCCTCAAGCATGGTGAAGCAGATGTCCTCCTGATCCTCACTTTCTATGTTTCCTGGCCGAACAGGGCCCTCAACCTCATATGTCTCCTGTTCCATATGGATGTTTTGCTCTTCATACCTTTCAAAACATGCTATACACAAAGCAGTGTCAGTACAATCAGCACATGAATTATAATAGATAGAATCAGGGAAGGTATGAATATCTGGAGATTCAACACACAGTTCATCAACAGAAGCATCCTTGACATCATCATTATAATTGTCCTCAGAGGAAGTATTGCCAAGAATAACTGCTTGTGAATCTGTATGTTCTTCAAGGGGATGTGGAGTTTGCAGTGTATCTAATGGTGAAACGATGAGAGCATTTTGAGTGGCAAAGTCCCGCTGACTTGCTTCCATCATCTGTTGAAATTTGAGATTGTTTGCTTCCAATTGTGCAGTTATCTGCGCAGTCATTTGCTTGAACAGGTCCTCTAGTGAAGGTTCGGAAGGTGCAGAGGTGGTCACTTGAGGGGAGTTCTATGGTGGTGCCAGTGGTAACATCAGTTGTGAGTCCCCATACCATGGGTTAGGATGGTTTTCCCAGCTGGGGTGGTACTCATCAGTGGAAGGATCAGGAATGTTGTGCCTGATTGATGCAGTTCTGAAAGCAGGAGAATATCTCCACAGGAAGACTTCCTTCAAATCAAACCAGGTTGAGATGGAATTCGGCTCGAGACAACAAAACCAATCCTTCGCAGCACCTTCTAGTGAGAATAGGAAGGCTCTCATCTTGATGTGGTCTTCTGTCATTCCTTCAGGTGGCCGCATTGTAGAACAAACAAACTGGAATTCTTCCATATGCTTCAGCGAATTCTCACCTGCAAAACCACGAAACCTTGGCAACCGATGTATTAAACAAGGAGGCTCAGGATAATATATGCGTGGTGGTTCATAATTAACATTAGGCATGTAACCTTGCATATAATAATCCATGGCTAGATTCACACTCAGACCAATTCAACAATTTTTTTTAAAAAAAATTATTTTCTGTTAATAACAACAAGAGTCCCCGGCAACGGCGCCAATTTTTGAACGCGCTGTCGCGCACGCGCCAAAAAGCGAGCGGTTTGTAAAAATGTAGTTTAGGGAGCGACAACTCGAATATCGTCTCACAATGACTCTTGGGGTGTTGTTAACAGAAAAAGTCAGTTTTTGGGGGGTTTTGGATTGAAATTAAATTACAGAAAACAAACCGAAAAACAATGCAATAAAAAGAAAGCAGTTAAATGATTACCAAATAAGCTAAAGACGATTAATCTACTGTTCTCGGTTTCCCACTATCATTGGTCCATGTAAATTCCAGGCCCTAAGCAGATTCTAACCCCTTTCCGATTGTAGCATCAATTAACAAGCGAAACCAATGCTACGAGACATATGTTCCTATTCCCGAATTATGTCTCGTAGAATAGGAACATATGAGTGCTTCACCCCGTTTGCTTAATTCGGGAATAGGAACATATGTCTCGTAGCATTGGTTTCGCTTGTTAATTGATGCTACAATCGGAAAGGGTTTAGAATCTGCTTAGGACCTGGAATTTACATGGACCAATGATAGTGGGAAACCGAGAACAGTAGATTAATCGTCTTTAGCTTATTTGGTAATCATTTAACAGCTTTGTTTTTATTGCATTGTTTTTCGGTTTGTTTTCTGTAATTTAATTTCAATCCAAAACCCCCCAAAAACTGACTTTTTCTGTTAACAACACCCCAAGAGTCCTTGTGAGACGATATCCGAGTTGTCGCTCCCTAAACTACATTTTTACAAACCGCTCGCTTTTTGGCGCGTGCGCAACAGCGCGTTCAAAAATTGGCGCCGTTACCGGGGACTCTTGTTGTTATTAACAGAAAATAATTTTAAAAATTTTTTTTTGCTGAATTGGTCTGAGTGTGAATCTACCCATGGATTATTATATGCAAGGTTACATGCCTAATGTTAATTATGAACCACCACGCATATATTATCCTGACCCTCCTTGTTTAATACATCGGTTGCCAAGGTTTAGTGGTTTTGCAGGTGAGAATCCGCTGAAGCATATGGAAGAATTCCAGTTTGTTTGTTCTACAATGTGGCCACCTGAAGGAATGACAGAAGACCACATCAAGATGAGAGCCTTCCCATTCTCACTAGAAGGTGCTGCGAAGGATTGGTTTTGTTGTCTCGAGCCGAATTCCATCTCAACCTGGTTTGATTTGAAGGAAGTCTTCCTGTGGAGATACTCTCCTGCTTTCAGAACTGCATCAATCAGGCACAACATTCCTGACCCTTCCACTGATGACTACCACCCCAGCTGGGAAAACCATCCTAACCGTTGGTATGGGGACTCACAACTGATGTTACCACTGGCACCACCACAGAAATCCCCTCAAGTGACCACCTCTGCACCTTCCGAACCTTCACTAGAGGACCCGTTCAAGCAAATGACTGCACAGATAACTGCACAATTGGAAGCAAACAATCTCAAATTTCAACAGATGATGGAAGCAAGTCAGCGGGACTTTGCCACTCAAAATGCTCTCATCGTTTCACCATTAGATACACTGCAAACTCCATATCCCCTTGAAGAACATACAGATTCACAAGCAGTTATTCTTGGCAATACTTCCTCTGAGGACAATTATAATGATGATGTCAAGGATGCTTCTGTTGATGAACTGTGTGTTGAATCTCCAGATATTCATACCTTTCCTGATTCTATCTATAATAATTCATGTGCTGGTTGTACTGACACTGCTTTGTGTATAACATGTTTTGAAAGGTATGAAGAGCAAAACATCCATATGGAACATGAGACATATGAGGTTGAGGGCCCTGTTCTGCCAGGAAACATAGAAAGTGAGGATCAGGAGGACATATGCTTCACCATGCTTGAGGATAATGAAGAACTTTTGGAAGTAGATGATTCTATTAATTCACATGCATGTGTTGAAAGTAATGGGGTGGATGAATTGTGTGTTAAATTTCCAGACATTCAGACCTTTTCTGATTTTCCATTTATTTCTGGCTTTGATGATATATATTCATGTACGACTGATCGACACTAACCCGTGTCTTTGAGTGCTGAGTTTCTTGATTCAACTTTGCAGGGTGATAGTGTGAGTGAAGCTGTCTGTTCAGCCGAAGTTCTTGACATCATGGCTACTCCAAATTCTGCATGTATAACAGGTGATGGATTTGTCAGTGCAGTGAATGAAGATTGTGCAGAAGATGAAGCAACACCGGAGACCCTCTTTACCTGTTTGCCACCTCCCACTGTGGAACAACCGGTGATGGAGTACAAGCCTCTGGATTTTGCACCATGGCCAGTCCAAGAGGTTGAACTCCACTTTTATTGGGAGTACTTTATTGAGAAAGAGGTCAACCTTGACCCAAGAGGGAGTGAGAAGTCCGCCGCATTTGAAGGAGTCACCATGATTATCAAGCACTCACTCCCATATCAAGGCTGCAAGTTAGGGGACCATGGAACAAGCTTCAGTCCTTTGTCTATCACGTGGGTATTATGCTGCATGCCATGGGATCCGGGAGGATCATTTTGCAAATTGGGTATTCTGTGGCCGCTGTATCACAGACAGTGGGATCCTGGTGGAACCGCCCCTCAATGAGTTTTCTTAAACCCTTTCTCTTTAGTTTACTTTAATTTTCTTGTTAGTTTTTGCTTTTATTTATTTTTGTTTTGTTTTCTTTTAGCTCCTGAATAATTTGAGAAGATCAGGAGTATATGTGTTGAGTCTTGTGTTGGCAAGTTTTTCTGGATTTTCATTGATTTGGCACAGATTTATTGCATGATTATGTGATGATTCCCCCTAGGTTGAAAAATAGGTTGAAAAAAAAATTTTGTTTTTGAAAAGTGATCCCCATGTGATTGAAAACTGAATTTTGAGATATTTTGTTGTGATGGCATGATTTATGATAAGTTTGGGGTGAAGGGAAGCACACACTAGGGATTGAATCTCGGTCAAACAATTTGAAAAAATGTCCAGGTGAGGATTTGAGCCTCCAACATGTTTTTAACTGTGTGAATCACTTTTGATTGCACTTTCCCGAATTTGCTTGAATATCTTTATGGTTTGCATGTTTATGTGTTTGCATCAAATGATTTAGGCAATTTTTCTTTGTAAATAACCACTTGGCTTAAAAAGAACGAATCCCTAATGCATGTTCCCTAGATAGCCCCGTTGAGCCTGATTAGCCTGTTAATTCTTGATGGCCTTATGTTATGAGCCTAAAATCTGGAAAAACCATGTTAACCCGATCTTAGGATTAGGAGAGCATGGATCCTTAGCAAGACAAGGGTTGCAAGAAACTAAGTTTGGGGTGGCGACAAGGGTGTGACGTGTCATTCTGGATTGAGAAAAAGAAAAAAAATATAATAAAAAGGTTGGAGTCAAAGGCAAAAAGAAAAGAAAAGCAGGAAAAAAAAGGAGAAACAAAAAGAAAAAAAAGTAAAAAAAAAATTCAAAAAGGCTATTTGAATAAAAAGGCTGTAGTCACCCAAGGCAAATGAAAAATGAAAAAAGGAACTTGAGTGGAAATTCAAAGTGTAAAAAGCTCATGCTCTCTTAGTTCCTAGGGTCTTCAGCCTAGTACCCTTGTATATCCTACCCCTAGCCAGGCCCCATTACAACCTTAAAAGACCTTTTGATGTTGCATGCATGTTTTCTGTGGGAATCATTTTGAGATGAAAATCAAATTTATGGGAAGTGTTCTTAAAAGTGAAATTGAGTGAAATGTTGTTAGCCTGACAAAAATTGAGCGAATGAGCGAAACACTAAATCCCCTTGTGAGGAAGGCGATTGTTTGAATCTGGTGATCTCCCTTTTGTGTGTAACTTGGATCCCCTGCTTAGATTAATGATTGTTTGAATGATGAAATTCTCAATTGTTTAGAGTAAATGCATGTGGGGATTGCTTTGTTTGAAAGGGGGGGAACATTGAAGAAAATCATTTTGGTGAATTGCATGACATTTGTGCAAAGTTGATTGAATCCTTAAGCTTGCCATGTCTTGAGTCTTTTTAAGTTTTTGAGTTTTAGTTTGCTTGGGGACAAGCAAAGTTTAAGTTTGGGGTATTTTGATCAGCCTCTGGCTCATCTAGTTTTATGGCTAGTATGACCGTGGTTTTGTGCTAATTATATCTCATTTTCGCCCAAATTAGACTTGATTGTCTTTAAGCATCATTTTGAGTCGTTAAAGTATTTTTAGGTTAATTTAGTTGTTTTAGAGTCGAATAAAGTAGTTACTGTTATTTCTTGTTTTCAGGTTAATAAAGTGAAGCAGCTTTGGATTCTAGAACCCGCGAGAGTGCATTCGCCTCGCGAACCTGAAGCGTGACTGTTCCAGAAATTGCCATCCTTTCTGTCTCGCCCCGCGAACACTTGACTTGCCTCGCGAGTAATCCAACCCTGGAAGACCAGAAGCCATCACGGCTTACCCGTGTTGAAGGTCACGGCTGTGACAGTTTGGAATTTGAAGAGTCTCGCCTCGCGAATGATAAGCTCACCTGACGAGAGAACCAAAAGCTAAAGTCTGTTCGTATTATTCGCCTCGCGAAGGTGTGCTCGCCTCGCGAGCTAGCTGAATCCAGAAAATGTATTTAAGTCTTTTAGGACAGAACAAGAGGGAGTTAGTCAGTAGTTTATCTTTAGTTTTCTCTTTAGTTTAGATAGCTGCGAATTTAGGGTTTATTTCTATAATGGAGAACTAGTCTCCTTGATTAATCTACTGCGATTGGTTTCCATTGACACTTGAGGTTTTGTGATTCCTGAACTTTATGCTATTCTCTTTCAATACTTGTTTTATATGTTCTGTTTGCTTAATTCAGAATCGTATAGAATAGGTGTTGATTTATTTCGATGATTGTATGTTCCTATACATAATCGCGTTTTCTTAATTCGCGTGTGTTCAATCATGTTCGCTTAGTTCATGAGTGCTTCGCCCCGTTTACTTAATTCGGGAATAGGAACATATGTCTCGTAGCATTGGTTTCGCTTGTTAATTGATGCTACAATCGGAAAGGGTTTAGAATTTTCTTAGGACCTGGAATTTACACGGACCAATGATAGTGGGAAACCGAGAACAGTAGATTAATCGTCTTTAGCTTATTTGGTAATCATTTAACTGCTTTGTTTTTATTGCATTGTTTTTCGGTTTGTTTTCTGTAATTTAATTTCAATCCAAAACCCCCCAAAAACTGACTTTTACTATTAATAACACCCCAAGAGTCCTTGTGAGACGATATCCGAGTTGTCGCTCCCTAAACTACATTTTTACAAACCGCTCGCTTTTTGGCGCGTGCGCGACAGCGCGTTCAAAAATTGGCGCCGTTGCCGGGGACTCTTGTTGTTAATAACAGAAAATAATTTTTTTTAAAAAAAATTGCTGAATTGGTTTGAGTGTGAATATACCCATGGATTATTATATGCAAGGTTACATGCCTAATGTTAATTATGAACCACCACGCATATATTATCCTGACCCTCCTTGTTTAATACATCGATTGCCAAGGTTTAGTGGTTTTGCAGGTGAGAATCCGCTGAAGCATATGGAAGAATTCCAGTTTGTTTATTCTACAATGCGGCCACCTGAAGGAATGACAGAAGACCACATCAAGATGGGAGCCTTCCCATTCTCACTAGAAGGTGCTGCGAAGGATTGGTTTTGTTGTCTCGAGCCGAATTCCATCTCAACCTGGTTTGATTTGAAGGAAGTATTCCTGTGGAGATACTCTCCTGCTTTCAGAACTGCATCAATCAGGCACAACATTCCTGACCCTTCCACTGATGAGTACCACCCCAGCTGGGAAAACCATCCTAACCCTTGGTATGGGGACTCACAACTGATGTTACCACTGGCACCACCACAGAACTCCCCTCAAGTGACCACCTCTGCACCTTCCGAACTTTCACTAGAGGACCTGTTCAAGCAAATGACTGCACAGATAACTGCACAATTGGAAGCAAACAATCTCAAATTTCAACAGATGATGGAAGCAAGTCAGCGGGACTTTGCCACTCAAAATGCTCTCATCGTTTCACCATTAGATACACTGCAAACTCCACATCCCCTTGAAGAACATACAGATTCACAAGCAGTTATTCTTGGCAATACTTCCTCTGAGGACAATTATAATGATGATGTCAAGGATGCTTCTGTTGATGAACTGTGTGTTGAATCTCCAGATATTCATACCTTTCCTGATTCTATCTATTATAATTCATGTGCTGATTGTACTGACACTGCTTTGTGTATAGCATGTTCTGAAAGGTATGAAGAGCAAAACATCCATATGGAACAGGAGACATATGAGGTTGAGGGCCCTGTTCGGCCAGGAAACATAGAAAGTGAGGATCGGGAGGACATCTGCTTCACCATGCTTGAGGATAATGAAGAACTTTTGGAAGTAGATGATTCTATTAATTCACATGCATGTGTTGAAAGTAATGGGGTGGATGAATTGTGTGTTAAATTTCCAGACATTCAGACCTTTTCTGATTTTCCAATTATTTCTGGCTTTGATGATATATATTCATGTATCGTTTGTCTTGACACTAACCCGTGTGTCTTGTTTGTCTTGAGTTTCTTGATTCAACTTTGCAGGGTGATAGTGTGAGTGAAGCTGTCTGTTCATCCGAAGTTCTTGACATCATGGCTACTCCAAATTCTGCATGTATAACAGGTGATGGATTTGTCAGTGCAGTGAATGAAGATTGTGCAGAAGATGAAGCAACACCGGAGACCCTCTTTACCTGTTTGCCACCTCCCACTGTGGAACAACCGGTGATGGAGTTCAAGCCTCTGGATTTTGCACCATGGCCAGTCCAAGAGGTTGAACCCCACTTTTATTGGGAGGACTTTATTCAGAAAGAGGTCAACCTTGACCCAAGAGGGAGTGAGAAGTCCGTCGCACTTGAAGGAGTCACCATGATTATCAAGCACTCACTCCCATATCAAGGCTGCAAGTTAGGGGACCATGGAACAAGCTTCAGTCCTTTGTCTATCACGTGGGCATTATGCTGCATGACATGGGATCCGGGAGGATCATTTTGCAATTTGGGTATTCCGTGGCCACTGTATCATAGACAGTGGGATCCTGGTGGAACCGCCCCTCAATGAGTTTTCTTAAACCATTTCTCTTTAGTTTACTTTAATTTGCTTGTTAGTTTTTGCTTTTCTTTATTTTTCTTTTGTTTTCTTTTAGCTCCTGAATAATTTGAGAAGATCAGGAGTATATGTGTTGAGTCTTGTGTCGACAAGTTTGCTGGATTTTCATTGATTTGGCACATATTTATTGCATGATTATGTGATGATTCCCCCTAGGTTGAAAAATAGGTTGAAAAAAAAAATTTGTTTTTGAAAAGTGATCCCCATGTGATTGAAAACTGAATTTTGAGATATTTTGTTGTGATGGCATGATTTATGATAAGTTTGGGGTGAAGGGAAGCACACACTAGGGATTGAATCTCGGTTAAACAATTTGCAAAAATGTCCAGGTGAGGATTTGAGCCTCCAACATGTTTTTAACTGTGCGAATCACTTTTGATTGCACTTTCCCGAATTTGCTTGAATATCTTTATGGTTTGCATGTTTATGTGTTTGCATCAAATGATTTAGGCAATTTTTCTTTGTAAATAACCACTTGGCTTAAAAAGAACGAATCCCTAATGCATGTTCCCTAGTTAGCCCCATTGAGCCTGATTAGCCTGTTAATTCTTGCTGACCTTATGTTATGAGCCTAAAATCTGGAAAAACCATGTTAACCCGATCTTAGGATTAGGAGAGCATGGATCCTTAGCAAGACAAGGGTTGCAAGAAACTAAGTTTGGGGTGGCTACAAGGGTGTGACGTGTCATTCTGGATTGAGAGAAAGAAAAAAATATAATAAAAAGGTTGGAGTCAAAGGCTAAAAGAAAAGAAAAGCAGAAAAAAAAAGAAAAAAAAGGAGAAACAAAAAGAAAAAAAAATAAAAAGTAAAAAAATATTCAAAAAGGCTATTTGAATAAAAAGGTTGTAGTCACCCAAGGCAAATGAAAAATGAAAAAAGGAACTTGAGTGGAAATTCAAAGTGTAAAAAGCTCATGCTCTCTTAGTTCCTAGGGTCTTCAGCCTAGTACCCTTGTATATCCTACACTTAGCCAGGCCCCATTACAACCTTAAAAGACCTTTTGATGTTGCATGCATGTTTCCTGTGGGAATCATTTTGATATGAAAATCAAATTTATGGGAAGTGTTCTTAAAAGTGAAATTGAGTGAAATGTTGTTAGCCTGACAAAAATTGAGCGAATGAGCGAAACACTAAATCCCCTTGTGAGGAAGGCGATTGTTTGAATTTGGTGATCTCCCTTTTGTGTGTAACTTGGATCCCCTGCTTAGATTAATGATTGTTTGAATGATGAAATTCTCAATTGTTTAGAGTAAATGCATGTGGGGATTGCTTTGTTTTAAAGGGGGGAACATTGAAGAAAATCATTTTGGTGAATTGCATGACATTTGTGCAAAGTTGATTGAATCCTTAAGCTTGCCATGTCTTGAGTCTTTTTAAGTTTTTGAGTTTTAGTTTGCTTGGGGACAAGCAAAGTTTAAGTTTGGGGTATTTTGATCAGCCTCTGGCTCATCTAGTTTTATGGCTAGTATGACCGTGGTTTTGTGCTAATTATATCTCATTTTCGCCCAAATTAGACTTGATTGTCTTTAAGCATCATTTTGAGTCGTTAAAGTATTTTTAGGTTAATTTAGTTGTTTTAGAGTCGAATAAAGTACTTACTGTTATTTCTTGTTTTCAGGTTAATAAAGTGAAGGAGCTTTGGATTCTAGAACCCGCGAGAGTGCATTCGCCTCGCGAACCTGAAGCGTGACTGTTCCAGAAATTGCCATCCTTTCTGTCTCGCCCCGCGAACACTTGACTTGCCTCGCGAGTAATCCAACCCTGGAAGACCAGAAGCCATCACGGCTTACCCGTGTTGAAGGTCACAGCTGTGACAATTTGGAATTTGAAGAGTCTCGCATCGCGAATGATAAGCTCGCCTCGTGAGAGAACCAAAAGATGAAGTCTGTTCGTATTATTCGTCTCACGAAGGTGTGCTTGCCTCGCGAGCTAGTTGAATCCAGAAACTGTATTTAAGTCTTTTAGGACAGAACAAGAGGGAGTTAGTCAGTAGTTTATCTTTAGTTTTCTCTTTAGTTTAGATAGCTGCGAATTTAGGGTTTATTTCTGTAATGGAGAACTAGTCTCCTTGATTAATCTACTGCGATTGGTTTCCATTGACACTTGAGGTTTTGTGATTCCTGAACTTTATGCTATTCTCTTTCAATACTTGTTTTATATGTTCTGTTTGCTTAATTCAGAATCGTATAGAATAGGTGTTGATTTATTTCGATGATTGTATGTTCCTATACATAATCGCGTTTGCTTAATTCGCGTGTATTCAATCATGTTCGCTTAGTTCATGAATGCTTCACCCCGTTTGCTTAATTCGGGAATAGGAACATATGTCTCGTAGCATTGGTTTCGCTTGTTATTTGATGCTACAATCGGAAAGGGTTTAGAATATGCTTAGGGCCTGGAATTTACATGGACCAATGATAGTGGGAAACCGAGAACAGTAGATTAATCGTCTTTAGCTTATTTGGTAATCATTTAACTGCTTTGTTTTTATTGCATTGTTTTTCGGTTTGTTTTCTGTAATTTAATTTCAATCCAAAACCCCCCAAAAACTGACTTTTTCTGTTAACAACACCCCAAGAGTCCTTGTGAGACGATATCCGAGTTGTCGCTCCCTAAACTACATTTTTACAAACCGCTCGCTTTTTGGCGCGTGCGCGAATCAATTTTTGAACGCGCTGTCGGGCACGCGCCAAACAGCGAGCGGTTTTATAAAAATATAGTTATAGGGAGCGACAACTTGAGTATCGTCTCACAAGGACTCTTGGGTTGCTATTATCAGAAAAATCAGTTTTAGAGGGGGGGGGGGGGGGGTTTGGATTGAAATAAAATAAAGAAAAAAAGCAATAATAGAGCAATCAAAAGAACAAAGCAGTTTAAGAGATTAACAAATAAGCTAAAGACGATTAATCTACTGTTCTCGATTCCCAACTATCATCGGTTCATGTAAATTCCAAGCCCTAAGCAGATTCTAATCCCCTTTCGGTTGTAGCATCAATTAACAAACGAAATCGCTACTACGAGATATATGTTCCTATTCCCGAATTAAACAAACGGGGTTAAGCCCTCATGAACTAAACGAACATGAACGAACACACGCGAATTAAAAAAACGCGATTCAATATAGGAACATAACATCACCGAAATAAATCAACACAACACTATACACTCCTGAATTAAACAAACAGAAATATATAGCATAGTATTGAAAAGGGAAAAACAAATAAAACAAGAATTATAGAACCTCAAGCGTCAATGGAACCCAATCGCAGTAGATTAATCAAAGGAGACTAGTTCTCCATTACAAACATAAACCTAAACCTACTTGTAGCCGCACTATGAAAAGAAAAGAAGAAGAGAAAAGAAGATGATCAGTTCTGCCCCAAAACAGATATAAATACAGATTCTGGGTTGCGGTCGCTCGCGAGGCGAAACATGTTTCGCGAGGCTAATATTATGAACAGTCGCTTGCTCGCGAGGCGAAACATGATTCGGGAGGCGAACCAGAGAGGGTGACTGTTGCTGCTCGTGCTGGTCTTCGGGATCGCGAGGCGAGCATACTATCGCGAGGCGAAAACTCCAGAATTGCATTTTTCCATTATTTTCTTCATTCCTTTGGCTCCAAGTGCTTTATTCTAACCTGAAACAATAGGAAATAGCTGTAAGTGCTTTATTTGACTCAAAACTAACTAAATTAGCCTAAAAATACTCTAGAGACTCAAAATGTTGCTTAAAGACAATCAAGTCTAATTTGGGCGAAAATGAGATATAATTAGCACAAAACCACGGTCATACTAGCCATAAAACTAGATGAGCCAGCGACTTATCAAAATACCCCAAACTTAAACTTTGCTTGTCCCCAAGCAAAGTAAAACTCAAACAAGACTCAGACTTGGCAAGCTTAAGGATTCAATCAACTTTGCACAAATGTCATGCAATTTCATCAAAATAGTTTTCTTCAATGTTTCCCCCCTTTTCAACAATGCAATCCCCACATTCATCTATTTTAAACATTTGAGAATTTCATCATTCAAACAATCATTAATTTAAGCAAGGGATCCAAGTTACACACAATAGGGAGATCACCAAATCCAAACAACTGCCTTCCTCACAAGGGAATTTAGTGTTTCGCTCATTCACTCAGTTTTTGTCAGGCTAACAACATTTCACTCAATGCGCCTTTCAGAAGCACTTACCATGAATTTGATTTTCATCTCAAAATGGTTCCCACAGAAAACATGCATGCAACATCAAAAGGTCTTTTAAGGTTGTAATGGGGCCTGGCTAAGGGTAGGATATACAAAGGTACTGGCTGAAGTCCCTAGGAACTAAGAGAGCATGAACAATTTGATACATTGGATTTCCACTCAAGTCCCTTTTTCCATTTCTTTCCTTTTTACCTTGGTGACTACAACCTTTTCTTCTAATACTTTTTTTTAAACATTTTTACACTTTTCTTTTTTCCTCTTTTTTTTTTCTTTTTTTTCTTTTTCTTTTTTCCAACCTTTTTAATTTTTTTTAAAATCCAGAATGACATGTCACATCCTTGTAGCCACCTCAAACTTAGTTTTTTGCAACCATTCTCTTACTAAGATTCCATGCTCTCCTAATCCTAAGATCGGGTTAACATGGTTTTTCAGAATTTTGGCTTGTAACATAGGGTCATCAAGAACAATAGGCTAATTAGGCTCAAAGGGGCTAACAAAGGAAACATGCACTAGGAATTGGTTCAATTTTGGGCTAAGTAGTTATTTAAAAGGAAAATGCCTAAATCATCTGAAGCAAACACATAAACATGCAAACCAAGAAGAGATTCAAGAAAATTCGGGAAAGTGCAACTTAAAAGTGATTTCACACAGTTTAAAACATGTTGGAGGCTCAAATCCTCACCTGGACATTTTTGCAAATTGTTTGACAGAGATTCTATCCCTAGTGTGTGCTTCCTATCACCCCAAACTTATTATAAATCATGCCATCATAACAAAATATCTCAAAGTTCAGTTTTCAATTTTTTTCAAGTGGGGATCAAATTCTCAAATTCTAAAACCTACGGGGAAAACAGTCAACAAATAACATGCAATCAATCTATGAAAATTCAATTAAAAACCAATAAACTTGCCAACACAAGACTCAACACAACTCTTGAGCTTCTCAAATTATTCAAGAGCTGAAGAAAACAAAACAAAAACAAAGCAGAACAGAAACTAACAAGAAAATGAAAATAAACTAAAGAGAAAGGGTTTAAGAAAACTCATTGGGGGTAGTTCCACCAGGATCCCACTGTCTGTGATACGGCGGCCACAGAATGCTCAAATTACGATATGATCCTCCCGGATCCCATGGCATGCAGCATAATGCCCGCGTGGTAGACAAAGGATGGAAGCTTGTTCCATGGTCCCCTAACTTGTAGCCTTGATATGGAAGTGGGTGCTTGACAATCATGGTGACTTCGCCAAGTGCGGCGGACTTCTCACTCCCTCTTGGGTCAAGTTTGACCTCTTTCTCAATAAAGTCCTCCCAATAAAATCGGGGTTCAACCACTTGGACTGGCCATGGTGAAAAATCCAAAGGCTTGAACTCCATTGCCGGTGGTTCCACAGTGGGAGGTGGCAAATAGGTAGGGAGGGTCTCCGGTGCTGCTTCATCTTCTGCACGTTCTTCATTCCTCTCTAAGTAAGCATACTTCAAATTCCCAGGAAGTGGCTTGAGCTCTAAGGAGGGTGGCTGCTCAATGGATGGTATATTTGGAGTAGCCATGATGTCAAGAACTTCGGCTGAACAAACAGCTTGACTCACACTATCACCCTGCAAAGTAGAATCAAGAAACTCAGCACAAACAACACAAGGGTTAGTGTTCGTACAGTCAGTACATGAATAAATATCATCAAAGCCAGAAATAAATGGAAAATCATAAACAAGGTCCTCATGGGTGTCATCAATAATGTCAGAGAGCAACTCTAATTGGAAAACAGAGGGCTCTTCCAATGGATGTTTCATAGAATCGAAGATGTTAAACTTTGCCACAATATCACCAAACTCCATGGGAAGTACTAAGATTCACAACCAGACAAAGCAGCCAAAACTAATTCAGCAAAGAGATTTTTTTAAAAAAAAATTATTTTCTGTTAATAAAAACCAGAGTCCCCGGCAACGATGCCAATTTTTGAACGCGCTGTCGCGCACGCGCCAAAAAGTGAGCGGTTTTATAAAAATATAGTTATAGGGAGCGACAACTCGAGTATCATCTCACAAGGACTCTTGGGTTGCTATTATCAGAAAAATCAGTTTCGGGGGTGTTTGGATTGAAATAAAATAAAGAAAACAAAGAAATCAAAAGAACAAAGCAGTTTAAGAGATTAACAAATAAGCTAAAGACGATTAATCTACTGTTCTCGATTCCCAACTATCATCGGTTCATGTAAATTCCAAGCCCTAAGCAGATTCTAATCCCCTTTCGGTTGTAGCAACAATTAACAAACGAAATCGCTACTACGAGATATATGTTCCTATTCCCGAATTAAACAAACGGGGTTAAGCCCTCATGAACTAAACGAACATGAACGAACACACACGAATTAAACAAACGCGATTCAATATAGGAACATAACATCACCGAAATAAATCAACACAACACTATACACTCCTGAATTAAACAAACAGAAATATATAGCATAGTATTGAAAATGGAAAAACAAATAAAACAGGAATTACAGAACCTCAAGCATCAATGGAACCCAATCGCAGTAGATTAATCAAAGGAGACTAGTTCTCCATTACAAACATAAACCTAAACCTACTTGTAGCCGCACTATGAAAAGAAAAGAAGAAGAGAAAAGAAGATGATCAGTTCTGCCCCAAAATAGATATAAATACAGATTCTGGGTTGCAGTCGCTCGCGAGGCGAAACATGTTTCGCGAGGCTAATATTATGAACAGTCGCTTGCTCGCGAGGCGAAACATGATTCGCGAGGCGAGCCAGAGAGGGTGACTGTTGCTGCTCGTGCTGGTCTTCGGGCTTGCGAGGCGAGCATACTATCGTGAGGCGAAAACTCCAGAATTGAATTTTTCCATTATTTCTTCATTCCTTTGGCTCTAAGTGCTTTATTCTAACCTGAAACAATAGGAAATAGCTGTAAGTGCTTTATTTGACTCAAAACTAACTAAATTAGCCTAAAAATACTCTAGAGACTCAAAATGCTGCTTAAAGACAATCAAGTCTAATTTGGACGAAAATGAGATATAATTAGCACAAAACCACGGTCATACTAGCCATAAAACTAGATGAGCCAGAGGCTGATCAGTTAACCACGGGATCATGCCGTGATGGTAATGGCGCCAATTTTTGAACGTGCTGTCGCGCACGCGCCAAAAAGCGAGCGGTTTGTAAAAATGTAGTTTAGGGAGCGACAACTCGGATATCGTCTCACAAGGACTCTTGGGGTGTTGTTAACAGAAAAAGTCAGTTTTTGGGGGGTTTTGGATTGAAATTAAATTACAGAAAACAAACCGAAAAACAATGCAATAAAAACAAAGCAGTTAAATGATTACCAAATAAGCTAAAGACGATTAATCTACAGTTCTCGGTTTCCCACTATCATTGGTCCATGTAAATTCCAGGCCCTAAGCAGATTCTAAACCCTTTCCGATTGTAGCATCAATTAACAAGCGAAACCAATGCTATGAGACATATGTTCCTATTCCAGAATTAAGCAAACGGGGTGAAGCACTCATGAACTAAGCGAACATGATTGAACACACGCGAATTAAGCAAACGCGATTATGTATAGAAACATACAATCATCGAAATAAATCCACACCTATTCTATACAATTCTGAATTAAGCAAACAGAACATATAAAACAAGTATTGAAAGAGAATAGCATAAAGTTCAGGAATCACAAAACCTCAAGTGTCAATGGAAACCAATCGCAGTAGATTAATCAAGGAGACTAGTTCTCCATTATAGAAATAAACCCTAAATTCGCAGCTATCTAAACTAAAGAGAAAACTAAAGATAAACTACTGACTAACTCCCTCTTGTTCTGTCCTAAAAAACTTAAATACAGTTTATGGATTCAGCTAGCTCGCGAGGCGAGCACACCTTCGCGAGGCGAATAATACGAACAGACTTCAGCTTTTGGTTATCTCACGAGGCGAGCTTATCATTCGCGAGGCGAGACTCTTCAAATTCCAAACTGTCACAGCCGTGACCTTCAACACGGGTAAGCCGTGATGGCTTCTGGTCTTCCAGGGTTGGATTACTCGCGAGGCGAGTCAAGTGTTCGCGGGGCGAGACAGAAAGGATGGCAATTTATGGAACAGTCACGCTTCAGGTTCGCGAGGCGAATGCACTCTCGCGGGGCGAAGAATCCAAAGCTGCTTCACTTTATTAACTTGAAAACAAGAAATAACAGTAAGTAGTTTATTCGACTCTAAAACAACTAAATTAACCTAAAAATACTTTAACGACTCAAAATGATGCTTAAAGACAATCAAGTCTAATTTGGGCGAAAATGAGATATAATTAGCACAAAACCACGGTCATACTAGCCATAAAACTAGATGAGCCAGAGGCTGATCAATATGCTTAGGTATGATCACCATCAGTAGTGAGTTTTTAAGAGACCTTAAAATTAAGCAGGGTCGGGATGAATATTTGGTGGATGTTAATCGAGGTATAGATGAGGGTAAAGTTTCAAATTTTAGGAGAGGATAAGATGGAGTGTTAAGGTTTAAGGATCGGATATGTGTGCCAGAGAACTTAGAGATTAGGAAGATGATCTTAGAGGAGGCACATAAAAGTAAGCCGAGTTTCCACCCAGGAGCCACCAATATGTACCAAGACTTGAAGAAGATGTTTTGGTGGCCAAGGATGAAGAAAGAAGTGGCGGAATATGTTATATCATGTTTGGTATGTTATAAATCTAAGATAGAGCATCAAAAGCCCGCCGGGTTGTTGCAGTCTTTGGATATCCCAGAGTGGAAATGGGATAGTATAGCAATGGACTTTGTGGTTGGATTACCACGATCTCCGAAGAGGTTTGATGTGATTTGGGTTATCGTTGATAGGTTGACGAAGTGTGCTCACTTCTTACCTATTGGTGAGAGTTATAGTCTTGAAAGGTTGACCCATATCTATATAAAGGAAGTAGTGAGGTTGTACGGTGTGCCATCGAGTATTGTCTCCGACTGAGATCCTAGATTTACATCTAGATTTTGGAGACAGTTACACGATGCTTTGGGAACAAAGTTGAGGATGAGTTCTTCTTATCATCCTCAGACGGATGGACAGTCTGAGAGAACAATTCAATCATTGGAGGATCTTTTAAGAGCTTGTGTGTTGGAACATGTTGGCAGTTGGGATGAATTCCTACCATTGATCGAGTTCACATACAATAACAGTTTCCACAGTAGCATCGGGATCACACCGTATGAGGCTCTGTATGGGAGAAAGTGTAGGACTCCATTATGTTGGTATGAGACTGGCGAGAGCCAAGTGTTGGGTCCTGATGTGGTACAACAAACAACAGAACAAGTTAAGAAAATAAGAGAGAAAATGAAGGAAGCCCAGGATCGGCAGAGAAGCTCCAGTAACAAGAGGAGGTGACCCTTAGAGTTCCAAGAAGGTGATCACATGTTCTTGAGAGTCACTCCGAAGACCGGAATTGGCAGAGCTATAAAGTCTAGAAAGCTCACTCCCCGATTCATTGGACCATTTCAGATTCTTCGACGAATTGGTCTAGTAGCTTACCAGATAGCCTTACCACCTTACCTTTCCAACCTTCACGATGTCTTCCATGTTTCCCAGTTGAGAAAATATTACCCTGATCCTTCTCATGTACTTGAGCCCGAGTCTATACAACTCCGAGAGAATCTAGAATATGAGGCTTTACCGGTTAAGATCGCAGATAGAAGGATTAAAGAACTCCGCGGTAGACAAATTCCTTTGGTTAAGGTCATTTGGGATGAGATTACTGGAGATGCTACATGGGAGCGTGAGGCGGATATACAGTAGCAGTATCCACATCTTTTCTGAGGTACGTAAATTCCGAGGACGGAATTTCTTTTAAGGGGGGTAGTAATGTAACATCCTATATTTCGTGAAAAAAAAATAGATATCTTAATTAGATGGTAATGAGGGTTAGATAAATTAAAATTATTTAAGAATCTAAACACATATGCAAGTTTAAAATAAAATTCAAGCACTTCAAAATTTTCAGTAGGCAAGCACCTCAAGCAAGTACGTCAAAAACCCCTACCGGAAGCACCTCAATTTAAATCCTTAATTAAGGTGGTTTATCATCAACAAAATTAAAATATAATTAGACATAGATATAGATCTTAATCAAATCTAGATAATTATAATCAATTTACTCATCATAATTAATTAGCACTAGTCTAAAATAATTATACCCTAGTTACAAGTTTTAACCTAATTAAATTAACTAAAATAATTTTTATATATGAGCAAGTAGCTCACGGTTTTATACATGGAGGACACCTCCACCTCTTCAAATTATGGCTAAAACTATTGGGGCGCCACCTCCTGCTTAAGTATTTCCATCTTCATACAATTCTTCAACTCATTTCATGATCCTTGAGAAACCACGTCACCTACTTGCCTTTGTTTATTTTATTTTTTTCTTCTTCCTTTCTCAATGAGGCAGCCCTGAACCATGTCACCTGCTTGCCTTTCTTTTCCTTACTCCACGTAAATTCCAAGGTCTATAACTGTAGCATGGTAGCATGGATGAGTCATTATGTTACTTCATCATGAAGAATGTTGGTTATTTTAAATTAATATGAAACTAAGGTAAAAGAAAAGAAATAAAATGAAGGAATAAGAAAGAACTGGGGCAGCTTGAGAAATAGAGAGAAAGAGAGAGAGAGAGTGAAACTTCTGGATCCGATTCCGGTCAATTCGTTCGTCCTATCGAGAAACCGATTATACCGTTATGATCTTCGCGACGTCTACTTCATTACCATACCTTTCCTTTCTCATCTAGGCTAAGGTAAGCCCATGTCCTTTTTATGCCGAAATGTCGTCGGTGACAGTATTGAGGTTATCTTTCAATTCGTTTATCGGTTTTCAGTTTCGTCTTCAGATTTGGGTTACAAGTAACGTGTGCTTCACAATGATGTGTTCAGGTGAATTTTTGGAGCCCTGGAGAGTGTCGAACTGTGCGTGGCAGATTTGAGGGAGTATAGGGAGTGTCTGTTTCGTTACTCCAGAGCTAGCCTAAGACATCTCAGGTGGGGGAAAGAAACTATTTAACGTCGGAAACGACGCGGTTACATTTAATTAGCTAATGGCGTAGGGTGACTCAAACCCTACACGAGAGAGAGTAACGGACAATGTCTATACCACATTGGGAACTACTCAGTGGTACCGATGATGATATAGAAATTGTGCATTTATCGTCGTTACGCTACTAGTAGTAGTAGTAGTGGACAATGTCTATACCACATTGGGAACTACTCAGTGGTACCGATGATGATATAGAAATTGTGCATTTATCGTCGTTAGTAGTAGTAGCAGTAGTAAGCTGATAGCGATAGCGATAGCGATAGCGATGGCGATAGCGATAGCGATACGATAGCGATGGCGATGAGCGATGAGCGATGGCGATGGCGATGAGCGATAGCGATAGCGATAGCGATGGCGATGGCGATAGCGATAGCGATAGCGATAGCGATGGCGATGAGCGATACGATTGATAGCGATGAGCGCGTAGATAGCGATAGCGATGGCGATGAGCGATGAGCGATGCGATGAAGTAGTAGCGATGAGAGTAGTAGCGAGAGTAGTAGTAGTAGTAGTAGTGGTCGTAGTAGTGGTAGTGGTAGTAGTAGTGGTAGTAGTAGTTGTAGTAGTAGTGGTAGTAGTAGTGGTAGTAGTAGTGGTAGTAGTAGTGGTAGTAGTAGTGGTAGTAGTAGTAGTAGTAGTAGTGGTAGTAGTAGTAGTAGTAGTAGTAGTAGTAGTAGTAGTAGTAGTAGTAGTGGTGGTGGTAGTAGTAGTAGTAGTGGTAGTAGTAGTAGTAGTAGTAGTAGTAGTAGTAGTAGTAGTAGTAGTAGTAGTAGTGGTAGTAGTAGTAGTAGTAGTAGTAGTGGTAGTAGTAGTGGTGGTAGTAGTGGTGGTAGTAGTAGTGGTGGTAGTAGTCGTGGTAGTAGTAGTGGTGGTAGTAGTAGTGGTGGTAGTAGTCGTGGTAGTAGTAGTGGTAGTAGTGGTAGTAGTAGTGGTAGTAGTAGTGGTAGTAGTGGTAGTAGTGGTAGTAGTGGTAGTAGTGGTAGTAGTGGTAGTAGTGGTAGTAGTGGTAAGTCGCAGCAGCAGCAGCAGCAGCAATAGCAGGCAGCGGCAGCGGCGGCAGAAGAAAGCGGCGGCGGCAGCGGCAGCAGCGGCGGCGGCGGCGGCGGCAGCGGCGGCAGCGCAGCAGCGGCAGCGGCAGCGGCGGTAGTAATGTGCAGCGATAGCGACAGCGATAGCGATAGTAGTAGTAGTAGTAGTAGTAGTAGTAGTAGCAGCAGCAGCAGCAGCAGCAGCAGTAGTAGTAGTAGTATTTATCGTCGTTACGCTACATACATAGATTATTTTATTACGTGATGATTGCCTGTTTGACTGGTTGATGTGAACTTGATACTTGATATATGATATCATAAGTGTGGTAATTATTTTAGAAGTGTTTATACTTCTGTGATTATTATTATTATTATTATTGTGAGTATTATTGTTACTATTGTCATCATTATTATTATTATTATTATTATTATTATTATTATTATATTTCGGCATTTATTGTTCGGAAATGATATTATGATATGAGGATATATGATGATGATTTTGGAAAACATGATGACAATTATGATGATAGGATGAGTGTAATGGTTGTGCTTAGAGGATTGAGTAAATCATAAGTCATGTTGAGACACGAGGATGTATTTGGGGATTGCATACGATATGTGATAGCCGTGCCCAACCGAGATAATTATCGTGAGATGGGGTTGAGATTAATGAGATGAGATTATTTTGAGGTTACCTATGAGATTAGGATGACCGGTTAGGGCACTAGGGGGTGACCTGAAACATGGTCTGTGATATGAGGGACCTAAAACATGGTCGAGTGGACCTGAAACATGGTCGATTGGGGTCTATGCCTCGGAGGGAAAATTCCACGGGATAGGCCAACGACGGACCGTCCAGAGATGATTTCATTTTAGTCGCATCTATAGTTCATGCATTGCACGAGCATCCTGGATTGTGGTCCAGAGGTGTCCACCGGGTTGTGTAGCTATAGTGCCATTGCTTTGCATGGGTACCCTCCAGTCGCGTACGAGGGTGTGCGCTGGGGACTCTGGGACGTGTCAATTATATTATTGTGATATCCGGATATGGCCGATACCTGAGGAGATTATTCATACAGATTTTTGCATTGCATCATGATGGAGGGTAGAGGAAAGATCTTAGATGTGGATTGAGGGTGATTGTGTTACATATATTTATACTTGGGAGACGGATGTTTAGTGTGCTGTTATTTAATTAAATGTTGCTAAACCCTTTCCACGTTTGATGTTATATGGTTTCTTATCCCTGTCTTCTCTATATTGCATATGTTTTCTTTTTGTGATTGTGATGAGAAGATCCTACGGGAGAGCCAGCTATGGAGGAGCTTGATGGGACCTCGTATGAGCCAGACGTTGGAGGATGAGCAGTGGATCCTCATAGTTGAGTACATAGTCTATGGCCAGCGCGTCTTGTCTCTTTAGGATGTTGTTTTTATTTTCTTTTTGATTATCAGTTTGTACATTTTGGGATCCGACTGATGGGATTCCCTCTACCGTACTGTATCAGGACTTGAGGTGTATATGTTATGTATGTATGTATATATGTTCGATATATTTTAAGTTTTAAATTTTCTGCTGTTTTAATATACTCGCTTAACGACAATAATGAAATTAGGTCTTAATATTTTGGGTTTTCTTTAATGGGACATCGGGGCGTCTCAAAATTTTGTTATGAACAAGATGGTTTCTATTATTGTGTTATGCACGTTACACTCGAAGTATTCAGAAGAAATTTTTTTACACCCAGATTTTTTGACTCCAAATATATCAATTTTTCGAAAGCAACCATCAAAATTCTTTTTAATTTATTTCCGCACGTGTTCGCATAGTAATGTCCAATGGGGGTGTTACATTAGTGGTATCAGAGCTAGTCGAGTCTTTCGGGAACCTTGGGGAATAGGTCTGTTAGGTTTTTGATGTGTGATCTCTGGTTGGACCTTGCTTGAATTGTTTCTTTGTCGAAAAAATGTGTGATGGTATACAAGTAGGTGTGTTCTGATAGGTTTTGATATAGTCAAGACCTTATAAGAATCTATGAACAGTAGATGGTACATTGACCGAATTACTTCTTAGAAGTAATGTGTTTGAGACACAAAAGTATACGTTTCAGTTTATGATTGCGGACTGACTAAGTTTGTCTTATAGGACAGTTATGGAACCAGGAATTGGACATTGAGTTGGATGTGATCATGATGGTGATCATGATTATGTCAGCAACAAGGATTTGATTGAACAGATGAACCAAGCCGTTCAGGCTATGACTAGTGTTGCTGCTATCGTAGTTGCCCTGAATGAGCTGGACCAGTTTCGGGCTGAGCAGGCAATCGAGGCGAAAAATTTAGCAAACTTCATAAGTCAGAATCCTCAACGATTTTATGGAAATGACAACTTTGAGAAGGCTAACTTGTGGATACACAAACTGGAAAGGATTTTCGAGCTTATCAACAACCCTGAAGAATCAAAGGTTCTGTATGCTCTTTCTCTACTTTTCGGAGAGGCAGGATGCTGGTGGGCGGAGATCAGACACATACTGGAAGCGGTTAACTAGGAATATACTTGGATTGTTTTTTGCACTGTTTTCTTGGATAAGTATTTTCCTCAGAGCGCTAGAGTTGAGAAGGGACACGAGTTCTTACGATTACAACATAACGAATTATCGGTGGATGCATATTCCGCAAAGTTTTAATTTCTAGTCAAGTATTTCCATTTCTTCCAAACTCAATCTGATGAAGGTTGGGAATGTAAGAAATTCAAAGAAGGCCTACGATACGGAATCAAGAAGTTTGTGCTACCACTGGAAATTCGCAACTTTCAAACTTTAGTGGAAGAATGTCGGAAGGTGGAGCAGAAAGGGAAAGATAAAGACTATTGGGGTACTACTGGAAGACCATCTCGATTCCAATTCTACATGAAAGATAAGAAGGATAAACAAAATAAGAGGAAACCTTATTTCAGAACCCCAGAAAATGCTCATAATCAACAACTTTGTCATGTCACTGCACCAGGAAGTGGAAGGCAAAAGAACCAAAGCCAAGGCCAAGTCAGAAAATGTTATAATTGTGGAGACCCAAAACATATGGCTAAAACTTGTCCAATAGAAGGAGTTAAATGTTTTAATTGTAATCGAGCGGGTCACTTATCGAAGGATTGTAATGCACCAAAGCATAGATCAGTTGTCAACAACACAAGAACCAATAACTAGATGACAAAAGGGAATAGTCTACATCAGGAGTAGTGTTAAAAACTTCATAACCTAGAGAAACTGGATCATGAACCCAAGATGTAGTTACGCATAGGAATAATATATGTAAGATGCGTGCTTTAATGACTAGTATATGTTAAGTTTGTAATAGGATCTAAATAGAATGATATGTAGGTCTCTTTGAGTATTTGACTCTTTAAAGTCTTTTATGTTGTAAGTCTTTTCAGTTGATGTCCGTGATGTATAATATCTACGACTTTATGAAAATAAATATTTCTTGAAGGAAATTTATTTCAATCCTTTTTCTTTTGATTGATGTAATCAGCCCAGATTTTGGGGTCAGATCATTTCTTTTCCAACGATTTGGAATTGTTTTCAAACTTCAATTATTGTATCAATTATCGTGGAAATTTTTGTAAACTGTCCTGTTGTTGTTCGGGATAGACACTTTCTTGATAAAAGAAGTTCCTAGATGAGACTTAGTCTAGTCACTTTTACTTTTGGTAAAAGTGATCTAGTCTGAAGTTTTGACGGACTATTGTTATTTTAAATTGTCGTTTGTAAATCCTTTGTCCAAGGAATAAATTCTCTTATGGTTAGGAACTATTCATTTTGTGAATTCCTAATCCACTAGGAGTTCTCGTGAAGGATGGAACTTTCTTAGAGTCATTGTTGTAAATATGTATTAGCTATGCATTTTTACACTCACGAACCTATTAAACAATCTTTTTACATACTGAACATTCATGTATTCTTTTCAGATCGACAAAGTTTTTCTATACACTTTATTGTGAAAGTAAAACCTTGGGATTAAGAAATCCTGTTTAGTTTTGAGTCACGAAATTTCGAGGACGAAATTTTTTTTTGTGGGGTAGTAATGTAACACCCCAATTTTCCCGCTTTCTAAGATCGGTATAAATATAAATAAACATTTATATTTTTATTTGAAACTTAGAAAATGATTTTGTGAAATTTTTGGTTGAAAATTCAGACGGAACCTGATCTACGTTTTCGTTGGCAGTAAGATTTTACTGACCAGAAAACCTAATTTTGACCCGAGAAGGAAATGAATATATTTTATATCTCATTTCCAACAATATTTGTTATTTTGAAAATTTTCAAAATAAATAGGTTATTATACTCGATTCGGGCGTAAAACCCTAACTCGGGTGATCGATGGAGTCGAGAGCGGACATGCAGAGACAAAACCCGACATCGGATGTTGAGACCTCTTGCCACCTAGGGTGGTGAGTCATATGGGTGATTCACCAATGTCATGATTACATTTAATAAAAAAATCTAGATATTTCTTCAAATTAGTGTAAAGACCATTCTGCCCTTAGACTGTTTTACCGTTGAACTTTCATTGAAATGCCAAGTTCGTCCCCACAATTTGTGGACACAAATCTGCTTATCTTCAATCAATTCTCACCCCATGTCTGTCATGATGGTTTTAGGGAAATTACCATTTTGTCCTTAAGGTTGTTTTATATCACAAAAATGCCATTTTGTAAGATTACTCTTTTGTCCTTAAATTTTTATGACTTGGACCCTTATACCCCTCATTTCCACGACCCAAACCCTCCCGTGTGAGCCCATTTCACTTCTATTTAAGGTACACTTCATCATCTTCCTCAAGCTTTCTCCATTTTCTCTTAAAAAGCTTAAGTTCCATACCTTTATTTTGTGAAGCAACTACTTGAAACCTTGCTCATTTTTCAATTATAAGAGATATACCATACTCCTTTCACTCAATCATCATCATGTTCTTCAATTATTTTTGCGTATTTAAGCCATGATCATATTTTTCAATTCTTAGATCTATAACTTTGAAAATTCATAGAAAATCATAGAAAAATCTAATGAGCACGAAACCAATTTCTATTATCTTATTATCCTCTTTATATTTAAGATCCAAGAGGGTGCATCTAACCAAAATTTAGTGCCCATTTATCTTAAGGAGGCCGAACCCTAGTTTTTTGTGTGGGTGGGTGTGGGGGGGAGGGGGGGGGGGGAATTTGTTCAAATTTTTTGGTTAAGTCTTGCTTGATTCAATCTTATGGCTCATGCTCATATAGGTATTGAATCCATGCTTGTTTAATCAAATTAAAATCTCTAAGCCACTATTTTACTCATGGCCGAAATTCATTTTTTGAAGGGTTGGAATATTTGATTTCTATCTTTGTATGTTAATCTTTGTTTTAGGGTTTAAGTGATCAAGGATCACTAATCCAAAGAGCTTAAGATTTTTAGAAATTTTGAGCCATAATTTGTGTCATGGCCGAAAGTCTTAAATTTTGTGGTTAAAATGGTTTTGATTCAATTTTTGTTAAGTAAGCTTTGTTTATATCTTAATCTTGCTTAAGGATCCTTAATCCAAAAGCTTGCAAAATTTTATCATGTCTAGCCAACTTAAAAACCTCATGGCTGACCTAGCATATAGGAGCATAGTTGTATTTAGTGTTTGATTGATAATTATTTGTTGTGTTTTGTTGAAGGATAAATTATTGTGTGAATTGTGTACGTGTTTGGCGGAGATCGGACACTCGACGGAATTTTGATTCGAAAAGGAAAGTCTTCAAGAGGTAAGGGGAGTACCTGAGGGATTTTTCCGATAGCTATATCCTATTTGGTTGTTGTATGTATAATTTGGTTGGTGTGTTAATTATTTTCTGTAGTTTGAAATTATTTGTTTTGCAATTATCTGCTTTTAAATATTTATTTATATGCATTTAATTGTTATTATATGTTGTTACATGTCATTAATTTCTATTTGCTATATTATTGGCATGATTGTTATTGATGTTGTTTGTGGAATGTAAAGCGTGACAGTGGATTGTTACATGTGGAGTAATAATGAAGTTAAAAGCGTTAAAATTTTTTTTACGGAATAATGAGTTTTAATTGATGATAAATAATAATATAATATTACTTAAGTATTTGGTTGGTTGAAACTGAGAAAAAGTTTAAAATAATATTATTTTAATAATTTAACAGCGTAATAGTGTTTTATGAGTCATAGTGAGGACGTAACCGTGAAAATAGTTTTGAACTTTTAATTTTGACGTAAGAAATTTCTAAATATTAGAAAATGTTATTTTAAGAAAATAAGTTTCAAAAATAATTTTATTATGGTATTGGAAAAATTATTTTACTAGAAAAGACATTTTTGGACTTATAACGTTTTTAAAACGTCAAATGTCGGACAATTCCTACAATATTTACGGTAGTATTATTAAAAATGGTAATATTAGAGAGGATTTTGTTAGAGATAGGCTTTGTTTGCCCAGATACAGATTTTCTTGATGTATTTTCTCTTTGCATGGGTTTGGGCAACACGTCCCACCATGTTCTCCTTTTTTTGTATTCTTCCTTGATTCATTAATAAAGTGTAGTGGGAGGCTTTTGATGGATGGTTTTGTGGTGCCAACCTAGTTGGGATGGCAAAATTCATTCTGAGGCTTTTCACACTACTTATATAAAAAAAAGTGATTTTGATGATTTTAAAAAACGAATTTCCAACATAAAAGGATTTTCTGTAAAGTAGTTTTATACAATGGGTTATTTCCGACAACTTGGATAAGTTAACGAAATTTTGATTTTTTGGATTTGTGTTTCACAGAGCGAAAATGTTGTTAAATTAAAAGACGAACCTAGCTGCCGAGATGTCGGTGTCTAGAGTTCTATGATATGGACCCGGGGTCCGGAAGATAAAGTTATGGACTAGATCGATGTCCTATAAAAAGTGATATTGATTTTTGTGCAGCAAAGTCTACGAATCTAAAACTGGTGCATCAAACTAGATTTTTGTGATTTGCACATTTTTGACTTGGAGTCTGTTTGTTTGGTTAAGATCTGGAGTCCTTTTTATTGGTATTATTGTTAAACTTAAATGTTTAAACCTTGGTTTGGTCGTGAGCCTTTGAGCCTCAACAAGGAAAGAATGAACACAAAGAAAATGACGCGAACAAAACTTTTTACATGCATTTTTGGGCAGACAAGCCTACGCATTGGACTTAAATACTTGATGGCAAGTATTCATGCAGTTTGCATCACTGTGCTTTGATGGATATATGACCACGAAACCATATACTATACATAGTAACCACTTTGCCTCGTTTTGGACAGTGGTATGGTTATTTGAAACTTGCCTTATATGGAAACGTTTATATTCTGCCTTATTTGCCAATGAGAGCCTGATCAGCTCATTTACTTGTTGGTTGGAGCTCCGGAGATTAGGTATCGAAGATAGTTGAGGAATATTGAAGTGTCATTTTTTTTAAAAAAAAACAATGATTGTCGGGTATGAAACCCTTTGGTTAATAAATTGTTTATTGTTGAATATACATGTTAAATGTTATTTGAGAGTCGTGCATATGGTTATCATTTTAAAATCCATATATTGGAACTCACCCTTGCATATACATGTTCATCCGTCTTGCTGTTGTACCTTGGTACACTAGTGCAGATGTTGCAGAAGAGTTCCTTAAGTCACTTGGAGACTTAAGTCCGGATTGCGGGAAGAGATGTGTGATCATAGGGATGATCACGAGGTCTTATCAGTGAGCGTATTGTAGAGCAACCAGCTTAGGATATTTGAAATTTTGTTGGGTGGTATGTTTTGAGAAAGTCTGTGTAGGTATTTTGAAAACCTTTATATGGTTGAAATTCTGTTGTGAATAAGATGGTTTCTATTATTGTGTTATGCACGTTACACTCGAAGTATTCATAAGAAATTGTTTTACACCCATATTTTTTGACTCCAAATATATCAATTTTCCGAAAGCAGCCAGCAAAATTCTTTTTAATTTATTTCCGCACGTGTTCACATAGTAATGCCCAAGGGGGGTGTTACAGTTTACTGATGTGGAACGTGGCCTGGAATTCCCTCCAATTTGTATTTAGGGTTGCAAGAGACCAAAATGTTGAACCGGAAGACTAAAAGGTGACCTCCGACTGCTTCTCCTCCATGTGAACAAATAGTTCCTTCCCTCCCCAACCTCTGTTTTCACGGTTGCATATCCCTCCCTCGAAATATTTTCATCCAAAATAGCTCCCCCACTTGCAACTTACTACATCTTACTCAAGATTCATCCTCCACCCGAACCACCCATAGATAGCTGATATAGGTATCCAGCTTGGATGAAATCAATAATATTTCGTCCAATTCAACGGATCACTAATGGATTTTCTACTTTAGGGACCCAATTGAAAATTTTATATAAATTCAAGGACCAAATTAGAAACTTTTTTAGTTCCGGGATCCAATTGAAAACATTGTAAAAGTTTGGCAACCCAATTAAAAACTTTTTAGTTTAGGAACCTACTTCAAAATTCTCAAATAGTTCAGGGACCAACTCTATAGTTAAACCTTTTAACAATTAGGAAGTTCTTACAGGATTTGTTACCATGATAGTATTACTGTTATTATATTTAGCCATTTATTTTTGCATGTAAAATGATTATAAAATAGTATAAATTAACATTGTGATTTTACATTTTTTATTAAATTTTAAATATTAATTACTATATTTCTGTATTTGTTATCTATTATAAAAGAACTTCCTATTATTATTATTATTATTATTATTATTTAGTATATTAACTATTATGTATATATCCCTTATTAATTATATAGAGCTATCAATAATGAATAATGGGAAGATACATTCAAATATCATAATAAAATTTAATATGGTATATGTATTAACTAATATTTAATTTTTTATATTTTAATTTTATAAAATAAATATTTTGTATTTTGTATTAATTTTACTATAAGAGTAGAGACCTTTCTTATAAATCGATATTAAATTTCTTCTTATCTCATATCACTCTTTTCACACATCACTCGTTATATATAAGAAGAAATAACTCTCCCAAGTGATGACAAAAATTTCAGATTAAGGTTAAGAGCTGTCTTATATTGTTGGGACATGGCGGTGCTTTGGGTAGTAAAGCTGCCCGGAAAGCTAGCTCCGAAAATTTTCACTAATACCATTGTCAATGGTTGTCTAATAAAGTTCCGTCATTTCATTATCAATATTTGTGAGGTCATCTCTCTAACCATATATTTTAGTACTTTGAATATAATTTTAATTGTGTATTCTTATATTTGCTTCCTTTCAAGCGTTGAAGGAGAATTAATTGTAAGAGTTTCACAAAGATATGAATTCATGTTAGGATAATTTCACCTAGCATTTGGTAAGGGCTACAATTTATTGTTTAAAATTTTAAGGATGTGATCTTTTTTTTTTCCTTCAATTTTTCACATAGCAGTTGGTTGAGACATATGAAAAGCTACGACCACAAAAGCTTGAAGAGCTTGGACAACTTGCAACTTTTTCAATCTCACAAGAATCCTTCACAGCTTTCAGGTAATACTTAAATCATTGGATGGGGACAAGATTATAGATCTGAATTTTGAGCTTGAACTTTTCAATAGCTGCGTGGTTATCATGATATTCTTTATGAAGAAAAATACTTCAAGCTGTATAAAAGTATTTTGAAGCTTTTTTCTCATCAATTATTTTATCATGTCATTCACTTGCTACTTTACAGGGTGAAGCTTGCCCCAACTGTCAGTTGTTGCTTTGGGGTCTAACACCTACTCCAGGTTCAAGCTATGGTTGTGAGATAACTTTACCATAATTGCTGTGAATTGTCAAAAAATGTGGTGGTTGTGAGCTAGCTTTACCATAATTGCTGCAAACTGTCAACAAATGCGGTTATAAACCACAATTGTAATTACGATATGGTTGTAGAGCATTATGCACTAGGCCATGTGCCCTTTTTATTAATCTGCTAGTCTTCAGTCTTCAGTCTTCACATATATCAAACTTACAGTAATTAAAGTTTTGTTTGTAACGTAAGAAGTTGGTCCATATGTAATCCATCTTTGTTTGAGTATTGTTAAAAATTTAGAATGGTAGAGGTTATAGTTGTAACATCCCTGACTGCTTTATGGATTGACGACTGTCCCCACAAACCAACACGGGTCTTTTCAGTGTGCTTTGTCCTCACTCACACGCTTCCTGGGAAAACTTCCCAGGAGGTCACCCATCCTATAAATGCTCCAAGTCAAGCACGCTTAACTGTGGAGTTCTTAAGTGATGGGCTCCCGAAAAGAAGATGCATCTTATTGATATGGGTAATACCAATCAATTCTTATAAGCCATCCTCAACTGTATAGTCTCATACCTACAGTCTCAGGTTCCCTCTCATTTGGGTGTGTAATCGGTTCATTCATGTGCCCCTCCACCTAGAAGCCTGCCTGGAGCGCTCCTTGTCCGTGCCTTCTTGCACCGGCGACCACTCCCCGCCCTCGTCGGCACCCGGGTGTTACAGCAGTTCAGTGTATCTAGAAAAAGAGTAGTATCAATTTTGAGTATTGTTAAAAAATTTGATCATGCTTCTCATTTTTAGGAGTAGTATCAATTTTACATAGCTTTTCTCCAAAGTTTTGTTCTTGTATATGGGTTGGAGTACGCCCTTACTCCCTTTATATAAATTTTTGGCTTATCTTTTAAACCCAAAAAAATAATAATATTGGCTTATCTAAAAGAAAAGTGTATCTAGAAAAGGTTAAAATTCAAAATATACGACTTACTCCGTAAAATTTAAAATGTTACAAAACATCCCTTGCATATAATTAATAATGTATAAGGGGTCAGATGTTTTGCTCATAAAATTAAGGATTTGATTGGTATACATAGATATTGTAAAACAAAATTATACGGTCAACCAATTAGAAATTGACACGTCATTAAAAAATTAATGTTTTATTCTAATCCTAACTAACTTAAAAAGTCAATTATACTATAATTTCTGATTGGTTAATAGTGTAAAAAGATTTATGCTGACAATGCATACCAACTAAACTATATAGTTAAAGGGGCTGCATAAATTTTAATTTTTAGAAAATTTTGAACTTCTAATGATTAAACAAATTTTGTGTTAAAACCCTATTGTCTCAACTTTTTAATTGACTCCTTGATTTCAATCTACCAATAGAATATTACAATAAATTTCCAAAAATAGAGATTCATTAAGAAACATAATTATCTAGAGTTTGGAATAAAGAGACATAATTAGATTTTCTAAATAGTCTAAGAACTTCTCATATGAACTCACCTTTATCAATTATAATCTGATGTTTATTGTAAGATATCTTGTTAGCATCAGCAAGATAACTTTCAATACTTTAACCATGTCTTAATAAGCGCAACGAAGTCTTTAATTAGGAAAAAAGATCAGCTTGAATGTAAAAAAACGTAAGATGAAAGCGTAATGAGTAGCAACTCACTTTAACTAATTAAGCGTTATCTTTATTTTCTCACTTTACTTCACACGTAAGCTCACTTCAAAAAAAAATCTAATTCAAGCTAGTAACATCACCTTTGTTGGAGGAGAAACGATACATTGAGCTGGACATTCTCTCTCAATTATTTGTAAAGATACCTCACCCTAAATATACATAATTTTGATGTCTGAATCAATCTGATCAATACGACTCGATAAAAAGTACAAATGAATCTGTAATACCCCAAAGTACATTGAGATACTACTAGATACAAAACATAAGATACACTGCAATTAGCTTGTCGCTAAACATCTCATATATATATATATATATATATATATATATATATATCATACATTTTCAAAATCATACTTAGAGACTAAACAATGACAATATGACACTTGACTCTGATCCGGCAACGTCTTCAATAACAGAAACAACTTACATTGGAACAACTGCCAAGTATTTCCGGGGATAATTCACAATTCTCCAACATAGGAGGGATTAACCTGAAACAAAAGGGTGAGGGGGTGAGATATGAAATCTCAGTGACCCTGCAAACAGAGCACTCAGTCCCACACATATACATAAGAGGGACTTAAGAGGGACTAGCTTTGGGTTCAATCATAGTATCATCGTGTCATTCAAAATATTTGCGAACCACTCATTTGGACATCCCATTTAATTTTTTCAGTGAAAAACGTCGCTGTTCCCCGCGCACCGACATACTTAAGAGGAACTAGCTCTATACTGTAAGGCAGGACATACGTCTATGACCACAAGCAGCGTCCCACTTGCTTTGCACATACTTGCTTGCCTTCCAAACTAAAAGGACTCTGTGATTGCCTTCCAAATGGGAAGGACTCTATACTTGCCTTCCAAACTGAAAGGACTTCTGTACTTGACATCTGAAATGTCATTGATAACCATTCTAATTCGATTCAAGAGTATAATTAGCATGGTTACTACCTTTGGATGTCAACTGGTGTTTCACATTCATTTCTTCATAATATTAAATAAATTAACTCACATATCAATTTATAGCTTAAAAACTAATGACCTAAAGAAAAACTTATAAACCATTCACATGAACGATATATAGTCTCTCAATCAAGTATTCAACAAGGGATAATGCATCAACAACATAAGCAGAATTTCAGCAGTTTTCAGTTAACTTCTATGATTTTATTAAAATATCAAACGAAGTCGTATTTGGACAATAGAACCCTCTATGGAAATCTAAAAAAGTCTAGTTTATGAATAAAATTTTACTCTTGGAAAACAGCCTTCCAAATATTACAGTTTTGATAGGAAAGCCTCTGCACTCAGAAAACAGGACAGCTGCAATACCCTAACTTGTAACAGGTTTTTCTCCATCAATACTCAATGAAAAACAGCAACATCAGTGTCTAAAGTGTAGTATTTCGAGTATAATTTCTAATAAAATTAAGAATCATACCAAACAGAGCACTGTAGAAATAGTTATAAATAAAATATTACACAAATGTCTATACGGGTTTGTCAGATCAGCAGCTTCTTTTAGGACTTTTAACAAACAGAATACATGCATGTAAATTAAATATTCTACATCACAATTCTGCATTCATTTAAAACTATATAATCAACATGCAATTCTGAAATCAAACAATAAAATCAAATTTAAAATTCCTAAGCTTGGATTTATGGTTACCAAGCACTAACTAAGGAAACTCACTTGACCAAGTAGTGGATTTGGGGTTGTTTGTGTGAATCTCCCTTTTTAGTTAAACCCTAATTTTCTCTCCTTCTTCTTCTCTTCCATTTCTTTCTCTTGGTTCTGCAAGCTTGCTCTAGGATCTCCAACCCCCATCTTCTTCTCATGGCTATATCTCTTGATCTCTCATCTCCATTCTTATTTCTTCTTCCTCTCCCTTCTCTTTTCCTTTCTTCTTCTGTTATTCTGTACGTTCTCCCCCTTCTTTTATCCCCTTCTCTTCTCTTTTTTTTTTCTTATTAGTTTTATCTTTATTTAATAAAAGTTAAAACTCAAGTCACTATCTACACCTCTTCAACTACTAAATGCACCCCTACCTTAATTCTAAACATTTCTTCCTTAACAAATCTAAAACATTTATTATTAGCTACCCTTAGAAAACTTCTCCCTTAAAGGTAGGCTCCTTCTATTTATTGGGTAATACTATTTAGCCAAAGAAGGAAATTTGGGATGTTACATTACTCTCCTCCTTTTAAATAATTTTGCCCTCAAAATTGCTCTACTCCTTAACGCTTAATCATCCTGCTTATAATGTAAGATCACCATCCTACTTCCGCTGCGAACTCTGATCAACACAGGTCTAAGAGGTTTCGATGACAAGAGTCAGGATCCTTAACTATTTAGTTATCACTGCTATGAGGTTTGCTAGGGTCCGATTATCAAGCATGACTCGATATCCCAATCAATAGCAAGCGGACATAAACTTTATGACAGCAATAATAATAAAACTATAGAATACAATCATATTCATATAGTAGTAGTACTTATTATACCAATCTTTTTAGATTTCACTAATTTAGAAAAACGTATCAAACACATATATGGTTATGTACATAAGGATGTGACACACAGGGAATAACTGATTGGTACCTATTCATGTGCACAATCTAATAATTGATGCATGCCAATGATTCTTATCAATCATCCATATTGAACATGATCAGGAAATGACATACACAATGCTATGGTAGCACATCAAGATATGGACATGTTCTAGGCACAAGTCTACCCCTAGCATCCCATAATACCAAAGATAGAGCAAAAATATCGTTTTAAATTCGTCTAATATCCTTTTCAGTGAATATATAAATTTAACTTGAAAAGCTTTTTCTAAAACTCGGTTATAAGAAAACCTTTACTGAATTATTCGGTGTTGAACACAACATTCAGATTTGAGTAAACCATTCTTTGAAAAGCATAGTTTATCTAGTTTATGAATATAATTAAAATTAGTCCTTCAATTTGTACAGCTCAACAAATGAAGTCACTAGTGAACATGCAATCAAAAACATACCCACTATGTAGTTACAACATGCAAGGATCCATTTACAAATCTGGAAACCTAGAACAATTTCTCTTTTCAAAATAGGTAACAAAACAGTTCAAAGGAATGCTATAATAAATAGTGAGTCAACCGACATCACATTACAGCATACTACACAACTGCTAATCTGATTTAATTAGATGTCCCAAACATCTTATGAGGTCCACATTCTCAAAATAAAAGTCTTATGAACTCATCAACTAGTTCAAGAACAAACAAGCATCATGCGGTCCTCTTAAATAATATTAAAAAGAATCAATCAGCTACAAGTCATGTATTTGCATGAATTCATTCTTTTCCATTAACAATATAAATAACGTAATTAACAAGCTCATTACCATTTACAAACTATGGCATGTAATATCCTCCTCAACAAGGTTTATTTGAAATTTGATTCTACTTTACCTATATACTAAACCATTTCCCTGAACTTATTAAAGAACATGATACATTTGGGTCATTGATGATTCTCTTACTTGAAACCAAGAACATACAACAATGCATCTTAAATGATTTACATGTACAACCAAACAAATTAAACCTTCCCAATCTTGCATCAATTATCACACCTCAAGACATCACTAAGGAATATTAAAATATTCTCATGCATGCAAGTCAGTTTGACTTAATGTAAAAATAGGAAAGCATTGAGAAAACACAAACATGGATAGATATTTGATCTTAGTGGTAGCTCATATATAATATGAAAAATCCTAGGGTACAAGGCCATAATAGGTATATCACATGCACCATAGGTTAGATTATGTAAAGAAAAACAAAAGCTAAATTATAGACTTTGTTCATGCGGTTTCAAACAGGCCGAGAAGAATTCGATCAGAGTCCAAAAACAAACAACAACTAATACCTAACTGTAGGAATATTGTTGCAGGACAGAGCAGTTACATGCATGTATATATGAAAGGCTTAAGAAGTTTATCAATTATACTTAACATTTTGAAATATAGATTGGAATTAATAACATCTTATACATTCAATTTAGCTGATAAAAGGGTCATGCAAAATAAAGAATTAAAACATGAAACAAAACCGAATAAGAGGGAAGGATTTGTTCACTTTTAGTGTACATGGTTTTACCGCATTCCACCTAACAAGTCAAAACCGCACAAAGGATGAAACTTTATAACAACAATCAATCTTATTAGATTCAATGAGAGAAACAGAAAATAATGTGCATGTCTATCCATTTTTACTACCATCTTAAACAAAACACAATTCAAAAGTCTAAGACATACAAGGCTAATCCATTCGGTTAAATTTCTCATATAGCAACAATTACTTAGCTTTATACTGAAAAGATAGTGCATGCTTCTTTCACATTTACATATCATATTCAATGGACCTTCATGGTTACAATCAGAAGAATGCATCGAACAAAGCGACCGGTTCTCTTTCTATTCTAAAAACAACAACATATGATAAGAGATAACTTAACATACATTTATCCTGGCAACCTCAGGTTACCAAGGTGCAACAAAAGAACCTGGGAATAGACACGAGCACCCATAACATCTATAGCAGACGTACATTCACTTTGGTTCTCTTAATAAAATACCAAACAAAGTTAGATTTGAGTAAATGACCAATATTTGGAAGTAGTAGGTTGTCTAGTTAATGAATAAATTTTTCATTTTATGAAATAGTCCATCAATTAGTATAATTCAACAAATGAAGACACTGATGTTCGCAAACAGGACATTTATTGTCCCTCAACTAAAGAACGCATTTTAAAATATCAATACTCAGTGAAATCCAATGAAATTTGGGTTCAAATTGAAAAGGAACAAGTTTAGTTTTCATACATATATATGGTTTTCCAGAATATAATTTGTACAAAAGGATATTACTGAAAGAAGATACAAGGTCAAGCTAAAAGTATGGTTTTGACAATCAAAAAACTGTAACTTTGGAAATTAATTCAATGGGTCATAACTCAACCAAATCATGCAAATGATATGTTTAAATGGAAGTCCCAAAAGTCTAGTTTTTAAAACTATGCCCATATTTTAGAAATCATATTTGTACATAAGGTTTTGATTGAAAGAAGACACGGAGATCAAAACAGGACAACAAACTGTCTTCCAACTTATGACACCTTTTAAATTATCGATACCCAGTCAAATTCCATGAGATTTGTGCACAAAACTGAAAGAAAATGAGTCTAGCTTCCAAAAAACAAGAAGCTACTCACCCAAACAATTATCCAGTACTCAAACCCAAGACCATACTTAAATCACAACCAACAAGTAAGAAATTAAAGAAACCAAGTTTCAAGGTCAGATTAAATTTATAACTATACTTTTTACCGACATTTCGGTTTAAAACTATTACTTGGGTATTTTGCATTTTTGGGGTAAATTTGAGATATACTTTTTTAATGAACTTTATATGCAACATATAAGCCTAGTTTGGTGATATAAAACCGTGGGAAAAGGTCTCGTTCGAAGACTGCTTAAGGTTTTAGATATACCTCTTTCTAGGCTTAGACTAGCTTTGTTTTGGAACTTTAGGGGTAAATCTGAATTATCATCTGATATCACACTCAGGCATAACAATTAAACCACACAAAAGTAAACACTCAAATTATAGGGAATGTAATTGTATTATTACTTTCTTACACTTGCGTATCAACCACAAGGAAGGAATAAACTGTTTCAATATGATCTACACTGTAAGTCTATACAACACAGCAACAACACATGATTCATTGGTTTACATTTCATTTTCTTTTCCTTATCTTATCTATGGTTACACTGCTAGGCTTGTCAAATTTGAACTCCTGAAGACCAGTGTAGAAAGCACAAAAGAATTTGATCATTCTAAAAATAACTTCTGAAATGGATATATTCATATTTTGAAAATACAACAATTCATTTAGAAGCGCAATAACATCGACATTCATAAAAAAAATTTAACTTGTATCAGTCAAAAACCGGTTTATGAAGGGTGTACAATTAAAACATTTTCAAAAGATGACTTGTACAAAAGACATGTCCTTGTGGGATAATACTCTTCGTCATTCTTCACGCGAATACCTGAGGTGGCCTACATCATTAATTCACATGAAGAAAGTGGAACAATATCAGCCCACAGAACTTGACATACAAACCCCTTAGCCGGATCGTTCTAGACTCATACTCACAGTCCAATGGGATCGAACTGCTCTGATACCATAATGTAATACCCCAAAGTACATTGAGATACTACTAGATACAAAACATAAGATACACTGAAATTAGCTTTTCGCTAAACATCTCATATATATATATATATATATATATATATATATATATATATATATATATATATATGTATATATATATCTTATACATTTTCAAAATCATACTTAGAGACTAAACAATGACAATATGACACTTGACTCCAATCCGGCAACGTCTTCAACAACAGAAACAGCTTACATTGGAATAACTGCCAAGTATTTCCGGTGATACTTCCCAGTTCTCCAACATAGGAGGGATTAACCTGAAACAAAAGGGTGAGGGGGTGAGATATGAAATCTCAGTGAATTCCCTGCAAACAGAGCACTCAGTTCCACACATATACATATATTAGTAAAATTATAGATATCATCAGGTATAAACATCATTGCTGCCCCCCACGCACCAAGGTACTTAAGAGGGACTAGCTTTGGGTTCAATCCTAGTATCATCATGTCATTCAAAATATTTACGAACCACTCATTTGGACATCCCATTTAATTTTGTCAGTGAAAAACGTTGTTGTTCCCCGCGTACCGAGGTACTTAAGAGGAACTAGCTCTATACTGTAAGGCAAGACATACATCTATGACCACAAGCGACATCCCACTTGCTTTGCACTTACTTGCCTGCCTTCCAAACTGAAAGGACTCTGTGATTGCTTTCAAAACGGGAAGGACTCTATACTTGCCCTCCAAACTGAAAGGACTTATGTACTTCACATCTGAAATGTCATTGATAACCATTCTAATTCGATTCAAGAGTAGAATTAGCATGGTTACTACCTTTGGATGCCAAATGGTGTTTCACATTCATTTCTTCATAATATTAAATAACTTAACTCACATATCAATTTATAGCTTAAAAACTAATGACCTAAATCAAAACTTATAAACCATTCACATGAACAATATATAATCTCTCAATCAAGTATTCAACAAGGGATAATGCATCAACAACATAAGCAGAATTTCAGCAGTTTTCAGTTAACTTCTATGATTTTATTAAAATATCAAATGAAGTCAGATTTGGACAAACGACCCCTCTATGGAAATATAAACAAGTCTAGTTTATGAATAAAATTTTAATCTTGGAAAACAGCCTTCCAAAAATTACAGTTTTGATAGGAAAGCCTCTGCACTCAGAAAACACGACAACTGCAATACCCTAACTTGTAACAGGTTTTTCTCCATCAACACTCAATGAAAAACAGAAAAATCAGTGGCTAAAGTGTAGTATTTCGAGTCTACTTTCTAAAAAAATAAGAATCATACCAAACAGAGCACTATAATAAATAGTTTTAAATAAAATATTACACAAATGTCTATACGGGTTTGTCAGATCAGCAACTTCTTTTAGGACTTTTAACAAACAGAATACATGCATGTAAATTAAATATTCTACATCACAATTCTTCATTCATTTAAAACTATATAATCAACATGCAATTCTGAAATCAAACAATAAAATCAAATTTAAAATTCCTAAGCTTGGATTTATGGTTACCAAGCACTAACTAAGGAAACTCATTTGACCAAGTAGTGGATTTGTGGTTGTTTCTGTGAATCTCCCTTTTTGGTTGAACCCTAATTTTCTCTCCTTATTCTTCTCTTCCATTTCTTTCTCTTGGTTCTGCAAGCTTGCTCTAGGATCTCCAACCCCCATCTTCTTCTCATGGCTATATCCCTTGATCTCTCTTCTCCATTCTTCTTTCTTCTTCCTCTCCCTTCTCTTTTTTCTCTTTTCCTTTCTTTTTCTGTTATTCTGTACATTCTCCCCCTTCTTTTATCCCCTTCTCTTCTTCTTTTTTTCTTAGTAGTTTTATCTTTTATTTAATAAAAGTTAAAACTCAAGTCACTATCTACACCTCTTCAACTACTAAATCCACCCCTACCTTATTTATAAACATTTCTTCCTTAAAAAATCTAAAACATTTATTCTTAGCTACCCTTAGAACACTTATCCCTTAAAGGTAGGCTCCTTCTATTTATTGGGTAATACTATTTAGCCAAAGAAGGAAATTTGGGATGTTACAGAATCAATGACAACCTGCCACTGCCATATCTTGTTTATTGCATTCAATATATTTTCGAAAACTATGTGAAGAAATTTAACCACAAAGACATGCATAAATGGGTGAAAACGGTACATAAAACAATTATAAATAACTGTAACACCCCGATTTTCTACTGTTTCTGTTGTTTTCTGTATCGATAAACAAACATTTGTTTATATTTTTTTATTTGAAACTTAGAAAATTATTTTTGGAAAACCAAAGTCATATTCATATCATACTTATTTTTATAAGTATACGGTGAAATTTTTGGTTGAAAATTCAGACGGAACCCAGTCTGCGTTTTCACTGACAGTAAGATTTTATTGATCAGAAAACCTAATTTTGACCTGGGAACGAAAGGGATAGAATTTATATATAATTTCCAAAGATATAGGTTATTTTTAAAATTTTCAAAATAAATAAGTTATTATATTCGATTCGGGCGTAAAACCCTAAATCGCGTAATCGACGGAGTCGAGAACAGACGTGCAGAGACAAAACCCGACGTCGGATGCTGAGACCTCTTGCCACCTAGGATGGTGAGTCATGTGGATGAGTCACCCATGTCATGATTACTTTTACATAATATCTAGATATTTCTTTAAACTAGTGTAAAGACCGTTTAGCCCATGGACGATTTTACCCTTGAACTTTCATCGAAATGACAAGCTTGCCCCATAATTTGTGGACACAAATTAGCCACATCCTCACTCATTTCTCACCACATGTTGGTCATGATTGCTTTTTGGGAAATGACCATTTTGTCCTTATGCCATTTTGTGAGATTACTACTTTGTCCTTGAATTTTTGTGTGTTGGGCCATTTTACCCCTCAAAGGCCACGGCCCTAGGCAGCCAAGAGGCCCATTTTCACTTCTATAAAAGGCCATCTTCATCTTCTCCATCAAGCTTTGCCATTTTTGCCATTAAAGCTCTAAGTACCATAGCTTTATTTTGTGAAGGAAGTAGGTGATTCCTTGCCCATTTTTCATTTCCAAGAGGTATACCATGATTCTCTCACTCAATCATCATCATGTTCTTCATTGATTTTTGTGATTTGAAGTCTTGATCATATTTTTCAATTCCTAGATCTAGAAACTTTGAAAATTCATAGAAAATCATAGAAAAATCCTTTTAAAGTGAAACCAATTTATATGATCTTAGTATCCTCTCTATATTTAAGATCCAAGTGTAACACCCTAGTTTTTACACCTAGGATTAATTATTTTATTTGGATGTTTATGTTTATTATGTTAGGTGGTTTAGTCTGAGTAATTAAATTACTCTCTTCAAATTATTTTATTAGGTGCGTTAGCACTGACTTATTTTAGTGAATGCCCTTTTAATAGACAATAATTTATGTTATTGTCACTATTATACCAGTACAGAAAAATATTTTAAATAATATGATTAAGAGAAAAATATTTTCATATTCCTATTCTATTTAATTTTAGAGTTAAAAATATTTTGGTTTGACATTTATCGGAGATTAAATTTTGGACTGAGTATTTTCTTAGTGGATCAGTTCAATTATTAATCTTTACTCTAATTTGAATTTCGAAATCATATCTTTATCAATCTTTATTTTTAGATTCTAAAAAGTAAAAACATGTTTATTTTAGGCCTAATATTTATCACTCATTTTGTACCTATCACTAAATAATTAGCTTAAAAACTAAGCTTCCTCACTTTTCTCTCTCTCATTCTCGACGTTCTCTCTCTGTTCCTCCTTTCTTTCTCTGTTTCTTTCTCTTTTCTTCTTTTTTTCTTCCTTTCTTCTCTTTTCTTCTTCTTCCTCCTCACATCATCTTCTTCCTCCCACCTCACTCCATCTTCTTCTCCTCCTCCCTTCACCAGCCGCGCACACCATCCCTAGGAGGCGCTTCGACCGTGACCCAACGTGGAGGAGAACGACCATCACCGTGCCTAGCCGTCCAACTCCATCGCGCCACCGCCCTCCATCACGGTAAGTGGGTTTGACCACCGTTTATGGTGGTTTCTCACCTCTCTTTGTTAGTTTAAGTTCCTTCCTTCATCTCCTAGCCTTATCTTCAAGTTCTGAGTACTTGGGTGTGACAGGAACACGGCCACCGCTGTTGGACACCGTGCCGTTGCCGTCCGCCGCCGCGAGGAGCACCACAACACCACCTTCAAGTTGTCTTCAAGCTTGGGTGAGTCAAAACCTCTCTTGTATCTCAGATTCAAAACCCCCAAATGGATTTTTTTGAAACCCTAACCCTAACCCTCTGATTTCATATTTTAATCTTGAAATTTAAAGTTGTTTTATGAGATTGGGACTGTGAGTTTGTTGTTTCCCTAAACCAATTTCATTATTCTGAGTTTTCCCTAAATTTTCATAAGGAGCCCTAAACCCCCAATTTAATTTTATTTAAATTTGGGTATGTTTTTGTAAAATTAGTTATGATTTAGTGTAATTAGGACTCTTAATGGATGATTTCCAAAGTTCTTTTTCAAGATCTTTTAATCAAAACAAAGTTTCCTAAAAAGGTATTAGGAAGCGTGAGCTTCAAACATGATTTTCTTTAAAAATAACCTTTGTTTGGTAATTAGATTAAGTGTTTAGATAAAGTTAGAATGTGTGTTTGATCATGTGAAATTGATTTCTTGATTTTTGGTTGTTGCGCGTTGTTGGATTTACTCTCTGAGACGTTTGGACATGGCTATGCTTGCTTAATGGAGTAGATATGAGCTAACGTGGGCACTAGGACGAGGATCCTTCACTTGTCTACAAAGGTAAGGGGGACTTGCCTGATGGATTTTTCTCAATAACCATTTGCTTGTTGACCATTTGCTTATTGTGTATTCTGTATAATTGATGTGGTTGTAGTTATCTGATTATGTGGTTTATGTTGTATTGTATATCTGAGTATCAGTGTCTGATCTGTTTTAAATTATTTGATTATTTGGATATGATATTGCTATGGTGCATGATCTGTCTGGTGGTTTGTTGTTGAATGTTGCTTGTGAGTGTTGTTTGAGAAGCCTGACTGTGGTCAGTGCACAACCGATTAATCAGATAAAATCTTTAATAAGCTGTGTAAATTATATTCCAGGTTTTATGGGAAACGTTGGAATATAATAGTGGTGGAAAGTATTATTTTGGAAAAATAAGGAGTTTTGATGATGATGATTTATTAGTGTAAAAGTAACTTGAGTCACAATGAGAGCGAAATTGTGAAAATGTTTCAGATCTTGCTAATTTTTATGTAAGAAAGTTTGTAATATTATACAAAGTTATTTTATGAAATTAATTGTTGAAAAGAAGTTAATGATGATTTTAGAAAGTTGTTTCAGTGGAAAAAGTTAAGTTTTGGCTTGAGAAGCTTTTAAGTGATAATTGATGAATGATTTGGAAAAAGGTGATGACAGAGTTGGAAAAACGTAGAAGGAAAGTATTTTGAAACGGCAGTACATATTTTAAGGAAGTTAAAACCTCAAGTGACTCACATTTGTGAAAACCAAGTTTTATAATTTAAGGATTTTATTGATGAATTTCCAATTTTGGAAACGAATTTATGAAGGCAAAACTGATTTAGTGTTAAAAGTGGTGTGGAACTTAGTAACCGAGACGTCATGGTACTAAGGTTCTGTGTTGTGATGGACTCAGTCATTTGGACTTTGAGGGCCTATATTGTATACATGAGGTATACTGTGTTGAAACATTGAAGATGTTTCTAGTGCCACGAACCTAAGACTGGTGCACCGGTCGAGAGGTGTCGTAGTTGAGCACTTGGACTGTGAGGTCCTATGTTTTGATAAAGGTTTTATGGACTGTGAGGTCCTATGTTTTAATAAAAGTTTTATGGACAGTGAGGTCCTGTGTTGTGATGAAAGTTTTAAAAGTATTTTAAAACTATGTGAGTCGTAAGCCATTTTGAGCTTCGGCAAGGGAAAGATTGAACACAAAGGAAAGAACAAAACAAAAGTGTTTTGCATGCATTTGGCAGACGTGCCTGTGGTTTGTGGTTTAATGCATTAATTACCAGCGGCGAAAGGTAATTCCGATGTGCATTTAGCTCATGTGCCTAGGAAGGACATGGAGACCCCATCCTGTTTGCTAATGGTGTGGCCACTGATTGTGGACATTAGCAATGTGTTTGGCCTTGTGTGCCTGGCTATGTATGCCTTTGTTTATTTGGATGGGAAGAGGTTGCGCACCTGTTGGCAGTTGGCCAAGTTAGCCAGTGTGGCTATGGAGTCTGATCAACTCATATGATGTTGGGATATCTCATGAGGTTAGGACGAAAATTAGAAGATGAATAGAAGTGTCATGCATAATTTTATGGATGATGTTCGGGGTGTTGAACCCATTGATAGACTATTAGCTTATAAATGCTCGTGTGGTAAATGTATATGTGTTATGTGGTGTCGAGCATTTAGTTATTGGGTTAAAACCATATATTGGCGTCTCACCCTTACACACACATTTCAGGATTCTTCTAGTTCGATATTGTACCCTGGGTACTTTAACGCAGATGGTGCAGAGGAGTCTTTCTAAGTCACTCAGAGACTTAGATCTAGTTGCTTGATGAGGTATTACTTGCGGAATAACTTTTAGAACGACCAGCTTAGGGTTGAGACTTAGATTATTTTGATAGTATGTACGAGTTTGGCTCAGAGAGCCTTTATTTTAAAATGGAATGTCTATAGCTCGGAGAGCATATCTTTTAAATGAAAATTTAAGCTATTTCTTTTGGTCTTGTAAAGCTTATGGCTATAACTATTATTTTTATGTATTGATGTCTGGTTGAATTTGGTGTAATTGGAATCCTGGAGTGAAAATGTAATTATTTTAACAGGTGTGATTTTACCTGAGATGTCCGAATTACAGAGGAGACTCTGTCGAAATTTTTGTAAAACTACTATCTTGTATTTAAGTATATCCTTTAAATTAAATAGGCTTGTCAAGCTATGATAATAAGTTTGTGTGTCGATCAATTAAGGCTTAGGTATGGAGTCGTGACAAAAATTTTATACCCAATTTCAGACAATTATGTACTTATATAAATTATTTTCCGAAAGCACCAGCAAATTATCTTTTAATTATATTTTCGCACGTGTTTAGAAGGTAATGCCCAAGGGGGGTGTTACAGGTGGTATCAGAGCTGGTCGAGTCTTTCGGGATCTTTGGGGAATAGGTCTGTTAAGTTTTTGTTGTGTGATCTCTGGTTGGTTCTTGTTTGAATTGTTTCTTGTTGAAGCAATGTGTGTTGACGCACAAGTATATGTTTTGTTGATGTTTTTCCAAGGGTTTTATGTCCTCGGAGACCATAGATCTTGAATGTTACTTGGGTTCGGATATGACATTCGATTATCCTTGCGAATCGTGTCAGACATTCGAAACAAGATGCTTGTGTAAAAGGATTTTTCCGGGAGTGTTTCCTGGAAATATTCTAGGTTTATGGTTAGCAAAGGACATTGATTTTTGATTGATCTAGTTTCTGGATGCGGTCAGATCTCTGTCCTTTTGTGTAAGATGTTGTCTATAAAGATTGAAACGAGTTCGACGACTCGATTCAATTGAAAGATCGGTGGTCTGAACCGTTTGCTAGACCGAGTGTTTTCTTTGTGAATCACCAACGTTGTGTGGAAGTTCGTGTCACCGTCTAGATTTCTGACGACTAGGTAAAAGGACGAATTATGAATAAGTATTCTCTAACTTGCGTAGTTGATTTGGTAAATTAATTGCGAGGAGTTGTCATCTACTCAAGGATCGACTTGAAGATGAGTTAGTACCAGATTGGAGTTATCTAAGGTTTTATGTCGTCAATTCAGGTTATGAAGAAAGATCAACCCTTTGCATGTTTGATCGATTGATTAAGTTGTTTGGGATCGTACCAAATTCAAGGTGGTCATACTAAGCTTGGCTAGAAAGATGTGTATGTTGGTTAGAACCAAGATGAATCGAGTGGATTTTCGATCTCGGGTGAGTGTCTCGTGATTGAGGAATTATTCATTGTACCCTTTGATTCTCTTGTGTTTGTCAGTTGACATTTATTTCTCAAATCCTGTGATTGTATTAGATAATCACAACGGTGAAGTTTGTGTGGGTCAGATAAATTTTCTGATTTTAATTTGCAATCTGTCAAGACTCATGAATTAGTTATGATGATTCATAAATTTCCAGTTATTCATTTCTTTGTTGTGAGAAGTCGTACTCACACTTCTAAATGATCCTCGATGTATTAAACATTTGAGTGAATTGGTTTAAAGGAATCGATTGGTCTGGATACTTTCACACTTTGTTGAGAGAAGTGGTTATGACTATTTCTTGAGTTATAACCCAGATAATTTCGTGATAGCAGAAGTTTCTTGGTGAAACTTAGTTTCGTCACTTCTATTTTTGATAGAGGTGAAAGTCATCATTTTGTAAATTCTTTGTATTAAGAATAAGAATTAATCCTCTTGGGATTAGACATTATTCACTCCTTGATTTTTTGAATCCGTTGGAAGATTCTTGTGGAAGAATGAACTTTATTAGATTCATGTTTGTAAATGTGTATTGATCATGCATTTTTTACACCCACGAACCTGATGGAATGATCTTTTTCCATACTGGATGTTCCGATATCCTTCAAATTAATGAAATTCTTTTCTATGCTTATGTGAACGTGAAACCCAGAAAAATTTCTTTTCTTGAGAAATTCTTTTATGATCACCAAGGTCTTGTCTTATTGCGGTTCGAACGTACTTTTCGTCATTGATCATTTTAATTCTACGTACTTTCAAAATGTTGTCGATGTGTGACTTATTTCATCCATCGTGAGTTGAATATCTCCACATCAAGATGTACAACGGAGACCTTCCTTGTTGAGATGTTGGTATTCCTTCAATCTTTGTTATGAGTTTTCTGAAGACCTGCACGAGTCTTGTTTGAATTCAAGTGATCGTTGATCGACTGGTGAAGTCGACATCTTCTTACGAGTTAAGATTCATAAGCAGAGTTAGTGAACCAAATAGTGTATCAGAGGATTGTTCATACTTCATGGAGTATCTTTAAGTGTTGTTTTAGATGAAAAACGGAAGTTTATCAACGTGTGTCGGTTAAGTTTACTTTTAAGTGTTAAGGACTAAGTTGAGACTAAGTCCAACTGATCATCCTTAGTGGGATGGATAAGGAATGAGGTGACCTATTTTAGCAGGTTATCTGGGAAATAGTGTGGTACCTAAATTTTTGTCATCTCTATGGTAGGACGAACCAGAGTTGATAGGAGTTTCGTTGGTGTATAGAGGTGAATGGTATTATTAGAACCCTTAAGTTCAACATTATTGAGTGAGATGATTACAATGGACCTTATCAGGATCGAGGTAGATATGTCATTAAAGGAATTTAGAGTAGTGATCAATGTTATGGTTAATGTTGACTTAGTGAGTCCGAGGATTAACGGAAAAATATATGGTAGTTTTCCTTAAGCTGAACGGAAATAGTATATAGGATTCCTTGAATGAAACTCAGTTGTTAGAAAAGTTTAAGAATTATGATTTTGGAATAATTCAAATTGAAGTGATTCCCTTTGGTTGTAGTTGCATGGAGAAATATAATCGTATTCTTTAAGATTGAAATGAATGATTACGATATAATTTGGAGTGGTGGAATATGTTCAAAGGAATGATTAGGATATAATTGTGAGTTGAAGGTTGATGTAGGATGGGGTAAAAGTTAGTGTTGAACTTGATGTTCATCATGAGGATAAGGTGTTGAAAAAGTGTTGCTAGCAGACTAATTTGGAGGCAAGAAGTGATTAAGTTTTGATTGTGTTTTTCGAGTGTGATAAGCTATGGCGAAATGTTTATAATCTTTGAGGTCTTATTCTGGTAAATATGTGGTTGATGATCCATAGTAGAAATTGGACATTTTTAAATTCAAGATTGCATTGGGGAGTGTCCACTTGGATTTCTTGGCTTTGTTTTGGTGCAACTCTTAGGGGTAATGGCCTTAGAGAAACTCTGTTTTATAATCTCTTTTCTCGGCTGCATATAAATAAGATAAGGGCATATACGATACAAGCATTTCCTTGCATAAGTGATAGAGCCCTGCCTTTAGATGAAGGAATTGTTAGAAGTTGTGTATTTTCCTTGGACAATAGGGTAAAGGTTCATATGAAATTTCTTAAATCAGGGATACTAATGGGGATTGAGAATTAAATTGAAAATGAGAGGCAAATGAAGGATATGAATTAGAAGTAGGAAAAAGATTCGAGAGTAATTAAGAGGAGAACGGACTATGTGGGATGTGGTAAGATTCAATTTCAATAAGATTGAATTTCTTAGGTTCTTGGAGCAAAGTTTATCATGTGCAATTCAGGAATGTTATGACGTTTTAATTGGAGACTTGAAAAGTGTAAATTTGATATGACTAGAAGAGAAGAATATGCCCAAATGGACTAAGATTATGATTGCATCTCTTGAGTAGAAGGTTAATTGATGTTATGGTAAAGATAGTATTAGTTTTGATGTTAGCTGTGAAAGTTAGATATTGGAGAAAGTTTTTCCTAATGGATTTGTATTGAGAAAGTTAAATGAAGAGATTAAGCGTTGATTTTGTTCTTTGAAGTGTAATAGACTCATATGAAATATCAAAGGTAGTGGAGATAAATAGAATGGCATAAGAATTGATCATGTTATAGTGTTATAGATGAAAGGAATGAGCGACGGGAAATACAAAGCAAGATTTTAGAGTTAAGGTATAATTACAACATCCTGTTTAGTTTTAAGCTACGAAATTTCGAGGACGAAATTTTTTTTTAAAGAGGGGTAGTAATGTAACACCCTAGTTTTTACACCTAGGATTAATTATTTTATTTGGATGTTTATGTTTATTATGTTAGGTGGTTTAGTCTGAGTAATTAAATTACTCTCTTCAAATTATTTTATTAGGTGCGTTAGCACTGACTTATTTCAGTGAATGCACTTTTAATAGACAATAATTTATGTTATTGTCACTATTATACCAGTACAGAAAAATATTTTAAATAATATGATTAAGAGAAAAATATTTTCATATTCCTATTCTATTTAATTTTAGAGTTAAAAATATTTTGGTTTGACATTTATCGGAGATTAAATTTTGGACTGAGTATTTTCTTAGTGGATCAGTTCAATTATTAATCTTTACTCTAATTTGAATTTCGAAATCATATCTTTATCAATCTTTATTTTTAGATTCTAAAAAGTAAAAACATGTTTATTTTAGGCCTAATATTTATCACTCATTTTGTACCTATCACTAAATAATTAGCTTAAAAACTAAGCTTCCTCACTTTTCTCTCTCTCATTCTCGACGTTCTCTCTCTGTTCCTCCTTTCTTTCTCTGTTTCTTTCTCTTTTCTTCTTTCTTTCTTCCTTTCTTCTCTTTTATTCTTCTTCCTCCTCACATCATCTTCTTCCTCCCACCTCACTCCATCTTCTTCTCCTCCTCCCTTCACCAGCCGCGCACACCATCCCTAGGAGGCACTTCGAACGCAACCCAACGTGGAGGAGAACGACCATCACCGTGCCTAGCCATCCAACTCCGTCGCGCCACCGCCCTCCATCGCGGTAAGTGGGTTTGACCGCCGTTTATGGTGGTTTCTCACCTCTCTTTGTTAGTTTAAGTTCCTTCCTTCATCTCCTAGCCTTATCTTGAGTACTTGGGTGTGACAGGAACACGGCCACCGCTATTGGACGCCGTGCCGTTGCCGTCCGCCGCCGCGAGGAGCACCACAGCACCACCTTCAAGTTGTCTTCAAGCTTGGGTGAGTCAAAACCTCTCTTGTATCTCAGATTCAAAACCCCCAAATGGATTTTTTTGAAACCCTAACCCTAACCCTCTGATTTCAGATTTTAATCTTGAAATTTAAAGTTGTTTTATGAGATTGGGACTGTGAGTTTGTTGTTTCCCTAAACCAATTTCATTATTCTGAGTTTTCCCTAAATTTTAATAAGGAGCCCTAAACCCCCAATTTAATTTTATTTAAATTTGGGTATGTTTTTGTAAAATTAGTTATGATTTAGTGTAATTAGGACTCTTAATGGATGATTTCCAAAGTTCTTTTTCAAGATCTTTTAATCAAAACAAAGTTTCCTAAAAAGGTATTAGGAAGCGTGAGCTTCAAACATGATTTTCTTTAAAAATAACCTTGTTTGGTAATTAGATTAAGTGTTTAGATAAAGTTAGAATGTGTGTTTGATCATGTGAAATTGATTTCTTGATTTTTGGTTGTTGCGCGTTGTTGGATTTACTCTCTGAGACGTTTGGACATGGCTATGCTTGCTTGATAGAGTAGATATGAGCTAACGTGGGCACTAGGACGAGGATCCTTCACTTGTCTACAAAGGTAAGGGGGACTTGCCTGATGGATTTTTCTCAATAACCATTTGCTTGTTGACCATTTGCTTATTGTGTATTCTGTATAATTGATGTGGTTGTAGTTATCTGATTATGTGGTTTATGTTGTATTGTATATCTGAGTATCAGTGTCTGATCTGTTTTAAATTATTTGATTATTTGGATATGATATTGCTATGGTGCATGATCTGTCTGGTGGTTTGTTGTTGAATGTTGCTTGTGAGTGTTGTTTGAGAAGCCTGACGTGGGTCGCTGGCACAACCGATTAATCGGATAAAATCTTTAATAAATGTGTGTAAATTATATTCCAGGTTTTATGGGAAACGTTGGAATATAATAGTGGTGGAAAGTATTATTTTGGAAAAATAAGGAGTTTTGATGATGATGATTTATTAGTGTAAAAGTAACTTGAGTCACAATGAGAGCGAAATTGTGAAAATGTTTCTGTACTGCTAATTTTTATGTAAGAAAGTTTGTAATATTATACAAAGTTATTTTATGAAATTAATTGTTGAAAAGAAGTTAATGATGATTTTAGAAAGTTGTTTCAGTGGAAAAAGTTAAGTTTTGGCTTGAGAAGCTTTTAAGTGATAATTGATGAATGATTTGGAAAAAGGTGATGACAGAGTTGGAAAAACGTAGAAGGAAAGTATTTTGAAACGGCAAAGACATATTTTAAGGAAGTTAAAACCTCAAGTGACTCACATTTGTGAAAACCAAGTTTTATTATTTAAGGATTTTATTGATGAATTTCCAATTTTGGAAACGAATTTATGAAGGCAAAACTGATTTAGTGTTAAAAGTGGTGTGGAACTTAGTAACCGAGACGTCGGGGTACTAAGGTTCTGTGTTGTGATGGACTCAGTCATTTGGACTTTGAGGGCCTATATTGTATACATGACGTATACTGTGTTGAAACATTGAAGATGTTTCTAGTGCCACGAACCTAAGACTGGTGCACCGGTCGAGAGGTGTCGTAGTTGAGCACTTGGACTGTGAGGTCCTATGTTTTGATAAAGGTTTTATGGACTGTGAGGTCCTATGTTTTAATAAAAGTTTTATGGACAGTGAGGTCCTGTGTTGTGATGAAAGTTTTAAAAGTATTTTAAAACTATGTGAGTCGTAAGCCATTTTGAGCTTCGGCAAGGGAAAGATTGAACACAAAGGAAAGAACAAAACAAAAGTGTTTTGCATGCATTTGGCAGACGTGCCTGTGGTTTGTGGTTTAATGCATTAATTACCAGCGGTGAAAGGTAATTCCGATGTGCATTTAGCTCATGTGCCTAGGAAGGACATGGAGACCCCATCCTGTTTGCTAATGGTGTGGCCACTGATTGTGGACATTAGCAATGTGTTTGGCCTTGTGTGCCTGGCTATGTATGCCTTTGTTTATTTGGATGGGAAGAGGTTGCGCACCTGTTGGCAGTTGGCCAAGTTAGCCAGTGTGGCTATGGAGTCTGATCAACTCATATGATGTTGGGATATCTCATGAGGTTAGGACGAAAATTAGAAAATGAATAGAAGTGTCATGCATAATTTTATGGATGATGTTCGGGGTGTTGAACCCATTGATAGACTATTAGCTTATAAATGCTCGTGTGGTAAATGTATATGTGTTATGTGGTGTCGAGCATTTAGTTATTGGGTTAAAACCATATATTGGCGTCTCACCCTTACACACACATTTCAGGATTCTTCTAGTTCGATATTGTACCCTGGGTACTTTAACACAGATGGTGCAGAGGAGTCTTTCTAAGTCACTTAGAGACTTAGATCTAGTTGCTTGATGAGGTATTACTTGCGGAATAACTTTTAGAACGACCAGCTTAGGGTTGAGACTTAGATTATTTTGATAGTATGTACGAGTTTGGCTTAGAGAGCCTTTATTTTAAAATGGAATGTCTATAGCTCGGAGAGCATATCTTTTAAATGAAAATTTAAGCTATTTCTTTTGGTCTTGTAAAGCTTATGGCTATAACTATTATTTTTATGTATTGATGTCTGGTTGAATTTGGTGTAAGTGGAATCCTGGAGTGAAAATGTAATTATTTTAACAGCTGTGATTTTACCTGGGATGTCCGAATTACAGAGGAGACTCTGTCGAAATTTTTGTAAAACTACTATCTTGTATTTAAGTATATCCTTTAAATTAAATAGGCTTGTCAAGCTATGATAATAAGTTTGTGTGTCGATCAATTAAGGCTTAGGTATGGAGTCGTGACAAAAATTTTATACCCAATTTCAGACAATTATGTACTTATATAAATTATAAAAGCACCAGCAAATTATCTTTTAATTATATTTTCGCACGTGTTTAGAAGGTAATGCCCAAGGGGGGGTGTTACACCAAGAGGATACATCAAACAAAAATTTCGTGCCCTTTTATTTTGTCAAGGCCGAACCCTAGTTTCTAGTGGGGGAGAACTTTGTTCATTTTGTTAACTAGTCTTACTTGATTCAATCTTATAATTCATATATATGTTGAGTCCATGATTATTGAATCAAAATCAAATCTCTAAGCCATTATTTTACTCATGGCCGAAATTATTTTCTTGAGGAGTTGAAAGATTTTGTTTCATTTTTCAACTTATGATAACTTGTCTTAACTCTACACTACTCTAAGGTTATAGGGATCAAGAATAGTTTAGATTGAGAGATTGGGGATGGACGGTCGCGACGTTGAATCCCTCTACTAGGGTTTAGCTTTCGCCTCTCCAGAACGTTTTGCAGGAATCATGGCTGCTGCGCCTAAAGCAATCTGTCCATGGAGTTTCCTTGCCATGGAGTCGCCCCAGTCTTCTCCATCTGCTTCCTCTCACACAGTGCCCTCTCAAAGGAAAACCTTTGCCCAAGCTCTTAATAATGCATGTGAATTCCCCTATAGCCAACTTCCTCGTCCCCGTCTAAAGGATGATACTGTCTTAATCAAAATCCCGGAGAAGGAGTACAAAGCCGGATTAGAAAGATGTAAAAACCATCTCCATGGTCGGCTGGTCCTTTCTAAAGGTGATCATCCTATCAAGGTGAATGAATTAAGAGCCAAGTTATCGGCTTTGTGGAAACCTTTGAGTCAGTGGGACATGATCTCTCTAGGTAAAGGCTTCTATGAATTCTCTTTCGCTTCTGCAGAGGATCTCAGAAGTGTCTGGTCTATCGGTCATTGGAATCTCAGGTCAGGGATCTTGAGGTTGTCTTCTTGGTCCCCAGATTTCAACCCTAATAATCAAAAGCATTCTTCTGCTCAGTGCTGGGTTCGAATCTTTGGTTTGCTTCAAGAATATTGGAGACCAAAGATAATTTTTGCTATTGCCGGTGGTTTGGGAATTCCCACCAGTCTTGATGAAGCCACTAGCAAGAAGTCATTTGGTCACTTTGCGAGGATTCTAGTGGATATTGACCTAAAGGCTAAACTGCATAACCACATTATTGTGGAGATGGAAGAATACGACTTCTATGTTGATATAGAATGCGAAAGACTACCAGCTTTCTGCACTTATTGCCAAAAAATTGGTCATTCACTTGCCAACTGCAAAAGAATGAATGGAAATAATGCTGTGATGAATTCTGATCGTCCGGTAGTGATGCATACTCGCAAGATTTATGTGCCTAAACAAAAGGATGTTAACACTGCTGTTAATGATATTCAGAATCAGACACATGGAAATAATGGAGTGATTACTCCCTTGGTTCAAGAAGGTACTTCCCGTCCTGATTTTCAGTTTAGAGTTGAGTCTGCTCAGGTGAATATTGTTGTGCCTACGTCTGATGAAATTCTGGCCCCCCAACCAGAAGTTTTTAGGACTAGTAAGGAGGCGTTTCCCTTACTTGATACTGCTGTGAACCCTCTCTTTGGTTTTGTTTCACCCCCTGATCATAACTTGGTTCAACAACCAGCTGCCATTGTGGAATTCTTCTCAGACCAACAACCGCAAGACAACTTTGATTCTCCATTAGGTACAGTCAATTCTATATCTGTTTCTGGTGAAGGTACTATGGTAGAAAACTCTCTTCAATCTTCGGATACAAGACACATCTCTGTGGTCAGAAATTCTGGTTCTGCAATGTTACAGGTTAACGACTTACTTACCCCTATTGTAACTGATAATCCTATCTCAAATCCTAATGTTGTTAAGGACTTGAGGGTAGTTGGCAGATTGTGGAGTGATCAAGTGGAGGATGAGGAAATTGTTGTTACCTCACTAAACTTAGTGCCGGGCCTTGAAGTTCCTCATGCTTCTAAATACCTGGCAGAAAATCAGCTTTCCACTCCTAGTTTCACAAATGTCCTGAGTAAGTCTCAAAATAAGAAACTCAAGAAGAAGGCAAATCAGGCTCAGAAGCAGGAGAATTTTAAAGCCAGAAATAGGGATGGTCCTCAAAACTTTGCTTAATTAAGGCTCTCTATTGGAACGCAAGAGGAGTTGCTAACCTAGACACTAGGTTGGTTCTTAAAAGGTTGCTTCTTGTGAACAAACCTGATCTTATTTTTCTTGTTGAACCTTGGATCAAGATAGATCAATTCCCTAGGAGATTTTTTAGTAGCTTGCATCTTAAAGTTTTCTCTATAATTAATAGAGGTACCTTGGCTCCAAATCTCTGGTGCATCTGCCATGAAAACATTTATCCGAATGTTATTAGTAGCTCTACTCAACATGTCTTTTTCTCAATCAATTGGGAGAACCATCTGCTATACTGTTCTACTATATATGTTTCCACCAACTATCTCTCTCATAGAAATTTGTGGAAGGAGCTTAATCTGTTGCAGGACTCTTACCCAGTCCCTTGGTGCTTCACAGGTGACTTCAATGCCACTTTAGGGAATCATGAGCATAGAGGTAGATGCCCTTCTCCTCAACTCTCCTGCAATGACTTCATAGCTTGGTCTGATGCTCATAATCTATTCCATCTGCCTACAAGAGGCTCCTTGTACACCTGGTCCAATGGTAGAAGGGGAAACAACCTTACTGAAAAACGTTTGGATAGAGTGGTTTGCAATGACAATTGGTTGGACACTTGGTCCAGTGTGTCTTGTTGCACATTAACTAGAAGCAAATCTGATCATTATCCAATCCTTTTATCCCTGGAAACAACGCCCAACTCTCACAGATCCTCTTTCAAATTTCTCAGAATGTGGGCTCAACATTAGGACTGTCGTGGTGTTGTTGCTGATTCATGGAAATTGCAAGTGGCGGGCTGCCCAATGTATGTCCTCTCCGAAAAGCTGAAGCAGCTCAAACGAAAGTTGAAGACTTGGAATAGAGATAAGTTTGGTAATGTTCATGACAGGGTTAGTAAGGCTCAACAAGCAGTGGACGCAATTCAAGAGCAAATTTCTGTCCTTGGTTACTCGAATGACATATCTGAGCAGGAAAAAGTAGCCCAATTGGAGTTAACCAATGCTCTTTCATATCAGGGGGAATTTTGGAAAGAAAAATCTAGAATCGATTGGCATTCCAATGGAGATAGAAACACGTCCTTCTTCCATAAGGTAACTAAAATCAGGAATGCAACCAAGAGAATGTCCATGTTGAAAAAGGATGGTTTGATCCTTGATAAAACTGCTGATATAGAAACTCATGTCTGCGAGTATTATAATTCTCTGTTTGCCTCTGAGAACAAATGCAGGGATAACGGATTGATTGAGCAAGTCATCTCTCCTGAAGTGAGCTTAGAGGACAACATCATGCTAACTAATCTGCCCTCTCTGGATGAGGTTAAAACTGCAGTGTTCTCCATGAATGCTAATGGTGCCCCTGGCCTGGATGGATTTGGTGCCTTCTTCTATCAGAAATACTGGGATGTGATTGGGAACGATGTATTTTGTGCAGTTCTTCAGTTCTTCCAGCAGGGTTGGATTCTGCCTAACTTCAATTCTAATGTGGTGGTCCTAATTTCTAAGTCTCCGGAGGCTGTCTCAATTGATCAGTACAGACCTATATCCCTTGCCAACTTCAAATTCAAAATTATTACCAAGATCTTGGCTGACAGGTTAGCATTGGTGGCCCCTAAGATCATCTCGAAGAACCAAAGGGGCTTCATCAAAGATAGACATATCCATTATTGCATTGGAGTCGCCTCCGAAGCTGTTAATATCTTGCACAAACGATCTTTTGGTGGTAACGTTGCTCTTAAAATTGATATCAAAAAGGCATTTGATTCTTTGGATTGGAATTTTCTGCTGAATGTCCTTCATCAGTTTGGCTTTGCCCCGGTCTTTTGTAACTGGGTGAAAGCTGTCTTGCTCTCTGCAAAACTATCTATTTCAGTTGATGGCAATTCAGTTGGCTACTTCTCTTGTAAGAGGGGTGTTAGGCAAGGTGATCCTTTGTCCCCCCTCCTTTTCTGTGTGGCCGAGGAAGTGCTTAGTAGAGCTATCTCTCTCCTTGTTCATCAAGGGGAGCTTCTGCCTATGTCGAGCCCAAGAGGGTACCAGGTTCCTACTCATGTGTTGTATGCTGATGACATCCTCATCTTCTGCAGAGGAACTAAGAGAAACATGGAGAGTTTAATGTCCCTGTTTACTAGATATGGAGAGGCCTCGGGCCAGTTGATTAGCTTGGACAAGTCAAGAGTCTATCCAGGGAACATACCGTCAAGAAGATTGGCTGAGATTACTAATGCCCTTGGTTTTAAACTGGGTCACCTTCCTTTCATTTATCTAGGTGTGCCGTTGTTCAGAGGCAAACCAAAGAAGTTTCATTTGCTGCATATTGCAGACAAGATAAAGGTCAAGTTGGCTAATTGGAAAGGTGCAATGCTGTCCGTTATGGGAAGGGTTCAGCTTGTCAAGTCTATAATTCAGGGTATGTTAATCTACTCCTTCCAGATTTATGCTTGGCCTGCTTCCCTGATAAAACTGCTTGACAACTGGATTAGGAACTTCATTTGGTCTGGTAATATTGACTCTCGGAAGATTGTCACGATTGCCTGGAACACACTTTGTGCTCCTTTTAACGAAGGAGGCCTTGGTTTGAGATCGCTTAACTCCATAAATAAAGCAGCCTTGCTGAAGAGAAGCCGAGATCTAGTCTCTTCGGATAAGCAGTGGGCTCTTCTCCTTCGAGCCAGGGTCTTTTTGAACAAAACTCCTATTCAGCACCATATTAACTCTACAATTTGGGTTGGGTTGAAAAATCACGTCCCTACTGTCCTTGCTAACAGCATATGGAATGTTGGCAATGGCTCAAATATCAATTTCTGGACTGATTGTTGGTTATCTAAACCTATTGTTGACCTTCTAGATATCCCTATCAGTGTGCATCATTTACTGCATTCCAAAGTAGAAGATTTCATTGTTCAAGGTAAATGGTGTGTTCCCCAAGTCTTTCTACAGAGAAATCAGTTCTTGGCCTCTGAACTCAGCCGCATCAGCATCCCTAAGCTTCCTTTGAAAGACTCGCTGTACTGGACTGCTTCTAATTCTGGTGAGCTATCCTCGAAATATGCATATAATTTTATGTTCCCTTCCAAGTCGGCTTTGTCTTGGTGTAAGCTAATTTGGTCCAAATCTATCCCTCCGTCCAAGTCTTTCCTCACCTGGCGCCTTTTTCACAACAAAGTCCCAACTGAGGATAAGCTCTAGTCTAGAGGGTGTCATGTGGTCTCAATTTGCAGTTTGTGTAGTCAGGCTTATGAAACTTCGGCCCATCTTTTTTTTGCTTGCAGCTTTGCTCAACGTTTCTGGTGCTGGCTAAGTTCAGTTCTGAATATGGCAATCGACTCCTCCTCTATCCAAACCGTCTTATCAGTTTGTAACAGAAATTGGAGCACTCAAATCAGAGACATCATTGGCTCAGCCATTGCAAACGTTATTGGGGGTATTTGGTTCTGTAGAAACTAACTCAAATTTGAAGGGAAGGTTATTTCTTTCGAGGCTTCTCTGAATTTGATCCGAGCTAACGTATCTTTGTCTGGAAATTCCTCTGGCTGCTGCATGTCATCTTCTATTGAGGAATTCAATATCCTAAAGCATTTCCATGTTATTGGAAAGGCCAACTCAGCCCCTATGATTAAAGAGGTCTTTTGGTTTCCTCCTAAAACTGGTTGGTTTAAGGCTAATAGTGACGGAGCAGCCAAAGGTTCCCCAGGGAGAGCTGCTTGTGGTGGTATTTTTAGGGACAACAGTTCAGCTATTCTGGTTGTTTCTCCTTTAATATTGGTATCTTTGATGCCTTTTCTGCTGAAATCTTGGGTGCTATTATCTCGGATCCATTGAGTGGCTCATAAGAAGGTCAAGCGCAGGCTTTGGCTTGAGTGTGACTCAAAGTTGGTTATTGAAGCTTTCTCCAACCCCAAGTTGGTTCCCTGGCAGCTTAGAAATAGATGGATGAATTGCTTAAGTTTAACCAAGGAAATGTACTTTGGATGCTCGCACATTCTTAGAGAGGGCAATACTTGTGCTGACAAATTGGCCAATTATGGTATTTCTTCCCAAGGTTTAGTTTGGTGGGATTTAGCTCCCAGTTTTGTATTGGTTGATTTTTTCCTTGATAGGAATGGTCTTCCTAACTTTAGGTTCAGATAACTTCGTTTCCTCCTTGGGTTTTGGTCCAGTCCCCCCATGCTTTGTATTTGTTTCTTCTTCTTTTAATATATTCATGGTGTGCTGCAAGTGATTGGTGGTTCTTGGGGTGCCAACCTAGTTGGGATGCCTTGCTTCCACAGTGATGCCCTTGCATACCATTTTGTTAAAAAAAAGGTTATAGATCTAAGAGTATGTGGAATTTTGAAACCTCGAACCTATTTTCTTATCTTGGGCCGAAACCATACCCATAGGAAATAATAGATTTTTTTCAAAGTTTAATTAGTTATGTGTTGTTTTGTGAATGATTGTGTTAGTAGTTGTTTTTCGGAGTTCGTGGCGGAAACCGGATTTGAGAACCGAGACATCGTTGAATCAGAACTTGAATCTTCAAAGGTAAGGGGAGTTTACCTGAGGAGCTTCGATAACTATGTGTATAAATTGTTTGGTGTGTTTGTAATCAATGGTTGTAGTTTGTGGTGTTTGTTTTAAAATTAATTCGTGATATTCTGTGATGCATGATTTATCTTTGAAAGCATGCTATAAATTGTGATGTGTGAATTTACTGTTGGCCTTGTGAAAGCATGTGATAAATTGTGTTGTATGAAATTTTTTGTTGATTTTTATGATTGGCTGGAAGCCTGACACCGGTTAGTGCTTATTGAAAATTAAGGATAAAAACGTTAAGAAAATTTAAGGGAAATTTTGTGTTTTTGAAAATTGGTGGATTTAATTTTTAAGTTAAAAACAATAATATTTTAATGAGTTTTAATAAAAGCATAAGTTAATGAGCAACCACGCGTACGTAACCGTGAAAAAAATTTCACTTTCGCACTTGTTTCGAAAACGTCGGGAAAATGGAAATAAAATCTTAATTTTAAGAAAATGTATTTTAAAAAGTGTTTTAAGATTAATAATAAACAATTTTTCAAGAAATAAGGGTTTTGGCTTACCTAACGGCAATATGAGGAAAAACGATCTTTTTACATGAGAAAAATAAATATATGGGTTAGAAATGATTTTAAAAAGAATTAACAGATTTTCAGAAATAAAAATAAAGGATTTAAGGGAAAAATGATTTTCGTTACGTTTTAAAACGAAAATCATCGGAAAAGGATTTTGATAGAAAAGAATTTAAGAACAGCGGAAATTTCCGGCAAACTTGGTTAAGTTTTCGCAGTTTTTGTTTTTGGTATTTGTGTTTCACTGAACGAAAATTCTTGGGGAAAAATCAAGGAAAGGATAAGGACCTAGATTGCCGAGATGTCGGACTAGTGTTCCTAAAAGGAAATTACACTTGGAAGGGAAAATAATTGGAATACCTAAGGAAGGGTAGTCGGGAGCTTTATGTAACACCCTGTATTTCACTGTTTTAAATAACAGTAGTACATATAAATATGTTTATAAATTTATTTGAGTTTTAGAAAATTATTTTAAATAAACGGAGTTTACTACTCAATCCTACTTGAATGTAGGAAGCTACGATTATAATTTAGGTTGGAAAGTCAGGCGAACCCGGCCCGCGAATTCCATTGACAATATAATTATACGGCTCAAAAGACCTAATTTTAATTCGTGAACGAAAGACTTAAGTTTTGTATTTTATTTCCTACAATTTTGTATTTTTAGAATTATTTCACAAAAAAAAAAAATTATGTTTTTCGGGCGAAACACGTAATCGGGTAGAGGACGGAGGAGATTTTGGAGTTTCTAAGAGCCGATAGAGGGTTTATCTTAGGATTTTGAGATGATTCAAGTGGATGAACCATATTTTTAAGTCTAGAAGGTTCTTCAGGGTTAAAGTGAAAATTTAGGAATTTTACGCTTAAGTCCCTGAACTTTCTGTTAAATTACCCTTTTGTCCCTAAGTTAGTTTCTAAGATTTTTTCAAGTGAATTGGGATAGAATCCTTGTTCCCAATCTCTTAATGGAAGTGGCTATGAAGACCAAGTTTCCTAGTTCATGGATTGATTCCGTAAAGCCTATTTGAAATTATACAAGTTTCCTATGTCATGCTTAAGTTTAAATCTTTAAGTGGGCCCCACACAAAAAAAAAAAATGAATCCAAGCCCAAATATATTAGGCCCATGCGCAAGCCCATGAGGGAGAAGGGGTTTCCCTCACAATTTTTAGATGAGCCAAGAATTTTCTAGAATGTTCAACAATCTTCTACTTTATTCTACAACATTCTCTAATGTTCCCAAATCTTCTTCAACATTCTTGATTCTTCTTAAAATATCTATGACAAAAATCTTCCCAAAGTTAGTCAAGACAAGCTCACATTAAATGTGACAAATAGTCATCATGACAATTTATTGGTAATTTGTAAACTAGTCCTTATACTTTTGGAATCTTTGCAAAATGGTCCCTAGGAATTATTTGCATTTCAATCCTTTTACACAAGACAACTCATCCTACTAGATCCTTCTAAAAGTGGCGCCACCCATCTCTATAAATACCTTCTCTCACTTTTCACTTAGTTTCTATTGCCTTTTTGTTGAAAAACCCTAAAGTTCATAAGTCCTTTAGTGTTAGATTTGTGAAGCAAGTTCTTGGATTTCCTTTGTCATTAATCTTCAAGAGGTAAATCCTAATCTTCTTCATTAATCATGCCTATGTTCTTTAGCAAGTTTCTTGATTCAAAGTTTGTTTCATATATGTTCATCATTTTCAAGTTTCTAAGTCTTGAACTTTGAAAAATCATAATAAATTCTATAAAATATTATGATGATGAAACTACTTTCTATCTTCTTGATATCATGCATATTATCTAAATCTAAGTGCATGATGTAATCAAAAATTTCTTTCCTAAAAACCTAGCCTTGGCCGAATCTATCAAAGTAGGTTTGGTAGAGTTTTTTTCATGTGTTGTCGTGTATGATCTTGTATTCTATATGGTATGTATGTCTACGCACTCTAATACAAGTTAGTTTCTTAAAAGGAAAATCTTTACTCAAAAATCTCTATGTTGGCCGAACCCTAGATGGGTGAGATTTGATGAGTTTTTGTTCATAGTTTTAATTAATGATCTTGTTAATCTAGCTATTAGTATGTATGCTTAATAAATCCAAGTTGGTTTATTAAACTAAGAACCCTAACCCTATGAACATGTTGAGGCCGAATCCTTGTATAAAAGAGTTAGAAAGTTTTGAGTTTCAACTTTAGTTGTTTAGTCACTAATCCATGATTTAGGTTAATCAAGGATCATAAATCCATGACTTAATCATGATTAGGAATTGTAGTCACCCAAAACCCTAGAAGTTGTGACCTTGTAGTAGGATTCTTGATGTTTTTAGTTCTTGACTTGTTTTATTGTTGATTTGGTTGAAGGTGGTTGTGTTAACTCGTGGCGGGATAACGAGGATCGTCGTGTACGTGTTTCCGGTGATTACTCAGGTGTGAGAAAGAACCATTCCATCGTCGGAACCGATAAGTAGTATATAATTTATAATAATGGTGTAGGGCGACCTAAACCCTACTAGTGGTCGAGTAAACGACAATACCAAAATCGTATTGGAAACTTTTCCGTAATACCAATGACGATTTGGGAATTGTAGGTTTATCGCCTTAGGTTAATTATTCATATTTGAGGATGTCTGAATTATTTACTTTTGACTGTTTGTGATCCGCTGGTTGAGATATTCCATCTGCATGTGACGTATTGTTTTGGTGTTTGAATAATTATGATAGTGAGGATGTTTGCCGTCTGTCACGGCCGTGATGGTTGTCATGGACAGGCCGTGACAGGTTCTGTTTTGTAGGATTCTTGCTTTTGTTGACTGTCACGGCCGTGATGGCTATCACGGCCAGGCCGTGACAGAGTCTGACTTTGTTAATTATTTGGTTGTGATAAATTGCCTTATATGATATTAAGATTTTGGAATATTCTGTTGATTAATGTGTTATGCATGATCTGCCTGGGTTTAATACTATGCTTAGATGATTTTAAGGAAAGATATATATTGCTCGGAGGTATTTTGTTTGGGTGAGAGTTTTGAATATGAATTAGAAGTGCCTCGCTATTATTTTATAGAAGTGATGTGATATAGAATGTAAGTGGAGGTTATGAGGAAAAGCTTGAGGTACTAGGTTGCTATTGATAAAAGTCAGTGAGAATCATATGTTGCATCATTGTTCATAACCGTGTATTTGAGATACACGAGGTCCGAAGTTCTCTTGGACCGTTCCAAATTAGAAGTTAAGTTGTGCAACTATAGTGTCATTGCTTTGCATGAGCACCCTTGACAGAGTGAGAGAGAGAATCAGGGTGTGCACCGACGGTACTGTGCAGCTATAGTGTCATTGCTTTGCATGAGCATTCTTACCATGGATGAGAATGTGCACCGGCGTTGGGAACGTGTCGCTTGGACGACTGACTGACATTCCTAACGAGGGATGTGTGACAGGATTAGTAGTGGCCACGTCAGCATAAAGGTTTAGTTGCATGAGTTGGAGGGTAGAGGATGATGTTATAAAATATGGATGATTGTAGATTGTGAGTGATGTATGTTTGTGACTATTATTGTATTATATGCTATGAATCTTTTCCACTTATGATGATAGAACTGTTTCTTATCTCCCTATTTCTGTATTTTTATGTATGTCTACTTTGTTACGTTAAAAGACCATATGGACGACTATGTTACTGAGGAGATGGATGGAACCCCATACGAGACGGAGATTGTTGAAGAGTTGAACGACGTTCCGTATGAAGTTGACACTAAAAAACAACCTACTAATCCTAATAATGTAGCGTAGTAAGTTTAGGCCAGTGAGTCGCATCAGATGTTTTGTTTTTCCGTTAGTTATAAGCGTTAGTTATAAGCAAGTTGTATAAATAAGTACCTGTGTGGGATGCTACTGAGAGGATACCCTAAACAATGTTGTGTAAAATAAAGGATACTTATGTGTGTATTTATGTAATATAGTTTGGTGTGTTTTATATTTGTAGAAGTTATATGATTATTAATTAAGTTTTAAATTTTTATGTACTTTCCAATAGTAAGTGCGCGATTAAGTAAATAAATAATAAGGTTTTAAATTAATAATACAATGGGGCATAACGGGGTGTCTCATTTGGTGGTATCAGAGCAGTTCGATTCTAATCGGACTGTGAGGTTTAGGATGTTGTTACTGGCCGTGTCTAGTTGAATCCACATCGGATTTCAATTATGCTTAGAAGATGGGTAGTGTGTTCGAATCCGATGCGTTAATTAACATTAGTGTGGCATATGGTATTTATATACTGGTCTATGTGGTATTATATGTCATACTGATAAGAGCAAATGATTTCTTTTACAGAATCATGGCTCGTGGAAGAGGACGTCCGATCGTCAGTAATGACAGAACTCCTGAAGGAATTGTTGAAGCTAACAATGTGGAAAATAATCATACCGGAAGTGGAGGAGAGTCATCTGAGACTCAAGATACCATGAAAAACATAGTTATTGCTCTGTTATTACAAACACAGCAGAATGCTTAGATGCTACAGATGAACAAAGAACAGCAGGAACAACAGAATCAAAGGAGAGCTGCAGCAGCTGAAGATGCTGGAATGGCTACTTTCCTGAAAGGGAAGTGATAAGCCTCTGGCTCATCTAGTTTTATGGCTAGTATGACCAGGGTTTTGTGCAAATTATATCCTATTTTCACCCAAATTAGATTAGATTGTCCTCAAGAAGGGTTTTGAGTCTATAAAGTAGTTTAAGGTTAAATTATCTAGTTTTGAGTCAAATAATATACTTATAGTTATTTCTTTGTTTTCAGGTTAAGTAGAAGTTGAGAGAATAAAGAAGCAGGGTATTCGCCTCGCGAACCTGAAATCCAGCAGAACAGTGAAATTGACATCCTCCCTGGTTCGCCCCGCGACTGCTCTTCTCGCCTCGCGACCCCGAAGGCTGACTGTTCCAGGAAATTGCAAGGTTTCTGTGTCGCCTCGCGAATGAAGACCAAAAGTCAGCACGGTTGATTCATGTTAAAAGTCACGGCTGTGGCAGTTTCGAAGTTGAAGAGTCTCGCCACGCGAGCATCCATTCTCCTCGCGAGTCTGGAAGTCAGAAAGCATCACGGTTGGCCCCTGATGTTCATAACGGGCGTAATAAGAAGACTCTTCAGTTCCTCGCCTCGCGGAAGGTTTGTTCGCCTCGCGAGAATACCAAAGGTTGCAGACTGTTCACAATAATCGCGTCGCGAGAGAGGCTTCGCCTCGCGAGTGTGCATAATTCATGAATGTTATAAATAGCTGTCTTGGCAGATTATGAAGGACTTTTGCTTCTCCATTGTTCTGTTTACATTTTTTTCTCTGTGGGTTTTCGTTTTTGTTATGGAGAACTAAGTTTCTAGGATTAATCTATTGTAATTGATTTCCACTATACTTGAGGTTCTTGTATTTCCTGTTTTGTATGTTTTTCCCTCTTCAATGCCATGCTTTATATTTCTGTTTGCTTAATTCAGGAGTATATTGTATTGTGTTGATTTATTTCCGGTGATATCATGTTCCTATAATTAATCGCATCTGCTTAATTTGCGTGTATACGTTTCGTGTTCGCTTAGTTCACGAATGGCTTAACCCCGTTTGCTTAATTCGGGAATAGGGACATGTATCTGTAGTAGTGGTTTCGCTTGTAAATTGTTGCTACAACCGGGAGGGGATTAAAATCTGCTTAGGGCTTGGAAATTGCATGAACCTATGATAGTTGGGAAATCGAGAGCAATAGATTAATCTGTTTTTGGTCATTTGATAACCTCTTTGAATTGCCTTATTTTATTGCTCTGTTTTCATTTGTTTTGTTCTCTTTGATTGCATCCCAATCCAAACCCCCCCCCCCCCTCCCCCAAACTGATTTTTGTGGAAAATAGCACTTTAAGAGTCCTTGAGAGACGACATCCGAGTTGTCGCCCTAAACTACAGTTTTAAACCCGCTCGTCCTTTTTGGCGCGTGCGCGACAGCGCGACCAAGAAGCCACCCCAATTCCGAGGAGATTATGATCCAGAGAAGGCAGAATGGTGGATACACGAGATCGAGAAGATATTCGATACCATGCGCTGCAGAGAGGATAGGAAAGTGACGTATGCTGCCTTCATGCTAACTGGAGGAGCAGAGTCTTGGTGGAGAGGCAAGCGAAGATTGCTGGATGCCGAAGGCAGAGTTATCAACTGGAAGTTGTTTAGTGACTGCTTCTTTGGGAAGTATTTTCTGCGTCTAGTTCGACGCGAGAAAGAAAGGGAATTCATGAGTCTCAAACAAGGCAACATGACTGTTGGTAATTATGCATCACAATTTGAGGTTCTGATTAAGTATTCTGAATTTTATCAGAGATTCTCAGATGAGGATTGGCAATTTAGAAGGTTTGAGGAAGGACTCCGACATGAACTCCAGAGGGCTATAGTATCTCTTGATATCCAGAGTTTTCCAGAGCTAGTGGAACGATGATCGAAAGTCTAGATCAGAGGCTGGCTAATGAGCAGAAACAATTGAGGAGTGGGGGTCCTACTCGACCAGGTTTTCAGAGGCGAGGAGGTAGTAACTCTCAATGGAGGCAGAGACCATATGCCCGACGGCCGGTCACGAGACACCAAAGACCAAAGACCAGTGGTTAGAGCTGGTCAACAGCAGCAGGGCTTATCTTGTTTCAGATGTGGAGGACCGCATTATATTAGAGACTGCATGGAGCGACCTAGTTGTTTTCACTGTGGGAAAATAGGTCATATGGCCCGAGATTGCAGACAGCAGGCTAGGCGACCGCCGATAGCTGCAGGTAGAGGAAATGGAGGCAATAGGGGTGGAGCTGGGAGAGGAGTCATATCAGCAGGGCAACAGGGAGCAACACCTCAGGCCACTGGAAGAGTGTTTACCGTGAAGGGATCTGAATCCTCTCAATCTGTTGATCTTATACAAGGTATGTGTTTGATAGCTGGTAGACTCTCGTATGTGTTATTTGACTCAGGCGCTACACATTCATTTATTTCGTATGAGTGTGTGGATCAATTAAAATTAACTATTTCTCAATTACCTTATACCCTTACAATATCTACTCCAACTAGTAATCCTTTGACCACTATGTCTATTTGTTTACAGTGTCCTATAGTTGTTGAGAATAGGACATTTATTGTAGACCTTGTATGTTTGCCTATGCAACAGATAGATGTTATTCTTGGCATGGATTGGCTTTCGGCTAACCATGTAATGCTAGACTTTTCTAGTAAGACCTTATCATTTATTGAGTCTTCTAGTGTAGTCACTGCCAATGAAGGAGTATCCATGAGGAGTGACGATTCTCGACAATACGTGATGATGTTTGCGTTGGAAACTACTGAGACCCCTAGTATAGATTCTATGCCTATTGTGAGAGAGTTTCCTGAAGTTTTTCCTCCCGACGTTCCAGGTTTACCACCAGAACGAGAAGTGGAATTCACCATAGATCTTGTACCAGGGACAGGACCTATATCTATGGTGCCTTATCGGATGTCACCTATAGAATTGGCGGAGTTGAAGAAACAGTTGGATGATATGTTGGGAAAAGAGTTCATAAGGCCGAGTGTTTCACCATGGGGAGCTCCGGTGTTGTTTGTTAAGAAGAAAGATGGAAGTGCTAGGTTGTGCACAGATTATAGACAGTTAAACAAGGTAACAATTAAGAATAAGTATCCGTTGCCTAGGATAGATGATCTGATGGATCAATTGAAAGGAGCAGGAGTATTTTCCAAGATTGATTTGAGATCAGGATACCATCATATTAGAGTAAAGAAGGAAGAAATACTAAAAACGGCTTTTAGAACAAGGTATGGACATTACGAGTATTTAGTCATGCCGTTCGGTGTGACTAATGCGCCAGCAGTGTTCATGGATTATATGAACAAGATATTTAGACCGTACCTTGATAAGTTTGTTGTTGTATTCATCGACGACATCCTTATCTATTCTCGTACATGGGAAGATCATGAGAAACATTTAAGGATAGTGCTGCAAGTTTTGAAGGATAGGCAGCTTTATGCTAAACTTTCCAAGTGTGAGTTTTGGATAGAAGAAGTCCAATTTCTTGGACATGTGATCAACAAGGAAGGTATAGCAGTAGATCCAGTAAAGGTTGAGGCAGTTCTTAAATGGGGACGGCCTAAGTCAGTAAGTGAAGTACGAAGTTTTCTAGGGTCAGCTGGATATTATCGGACGTTTATAGAGGGTTTCTCGAAGATTGCGTTGTCTATGATGCAGTTGACGAGGAAAAATACAGCTTTTGTATGGACGGACAACTGTGAGCAGAGTTTCCAAAAGCTGAAGGAAAGGTTGACTACATCACCTGTGTTGACTTTACCGGATCCATTAGGACAGTTTGACGTATACTGTGATGCATCATACCAAGGTTTAGGTTGTGTTCTAATGTAAGAGGGAAGAGTGGTGGCTTATGCTTCCCGACAATTGAGAATTCATGAGAGGAACTATCCGACTCATGATTTGGAATTAGCAGCCATAGTGTTTGCATTAAAAATATGGCGACACTTTCTATATGGAGCAAAATTTAATGTTTACAGTGACCATAAAAGTCTGAAGTATCTGTTCGACCAAAAGGAGTTGAATATGAGACAACGAAGATGGATGGAGTTTATCAAAGATTATGAGTTTGATTTACTATACCATCCTGGGAAGGCGAATGTAGTAGCGGATGCCTTGAGTAGGAAATCATTGCATGTGTCCGCAATGATGGTTAAAGAGTTGGAATTACTGGAACAGTTCAGAGATTTGAACTTAGGAATGGATTTGGTTGAGGATAAAATTTGCTTAGGTATGATCACTATTAGTAGTGATTTTATGAGAGATCTTAAGGATAAACAGGCTCAGGATCCATACTACTACAGAAAAGGGTTTTAGTAGCGCACTTTCAATAGCGCTTCAATGAAAAACGCTACTTAAAAATAGGCGGAAGGTTTTTAATAGCGCTTCCTTAAGGGAGCGCTATCTATTCTTTATTCTAAGACAGCGCTTCTTTAAGAAAACGCTATTGAATGTTGATTGATAGGAATAGATAGCGTTTTCTTGAGGAAGCACTATTATAAGTCAGGGAATAGATAGCGTTTCCTCAAGAAAACGCTATCATAGGTAAGTAAATAGATAGCGCTTTTTCAAGGAAGTGCTATCTATTCCCTTTTACTAATTAAATTAATATTTCCCTTTGATCACTCTCTTTCTCTCGCGTGCGGGGCTCGTATTTTCGCTGGTTCTCAAACCCTGCTCGCGAGACTTGCCTCCCTTCGCCTTCCACTACTCGCGACTCTCCCTGCCGTCGTTAGCTCCTTCACCGGCCGTGGTTCGCTCGAGGCTCCCAGTCGCTTCTCCCCATCTAATGATTTGAGTTTCTCTTCCACAAGAGCATCGAACCCTAATCCCAGAGAACTCCAACATTGACGGTTGAAAGGAGCACCGCACCGAGCTCTGTTGACGAAACTGGGCAAGTATACCCAGTCGTGCAAGTAATACGGTGGTGAGTTATCGTATCCATGGGGATTGGATGTCAATTACCAATTCACAAATCAAACAACTATCTAGACTAAACTAAAAATCAAGAGAAATCAAAACAGAAAAATAAAGCAACAAAAGCAATAAAATGTTTTTGGTCTTTTTGGGGACTTTTGACAAACACTTGGAGTGCAGAAAGGATATGTTGGGACTAGACTTCACCAAACCTCTACCTCATGCAATACCAGAACTAGATACCTCCCATTCATGCTTCAGATATTAAAATCAATCCACTAAACTACTCAAACCCCGATTCCTAGGATGGCAAGAGCCTAAATCCACTAATAGACCCTAATTCCTTAGGTGGCCTAGATTAATGGATTTGCATTATGATTAGGGATTACGCGATTACTAGTAAACCAAATTCCATTCCTAGATGAAAGGGTTACTAGGTGATTAAATTCAGTTCCGGTTCTAATACGAATTTTCCAATTGCATATCAAAACACAAATCAAGTCATGGGGGTGCTAGCCACAACAAGCATTAAGCATGGAAAAATTAATCACTAATACGAAGCATAAACATAGAATAATCAGTCAAGATAAATACATGAAGTTTAGTTTGATTACATCTAATCCCAACAAACTGGGATTAGCTACTCATAATTACAGAGAAAGTCAAACCATAGAAATAGAAGAAGAGGAGAGAAGAGGCTCCATGGGAGCTTTCCTTCTTCTTCACAGCAACCCCTCTCAGCAACTCCCTTCTAGGGTTGAAACCCTAGTCCAGCCGCAGCTCCAAGTGCCCCCCTTCCAAACTCCCCCAAAAACTCCTCAATTCTGCCCTAAAACAGCAACTTATACCAATCAGACTCTGCGCGCGCTCGCGAGGCGAATGGCTTCTCGCGAGGTGAATATTAAAAATTGACTTCAGAGATTGGATCTCTCGCGAGGCGAAACCGAAAGGTTCTTCTCAAATACGCCCATGTGAAGAGCATCAGGGCCTGGGCATGATGGCTTCTGGTCCTCAGACTCGCGAGGCAAGATATGGTTCGCGAGGCGACACAGAAAGGATGACATTCTGCTGGCACAGTCAGCCTTCAGGATCGCGAGGCGAGGCCCAGTCTCGCGGGGCGAATCTTCAGAATTCTGCTTGGCTCAATTTCTTTTCTTTTCAGGCTCTATCTTCATCCAAGCTTTATCATGGCCAAATCTGAGCATTTTTCATCAATTTCTGCAAAACAACACACAAAACCACCTTCACCCGTTCCAAGGTAAAAACTAATAAAAATCAAACTAAGAATGCCTAATCTACATGAAAAATGCATGCAAAAGTATACAGGAAACATGATGTAAAATCACACTATCAAATCACCCCAAGCTTATTCAATTGCTTGTCCTCAAGCAATCACTAAGGCCAGAAGAGATAAATAATCAAAGCATGGATAGTGAACCAAGAACCCGAATAAATACTAATCCAAGTAATAGGCATTTCAAACAATTCAGCAAGAGACAATCAATTCAAGTCCAATTAGAGGCTTAGGTTCTCTAAATTCATATTCTCACTGATTCGGGCACTCTTTCTCACCTGAAGGTCACCCCAAGCTTAATACTTTGCTTGGCTCTCTTTCTCACCTCACTCAAGTGTTTAGGGGTATATAACATTTCACTCAATTTTCCTCAAGGAATGAATCCTACCATAGGCTTGACTGTCAACCACATCTTTACTTTATTAATGAAAACAATTAGGAATCAAGAGGTCTTTTGCTTTGGTTGTAACGGGGCCATGGGATTAATCGTTAGGTGGGGAAATCAAGAAAAAGAAATTTTCAAAAGGGCTAACAAAATACCAACATTGCAAAGCATGCACCTTCTAAAATACCTTTTTGGGTTTTGATTTATTTTTCCACCTTTCTTTTCTTTATTTTTCTTTTATTTCTCATTTCTTTTTGTCATCCCCTTCTCTATATATTTTTCTTTTTCTTTTGTTTTTCTTTTGTTTGGAGAAGGGGAAAATTTTCAACTCAAGAGAAATATTTTTCTGATTCTTTTCATCCCATACTCTTTTCAACTACCTTTTTACCCTTTTGTAATACTTTAGAAGGTATCCTATCAAGCATATTTATCAAAATATTTCAGGGTACCAAGAAAAGCATTTTATTCTTTCAGGCTCAAAATTGGGCAACTAAGGGGTAGCATTTAGTCATTCAAATCTCAGAAGGCTAGAAAAATACCTATTGCCTCAATCATTTTCAAAAATGTTTTCAAAAATTTTTAAGCTTCAAAACGGTTTCAAGTCAAGTTCTAGAGAAATGCAATACAAGAGGAATAACACTCTAACACAAAGAATGGGGTAAATTTAGTGAGTACCCCTTTGGCTCAAAATCTCACATTTTAGTAGTTCAAAAAATCAATGAGTAACACAAATCTTCAGAACCCTATGCTAATTATCAACTATCCAAGATTATCTCAAGCATTTTAATTTGCAGCCATATCACAAGAATGAAAAAAATTGGGTTCACAATTCACTATCTCAATTTAATTGGCACTTAGTTCTCACAATTGGATGCAAAATCTAAACAAGGGCAATCTAATTGTGTGATCATGCAAAGCTATCATGCAAAACTATATGAATGCAACATGAACAATGCAAATGCAAAATACCCCTACCCCAAGCTTAAGAATTTACATTGTCCCCAATGTAAACAATCAAGTTGGAAAGAGGAGAAAAATAAAAAAATTGGAACGGCTTACCGAGGCGGTAGCGGGTGCTGGCTCTCATTCCAGTCAGAAACTTGCCGGGAAATACGTCACGGCCGTGAGGGGTGCTGACTTTGCTTTTTTCCTCGTCTTCTTGCTCTTCCTTCCTTCTTTCCCTGAAATCACTTGGCAATTTTATTAGTAAAAGAAAAATATTGATATTCTCAAATTATTCAAGAGTTAAAATCAAAAACAAAATCTAACTAAAGAGAATGGTTAAGAAACTTGGGTTGCCTCCCAATAAGCGCTTCTTTAACGTCACTAGCTTGACGTCCTAGGATCCTCCTCCCGGATCAAATGGCTTGTGGAGTGGCGATTGTAGCAGCAGTATGACTCTATCCATGGTTCCACCTAGCCATGGTGTGAAAGCACTATTGACCTCTTTAACTACAATAATGTACTCACTTCCTAGCGGGTCAAATGGCATTTTCACCAGGAAGTTTGATAGACAAGTGGAAAGGCCAAACTTACCAGCATCCACACATGCATGCAAGCCGACATATTTATTTAATGCAGTAAATTCAGCAAGCATGGTGGAGGGAGTGCTTTCCAAATGCCCTGGCTTCTCACTTGTTCCTCCCCAAGGGTGCGTGAAAGGTAATCCCTCTTCTTGTGATTCGCTTACCACCACTACTTCATCTTCAATTTGATCCATTCCCACAGCCATATTCTGTTCAAACTATGCTTCATGTGGCTCTATGGGAATCACAATACATGGTGGTAGAGGTGGTAAATATGACAAAAAGGTTTCCCAATCCTCCTTGGAGTATATATATATAAGCTCACCAGTCATAGGATCGACTCGTGATGGAATATTATGAGATAGAGAAAACTCCTCAAAGAATTCTCCCAAATTTATATCGTCTTCCCAACACAAGTTATCCTCCAAAATATGACTAGAAGCTTCCTCATCAGGTGGATAATAAAAATTTTCCATGACTTTCGTCCACCTTGCAAAAACAGAACTCAAAACAAAGAGATCAAATATATACAGAAAAATAAAAAAGAATAAAAATGTCTAAATTAGTTGCCTCCTTTGTTACTAATGATATTGGCAAAACCAATCCCCGACAACGGCGCCAAAAACTTGTTGACAGGTCTGGGCAAGTATACCCAGTCGTGCAAGTAATACGGTGGTGAGACCGATTATCGTATCCACGGGGATTGGATGTCAATTACCAATTCACAAATCAAACAACTATCTAGACTAAACTAAAAATCAAGAGAAATCAAAACAGAAAAATAAAGCAACAAAAGCAATAAAATGTTTTTGGTCTTTTTGGGGACTTTTGACAAACACTTGGAGTGCAGAAAGGATATGTTGAGACTAGACTTCACCAAACCTCTACCTCATGCAATACCAGGACTAGATACCTCCCATTCATGCTTCAGATATTAAAATCAATCCACTAAACTACTCAAACCCCGATTCCTCGGATGGCAAGAGCCTAAATCCACTAATAGACCCTAATTCCTTAGGTGGCCTAGATTAATGGATTTGCATTATGATTAGGGATTACGCGATTACTAGTAAACCAAACTCCATTCCAAGATGAAAGGGTTACTAGGTGATTAAATTTAGTTCCGGTTCTAATACGAATTTTCCAATTGCATATCAAAACACAAATCAAGTCATGGGGGTGCTAGCCACAACAAGCATTAAGCATGGAAAAATTAATCACTAATACGAAGCATAAACATAGAATAATCAGTCAAGATAAATACATGAAGTTTAGTTTGATTACATCTAATCCCAACAAACTGGGATTAGCTACTCATAATTACAGAGAAAGCCAAACCAGAGAAATAGAAGAAGAGGAGAGAAGAGGCTCCATGGGAGCTTTCCTTCTTCTTCACAGCAACCCTTCTCAGCAACTCCCTTCTAGGGTTGAAACCCTAGTCCAGCTGCAGCTCCAAGTGCCCCCTTCCAAACTCCCCCCAAAACTCCTCAATTCTGCCCTAAAACAGCAACTTATACCAATCAGACTCTGCGCGCGCTCGCGAGGCGAATGGCTTCTCGCGAGGCGAATATTAAAAATTGGCTTCAGAGATTGGATCTCTCGCGAGGCGAAACCGAAAGGTTCTTCTCAAATACGCCCGTGTGAAGAGCATCAGGACCTGGGCGTGATGGCTTCTGGTCCTCAGACTCGCGAGGCGAGATATGGTTCACAAGGCGACACAGAAAGGATGACATTCTGCTGGCACAGTAGCCTTCAGGCTCGCGAGGCGAGGCCCAGTCTCGCGGGGCGAATCTTCAGAATTCTGCTTGGCTCAATTTCTTCTCTTTTCAGGCTCTATCTTCATCCAAGCTTTATCATAGACAAATCTGAGCATTTTTCATCAATTTCTGCAAAACAACACACAAAACCACCTTCACCCATTCCAAGGTAAAAACTAATAAAAATCAAACTAAGAATGCCTAATCTACATGAAAAATGCATGCAAAAGTATACAGGAAACATGATGTAAAATCACACTATCAAGCTCCAACATTTACGATTTGAGTCTTGAAGGCTCAGTCGCGACCGTGTTCTGCAACAACAACAACAACAACAACAACAACAACCAAGCCTTATCCCACTAGGTGGGGTCGGCTACATGGATCATACGGCACCATAATATTCTATCATGAATCATGTTAACAGTTAAATCATTGGCCTCCAAATCTTTCTTAATAGTTTCTCCTATAGTTTTTCTTGGCCTACCTCTACCTCTAGCTATTGGATTGCCCTCCACTTGATCCACTCTCCTTACTACAGAATCTAAAGGTCTCCTCCATACATGCCCAAACAACCTAAGCCGAGATTCAACCATCTTTTCTACAATAGGTGCTACCCCAACTCTCTCTCTAATGCTATCATTCCTAATCCTATCACGTCTAGTTTTTCCGCTCATCCAGCGCAACATTCTCATCTCTGCTACATTGATTTTACTCTCGTGTTGATTTTTTACCGCCCAACACTCCGTCCCATACAACATCGCCGGTCTAATAGCTGTACGGTAAAATTTTCCCTTTAGCTTAAGAGGTACCTTTTTATCACACAAAAAACCCGAAGCCTTCCTCCATTTCGACCACCCTGATTGAATCCGATGGTTTACATCTCCCTCAATTTCTCCGTCATTTTGTATAATAGACCCAAGATATTTAAACCGTGTGACTTGTGGTATGTTGTGGTCTCCAACTTTCACCTCTAAGCTAGAGGTGTTTCGCCTTTTGCTAAACTTACATTCCATATACTCCGTCTTGCTTCTACTCAAGCGGAAGCCATGTGCTTCTAAAGCTTGTCTCCAAGTCTCCAACCTTCCATTTATATCATCTCTCGACTCTCCAACTAGGACTATATCGTCTGCAAATAGCATGCATCGCGGTCTTTGGCTCTTGAATGTGCTTCGTAAGTACATCCAAGACCAAGGTAAAAAGATAGGGGCTTAAAGCTGACCCCTGGTGCAGACCTATGGTTATTGGGAAATCTTCTGTGGCTCCACCCTGCGTTCTCACACCAGTCGTGGCCCCCCTCATACATATCCTTGATAGCTCGAATATAGGCAATCCGAACACCTTTCTTTTCTAGGGCTTTCCACAAAACCTCTCTTGGCACCCTATCATACGCTTTCTCCAAATCAATGAAGGCCATGTGTAAATCTTTTTGATCCCTTCGATATTGTTCCATCACTCGTCGTAGCAAGTAAATTGCTTCCATGGTCGACCTCCCGGGCATAAAACCAAATTGGTTGTCGGTGATTTTGGTTTCTTTTCTTAGTCTTCGTTCAAGCACCCTTTCCCATAGCTTCATAGTATGACTCATAAGCTTAATCCCCCTATAATTTGCGCAATTTTGTATATCTCCCTTGTTCTTGTAAATCGGAACTAAAGTGCTTCTCCTCCATTCTTCCGGCATTTTCTTTGACCTCATAATCTCGTTAAAAAACTTCGTGAGCCAACTAATGCCTATATTTCCTAGACTCTTCCATACCTCCACAGGTATATTGTCCGGTCCAACTGCCTTGCCATTATCCATCCTTCTCAGAGCTTCTTTTACCTCATGCTCTTGGATTCTACGATAAAAAGTGTAATTTTGGTCCTCCTCTCTGATGTCAAGCACCTGTGAGCATGATAAAACTTCAAATCCTTCATTAAATAACTTGTGGAAAAAAATTGGCTCAGTCGCGATTTGAGTCTTGAAGGCTCAGTTGCGACCGTGTTCTGCATTTTGGAAAAAATATTGGCTTCTGCTTTTTTGGCTCGGTTTCGATCTTTTGCCTCACCTTCTCTTAGCGCAACAACAGGTGCTGGTTGTGGCTGTATTTGTCTCATGCTCTTTCTGAATTGCATACTAATTGATTTGCCTTGCTCATTTTCGTTAGATTGGCAGTAGAGGGGCAACATCCAGATACACCTGCTTCTTCCAAATATTTCGTTCAGACCTCACGCCCCTTACTCTCAGGATTCCTACTTCTTATATTGATCAAGATACTCCACCATATATTTTATTTTTTCTTTTCTTTTTATTTGTTTGTATATTATTTCTTTTTAATCTTTCATTTACTCCTTTTGTGACTATTATGGTGCATAATAACTTTTTTGATTTCTTGGGGATAAGAATAGTTTATATAATACAGGGGGAATTTTTTTTGATGGGCTGAAAGTGCATGAAGAGACAAAGCTATGGACTGGAACCTGCAAGCAATGTTTTGGAGTGGCATTTTGTGCTTTGATTGTGTCATCTCAGATTAGAAGCAATTGGTTTTGTTCATATGACAATGAAGTGGCTTTTTGTGCTTTAACTGTTTGATAAAGCTACCTAACAAGAGTATTGGATTTTTTAAGAGGTGCAAATCTGCATTTTCATTCCTGTTTGATGGTGTATCTTGGTTGGATTCAATATAATATTCATTGTTAATTCTTCCATTCATAGAATGTAATATTAGTAACTGTGATTAAGATCCCAACTTATATTCTAGATAGTTGGTATTGTAGATAGTAGATACATTGTTGTAGTTCAAGACTGAAGCTAGAATTCCTTTGATACATTGTTGTAGTTCAATTTGCTCATCTTTTATAGGAAAGTTATTTTATAGTTTGAGCTAGAACTCCTCTGATTGTTAATCTGATTTTCTCATGTAATCATCTTCCATTTTGATAGGTTTCCAAGTTGGGATTTGGGTTGTAAGGTGAAGTGAAGTCTTTAACGCCCCTGTTCCTGAACATGCTGCCATCTCTCTAATCAAGGATAAATTTGTTGGATTCAATATAACATTCATTGTTAATTCTTCCATTCATAGAATGTAATATCAGTTACTGTGATTAAGATCCCAACTTATATTCTCTGCGTGTGATAGGAACTCTATATCATTTTGGACAGCAATTGCTCATATCATCACTGCTATCATAGGATCCGGAGTGCTTTCACTTGCATGGGCAGTAGCTCAGCTTGGCTGGGTTGCTGGACCTGTTGTCATGCTTCTCTTTGCCGTGGTCAATCTCTACACTTCAAACCTACTAACACAGTGTTACAGGGAGGGTGACCCTGTTACTGGACCGAGAAACTACACCTACATGGACGCAGTAAAGTCCATCTTAGGTAACAAGTTTTAAGAACCATTAATAATATGTATCTTAGAGAAATCAGTGCCTTGCTGTTATAAAATTGATGGTGCCATTCTTTTTGGGGTTTCAGGAGGTAAAAAGGTCAAGTTATGTGGCCTGATCCAATATGTGAATTTGTTTGGAGTTGCAATTGGGTATACCATTGCTGCCTCAGTCAGTATGATGTGAGTTAAATCATAAGTGTCCTTAGGCCATACTTTTTGTTTCTTGCTCTATAAAATGATTTTGTTTGCCAGAAGTTGAAAGTTATTTCACCAAGTAAAAACGAATGGTGATCTTACTCACTTAACTAATTTATGGTGTGTATTTTTGGTCTTTCTGCCTGTACCTCAGGGCCATAAAAAGGTCGAATTGCTATCATAAGAGTCTTGGAAAAGATCCATGCCATATGTCAAGTAATCAATATATGATAACATTTGGTATAGAAGAAGTGATATTTTCCCAAATCCCAGACTTTGATCAAGTATGGTGGCTATCCATAGTTGCAGCTATCATGTCTTTTACTTATTCTTCAGTTGGGTTGGGTCTTGGCGTGGCAAAAGTAGCAGGTACAAGTACAAGTAGATTAATACTTTATGTGCATACCATTTATATGCAGCATCAACCTATTCTTTACTTATTTGTGCAAATTTTTATTCTTGTTTATCATCTTGCAGGAAATGGAAGTTTCAAAGGAAGCATGATGAGAATTAGCATTGGCGCGGTGACACAAGCTGGAGTAGTTACTAGCACACAAAATATGGAGGAGTTTACAAGCGCTTGGGGCAATGGCATTTGCATACTCTTTTTCCATTATCCTCATTGAAATTCAGGTAATTCAAAAAAGATAATACATATTCTTCACACAATGCACAACATTGCAATAAGAAAGCATTTTGGATGCGTTGCAGGACACCATAAGATCCCCTCCTGCAGAACACAGGACCATGAGAAAGGCCACTACATTGAGCATCACGATTACCACACTGTTCTATTTACTCTGTGGATGCATGGGTTATGCAGCCTTCGGAGATAATGCACCTGGAAACCTCTTGACTGGTTTTGGGTTCTATAAACCAACGTGGGTTTATCAGACCGATCCCTCCTACTGTTGAGATTGGGGGGTGGGACCTCCCATTTGGTCTGTGTGTAGACGTGAACTATCAGGAGGCTGGGTGGGAGGGTGTAATATTCGATCCCTGTAATGGAACTGAGGAGAGGAGCATCTTCTTCCTAGATCTTGGTGATGAAATGAAGGTCGGAATCAATCAATTGCGGATCACCCAGGAGTGGGATGAAGTCTCTGATAGTTGGAAGCCCAGAGAGAAATGGGTATTTCTCGAATTGATTGAAGAATATGAGAACGTATCCTTTGTCGCTGTCTCAATCAAGCAAATCTATTATGATGTCAGGGCAAAGGGTGATTTTCGCATTATCAGGGATTGGCCCTGTAATGACAAGGACTTGTGGAGAGTCCCTGTAATGGAGGTAGTGAGTGACTACTATACTCTCACCCTCACAGAACTTTTCCCAGCCTTAAAGCTTCCTACAAATTTCTTGGAAGAAACACCAGAACTGGAGTCAGTTGAACCTTTTGCTAATGTTGAATTGAATCTGGGAACACTTCAAAGTGCATGCAGACTATACCTTAAAGAAAACATTCCTAAATGGACTGTTTCCGGAAAGAGAATCAGCCACAAATTAGTGCTTAACATTCAAATAATTGATTTTGGACCTAAGTTCTTTCCTTGACATGGTTTCATTCTGCCTGTGTAGGACATCCCTGATGGTGACTGGTTTTGTCCACCATGTCTTTGCACGATTTGCCACAAAATTGAAACCAAAAAGACTGAGGATGGTCGTGCTCTTACTTGCTCTCAGTGTGAACGTAAATGTAAGCTAATATGTATATTTACTTCAATCTTTCATCCATTCCCTTTGTGTGACTGCATATGTTGATCAACATTACAATGTTAATGGTCTCTTGTCTGTCAACCCTATGTAGATCATGTCGGATGCCTGAGAAATAGAGCAAAAGATCAATCGACAAGATATCTGCATCTGGAACATTGGCTGTGCGGAAAAGAGTGTGAATAGGTACCTTAAATCCCACCTTCCTTTTTTATCCTATGCTTCGGAAAAAATTAATATATCTTGCATGAAGAATGGGTAGTTTTGTTGTATCTACTATCAAGTTGTTTTCTTCTATTAATTCTGATTTTACATTCCATGTAATCATTACATTACCATTTTTTTTTTTGTTGATTTAAAATTTATTTTTAATTACTTGCTTCCCCGTAAGTGATCTTGATTAATGCTTTTTAATATATGATATCGAGGATTACATGGAAGCAAGTCTCGAATTTCTAAATCATCCAGGCCGACTAAATGGATATCTATAATGGTATTTACGAAAATCCTTATGCAATTTTTTAATTTAAATTAAAAAATTAAAAGAATTAATTTATTATTTTTGGTTTTATAGTGCCCCCGTCAACCGAATGACAACGACTGTGGCTACTACGTTCTGAAATTTATCAAGGATATCATCGTTCAAAACCAAATGCAAATCCCAACCACGGTATTTAATTTCAGTTCTAGCTTATATAATTTAATAACTCAGATTTAGTCATTCTAATTTGATTTAATTTTCATTTTGAAGTATTTTCCTGAATGTAAATGCATCACATACTCCGACGATCAACTTACTCAACTTAAAGACGAGTGGTGTCGTTAAGTGGTTATGAAATTTATCAACAATTAAAGGGTACGACATACTCTTCTATTATGCTAGCTAGTGCATGTCTCTCCTATATTATTAGACTTGTGTCTATGTGCAAGTGATCTGTATGTGTATCTTATGCAGGCCGACAACAAAGACTTTGTGCGATCAAGCAGAAGATGGAAGCAGCATGCACAAATTGTTTATTATTACTATTGTGTTGATTAGCTTGTACACATTGTTAGTATGCATGGTTATTATCTAGTGTAGGTTAGCGACCTTTTGGTTTATGGACTTAAATAGTAGAATTGGTTATGTGTAAGCGTTCTTCGTGAATTGTGTTAAAGTATATTACTTAATTAATTGGTTTTATATGCATGATTTTGATATTTGGTTTGGTTTATATATGTATATGCTTACCAATATTGTATGTAAGCTTTGTACATTATATATATGTATGTGTGTGATGTACATAAATGCAGTGTTACTGTGAATTGATGAGGGATGGTTGTGCAGGTGGGAAATGTAGAAAAACAGTGAATAATGAAAAAAAAAGGGGGATAGGTAGCGTTTTCTTGAAAAAACGCTGTCTAAAGTGACAAATAGACAGCGCTTCCTTGAGAAAGCACTGTCTAAAGTATGTAATAGATTGTCTTATTACCAACTTTAGACAGCGCTTTCTCAAGGAAGCGCTACCAATTCCTACTTTCAGTAGCGCTTTCTTGAAAAAAAGCTGCCTAAAGTGACAAATAGATAGCGCTTCCTTGAGAAAGCGCTGTCTAAAGTATGTAATAGATTGTCTTATTACTAACTTTAGACAGCGCTTTCTCAAGGAAGCGCTACCTATTCCTACTTTCAGTAGCGCTTTCTTGAAAAAACGTTGTCTAAAGTGACAAATAGATAGCGCTTCCTTGAGAAAGCGCTATCTAAAGTATGTAATAGATTGTCTAATTACCAACTTTAGACAGTGCTTTCTCAAGGAAGCGCTACCTATTCCTACTTTCAGTAGCTCTTTTTTAAGCGCTATTGAATCTCTCCCACCTTCAGTAGCGGGTGAATAGATAGCGCTTTGAAGTGCTACTAAAGGCCAAAAAAAGCGATACTGAAGCCCTTTTCTGTAGTAGTGTATTTACAGGAGATAAGTAGAGGTATAGATGAGGGTAAAATTTCTGAGTTTAGTAGAGGAACAAATGGTGTACTAAGGTTTAGGGATAGAATATGTGTGCCAGAGGATTTAGAACTTAGGAAGGTGATATTAGAAGAAGCACATAAGAGTAAGTTGAGTATTCATCCTGGATCCACTAAAATGTATCTGGATTTAAAGAAATTGTTTTGGTGGACAAGGATGAAGAAAGAGGTAGCAGAGTATGTTTTATCTTGCCTGGCGTGTCAGAAGGCTAAGATAGAGCAACAAAAGCCAGCTGGTTTATTGCAATCATTAGATATCCCAGAATGGAAATGGGATAGTATAGCTATGGATTTTGTGGTTGGACTACCACGAACTCCTAAGAGACATAATGCGATTTGGGTTATCATTGATAGGTTGACGAAGTGTGCTCACTTCTTACCTATGGGTGAAAGCTATAGTTTGGAGAAGTTGACCCAAATCTACATCAAAGAAGTTGTTAGGTTGCATGGTGTGCCATCAAGCATTGTCTCAGACCGAGATCCTAGATTTACATCTAGATTTTGGAAACAGTTGCACCATGCTTTAGGAACCAAGTTGAGGATGAGTTCTGCTTATCATCCCCAAACAGATGGACGGTCAAAAAGGACGATTCAATCATTGGAGGACCTTTTAAGAGCTTGTGTTTTGGAACACACTGGCAGTTGGGATGAGTTCTTGCCATTGATTGAATTTACTTACAACAATAGTTTTCACAGTTGTATGGGGATGGCACCATATGAGGCTTTGTATGGTAGGAAATGTAGGACACCGTTATGTTGGTATGAGATTGGTGAAAATCAAGTCTTGGATCCATATGTGGTGCAACAGACTACGGAACAAGTTAGGAAGATAAGGGAAAAGATGAAGGAAGCACATGATAGGCAAAGGAGCTACAATAACAAGAGAAGGTGACCTTTAGAATTCCAGGAGGGCGATCACGTGTTTTTGAGAGTCACTCCGAAGACCGGAATTGGCAGGGCTATCAAAACTAGAAAACTTACTCCTAGATTCATCGGACCTTTCCAGATTCTTCGAAGGATTGGTCCAGTCGCTTATCATATTGCTTTACCACCTAACCTTGCTAACCTTCATAACGTCTTTCACGTTTCTCAGTTGAGAAAATATTATCCTGATCCTTCACACGTTATTGAGTCTGAGTCTATACAACTGCGAGAGAATCTAGAGTATGAGGCTCTACCTGTAAGGATAACAGATAAAGAGATTAAGGAGCTTCGTGGTAGACAAATTCCTTTGGTTAAGGTCATATGGGATGAAACTACTGGAGATGCTACTTGGGAACGTGAAGCAGATATGCAACAACGATATCCACATCTTTTCTGAAGTATGTAAATTTCGAGGACGAAATTTTTTTTAAGTGGGGTAGTAATGTAACACCCTGTATTTCACTGTTTTAAATAACAGTAGTACATATAAATATGCTTATAAATTTATTTGAGCTAGTTTTAGAAAATTATTTTAAATAAACGGAGTTTACTACTCAATTCTACTTGAATGTAGGAAGCTACAATTAAAATTTAGGTTGCAAAGTCAGGCGAACCCGGCCCGCGAATTCCATTGACAGTATAATTATACTGCTCAAAAGACCTAATTTTAATTCGTGAATGAAAGACTTAAGTTTAGTATTTTATTTCCTACAATTTTGTATTTTTAGAATTATTTCAGAAAAAATAAAATAAATTATGTTTTTCGGGCAAAACACGTAATCGGGTAGACGACGGAGGGGATTTTGGAGTTTCTAAGAGCCGATAGAGGGTTTATCTTAGGATTTTGAGATGATTCAAGGGGATGAATCATATTTTTAAGTCTAGAAGGTTCTTCAGGGTTAAAGTGAAAATTTAGGAATTTTACACTTCAGTCCCTGAACTTTCTGTTAAATTACCCTTTTGTCCCTAAGTTAGTTTCTAAGATTTTTTCAAGTGAATTGGGCTAGAATCCTTGTTCCCAATCTCTTAATGGACGTGGCTATGAAGCCCAAATTTCCTAGTTCATGGATTGATTCCATAAAGCCTATTTGAAACTATACAAGTTTCCTATGTCATGCTTAAGTTTAAATCTTTAAGTGGGCCCCACACAAAAAAAATGAATCCAAGCCCAAATATATTAGGCCCATGCGCAAGCCCATGAGGGAGAAGGGGTTGCCCTCATAATTTTTAGATGAGCCAAGAATTTTCTAGAATGTTCAACAATCTTCTACTTTATTCTACAACATTCTCTAATGTTCCCAAATCTTCTTCAACATTCTTGATTCTTCTTAAAATATCTATGATAAAAATCAGCCCAAAGTTAGTCAAGATAAGCTCACATTAAATGTGGCAAATAGTCATCATGACACTTTATTGGCAATTTGCAAACTAGTCCTTATACTTTTGGAATCTTTGCAAAATGGTCCCTAGGAATTATTTGCATTTCAATCCTTTTACACAAGACGACTCATCCTACTAGATCCTTCTAAAAGTGGCGCCACCCATCTCTATAAATACCTTCTCTCACTTTTCACTTAGTTTCTATTTGCCTTTTTGTTGAAAACCACTAAAGTTCATAAGTCCTTTAGTGTTAGATTTGTGAAGCAAGTTCTTGGATTTCCTTTGTCATTAATCTTCAAGAGGTAAATCCTAATCTTCTTCCTTAATCATGCCTATGTTCTTTAGCAAGTTTCTTGATTCAAAGTTTGTTTCATATATGTTCATCATTTTCAAGTTTCTAAGTCTTGAACTTTGAAAAATCATAATAAATTCTAGAAAAATCTTATGATGATGAAACTACTTTCTATCTTCTTGATATCATGCATATTATCTAAATCTAAGAGCATGATGTAATCAAAAATTTCTTTCCTAAAAACCTAGCCTTGGCCGAATCTATCAAAGTAGGATTGGTAGAGTTTTGTTCATGTGTTGTCATGTATGATCATGTATTCTATATGGCATGTATGTCTACACACTCTAATCCATGTTAGTTTATTAAAAGGAAAATATTTACTCAAAAATCTCTATGTTGGCCGAACCCTAGATGGGTGAGATTTGATGAGTTTTTGTTCATAGTTTTCATTAATGATATTGTTAATCAAGCTATTAGTATGTATGCTTAATTAATCCAAGTTGGTTTATTAAACTATGAACCCTAACCCTATGAACATGTTGAGGTCGAATCCTTGTATAAAAGAGTTAGGAAGTTTTGAGTTTCAACTTTAGTTGTTTAGTCACTAATCCATGATTTAGGTTAATCAAGGATCATAAATCCATGACTTAATCATGATTAGGAATTGTAGTCACCCAAAACCCTAGAAGCCGTGACCTTGTAGTAGGATTCTTGATGTTTTTAGTTCTTGACTTGTTTTATTGTTGATTTGGTTGAAGGTGGTTGTGTTAACTCGTGGCGGGATAACGAGGATCGTCGTGTACGTGTTTCCGGTGATTACTCAGGTGGGAGAAAGAACCATTCCATCGTCGGAACCGATAAGTAGTATGTAATTTATAATAATGGTGTAGGGCGACCTAAACCCTACTAGTGGTCGAGTAATCGACAATACCGAAATCGTATTGGAAACTTTTCCGTAATACCAATGACGATTTGGGAATTGTAGGTTTATCGCCTTAGGTTAATTATTCATATTTGAGGATGTCTGAATTATTTACTTTTGACTGTTTGTGATCCGCTGGTTGAGGTATTCCATCTGCATGTGACGTATTGTTTCGATGTTTGAATAATTATGATAGTGAGGATGTTTGCTGTCTGTCACGACCGTGATGGTTGTCATGGCCAGGTCATGACAGGTTCTGTTTTGTAGGATTCTTGCTTTTGTTGTCTGTCACGACCGTGATGGCTATCACGGCCGTGCCGTGACAGAGTATGACTTTGTTAATTATTTGGTTGTGATAAATTGCCTTATATGATATTGAGATGTTGGAATATTCTGTTGATTAATGTGTTATGCATGATCTGCCTGGGTTTAATACTATGCTTAGATGATTTTAAGGAAAGATATGTATTGATCGGAGGTATTTTGTTTGGGTGAGAGTTTTGAATATGAATTAGAAGTGCCTCGCTATTATTTTATAGAAGTGATGTGATATAGAATGTAAGTGGAGGTTATGAGGAAAAGCTTGAGGTACTAGGTTGCTATTGATAAAAGTCAGTGAGAATCATATGTTGCATCGTTGTTCATAACCGTGTATTTGAGATACACGAGGTCCGAAGTTCTCGTGGACCGTTCCAAAATAGAAGTTAAGTTGTGCAACTATAGTGTCATTGCTTTGCATGAGCACCCTTGACAGAGTGAGTGAGAGAATCAGGGTGTGCACCGACGTTACTGTGCAGCTATAGTGTCATTGCTTTGCATGAGCATTCTTACCATGGATGAGAATGTGCACCGGCGTTGGGAGCGTGTCACTTGGACGACTGACTGACATTCCTAACGAGGGATGTGTGACAGGATTAGTAGTGGCCACGTCAGCATAAAGGTTTGGTTGCATGAGTTGGAGGGTAGAGGATGATGTTATAAAATATGGATGATTGTAGATTGTGAGTGATGTATGTTTGTGACTATTATTGTATTATATGATATGAATCTTTTCCACTTATGATGATAGAACTGTTTCTTATCTCCCTATTTCTGTATTTTTGTGTATGTCTACTTTTTTACGTTAGAAGACCATATGGACGACTATGTTACTGAGGAGATGGATGGAACCCCATACGAGACGGAGATTGTTGAAGAGTTGAACGACGTTCCGTGTGAAGTTGACGCTGAAGAACAACCTACTGATCCTAATAATGTAGCGTAGTGAGTTTAGGCCAGTGAGTCACATCAGATGTTTTGTTTTTCCGTTAGTTACAAGCGTTAGTTATAAGCAAGTTGTATAAATAAGTACTTGTGTGGGATCCTACTGAGAGGATACCCTAAACAATGTTGTGTAACATAAAGGATACTTATGTGTGTATTTATGTAATATAGTTTGGTGTGTTTTATATTTGTAGAAGTTATATGATTATTAATTAAGTTTTAAATTTTTATGTACTTTTCAATAGTAAGTGCGCGATTAAGTAAATAAATAATAAGGTTTTAAATTAATAATACAATGGGGCATAACGGGGTGTCTCACTTTAAGCCTCGATAGAGGAAAAACAAACGACAAAGAACAATTGCGATAACAAAGGATTTTACAAGCATAGTCTGGCAAACATGCCATATTTGGGCAGACATGCCTTAGGTATCGAGCTACAATTTCACAAAGGGTGATTTGGGTAAATTGGTTAGTTACGGACCAAAGATAAATTCTATGGTCTTTGGGTCTTAGGGACATTCGGGCTTCGAAAATCCGGTGAATACTTGGGGCCTTGCAACCTCGGGTCGTGGAATTCGGTTACCCGGCACGAATGTACTCAATAGAGAACTATTCCAATATTATTTTAGGTGCTCCATCATGATATTCCCCGAACAATTGGAGCTGGACCTAAATTTAGAGGCCGATCTCATGAGACAATTGTGTTAAGGATATCGCAGCCTAATCATTACTCGAAGAAGGGAAGTTAGGAATCTCCGGAGAATAAAGGTTGAACGCGCTGTCGCCACGCGCCAAAAAGAACGAGCGTTTACAAAATAATGCAGATAGGGAAGCGACAACTCGGATGTCATCTCTCAAGGACTCTTAGGCGTTGTTATTATTAACAGAAAATTAGTTCTGACTTCAAGGCCCAATGTAACCCACTATACATCCAATTCGGCATCTGAGTTCTTCATGAAAGTTGTTGGGCTTCCTTTTAGCTTTCCTGTTCTGACTCCTGCGTTTCTGTTTTTATAAGAGGGCCGCACGTCACGGCCTAGGCGTGATGGCCTCTGCTTCAGGTGTACTTCCCTTCTTGCTCTTCTTATTGCCCTGAAAAACAGAAAATAACATAAGTACTTTATTTAACTCTAAATCAACTAAATTAACCTAAAAACACTTTACAGACTCAAAATCTTACTTAAGGACAATCAAGTCTAATTTGGGTGAAAATGATATAAAATTAGCACAAAGTCAAGGTCTTTACTAGTTATAAAACCGGTCAACCAGAGGCTCATCAAAATACCCCAAACTTAAACTTTGCTTGTCCCCAAGCAAACTACAACTCAAAAACTTAAAAAGACTCAAGACCTGGCAAGCTCAAAAGATTTAATCAACTTTTGCACAGATTTCAAGCAATTTATCAAAATATTTTTCAACGTTCCCCCTTTCAAACAAAGCAATCCCCACATTCATTTATTCTAAACAGTTGAGAAATTAATCATTCAGACAATCATTAATCTAGGCAGGGGATCCAAGTTACACACAAGAGGGAGATCACCAAATTCAAACAACTGCCTTCCTCACAAGGGAAATTTGTGTTCACTCATTCGCTCAGTTTGTGTCAGGCTATCAACAATTCACTCAGTTTCACTTTTAAGAGCACTTCCCATAAATTTGGTTTTCATCTCAAAATGATTCCCACAGAAAACATGCAAGCAACATCAGAAGGTCTTTTATGGGTTGTAATGGGGCCTGGCTAAGGGTAGGATATACAAAGGTACTAGGCTGAGGACCCTAGGAACTAAGAGAGCATGAACATTATTTACACTTTGAAATTCCACTCAAGTTCCCTTTCTCATTTTTTTGCCTTGGGTGACTACAGCCTTTTTATTTCTTTTTGGCATTTTTGCACTTTTTTTTCTTTTCTATTTTTTTTCTCTTTCTCTCTTTTTTTTTTTAAACAATTTTACACTCTTCCTTCTTTTTTTTTTTTCAATCCCGAACAACACATTACACCTTGTAGCCACCCCAAACTTAGTTTCTTGCACCCATTCTAAGATTTCATGCTCTCCTAATCCTAAGATATGGTTAACATGGTTCTCCAGATTTTTGGGCTTATAACATTAGGTTATCAAGAATTGATAGGCTAATCAGGCTCAATGGGGCTAACTAGGGAACATGCATCAGGAATTGGTTATTTTAGGCCAAGTAGCTATTTACAAAGAAAATGCCTAAATCATTTGAAGCAAACACATAAACATGCAAACCATAAAGAGATTCAAGCAAATTCGGGGAAGTGCAACTTGAAAGTGATTCTCACAGTCAAAAACATGTTGGAGGCTCAAAACCTCACCTGGACATTTTTTTTTTTTTGCAAATTATTTGACAGAGATTCTATCCCTAGTGTGTGCTTCCTATCACCCCAAACTTATCATAAATCATGCCATCATAACAAAATCCCAAAGTTCAGTTTTCAATCATATGGGGATCATTTTTCAAAAATTTTATATCCCCGGGGGAAAACAGTCAACACTATCATGCAATCAATCTATGCAAAATTAATCAAATCCATCAAACTTGCCATAACCAAGACACAAACACAACTCCTGAGCTTCTCAAATTATTTAGGAGCTTTATTGAAAACAAAACAGAAATAAAGCAAGGAAAAGAAAATTAAAAAGAAGAAAAGGTTAATAAAACTCATTAAGGGTGGTTCCACCAGGATCCCATTGTCTGTAGCATAAGGCCCACGTGATGGACAAAGAGCGGGAGTTCATTCCATGCTTCCCTGACTCGCAGCCTTGATGTCGGGGTGAGCACTTGACAATTATGATGACTTCGCCGAGTGCAGCGGACTTCTCACTCCCCTTCGGGTCACAGCTGACCTCTTTATCTATAAAGTCTCCCCAATAGAAGTGGGGCTCAACCTCTTGGACCGGCCATGGTGCAAAATCCAAGGGTGAAAAATCCAGAGCTTTTGGTTCCACAGGGGGAGGTGGCAAACAGTTAGCTGGGGTTACTGGTGCTGCTTCAAATTCTGCATTTTCTTCATTTACTGCACTAACAAATTATCACCTGCTATACATGCAGAAATCTCAGCACACACCACACAAAGGTTAGTGTTAGTAGAGTCAGTACATATATCATAATAAAATGAATCAGGAAAAGTTAGAATGTCTGGAAATTCGGCAATTAATTCATCCACCCCATTACTCTCAACACCTGCATCTAAGACCAAAGATTCTTCTTTATCCTCAAGCACGGGGGAGCAGACGTCCTCTTGATCCTCCTGATCTAAGTTTCCTGAACAGAACAAACCTGCAAAACGATCCGCATTTTCTATTTTTCCTGAAAAGTATAAACCTGTAAAACATTCAACACACAAAGCAGTTCCATCACAATAACAAGCATTAGGATCAGGGGATTCAACACATAAACCATCATCAACAGAAACATTATCATCAGAATTATTATCAAAAGTATTTTCAGGAATAACCATCTGTGAATCCTTATGTTCCTCAAGGGGCTGTGGAGTTCGCATTGCAGCCGAGTTGGCGGTAACTTGATCAATTAGAACCCACAACTTTTGAGATTCAGCTTGGTCCCTCTGTTGGGCTTCACGATTACTTGCCTCCATTGCCTCCATCCTCTGTTGAAATTCAAGATTGTATGCTTCCGTTTGTGCAGCCATTTGTTGTAGCATTTCTTCCAAACTGAGTTGGGCTAGTGTAGGGTCAGGCTGGTATTGCTGGCTTACTGCCATCCGTTGATTGTTCTCGGCCATTTGTTGTATCATAGAAGCAATCTCATCCAGGCTGCCTTGATCTCTAACCTGTTGGCTAGGATAAGCATTCATTACAGTCATATCAAAACCATTGCTATACTCATAATTTCCAGCAGAATTAGGATAATACATGCAAGGTGGTGGTTCATGATAAACATTAGGTAAATACCCATACATGTAATTATCCATGGGGGAAAATAAAATTTACAGACCAGACAAAGCAGACAAAACTAATTAGCAAAGCAAAAAGTTTTTTTTTTTTTTTCAAAAATTATTTTCTGCTAAAAACAACAAACCAGAGTCCCCGGCAACGGCGCCAATTTTTGACCGCGCTGTCGCCACGCGCCAAAAAGAACGAGCGATTATAAAAATAATGCAGTATAGAGCGACAACTCGGATCGTCTCTCAAGGACTCTTTAGGTGTTGTCATTATTAACAGAAAATTAGTAAAAGTTAGAAATGGGGGTTTTGAGATTTGAAACTAAATTAAGAAAACAAAATAATGAAAACAAAGTAGTTAAAGAGAATAACAAATAAACAAAAGACGATTAACCTCTCGTTTCTCGGTTTCCCACTATCATTGATTCATGCAAATCCTAAGCGATATCGATCCCTCCCGGTTGTAGCAACAATTAACAAACGAAAACCGCTACTACAGATGTATGTTCCTATTCCCGAAATAACAAACGGGGTTAAGCTCTCATGAACAAATGAACATGAATGAACACACGCGAAATAACAAACGCGATTATATATAGGAACATTACATCACCGAGATGAAACAATACCACACTATATATTACTGAAATAACAAAATGAAACATATAATATGGCATTGAAAAGAGAAAAGCAAATGAGACAGGAATCACAAAACCTCAAGTGTTAACAGAAACCAATTACAGTAGATTAATCTAGGAGACTAATTCTCCATTACAAAAGTAAAACACAAAAGAAAAGAAATAAACTACTGAAAACTACTACTACTGTCTACCAAAGATTAGCCAAAACTGGCTAACTCTGATTAATTCCTTCAGTTCTGCCTAAAACTACTTATATACATGTTTCTGGAATCCAGGTCCTCGCGAGGCGAATAACATGAAAGGTCTGCAACTCTTTGTCTTCTCGCGAGGCGAGCATAGCTTCGCGAGGCGAACGCTTCAAATTCCTAAACTGCAACGCCCGTGACCTTCCACACGGGCAAGCCGTGATCGTCTCTGACTTTTCATGGTTGGATGACTCGCGAGGTGAGCCATTTATTCGTGGGGCGAACCAGAGACATTGCATTTTCTTGGAACAGTCAGCTTCGGGGTCGCGAGGCGAGCAGTATTCTCGCGGGGCGAGAAACTCCAGAATTATTCCTTTTTATTTACCTGAAAATAGAAAGTAAAAGTAAATACTTTATTCACTCTAAATCAACTAAATTAACTTAAAAACAATTTACAGACTCAAAATATTACTTAAGGACAATCAAGTCTAATTTGGGTAGAAATGATATAAAATAAGCACAAGGCCAAGGTCTTTACTAGTTATAAAACCAGTCAAACAGAGGCTCATCAAAATACCCCAAACTTAAACTTTGCTTGTCCCCAAGCAAACTAAAACTCAAAAAATTAAAAAGACTCAAGACATGGCAAGCTTAAGAATTCAATCAACTTTCGCACAAATTTCAAGCAATTTATCAAAACAATTTTTCCTTCAATGTTCCCCCCTTTTAAGCAAAACAATCCCCACAATCATTTATTCCAAACAGTTGAGAAATTAATCATTCAGACAATCAGAAATCTAAGCAGGGGGTCAAAGTTACACACAAAAGGGAGATCACCAAAATCAAACAACTGCCTTCCTCACAAGGGAAATTTATGTTCACTCAATCGCTCAATTTGTGTCAGGCTAACATTTCACTCAATTTCACTTTTAAGAACACTTCCCATAAATTTGATTTTCATCTCTAAATGATTCCCACAGAAAATATGCAAGCAACATCAAAAGGTCTTTTATGGGTTGTAATGGGGCCTGCTAAAGGTAGGGATATACAAAGGAACTAGGCTGAAGACCCTAGGAACTAAGAGAGCATGAACATTATTTACACTTTGAATTTAACTCAAGTTCCTTTTTCATTTTTCATTTTGCCTTGGGTGGCTACAACCTCTTTATTCAAACAGCCTTTTTGGCATTTGTCCACTTTTTTTTTTATTTTTTTTTATTTTTTTTTAATTTCTGCTTTTCTCTCTTTTTTTTTCTTTTTTTTTTTCTCTTTTTTTTTATTATTATTTTTTTTTAACTTTTCTTCTCAATCCCAAACAACACATTACACCTTGCAGCCACCCCAAACTTTGGTTTCTTGCACCCATTCTAAGATTACATGCTCTCCTAATCCTAAGATCGGGTTAACATGGTTTTCTAGATTTTTGGGCTTATAACATTAGGTTATCAAGAATTAACAGGCTAATAGGCTCAAAGGGGCTAACTAGGGAACATGCATTAGGAATTGGTTATTTTAGGCTAAGTAGCTATTTACAAAGAAAATGCCTAAATCATTTGAAGCAAACACATAATCATGCAAACCAAAAAGAGATTCAATCAAATTCAGGAAAGTGCAACTTAAAAGAGATTCTCACAGTCAAAAACATGTTGGAGGCTCAAAACCTCACCTGGACATTTTTGCAAATTGTTTAACTGAGATTCTATCCCTAGTGTGTGCTTCCTATCACCCCAAACTTATCATAAATCATGCCATCATAACAAAAATCTCAAAGTTCAGTTTTCAATCATATGGGGATCATTTTTCAAAAAATTTTCAAATCCTAGGGGTAAAACAGTCAACACTATCATGCAATCCATCTATGCAAAAATTAATCAAATCAGTTCAAACTTGCCAACACTAGACTTAACACAACTCCTGAGCTTCTCAAATTATTCAGGAGCTTTATTGGAAACAAAACAAATAAAACAAAGCAAAAGAAAATTAAAAAGGAGAAAGGGTTAAGAAAAGCTCATTCAGAGGCGGTTCCACCGGGATCCCACTGCCTGTAACATAAGTCCCACATGGTAGCCAAAGGACTGAAATTTGTTCCAAGCCTCCCTAACTTGCAGCTTTGATTTGGAAGTGGGTGCTTGACAATTATGACGACCTCGCCGAGTGCGGCGGACTTCTCACTCCCCTTCGGGTCACAGCTGACCTCCTTCTCAACAAAATCCTCCCAATAGAAGTGGGGCTCAACCTCTTGGACTGGCCATGGTGCACAATCCAAGGGTGCAAAATCCGGAGCTTTTGGTTCCACAGGGGGAGGTGGAAAACAGTTAGAAACGGTTACCGGTGTTGCTTCAATTTCTGCAGTTTCTTCATTTACTGCACGAACAAATTTTTCACCTGCTATACATGCAGAAATTTCAGCACACACCAAACAAAGGTTAGAGTCAGTACATATATTACAAGAAAATGAATCAGAAAAATCTACAATGTCTGGGAATTCTTCAATCAATTCATCCACCCCATTACTCTTAACACATTCAATTGTTTTACTTGAATCATCTACTCCCAAAGGTTCTTCTTTATCTTCAGGCACGGGGGAGCAGACGTCCTCTTGATCCTCCTGATCTAAGTTTCCTGAACAGAACAAACCTGCAAAACGATCCGCATTTTCTATTTTTCCTGAAAAGTATAAACCTGTAAAACATTCAACACACAAAGCAGTTCCATCACAATAACAAGCATTAGGATCGGGGATTCAACACATAAACCATCATCAATGAAACATTATCAGAATTATTATCAAAAGTATTTTCAGGAATAACCATCTGTGAATCCTTATGTTCCTCAAGGGGCTGTGGAGTTCGCATTGCAACCGAGTTGGCGGTAACTTGATCAATTAGAACCCACAACTTTTGAGATTCAGCTTGGTCCCTCTGTTGGGCTTCACGATTACTTGCCTCCATTGCCTCCATCCTCTGTTGAAATTCAAGATTGTATGCTTCCGTTTGTGCAGCCATTTGTTGTAGCATTTCTTCCAAACTGAGTTGGGCTAGTGTAGGGTCAGGCTGGTATTGCTGGCTTACTGCCATCCGTTGATTGTTCTCGGCCATTTGTTGTATCATAGAAGCAATCTCATCCAGGCTGCCTTGATCTCTAACCTGTTGGCTAGGATAAGCATTCATTACAGTCATATCAAAACCATTGCTATACTCATAATTTCCAGCAGAATTAGGATAATACATGCAAGGTGGTGGTTCATGATAAACATTAGGTAAATACCCATACATGTAATTATCCATGGGGGAAAATAAAATTTACTGACCGCAGACAAAGCGAGACAAAACTAATTAGCAAAGCAAAAGTTGTTGTTTTTTTTTCAAAAATTATTTTCTGCTAATAACAACAAACCGAGTCCCCAAACAACGGCGCCAATTTTTGACCGCGGCTGTCCGCCACGCGCCAAAAAGAACGAGCGATTATAAAAATAATGCAAGATAGAGCGACAACTCGAATCGTCTCTCAAGGACTCTTTAGGTGTTGTTATTATTAACAGAAAATTAGTAAAAGTTAGAAATGGGGGTTTTGAGATTTGAAACTAAATTAAGAAAACAAAATAATGAAAACAAAGTAGTTAAAGAGAATAACAAATAAACAAAAGACGATTAACCTCATCGTTTCTCGGTTTCCCACTATCATTGATTCATGCAAATCCTAAGCAGATACCGATCCCCTCCCGGTTGTAGCAACAATTAACAAACGAAAACCGCTACTACAGATGTATGTTCCTATTCCCGAAATAACAAACGGGGTTAAGCTCTCATGAACAAACGAACATGAATGAACACACGCGAAATAACAAACGCGATTATATATAGGAACATTACATCACCGAGATGAAACAATACCACACTATATATTACTGAAATAACAAACAGAAACATATAATATGGCATTGAAAAGAGAAAAGCAAATGAGACAGGAATCACAAAACCTCAAGTGTTAACAGAAACCAATTACAGTAGATTAATCTAGGAGACTAATTCTCCATTACAAAAGTAAAACACAAAAGAAAAGAAATAAACTAACAAAACTACTACTGTCTACCAAAGATTAGCCAAAACTGGCTAACTCTGATTAATTCCTTCAGTTCTGCCTAAAACTACTTATATACATGTTTCTGGAATCCAGGTCCTCGCGAGGCGAATAACATGAAAGGTCTGCAACTCTTTGTCTTCTCGCGAGGCGAGCATAGCTTCGCGAGGCGAACGCTTCAAATTCCTAAACTGCAACGCCCGTGACCTTCCACACGGGCAAGCCGTGATCGCCTCTGACTTTTCATGGTTGGATGACTCGCGAGGCGAGCCATTTATTCGCGGGGCGAACCAGAGACTTTGCATTTTCTTGGAACAGTCAGCTTCGGGGTCGCGAGGCGAGCAGTATTCTCGCGGGGCGAGAAACTCCAGAATTATTCCTTTTTATTTACCTGAAAATAGAAAGTAAAAGTAAATACTTTATTCACTCTAAATCAACTAAATTAACTTAAAAACAATTTACAGACTCAAAATATTACTTAAGGACAATCAAGTCTAATTTGGGTAGAAATGATATAAAATAAGCACAAGGCCAAGGTCTTTACTAGTTATAAAACCAGTCAAACAGAGGCTCATCAAAATACCCCAAACTTAAACTTTGCTTGTCCCCAAGCAAACTAAAACTCAAAAAATTAAAAAGACTCAAGACATGGCAAGCTTAAGAATTCAATCAACTTTCGCACAAATTTCAAGCAATTTATCAAAACAATTTTTCCTTCAATGTTCCCCCCTTTTAAGCAAAACAATCCCCACAATCATTTATTCCAAACAGTTGAGAAATTAATCATTCAGACAATCAGAAATCTAAGCAGGGGGTCAAAGTTACACACAAAAGGGAGATCACCAAAATCAAACAACTGCCTTCCTCACAAGGGAAATTTATGTTCACTCAATCGCTCAATTTGTGTCAGGCTAACATTTCACTCAATTTCACTTTTAAGAACACTTCCCATAAATTTGATTTTCATCTCTAAATGATTCCCACAGAAAATATGCAAGCAACATCAAAAGGTCTTTTATGGGTTGTAATGGGGCCTGGCTAAGGGTAGGATATACAAAGGAACTAGGCTGAAGACCCTAGAACTAAGAGAGCATGAACATTATTTACACTTTGAATTTAACTCAAGTTCCTTTTTCATTTTTCATTTTGCCTTGGGTGGCTACAACCTCTTTATTCAAACAGCCTTTTTGGCATTTGTCCACTTTTTTTTTTATTTTTTTTTATTTTTTTTTAATTTCTGCTTTTCTCTCTTTTTTTTTCTTTTTTTTTTTCTCTTTTTTTTTATTATTATTTTTTTTTAACTTTTCTTCTCAATCCCAAACAACACATTACACCTTGCAGCCACCCCAAACTTTGGTTTCTTGCACCCATTCTAAGATTACATGCTCTCCTAATCCTAAGATCGGGTTAACATGGTTTTCTAGATTTTTGGGCTTATAACATTAGGTTATCAAGAATTAACAGGCTAATAGGCTCAAAGGGGCTAACTAGGGAACATGCATTAGGAATTGGTTATTTTAGGCTAAGTAGCTATTTACAAAGAAAATGCCTAAATCATTTGAAGCAAACACATAATCATGCAAACCAAAAAGAGATTCAATCAAATTCAGGAAAGTGCAACTTAAAAGAGATTCTCACAGTCAAAAACATGTTGGAGGCTCAAAACCTCACCTGGACATTTTTGCAAATTGTTTAACTGAGATTCTATCCCTAGTGTGTGCTTCCTATCACCCCAAACTTATCATAAATCATGCCATCATAACAAAAATCTCAAAGTTCAGTTTTCAATCATATGGGGATCATTTTTCAAAAAATTTTCAAATCCTAGGGGTAAAACAGTCAACACTATCATGCAATCCATCTATGCAAAAATTAATCAAATCAGTTCAAACTTGCCAACACTAGACTTAACACAACTCCTGAGCTTCTCAAATTATTCAGGAGCTTTATTGGAAACAAAACAGAAATAAAACAAAGCAAAAGAAAATTAAAAAGGAGAAAGGGTTAAGAAAAGCTCATTCAGAGGCGGTTCCACCGGGATCCCACTGCCTGTAACATAAGTCCCACATGGTAGCCAAAGGACTGAAATTTGTTCCAAGCCTCCCTAACTTGCAGCTTTGATTTGGAAGTGGGTGCTTGACAATTATGACGACCTCGCCGAGTGCGGCGGACTTCTCACTCCCCTTCGGGTCACAGCTGACCTCCTTCTCAACAAAATCCTCCCAATAGAAGTGGGGCTCAACCTCTTGGACTGGCCATGGTGCACAATCCAAGGGTGCAAAATCCGGAGCTTTTGGTTCCACAGGGGGAGGTGGAAAACAGTTAGAAACTTGATTCACGGTGTTGCTTCAATTTCTGCAGTTTCTTCATTTACTGCACGAACAAATTTTTCACCTGCTATACATGCAGAAATTTCAGCACACACCAAACAAAGGTTAGAGTCAGTACATATATTACAAGAAAATGAATCAGAAAAATCTACAATGTCTGGGAATTCTTCAATCAATTCATCCACCCCATTACTCTCAACACATTCAATTGTTTTACTTGAATCATCTACTCCCAAAGGTTCTTCTTTATCTTCAGGCACGGGGAAGCAGACGTCCTCTTGATCCTCCTGATCTAAGTTTCCTGAACAGAACAAACCTGCAAAACGATCCGCATTTTCTTTTTTTCCTGAAAAGTATAAACCTGTAAAACATTCAACACACAAAGCAGTTCCATCAACATAACAAGCATTAGGATCAGGGGATTCAACACATAAACCATCATCAACAGAAACATTATCATCAGAATTATTATCAAAAGTATTTTCAGGAATAACCATCTGTGAATCCTTATGTTCCTCAAGGGGCTGTGGAGTTCGCATTGCAACCGAGTTGGCGGTAACTTGATCAATTAGAACCCACAACTTTTGAGATTCAGCTTGGTCCCTCTGTTGGGCTTCACGATTACTTGCCTCCATTGCCTCCATCCTCTGTTGAAATTCAAGATTGTATGCTTCCGTTTGTGCAGCCATTTGTTGTAGCATTTCTTCCAAACTGAGTTGGGCTAGTGTAGGGTCAGGCTGGTATTCTTTGGCTTATCGCCATCCGTTGATTGTTCTCGGCCATTTGTTGTATCATAGAAGCAATCTCATCCAGCTGCCTTGATCTCTAACCTGTTGGCTAGGATAAGCATTCATTACAGTCATATCAAAACCATTGCTATACTCATAATTTCCAGCAGAATTAGGATAATACATGCAAGGTGGTGGTTCATGATAAACATTAGGTAAATACCCATACATGTAATTATCCATGGGGGAAAATAAAATTTACAGACCAGACAAAGCAGACAAAACTAATTAGCAAAGCAAAAAGTTGTTTTTTTTTTTTTCAAAAATTATTTTCTGCTAATAACAACAAACCAGAGTCCCCGGCAACGGCGCCAATTTTTGACCGCGCTGTCGCCACGCGCCAAAAAGAACGAGCGATTATAAAAATAATGCAGTATAGAGCGACAACTCGGATCGTCTCTCAAGGACTCTTTAGGTGTTGTTATTATTAACAGAAAATTAGTAAAAGTTAGAAATGGGGGTTTTGAGATTTGAAACTAAATTAAGAAAACAAAATAATGAAAACAAAGTAGTTAAAGAGAATAACAAATAAACAAAAGACGATTAACCTACTGTTCTCGGTTTCCCACTATCATTGATTCATGCAAATCCTAAGCAGATACTGATCCCCTCCCGGTTGTAGCAACAATTAACAAACGAAAACCGCTACTACAGATGTATGTTCCTATTCCCGAAATAACAAACGGGGTTAAGCTCTCATGAACAAACGAACATGAATGAACACACGCGAAATAACAAACGCGATTATATATAGGAACATTACATCACCGAGATGAAACAATACCACACTATATATTACTGAAATAACAAACAGAAACATATAATATGGCATTGAAAAGAGAAAAGCAAATGAGACAGGAATCACAAAACCTCAAGTGTTAACAGAAACCAATTACAGTAGATTAATCTAGGAGACTAATTCTCCATTACAAAAGTAAAACACAAAAGAAAAGAAATAAACTACTGAAAACTACTACTACTGTCTACCAAAGATTAGCCAAAACTGGCTAACTCTGATTAATTCCTTCAGTTCTGCCTAAAACTACTTATATACATGTTTCTGGAATCCAGGTCCTCGCGAGGCGAATAACATGAAAGGTCTGCAACTCTTTGTCTTCTCGCGAGGCGAGCATATAGCCAGCGAGGCGAACGCTTCAAATTCCTAAACTGCAACGCCCGTGACCTTCCACACGGGCAAGCCGTGATCGCCTCTGACTTTTCATGGTTGGATGACTCGCGAGGCGAGCCATTTATTCGCGGGGCGAACCAGAGACTTTGCATTTTCTTGGAACAGTCAGCTTCGGGGTCGCGAGGCGAGCAGTATTCTCGCGGGGCGAGAAACTCCAGAATTATTCCTTTTTATTTACCTGAAAATAGAAAGTAAAAGTAAATACTTTATTCACTCTAAATCAACTAAATTAACTTAAAAACAATTTACAGACTCAAAATATTACTTAAGGACAATCAAGTCTAATTTGGGTAGAAATGATATAAAATAAGCACAAGGCCAAGGTCTTTACTAGTTATAAAACCAGTCAAACAGAGGCTCATCAAAATACCCCAAACTTAAACTTTGCTTGTCCCCAAGCAAACTAAAACTCAAAAAATTAAAAAGACTCAAGACATGGCAAGCTTAAGAATTCAATCAACTTTCGCACAAATTTCAAGCAATTTATCAAAACAATTTTTCCTTCAATGTTCCCCCCTTTTAAGCAAAACAATCCCCACATTCATTTATTCTAAACATTGAGAAATTAATCATTCAGACAATCAGAAATCTAAGCAGGGGGTCAAAGTTACACATAAAAGGGAGATCACCAAAATCAAACAACTGCCTTCCTCACAAGGGAAATTTATGTTCACTCAATCGCTCAATTTGTGTCAGGCTAACATTTCACTCAATTTCACTTTTAAGAACACTTCCCATAAATTTGATTTTCATCTCTAAATGATTCCCACAGAAAATATGCAAGCAACATCAAAAGGTCTTTTATGGGTTGTAATGGGGCCAGCTAAGGGTAGGATATACAAAGGAACTAGGCTGAAGACCCTAGAACTAAGAGAGCATGAACATTATTTACACTTTGAATTTAACTCAAGTTCCTTTTTCATTTTTCATTTTGCCTTGGGTGGCTACAACCTCTTTATTCAAACAGCCTTTTTGGCATTTGTCCACTTTTTTTTTTATTTTTTTTTATTTTTTTTTAATTTCTGCTTTTCTCTCTTTTTTTTTCTTTTTTTTTTTCTCTTTTTTTTTTATTATTATTTTTTTTTAACTTTTCTTCTCAATCCCAAACAACACATTACACCTTGCAGCCACCCCAAACTTTGGTTTCTTGCACCCATTCTAAGATTACATGCTCTCCTAATCCTAAGATCGGGTTAACATGGTTTTCTAGATTTTTGGGCTTATAACATTAGGTTATCAAGAATTAACAGGCTAATAGGCTCAAAGGGGCTAACTAGGGAACATGCATTAGGAATTGGTTATTTTAGGCTAAGTAGCTATTTACAAAGAAAATGCCTAAATCATTTGAAGCAAACACATAATCATGCAAACCAAAAAGAGATTCAATCAAATTCAGGAAAGTGCAACTTAAAAGAGATTCTCACAGTCAAAAACATGTTGGAGGCTCAAAACCTCACCTGGACATTTTTGCAAATTGTTTAACTGAGATTCTATCCCTAGTGTGTGCTTCCTATCACCCCAAACTTATCATAAATCATGCCATCATAACAAAAATCTCAAAGTTCAGTTTTCAATCATATGGGGATCATTTTTCAAAAAATTTTCAAATCCTAGGGGTAAAACAGTCAACACTATCATGCAATCCATCTATGCAAAAATTAATCAAATCAGTTCAAACTTGCCAACACTAGACTTAACACAACTCCTGAGCTTCTCAAATTATTCAGGAACTTTATTGGAAACAAAACAGAAATAAAACAAAGCAAAAGAAAATTAAAAAGGAGAAAGGGTTAAGAAAAGCTCATTCAGAGGCGGTTCCACCGGGATCCCACTGCCTGTAACATAAGTCCCACATGGTAGCCAAAGGACTGAAATTTGTTCCAAGCCTCCCTAACTTGCAGCTTTGATTTGGAAGTGGGTGCTTGACAATTATGACGACCTCGCCGAGTGCGGCGGACTTCTCACTCCCCTTCGGGTCACAGCTGACCTCCTTCTCAACAAAATCCTCCCAATAGAAGTGGGGCTCAACCTCTTGGACTGGCCATGGTGCAAAATCCAAGGGTGCAAAATCCGGAGCTTTTGGTTCCACAGGGGGAGGTGGAAAACAGTTAGAAACGGTTACCGGTGTTGCTTCAATTTCTGCAGTTTCTTCATTTACTGCACGAACAAATTTTTCACCTGCTATACATGCAGAAATTTCAGCACACACCAAACAAAGGTTAGAGTCAGTACATATATTACAAGAAAATGAATCAGAAAAATCTACAATGTCTGGGAATTCTTCAATCAATTCATCCACCCCATTACTCTCAACACATTCAATTGTTTTACTTGAATCATCTACTCCCAAAGGTTCTTCTTTATCTTTAGGCACGGGGAAGCAGACGTCCTCTTGATCCTCCTGATCTAAGTTTCCTGAACAGAACAAACCTGCAAAACGATCCGCATTTTCTATTTTTCCTGAAAAGTATAAACCTGTAAAACATTCAACACACAAAGCAGTTCCATCACAATAACAAGCATTAGGATCAGGGGATTCAACACATAAACCATCATCAACAGAAACATTATCATCAGAATTATTATCAAAAGTATTTTCAGGAATAACCATCTCGTGAATCCTTATGTTCCTCAAGGGGCTGTGGAGTTCGCATTGCAGCCGAGTTGGCGGTAACTTGATCAATTAGAACCCACAACTTTTGAGATTCAGCTTGGTCCCTCTCGTTGGGCTTCACGATTACTTGCCTCCATTGCCTCCATCCTCCTGTTGAAATTCAAGATTGTATGCTTCCGTTTGTGCAACCATTTGTTGTAGCATTTCTTCCAAACTGAGTTGGGCTAGTGTAGGGTCAGCTGGTATTGCTGGCTTATCGCCATCCGTTGATTGTTCTCGGCCATTTGTTGTATCATAGAAGCAATCTCATCCAGGTGCCTTGATCTCTAACTTAGTTGGCTAGGATAAGCATTCATTACGCTCATATCAAAACCATTGCTATACTCATAATTTCCAGCGAAATTAGGATAATACATGCAAGGTGGTGGTTCATGATAAACATTAGGTAAATACCCATACATGTAATTATCCATGGGGAAAATAAAATTTACTGAGACAGACAAAGCAGACAAAACTAATTAGCAAAGCAAAAAGTTTTTTTTTTTTTTTCAAAAATTATTTTCTGCTAATAACAACAAACCGAGTCCCCGACAGCGGCGCCAATTTTTGACTCAGCATTGCCGCCACGCGCCAAAAAGAACGAGCGATTATAAAAATAATGCAAGTATAGAGCGACAACTCGGATCGTCTCTCAAGGACTCTTTAGGTGTTGTTATTATTAACAGAAAATTAGTAAAAGTTAGAAATGGGGGTTTTGAGATTTGAAACTAAATTAAGAAAACAAAATAATGAAAACAAAGTAGTTAAAGAGAATAACAAATAAACAAAAGACGATTAACCTCACTGTTCTCGGTTTCCCACTATCATTGATTCATGCAAATCCTAAGCGAATCTGATCCCCTCCCGGTTGTAGCAACAATTAACAAACGAAAACCGCTACTACAGATGTATGTTCCTATTCCCGAAATAACAAACGGGGTTAAGCTCTCATGAACAAACGAACATGAATGAACACACGCGAAATAACAAACGCGATTATATATAGGAACATTACATCACCGAGATGAAACAATACCACACTATATATTACTGAAATAACAAACAGAAACATATAATATGGCATTGAAAAGAGAAAAGCAAATGAGACAGGAATCACAAAACCTCAAGTGTTAACAGAAACCAATTACAGTAGATTAATCTAGGAGACTAATTCTCCATTACAAAAGTAAAACACAAAAGAAAAGAAATAAACTACTGAAAACTACTACTACTGTCTACCAAAGATTAGCCAAAACTGGCTAACTCTGATTAATTCCTTCAGTTCTGCCTAAAACTACTTATATACATGTTTCTGGAATCCAGGTCCTCGCGAGGCGAAGCACTGCTCGCGAGGCGAATAACATGAAAGGTCTGCAACTCTTTGTCTTCTCGCGAGGCGAGCATAGCTTCGCGAGGCGAACGCTTCAAATTCCTAAACTGCAACGCCCGTGACCTTCCACACGGGCAAGCCGTGATCGTCTCTGACTTTTCATGGTTGGATGACTCGCGAGGCGAGCCATTTATTCGCGGGGCGAACCAGAGACTTTGCATTTTCTTGGAACAGTCAGCTTCGGGGTCGCGAGGCGAGCAGTATTCTCGCGGGGCGAGAAACTCCAGAATTATTCCTTTTTATTTACCTGAAAATAGAAAGTAAAAGTAAATACTTTATTCACTCTAAATCAACTAAATTAACTTAAAAACAATTTACAGACTCAAAATATTACTTAAGGACAATCAAGTCTAATTTGGGTAGAAATGATATAAAATAAGCACAAGGCCAAGGTCTTTACTAGTTATAAAACCAGTCAAACAGAGGCTCATCAGTGGTCACTTGGCTAGGATAGTATCTAAACAGGAAGGCTTCCTTCAAATCAAACCAGCTTGAGATGGAATTCTCATCAAGACAATACAACCAATCTCTTGCAGCGCCTTCAAGTGAGAACTGGAAAGCTTCCATCTTGATGTGGTCTTCTGTTATTCCTGCAGGTCTCAGCATTATAGAACAAGCAATCTGGAATTCCCTCAGATGCTCCTGCGGATTTTCACCTGCAAAACCACTAAACCTTGGCAACCAGCGGGATAAACCAAGAAAATCAGGAAAATATATACATGGTGGTGGTTCATAGTAAACATTAGGCATGTAACCATATATGTGATTATCCATGGGGGGTGCTAAAATTTACAACCAGACAAAACAGACAAAACTAATTTAGCAAAGAGATTTTTTTTTTTTGAATTATTTTCTGCTAATAACAACAAACCAGAGTCCCCGGCAACGGCGCCAATTTTTGAACGCGCTGTCGCCACGCGCCAAAAAGAACGAGCGTTTACAAAATAATGCAGATAGGGAAGCGACAACTCGGATGTCGTCTCTCAAGGACTCTTAGGCGTTGTTATTATTAACAGAAAATTAGTTATGACTTCAAGGCCCAATGTAACCCACTATACATCCAATTCAGCATCTGAGTTCTTCATGAAAGTTGTTGGGCTTCCTTTTAGCTTTCCTGTTCTGACTCCTGCGTTTCTGTTTTTATAAGAGGGCCGCACGTCACGGCCTAGGCGTGATGGCCTCTGCTTCAGGTGTACTTCCCTTCTTGCTCTTCTTATTGCCCTGAAAAACAGAAAATAACATAAGTACTTTATTTAACTCTAAATCAACTAAATTAACCTAAAAACACTTTACAGACTCAAAATCTTACTTAAGGACAATCAAGTCTAATTTGGGTGAAAATGATATAAAATTAGCACAAAGCCAAGGTCTTTACTAGTTATAAAACCGGTCAACCAGAGGCTCATCAAAGGTCAAGACTCATAGGAATGGATATTGAAGTGTCATGCATTTTTGAAAAATTACGATTGGATGATCGGGTATGAATCCCATTGGTAGGAAATATTTATAATATGTATACATGATGTTTGTTTGAGTGTCGTGCATGTAGTTATCATGATGAAACTCAATGATGGTATCTCACCCTTGCTTTATTTATTTTCATGTTGGGTTTCTACTATGCTACTATATATATATTCGAGTACAGATGAGCCAAATGAGTCTGATATCATACACGGGAATACGTTCCCTGTACTTTGACGAGGATGATGACGGAAACGTGTGGAGGACTAACCTAGATACTTCTGCGGGCGGGGAGTTCTCGGGAGGATTTCCCAATGGGTATTCTTAAGTGTGACCAGCTGTAGGATTCTGATTTGGGTTTACTTTTGGAAATTAGTACCGCTACTATATAGGTTTAGTTTATGAGTGTTTTCCTTATGATATGGCTTAAATAAATGATTGTAATTTAAAGGGCCATATGTAAAACCTTATTGATGCATATATATATATATGTGTTCGGTTGTTTGTTAATTATAACGGTTTGGGTTGTATCATTTGAGGAAAAGAAAAAGAAAATTTTATCACAAATTTTCAAGGAAGTTAAGAAATAGAGAAAATTATATTTTTCCGAAAGCAACCAGCGTAATTATTTTCAGTCTTTTAGTTTCAACATGTAGCGCCAAGGGGGTGTTACATTAGTGGTACCAGAGCTGGTCGAGTCTTTCGGGAATCCTTGGAAAATATCTCTGTTATGTCTATATTGTGTGATCTCTGACTTAGACTTGTTTTAATTACTGCCTAGAAGTAATGTGTGATAACGAGTAAGTTTACGTTTCAGTTTCTGGTTTTGGTTTGACTGATTGTGGCTTGTAGGTCAGTTATGGAACCAGTTGTTGAACCAGAAGCTGGACGTGGACGTTGACGCGGCTGTGGACGAGGCCGTAGAGGCGGTCGTGTTGGCGGTCGTGGTAATCTGGGAGAGAATCATGAAGGAGCTGGTGGAATGGACCATGCAGCCCAGGTAATGGAAAATGTTGCAGTTGCTATTGTGCAACAGACGGCAACTATGGCTGCCCAAAATCAACAAGAAGAATTCAGAGCTGAACAAGCTGCAGAGGGAAAAGGATTAACTGCTTTTCGGCTTCAGAATCCATCACAATTTCATGGGGATGCTGATCCCGAGAAGGCTGACCTTTGGATATAAGAATTAGAGAAGATATTCGAACTGATTCATAGCCCAGAAGGAGTCAAAGTTCAATATGCTACGTTCCTGCTCCTGGGTGATGCTGAGTACTGGTGGAGGGGAGTCAGACAATTGATGGAAGCAGATCATCAGGGGATTACTTGGAATTCATTTCGTAACGTGTTCCTGGGCAAGTACTTTCCTCAAAGTGCTAGAGCTGAGAAGGAACAAGAATTTCTGCATCTGCAGTAGAGAGAAATAACTGTTGGTGAATACGCGGCGAAGTTCGAATCGCTCGCCAAGTATTTCCATTTCTTCCAAGCTCAACCGGACAAAGAATGGAAATGTGAGAAGTTTGAAAGAGGATTAAGGTTTGAAATCAAGGAGTCAGTGTTGCCACTGGAGATCAAAAATTTTCAAGCTTTGGTCGAGAAATGCAGGAAGATGGAATAGATGAAAAGGGAAGGGATAGTAGAGGGAATGCTGGAGGACCATCTAGATCCAAGAATCAGTACCAGAATCAGTACCAGAACCAGAGAGGAAAACAAGCTCAGGGAAAGCCTTATTTCCGACCACCCGGAAATAATCAGAATCAGAACCAGAATCAACAAACTTACCGTCCAGTTGCTTCTGCATACAATAGTGGAGGCCAAAGAAACCAAAACCAAGGCCAGTTTCGGAAGTGTTTCAAGTGTGGAAGCGAGACTCATTTTACATATAATTGCCGACTACAAGGAGTGAAGTGCTTCAAATGCGGAAAGATAGGGCATATGACCAAAGACTGTCAAACTCAGAAACCTGCATCAACCACCAACAATTCTAGGACCAATAAACCGACAGCTAAGGGAAGGTTTACACCATGAGTGGTGCTGAGGCTTCAAATTCCGAAGATCTCATACAAGGTAGTTGCGACATAGCTGGTAATCTCTTAACGGTACTTTTTGATTCGGGTGCAACGCACTCTTTTATTGTGATGGATTGTGTGAGACATCTAGAATTTCCTGTTTCTTCCATGTCATATGATCTTTTTGTTTCAACTCCAACTGCTGAACCTGTTATTGTGACTTCTATATGTCTGACCTGTCCTATCATTATTCAGGATATACATTTTCTTGTTAATCTAATATGTTTGCCTTTAATTCAATTAGATGTAATTCTAGGCATGGATTAGTTATCTTCCAACCATATCCTTTTAGATTGTTCCCATAAGACCTTAGTTTTTTCTGATCCTGAGATTTCTGGATTTTTATCTACGCACCAAATGAGAACTTCTTCGAAAGAAGGAGGTCAGGAATACTTACTTCTATCTAACTTGGAAGTCGAGAGGGAAATCGACTTGAGTATGATACTTTTAGCGAGAGAATTTCCTAATGTGTTTCCTAATGATGTTCCGGGTTTGCCACCTGTCAGAGATATCGAATTCTCCATAGACCTGATTCCAGGAACCGGTCCAATTTCAATCGCTCCGTATCGGATGGCACCAACAGAACTTGCTGAGTTGAAAGCTCAATTGGAAGATCTTTTGTCAAAACAGTTCATTCGACCAAGTGTTTCCCCATGGGGAGCACCAGTTCTGTTAGTAAGAAAGAAGGATGGAGGGTCGAGACTCTGCGTGGATTTTCGACAACTCAATAAAGTGACGATCAAGAACAAATATCCTTTACAGCGTATAGATGATCTAATGGATCAACTAAGAGGAGTCGTTGTGTTATCAAAGATCGATTTGAGAATGGGATATCATCAGATAAGGGTGAAGAATGAAGACATACCAAAAAATGCGTTCAGAACTCGTTACGGACATTACAAATATCTTGTAATGCCTTTTGGAGTAACAAATGCACTTGCTATCTTCATGGACTACATGAACCGGATTTTTCGTCCATTTCTAGATAAGTTCGTTGTCGTATTCATCGATGACATTCTCATTTATTCTAAGAATGATGAGGAACACGAAAATCATTCACGACAAGTCCTGCAAATCCTACGTGAGAAGTTATTATACGTAAAACTATCTAAGTGTGAATTCTGGCTCGGAGAGGTGAAACTCTTGGGGCACGTGATTCTTGAGGAAGGAATTGTTGTCGATCCTGCAAAAGTAGAAGCAGTACTTTCTTGGGAAAACCCAAAAATGGTAATAGAGATCGCAGCTTTGTGGGTCTGGCAGGTTACTATAGGAGGTTTATCGAGGGTTTTTCCAAGATAGTGGGACCGTTGACTCAACTGACAAGGAAGGATCAACCTTTTGTATGGACTGACAAGTGCGAGGAAAGTTTTCAAAAGATTAAGGAACGTCTGACAACATTGCCAGTGTTAATACTTCCTGAACCGAATGAACCTTACGAAGTATATTGTGATGCTTCATATCAAGGTTTAGGTTGTGTATTAATGCAACATCGTAAAGTCGTAGCTTACGCGTCACGACAGTTAAAGACACATGAGAAGAATTATCCGACGCATGATTTGGAATTGGCTGTTGTGGTTTTTGCACTAAAGATACGGAGACACCACCTGTATGGAGCCAAGTTTGATGTCTTTAGTGACCACAAGAGTCTGAAATATATGTTTGATCAGAAGGAGTTCAGCATGAGGCAGAGATGATGGATGGAGTTTCTGAAAGATTATGACTTCACGTTACAATATCATCCTGGAAAAGCGAACGTCGTCGCAGATGCACTAAGAAGGAAGGCCATTCATATCTCAGCTATGATGGTGAAGGAATTAGAATTGACTAAAAAGTTCCGTGATCTCAACTTAATCATGGACGTAAGTCAAAAGAAAATTTGTGTAGGAATGATCAAGATCTCTAATGGATTAATGGAAGAGATCAGAGAACAACAAGTTGCTGATACCTGTCTCCAAGAGAAGAAGAAGTTAATGGAACAAGGAAAAGCTACTGAGTTTAGCTTGGTACCAGATAACATCTTAAGGTTCAATGGACGAGTCTTTGTACCTGATAATCCTGAGATGAAAAAGATGATTCTAGAGGAATCACACAAGAGTAAGTTGAGTATTCATCCGAGATCAACTAAGATGTATCAGGATTTGAAACAAAATTTTTGGTGTCCAGGCATGAAAAAGCAAGTCACGGAGTACGTTGCAGCATGTCTAATTTATCATAAACCGGAGGTAAAACATCAACGGCCAGGCGGAATGCTTACCTCGTTGGATGTATCAGAATGGAAGTGGGATAGCATATCGATGGATTTTGTGGTAAGTTTACCGCGAACTTCCAAAGGTTTTGATTCAATTTGGGTGATCGTTGACAGGCTAACGAAGTCAGCACACTTCTTGCCTATTAAGATCAACTACACTGTGGAAAAGTTGACCGAAGTCTACATCAGAGAAGTGATTAGACTTCATGGAGTACCTTCGAGTATTGTTTCAGATAAAGACTTCAAGTTCACTTCATGTTTTGGGGGAAGTTTACATCAAGCGCTGGGAACTAAGTTACGCTTAATTTCAGCTTATCATCCTCAAACTGATGGACAAACAGAGAGGACGATTCAATCGTTAGAAGACTTGCTGAGAGCATGTGTCTTAGAGAATCGAGGAAGTTTGGATTATCTTTTGCCACTTATCGAATTCACATACAACAACAGTTTTCACTCAGGTATAGGGATGGCACCCTATGAGGCCTTATACGGAAGGAAATATCAAACACCCGTGTGTTGGTATAAAGATGGAGAAAGCACGATTTTAGGACCAGAAATTGTGCAGCAAACAACGGAAAAGGTTAATCAAATCCGTGAAAAGATGAGAACGGTACAAACCAGGCAGAAGAGTTAATCTGATCAGAAGAGACGACCCCTTGAATTCCAAGAAGGAGAACATGTATTTTCACACCCACGACTGGGGTAGGTAGAGTTTTAAAATCCAGAAAACTCACTCCAAAATTTATCGGACCTTACCAAATTCTTCGCCGTATTGGTCCAGTAGCCTATCAAATTGCTTTACCACCTTTTCTTTCAAATATTCATAGTGTTTTTCATGTCTCACAATTGAGGAAGTATATTCCTGATCCCTCTCACATAATTGAACCCGATGAAGTACAATTAAAAGAAAACGTGTCTTATGAGACTTCACCTATACGAATCGAGGATAAGAGGATTAAGCAGCTCAGGGGTAAACAAATTTCCTTAGTCAAGGTTATTTGGAATGAGACAACGGGAGAGGCAACATGGGAATCTGAGGACAAGATGAAGTTACAGTATCCCGATCTTTTTCTAGGTACGTAATTTCGAGGACGGATTTTTTTTAGTGGGGTAGTAATGTAACACTCCGATTTCTGCTGTTTCTGTTGTTTTCTGTATCGATAAACAAACATCTGTTTATATTTTTTTATCTGAAACTTAGAAAATGATTTTAGGAAAACCAAAGTCATATTCATATTATACTTATTTTTATAAGTATACGGTGAAATTTTTGGTTGAAAATTCAGACGGAACCCGGTCTGCGTTTTCATCGACAATAAGATTTTACTGATCAGAAAACCTAATTTTGACCCAAGAATGAAAGGTATAGCGTTTATATATAATTTCCAAAGATATAGGTTATTTTTAAAATTTTCAAAATAAATAAGTTATTATACTCGATTCGGGCGTAAAACCCTAAATCGCGTAATCGACGGAGTCGAGAACGGACGTGCAGAGACAAAACCTGACATTGGATGCTGAGACCTATTACAACCTAGGATGGTGAGTCATGTGGATGAGTCACCCATCTCATGATTACTTTTACATAATATCTAGATATTTCTTTAAACTAGTGTAAAGACCGTTTTGCCCGTGGATGATTTTACCCTTGAAGTTTCATCGAAATGACAAGTTTGCCCCACAATTTGTGGACACAAATCAGTCACATCCTCACTCATTTCTCACCACATGTTGGTCATGATTTCTTTTTGGGAAATGACCATTTTGTCCTTATGTTGTCATAATACCACAAAAATTCCATTTTGTGAGATTACTACTTTGTCCTTGAATTTTTGTGTGTTGGACCCTTTTACCCCTCAAAGGCCATGGCCCTAGGTAGCCAAGAGGCCCATTTTCACTTCTATTAAAGTCCATCTTCATCTTCTCCATCAAGCTTTGCCATTTTTGCCATTAAAGCTCTAAGTACCATAGCTTGATTTTGTGAAGGAAGTAGGTGATTCCTTGCCCATTTTTCATTTCCAAAAGGTATACCATGCTTCTCTCACTCAATCATCATCATGTTCTTCATTGATTTTTGTGATTTGAAGTCTTGATCATATTTTTCAATTCCTAGATCTAGAAACTTTGAAAATTCATAGAAAATCATAGAAAATCCTTTTAAAGTGAAACCAATTTCTCTGATCTTAGTACCCTCTCTATGTTTAATATCCAAGAGGATACATCAAACAAAAATTTCATGCCCTTTTATTTTGCCAAGGTCGAACCCTAGTTTCTAGTGAGGGAGGACTTTGTTCATTTTGTTAACTAGTCTTGCTTGATTCAATCTTATAATTCATATATATGTTGAGTCCATCACTATTGAATCAAAATCAAATCTCTAAGCCATTATTTTACTCATGGCTGAAATTATTTTCTTGAGGAGTTGAAAGATTTTGTTTCATTTTTCAACTTATGATAACTTGTCTTAACTATACACTACTCTAAGGTTATAGATCTAAGAGTATGTGGAATTTTGAAACCTCGAACCTATTTTCTTAGCTTGGGCCGAAACCATACCCATAGGAAATAATAGATTTTTTTCAAAGTTTAATTAGTTATGTGTTGTTTTGTGAAGGATTGTGTTAGTAGTTGTTGTTCGGAGTTCGTGGCAGAAATCGGATTTGAGAACCGAGACTTCGTTGAGTCAGAACTTGAATCGTCAAAGGTAAGGGGAGTTTGCCTGAGGAGCTTCGATAACTATGTGTATAAATTGTTTGGTGTGTCTGTAATCAATGGTTGTAGTTTGTGGTGTTTGTTTTAAAATTAATTCGTAAGGGGAGTTTATGGTGTTTGTTTTCAAATTAATTCGTAATTCGTAATATTTTAATGAGTTTTAATAAAAGCATAAGTTAATGAGCAACCGCGCGTACGTAACCGTGAAAAAAATTTCACTCTCGTACTTGTTTCGAAAACATTGGTAAAAATGGAAATAAAATCTTAATCTTAAGAAAATGTATTTTAAAAAGTGTTTTAAGATTAATAATAAATAATTTTTCAAGAAATAAGGGTTTTTGCTTACCTAACGGCAGTATGAGCAAAAACGATCTTTTTACATGATAAAAATAAATATATGGGTTAGAAATGATTTTAAAAAGAATTATCAGATTTTCAGAAATAAAAATAAAGGATTTAAGGGAAAAATTATTTTCGTTACGTTTTAAAACGAATTTCATCGGAAAAGGATTTTGATAGAAAAGAATTTAAGAAAAGTGGAAATTTCCGACAAACTTGGATAAGCTTTAAGCCTCAATAGAGGAAAAACAAACGACAAAGAACAATTGTGATAACAAAGGATTTTACAAGCATAGTCTGGCAAACATGCCATATTTGGGCAGACATGCCATGGGTATCGAGCTACAATTTCACAAAGGGTGAATTGAGTAAATTGGTTAGTTACGGACCAAAGATAAATTCTAGGGTCTTTGGGTCTTAGGGACATTCGGGCTTCGAAAATCCAGTGAATACTTGGGGCCTTGCAACCTCGGGTCGTGGAATTCGGTTACCCGACACGAATGTACTCAATAGAGAACTATTCCAATATTATTTTAGGTACTCCATCGTGATATTCCCCAAACAATTGGAGCCAGACCTAAATTTAGAGGCCGATCTCATGAGACAATTGTGTTAAGGGTATCGTAGCCTAATCATTGCTAGAAGAAGGGAAGTTAGGAATCTCCAGAGAATAAAGGTCAAGACTCATAGGAATGGATATTGAAGTGTCATGCATTTTTGAAAAATTACGATTGGATGATCGGGTATGAATCCCATTGGTAGGAAATATTTATAATTTGTATACATGATGTTTGTTTGAGTGTCGTACATGTAGTTATCATGATGAAACTCAATGATGGTATCTCACCCTTGCTTTATTTATTTTCATGTTGGGTTTCTACTATGCTACTATATATATATATATATATATATATATATATATATATATATATATATATATATATATATATATATATATATTCGAGTACAGATGAGCCAAATGAGTATGATATCGTACATGGGAATACGTTCCCTGCACTTTGACGAGGATGGTGACGGAAACGTGTGGAGGACTAACCTAGATACTTCTGCGGGTGGGGAGTTCTCGGGAGGATTTCCCAATGGGTATTCTTAAGTGTGACCAGCTGTAGGATTCTGATTTGGGTTTAATTTTGGAAAGTAGTACCGCTACTATATAGGTTTAGTTTATGTGTGTTTTCCTTATGCTATGGCTTAAATAAATGACTGTAATATAAAGGGCCATATGTATAACCTTATTGATGCATATATATGTATTTGGTTGTTTGTTAATTATAACGGTTTGGGTTGTATCATTTGAGGAAAAGAACAAGAAAAATTTATCACAAAATTTCAAGGAAGTTAAGAAATAGAGAAAATTATATTTTTCCGAAAGCAACCAGCGTAATTATTTTCAGTCTTTTAGTTTCAACATGTAGCGCCAAGGGGGTGTTACAATAACAAATTAAATTCTTCATTATATCTATTAAAATTGTATAAATGCAAGCTAATTCATTGATGTATTACATTAAATCTCCTTATTTTTTGCATTTGTTATAGAGTAAAGATCCTCTCCATTTTAAGGAATGAAATTTGAACCTCCTTATTAATTTCATATTAAAATAATATTTTTATAATTATTTTATATATCCATCTCCTGAATTCTCTTACTAATCTTTCAAATAATCTTTTAAAGTCAGATACACGAGATTTATTTATATCCTCCAGATGAATCCTGATGATTTCTCAAACATTAAAGTGTTAAATTCTTTTTTAACCTTTCAATATACTAAATGGTTTTGAATATTTTACTTCAAAACTAAATGGTTGGGAATATCTTACCTTTTGATTTATTGAATCTTGCATATTTTACCCAAAGTCTAGTCTATCCAGTGATGTAATTAAAAAAAATTGGTCTATTGATGCTTATTACTTTTCATCTGAGTATGTGCATGGTTGAAGTTTTGATGCCACTCTTAGTTGTATATACTGTATAACTTTGAAGTTCAACCATATGCTTTCTTCGGTTAATGCAGAGTTATTTGATCTTTCATTCTTGAAGTTAAAATTATAAGGAATGCGCTCTTCTTTGACAAGCTAGAATAGCATCTGTGAGTGGAAATAGAAAACAGATAAAGTTCTGTTATATGGAACCTCGGCCTATCAGTTATAAAATGAGGCATTTGTATGAGTATGATATCAACAATCATGATAGCATAGCATTATATAAAGTAGAATTAAAACTTGGGGATAAAAAGAAAAGTACTAAAGTAAAAGTAACAAAGGAATCTCTTTCTGATTTACAAAACAAGATGGGAAATCTAACTGCTGTGTTCTAGCAGATGAAGGACATCCTGTCAAGAAAAAAACAAAGGCCAACAATGGGAGTGATTTTGCCAAATGACTTACTAAAATGTACATGTCACGTCCTAAACTGGCGTATTTTTGGTGTCTGATCAACACGAGTCGATAAAAAGTGCAGTGGCCATGTGTGACAGCCTTCAACTTTTATATGTTTAATGCATTAAGTATGTTGTCGAAAAAATTTGAAAAAAATTTAACAATGACATTTTTAAATAGGTTAACACGGGTACATACAACATTTATAAAAAAGAAAATTTCATAATTCTATATATTAAAATTGTTATTATATAAATACGAGTAGATTCATTGATGTATTACATTAACTCTCTTTTTTTTTTTGGAATTTGTTATAATCACTATATAGGATTGGAATTTGAAAATCCTCATTTCATATTAAAGTAATAATTTAATAATATTTATTTTATATTTCAGTCTCCAGAATTCGGTTAATTATCTTTCAATGGCGATTGAAACCCCCTCTATCATTATTTGTGATTGAGGAAGTCGACCTCCCTTAGTTGTGATGATTTCATTATTTTAAATTGAGGTTTTTGACCTCTCTTAATTATGATAATTTAGTTGTCTTACTAATAACAATAGGCAATTTTTGTCTCAAATGTTTTTGTTTGTAAATGTCTCGCATCTTCATAATTTGTGGCAAGTAAAAAATATTCGATATATTTTACCAAAATACTCACAATTTCCTTAAAAATATAACCATAATGACATAAGCATGGTTCAAACATTTGTAGTTCAAATGTCAATAGTAACTTATAGAATAAAGCTTGAGCTAGGGATTTAGGTATGTACATGTGTAGCAAAAATAACAGGTTTTCGCGGTTAGATATTTGAGCTTATAAATTTCTTATTCGCAAAAGAGCAAGCAATGATTAATTAGTCCTAGGAGAATATTTTAACTTGAAATCTGAAGAGGTTCTACACCGCACAAAATAAAAATAAAACCGCCATTGTTTACCCAATTGCGGACAATTTGTTGAAACGTTAATATTTACTTAAATTTATGCTAATTTGAGGCGGTTTTTATAACACCTCAAAATAACCTCCGCAAAATGATTTTTTGTACTGTAAATATTATTATTTATTTATTTTTATTTATTTTTATTTTGGTTCATAGGAGGCATACTTAGGCTTTATAGGGAAGGGGAAATTGGAGGTTCCACACACGGGATCGAACCCGCAACCTCATTGACACCAAATGTCCTTGAGCTTTACCCCTTGAGCTACACTAGCGGGACAAATATTGTTATTTATTTTACTTGAAACTTTTAAATTAAAGGTACTACTTGAAAGAATATAAACTATTCGTCATGATTTATTTAGAATTTTATGTTTTAAGTAATAAGTAATTAGGAAAATTTGTGGTAACTGTCAAGGGAGTTATGAAATATTCTTTTAAAAAATTCTTCTTACATCCTCATATAATCACTTAAACTAGAAAGCCCTAAATAAAAAATTTAAATATATTTTAGTATCTTGAAAACTTAAAAAAGTTTATTCTTTATATTTTTATAATTTAAAGAAGAAATCATTGAATATATATTAATACTTTTCAAGTTATTAAGATAAGAAAAAAATGCAGTAAAAAAAACGAATATTATATATATATATATATATATATATATATATATATATATATATTAATGTATATTCTATATGCAATAAATAATTTTTGTTTGTTTAAAAAAACTCCATTTTTTTAATTAAATACTTGATATTTTAAGTAATAGTTTAAAAATGATTTGTTTATAAATAATTTAAATTGAAAAGTAAATATATTTATTATTTAAAAACATAAAATAATTTAAGGCATTCTCCTTTAAATTAAATAAATGGTATGATTATATAAGGAGGAGTATTAATCAGCATATGAAATTATTCTTTCTTAGCATGATACCCTTCAAGATTTATTTTATATCCTTATACACAATTTACCAAATTACTTGATGAAAATATTATATATTTTTGAAGTTTCCAAATATAAATATATTTTTTTAATGTTTTTTGTTTTGTCTTTGATCGCGCATCCCCACTAGCTAAGCCGCAGAGTAACCTTCAGACCGAGATACATAGTGATTTGGTAAAATCCTCCCAAAAGTTGAAATTTAAGGGCTTGTTTGCTTTGTTTCTGGTTTTCCTTCTTTCATTTCATGTTTTCATAAATAATTTCAAAAATGCAACCTTATTTTCATTCTATTTCCTATTTTGAGAAATTTGTATAGAAAACACTGAAAACAACTTTAATATGTTTTCATTGTCAACTTTACAAATCTTTGAAAACTGGAAAGAGAATGAAAACAAGGTGACAGTTTTGTAATTATTTTTGAAAATAGGAAATGAAAACAGAAATCAGGAAACAAAACCAAACGACCCTAAGAATTCGAACATCTGACATTGCAAATAAAGTTTGCTTGGAACTATAGTCCACTTCCAATGCAGTCAACTACTTCAAAATTTATTCAACGCATTTTGTTTTACGTAATTAGATGAATTTTGGAGGATTGGTTATGACGACATAACATCACTTTAATTATCTTAGGAGGATAAGATTGCATTAATTTTTTGATTGGATAACCTCCACAATTTGGGCGATTGTTTAATGGATGTTTAAAACCTCCTCAATCTGTTTGTTATTTTGTGGGAGGTTTAAGCCTCCTCTATGTGCGGCTGATATACTGTGGCGGTTTAAACCCCCTCTATCATTGTTTGTGATTGAGGAAGTCGGTCTCCCTTAGTTGTGATGATTTCATTATTTTAAATTGAGGTTTTTGACCTCTCTTAATTATGATAATTTGTTGTCTTACTAATAAAAATTGGCAATTTTTGCGTCAAATGTTTTGGTTTGTAAACGTCTCGCATCTTCATAATTTGTGGCACGTAAAAAATATTCAATATATTTTACCAAAATACTCACATAGTTTTCTTAAAAATATAACCATAATGACAGAAGTATGGTTCAAACATTTGTAATTCAAATGTCAATATTAACTTATAGAATACAACTTGAGTTATGGATTTAGGTCTATGTAGCAAAAAGAACAGGTTTTCGCAGTTAGATATTTGAGATTATTAATTTCTTATTCTATAAAGAGCAAGTAATGATTAATTAGTGCTGGGAGAATATTTTAACATAAAATCTGAAGAGGTTGTACACCCCCCACAAAATAAAAATAAAACCGCCATTGTTTACTCAATTTCGGACAATTTGTAGAAAGACTAATAATTACTCAAATTTATGCTAATTTGAGGCGGTTTTTATAACCCCTCAAAATAACCTCCACAAAATAATTTTTTGTAGTGTAAATATTGTTATTTATTTTACTAGAAGCTTTTCAATTAAAGGTAATAATTGAAAGAATATAAAACTATTCATCATGATTTATTTAGAATTTTCTATTTTAAGTAATAAGTAATTAGGAAAATGTGCGGTAACTGTCGGGGGAGTTATGTGTAACACCCCCCTTGGGCATTACTTTGTAAACACGTGCGGAAATAAAATTAAAAGATAATTTGCTGGTGTTTTCGAAAAATAATTTATATAAGTACATAAGTGTCTGAAATTGGGTATAAAAATTTTGTCACGACTCCACACCTAAGCCTTGATCGGCACACAGACTTACTATCATAGCCCGGCAAGCCAATTTAATTTAAAGAATATACTTGAATAAAAGCTAGTATTTTTTACAAAAATTTCGACAGAGTCTCCTCTGTAATTCGGACATCCCAGGTAAGAGATCACCTGCTAAAATAATTACATTTTTATTCCAGAATTCCAGTAACACCAAATACCGCCAGGCAGTAATAAAAAAAATATAGTTATAACAATTAGCTATACATGACCAAAAGGAAAAGTTTAAGTTTTTCATCCAAAAGAAGGGCTCTCCGAGCCATTTACATTCCATCCAAAAATAAAGGCTCTCAGAGCCATAATCATACATAGTATCAAAAATAATCTAAGTTTCAAACCCTAAGCTGGTCATTCTAAAAGTTATTCCTGAGAAAACTCACGTGATCTTTCCACAATCAAGTACTTCATCAAATAACCAGATCTAAGCCTCTGAATGACTTAGGGAGACTCCTCTGCACCATCTGTACTAAAGCACCTAGGGTACAATAGCGAACCAGAAGAAAACTTGATCTGTCTGTAAGGGTGAGATTCCAATATATGGATTTAAATACGATAACCACATGCACGACTCTCATTTACCATTTAACATGAATATTCAAAGATAAACAATATATTTATCAAAGGGTTTCATACCCGACAGTTGTACCCATTTTAAAAACCATGACACTTCAATATTCCACAACTAACTTTGAGACCTAATCTCCGGAGCTCCAACCATCAAATAAATGAGCTAATCAGGCTCTAGTTGCCAATTAAGGCAGAATCAATGCCCGATATGGCAAAGTTCTATTGACCATTCCACAGTCCAACTCAAGGCAAAGTGGTGACTACATATAGCACATAGTCTACTTGGTCGTATATCCATCAAGGCACAGTGATGCAAACTGCATGAACACTTGCCATCAAGCATTCAAGTCCTATGCAAAGGCACGTCTGCCCTGGAATGCATGTAAAACATTTTGTTCATGTTGTTTTCTTTGTGATCAATCTTTAGGTGTTGGAGCTAAAAGTCTCACGACTAAATCACCAATTTAAACTTTCAAGTTTAATACCTCATTCCAAAATAACTGACTCCAAGTCAAAAGGTGTGCAAATCACGAAATCCAGACCGATGCACCAATCTTGGACGCGTAGATTTTAATGCACAAAACCAAATATACGGTTTATAGGACATTGTAGTCCATAATTTCCTCTTCGGACCCCAGGACCATATCTTAGATCTCTAGACCCGACGTCTCGGTTGCTAGGTTCGTTTAAACCATTTTCGTTCTGTGAAATACAAAACAAAACCAAAGTTTCCTCAACTTATCCAAGTTGACGGAAATAACACCATTGTGTAAAACTCATTTCCAGAAATCCTTTCCTTTTGAAATTCATTTATAAAACCATCAAATCAAAGAGAAATTCATTTTTCTCAAATCCGTTTTCCTTTGAAAACTCCTTTTTCCATAACAACTTCAAATCCTCGTAAAATCATTTCTAACTCTTTTCTATTTGAAATAATAAATTTGTCCCTCATAGTTTTCGTTGTCAAATACTTTTCTAAAGTATTTTTCGTTGGAAATAAAGTCATTTGTAAATCAAATGATTTTATCTTTTACAAAAGTTCTTCATAATCATTGTTAAAATATCCTTGACATTTACATTTCTTAGAATAACTTTTCGTCTTATTTTTGAATTTGTTTGGAAAAGACAACGTAACTGAAATATTTTCAAGATATTGTCCTCACTATTTATTTAGAAATCACTCTTTTCTCCAAAACATTATAAAATATAAATACTTTCAATATTTTTCTTCCATAAATCAAGTCCTTTGAATTTCTCATCAAGTTTTTTTTCAACGCTTTTATCTTTAATTTAATTGAGCACTGACCAATGCCAGGCTTCTCAGTCAATCAACCAACCATCCAACAAATAATCCATACATCATAGTATAATCATGCTTTCACATAAAACATTAAAAGCCACATAATAGTCATATTACAATTTAATTTGACACCACACATCACAACAGATAAACTCAAATATGACACACAAATAGCATGCAGTCATCGAAAATCCCTCAGGCAATCTCCCCTTACCTTTGAAGACAAGTAAAGGATCCTCGTCTTAATGCTCACGTTAGCTCCAAGAGTGTAACTATCTACTCCATCAAGCAAGCATAGCCGTGTCAAACGTCTCAGAGAGGGAATCCCACAACGCGCAACAACCAGAAATCAAGAAATCAATTACACAAGATCAAACACACATTCTAATTTGATCTAAACACTTTATCTTATTACCAAACAAGGTTATTTTCAAAGAAAATCATGTTTGGAGCTCACGCTTCACAATACCCTTTTAGGAAACTTTGTTTTGAATATAGGATCATGAAAAAGAACTTGGGAATTATCCATTAAGAGTCCTAATTGCACTAAATCATAATTAATTTCACAAAAACAGAACTAAATTCAAATAAAATCAAATTGGGGTTTAGGGCTCCTAAACACAATTTGGGGAACACTCATTTTAATTAAAGAATAATGAAATTGGTTTAGGGAAACACAAATTCATAGTCCCAATAGCATAAAACAAGCTTCAATTTCAAGATTGGAAACTGAATTAAAAAGGCTAGGGTTAGGGTTTCAAAATCAATTTGGGGGTTTTGAATCTAGAAGAGATTAGAGGGTAAAACACTCACCCCAGCTTGAAGGCAGAGGACGCAGTGACCATCCATGGGTGCGGAGGCGGTGTCACGCAACTCCGGCGAAGTGGCAGTGGCGGTGGAACACTTCCTTACAACATCCCAGATCCATAAAGTGAAGCTATGCTTCATAGAAAGGAAGAAGAAAGCTCAAAACACTAAGAGAATGATGGAACCACCATGGAGGCGGCGGCACGCGGTGCTTACCGCGGTGGCTAGCGCGACGTGAACAGGAGGAACGAGACGGAGCAGAACGCGCGTCTTCTCGGTTACCAGGGCAACCAAACGGTGACCTCCCAGGCGGAGCACGGCTGGACGGCGACGGGCGGCGCGACTGGTTGGTTGAGAAGGATGAGGAAGAAGATGGAGTGAGGAGGAATAAGAGAAAAAGAAAGAAGAAAAGAGAAAGAAGCAGAGAGAAAAGAGAAAAATGAGGGAGAGGGCGTCGAGAGAGAGAGAGAAAAATGTGAGAAAGTTAAGTTTTAAACCCATTATTTAGTAATAGGTACAAAATGAGTGATAAATATTAGGCCTAAAATGAACATGTTTTTACTTTTTGGAATCTAAAAATAAAGATTAATAAAGATATGATTTCGAAATTCAAATTAAAGTAAAGATTAATAGTTGAACCGATCAACTAAGAAAATACTCTGTCCAAAATTTAATCTCCGATTAAGGTCAAACCAAAATATTTTTAACTCTAAAATTAAATAGAATAAATATATGAAAATGCTTTTCTCTTAATCATGTTATTTAAAATATTTTTATGTACTGGTATTAATAGTGACAATAATGTAAATTATTGTCTAGTAAGCGTGCATTCACTGAAATAAGTCAGTGCTAACGCACCCAATAAAATAATTTGAAGAGAGTAATTTAATTACTCAAACTAAACCACATAACAAAATTACATAAACATCCAAATAAAATAATTAATCATATGTGTAAAAAAACTAGGGTGTTACATTACTACCCCTCAAAAAAAAATTCGTCCTCGAAATTTGGTAGCTCAAAACTGAACAGGATTTTGTAATCACACCTTGACCCTAAAATCTTGCTTTGTATTCTCGTCGCTTCATTCCTTTTGTCTATAACGCTATAACAGGATCGATTCTTATGTCATTCTATTTATCCTCGAGACTTTTCACTACCGCATTATCCCCACTACCTTCGATATTTCACCTTAGTCTATTACACTTTAAAGAACAAAATCAACGCTTAATCTCTTCACTTCTCAATATAGATCCATTAGAAAACTTTCTCCAATAACTAACTTTCACAGCTAACATCAAAACCAACACTTACTTTACCATAACATCAATTAACCTTCTACTCAAGAGATGCAATCATAGTCTTAGTCCATTTGGGCTTAGTCTACTCTTCTAGTCATATCAAATTCACATTTTTCAAGTCTCCAATCAAAACATGATAACATTCTTGAAGGTAAACTGCTAGGATTATCTAACTCATCAACTTTGAACTTCTTCAGAAACTGAATCTTCACAAGAGCTTATCTATTTCCCTTGAATCCACTTAAGTGAAATTACTATAGGCACTCTTCCTATTAATCTTCCAAACTTTATACTATCATTCTTAACTACAACCATTTTATAGTTACTCTAGATTCCCTTAGCGATACTATGCCTCAATCAACATTTGTTTTGTAATATTTGTCTCACTTATGGATATTGATCTTAAAGGTTCACATCTTTCCAGTCACAACTATACCACCACAAAACTCTTATCACTTATTGTCAATCCTGCTAAAGGATGATCGTAGTTAAATAATACACTTAATAACAACTAATCTTCGAAAGATCAAATTGTTTTTCTCATTTCGCCCACTCTAACTGAGGGTGATCCATTGGACTCAATCTCAACTTGGTTCTCACACTTGGAGTGGATTTTACTAAATCGTTAGTAAACTTCGGGTCTTCATCTGAAATGATGTCTAAAGATAATCCATGGAATCTGATCAGTCATCTGATACCTATTTCGATTAGCTTATCCACTGTATAGTGGATCTAAACAGATAAGAAAGGTGCCTTCCTCGTTAACCTGACAATCGATCGTCCAAAACGAATGAAAACTCTTAAAGATCATCGGTAAATCCATAAAAAAATTCATTACGATGCTATCGTCTTGACCAATGAGGTCTTCTACGCCAAATTATTTCTCGACTAACTCTGATATTAGAATATGAATCAAATAACCATCCTCATAACTTATGAGATAGTTTACACGTTAATGACGTTTTGAAAATATATAGGATAAAGTTGATCAAAGGTGGCAAGTCCTTTTGAACTACTATAAGACACGGTCTTGAAGAATATGACAAGTATCGAAAAATTCAGGAATAGTCCTTATGTATTAATATTCTTTAGTAGGTTCGTGGTTGTAAAAATGCATGACCGGTACACGTTTACAAACATGAATCTAATAAAGTTCCTTCTTTCACAAGAACTTTACTACACAATGATTTTAAAAGAATAATAGTCCGACAAAAATTCAGACTACCAGAACCAATTGATAATTCATCATCGACTTTAAATCAAGGTCCTCAAAATGAGTTTGGCATGTACAAAACATACCGTTGTGATTGTCTAATATAACCATAGAAATTTGAGGAACAATGGTCAACTAACAAGTTCATAAAGAATCAATTAGTATAGTAAAGAGGTTTTCTTAAACATAAGACATTCGTTCTAAGAGTGAAGATTAGGATTGGCCTATCTCGACTTCGAGCAAGCACGGAGGTCTTTCTAAACACACTTAATCCGATTTGTTGCTGTCTTCCGTATTCGTCTCTGAACTGCATACAATGACCGGCAACTTAGTCAGTCTCAGTCATGGAAAGAATTGGTCTTTCCTCGTAAAGCAAGTCAATGGCTCCAAGGTCTTTGATAGTTCCTCGATGAACCTTTGATAAGAATTGGTTATCCTAACCATCTATGGATTTCAATCACCATTTGCGATCACTTCCAAAAAATAATGTGCTTCATTCTGATGAAAAACATCGATGCTCCTCGCAAGGCACACTTAGTCCCAAAATTATGTTGACAACAAATCCTCCCGTTAAGACAAGACATCTAACTTGACTAACTTTGTAGGCGATATTCGATCTAAAGTCTTAAAGATTCGACTTAATCTAGGAACTAGATCAATCAAAAACTCAATATCCTTCACAAGGACAAACCAGGAACATTCTCAGGGAATACTCCCGGAAAATCTTCCACGAAAGGTACCTCAGTCAAATGTATGACACAATCCCCAAAGGGATGAACGAATGTGTCAACATGAACGCAAGTACCATTCACTAAGCATAAGTTCTCACCAGGTCTCCACCCAATTAGAACTCACCAAAACATACATATTTGTATGTCAACACACATTGTTTCGATAAAAACGACTTGAGTAAGGTCCAACCAGAGATCACACAACAAAAACCTAACGGACCTATTTCCCAAGGTTCCCGAAAGACTCGACCAGCTCTGATACCACCTTGTAACACCCCCCTTGGGCATTACTTTGTAAACACGTGCGGAAATAAAATTAAAAGATAATTTGCTGGTGTTTTCGAAAAATAATTTATATAAGTACATAAGTGTCTGAAATTGGGTATAAAAATTTTGTCACGACTCCACACCTAACCCTTGATCGGCACACAGACTTACTATCATAGCCTGGCAAGCCTATTTAATTTAAAGAATATACTTGAATAAAAGCTAGTATTTTTTACGAAAATTTCGACAGAGTCTCCTCTGTAATTCGGACATCCCAGGTAAGAGATCACCTGCTAAAATAATTACATTTTTATTCCAGAATTCCAATAACACCAAATACCGCCAGGCAGTAATAAAAAAAATATAGCTATAACAATTAGCTATACATGACCAAAAGGAAAAGTTTAAGTTTTTCATCCAAAAGAAGGGCTCTCCGAGCCATTTACATTCCATCCAAAAATAAAGGCTCTTAAAGCCATACTCATACATACTATCAAAAATAATCTAAGTTTCAAACCCTAAGCTGGTCATTCTAAAAGTTATTCCTAAGAAAACTCACGTGATCTTTCCACAATCAAGTACTTCATCAAATAACCAGATCTAAGCCTCTGAATGACTTTAGGAGACTCCTCTGCACCATCTGTACTAAAGCACCCAGGGTACAATAGTGAACCAGAAGAAAACCTGATATGTCTGTAAGGGTGAGATCCCAATATATGGATTTAAATACGATAACCACATGCACGACTCTCAATTACCATTTAACATGAATATTCAAAGATAAACAATATATTTATCAAAGGGTTTCATACCCGACAGTCGTCCGCTTTTAAAAACCATGACACTTCAATATTCCACAACTAACTTTGAGACCTAATCTCCGGAGCTCCAACCATCAAATAAATGAGCTGATCAGGCTCTAGTTGCCAATTAAGGCAGAATCAATGCCCGATATGGCAAAGTTATATTGACCATTCCACAGTCCAACTCAAGGCAGAGTGGTGACTACATATAGCACATGGTCTACTTGGTCGTATATCCATCAAGGCACAGTGACGCAAACTGCATGAATACTTGCCATCAAGCATTCAAGTCCTATGCAAAGGCACGTCTGCCCTGGAATGCATGTAAAACATTTTGTTCATGTTGTTTTCTTTGTGATCAATCTTTAGGTGTCGGAGATAAAAGTCTCACGACTAAATCATCAATTTAAACTTTCAAGTTTAATACCTCATTCCAAAATAACTGACTCCAAGTCAAAAGGTGTGCAAATCACGAAATCCAGACCGATGCACCAGTCTTGGACGCGTAGATTTTAATGCACAAAACCAAATATACGGTTTATAGGACATTGTAGTCCATAATTTCCTCTTCGGACCCCAGGCCCATATCTTAGAACTCTAGACCCGACGTCTCGGTTGCTAGGTTCGTTTAAACCATTTTCATTCTGTGAAATACAAAACAAAACCAAAGTTTCCTCAACTTATCCAAGTTGACGGAAATAACACCATTGTGTAAAACTCATTTCCAGAAATCCTTTCCGTTTGAAATTCATTTATAAAACCATCAAATCATAGAGAAATTCATTTTTCTCAAATCCGTTTTCCTTTGAAAACTCCTTTTTCCATAACAACTTCAAATCCTCATAAAATCATTTCTAAGTCATTTCTATTTGAAATAATAAAATTTTCCCTCATAGTTTTCGTTGTCAAATACTTTTCTAAAGTATTTTTCGTTGGAAATAAGTCATTTGTAAATCAAATGATTTTCTCTTTTACAAAAGTTCTTCATAATCATTGTTAAAATATCCTTGACATTTACATTTCTTAGAATAACTTTTCGTCTTATTTTTGAATGTTTTTGGAAAAGACAATGTAACTGAAATATTTTCAAGATGTCGTCCTCACTATTTATTTAGAAATCACTCTTTTCTCCAAAACATTATCAAATATAAATACTTTCAATATTTTTCTTCCATAAATCAAGTCCTTTGAATTTCCCATCAAGTTTTTTTTCAACGCTTTTATCTTTAATTTAATTGAGCACTGACCAATGCCAGGCTTCTCAGTCAATCAACCAACCAACTAACAAATAATCCATACATCACAGTATAATCATGCTTTCACATAAAACATTAAAAACCACATAACAGTCATATTACAATTTAATTTGACACCGCACATCACAACAGATAAACTCAAATACGACACACAAATAGCATGCAGTCATCGAAAATCCCTCAAGCAGTCTCCCCTTACCTTTGAAGACAAGTAAAGGATCCTCGTCTTAATGCTCGCGTTAGCTCCAAGAGTGTAACTATCTACTCCATCAAGCAAGCATAACCGTGTCAAACGTCTTAGAGAGGGAATCCCACAACGTGCAACAACCAGAAATCAAGAAGTCAATTACACATGATCAAACACACATTCTAATTTGATCTAAACACTTTATCTTATTACCAAACAAGGTTATTTTCAAAGAAAATCATGTTTGGAGCTCACGCTTCACAATACCCTTTTAGGAAACTTTGTTTTGATTATAGGATCATGAAAAAGAACTTGGGAATTATCCATTAAGAGTCCTAATTGCACTAAATCATAATTAATTTCACAAAAACAGAACCAAATTCAAATAAAATCAAATTGGGGTTTAGGGCTCCTAAATACAATTTGGGGAAAACTCATTTTAATTAAAGAATAATGAAATTGGTTTAGGGAAACACAAATTCATAGTCCCAATAGCATAAAACAAGCTTCGATTTCAAGATTGGAAGATGAATTAAAAAGGCTAGGGTTAGGGTTTCAAAATCAATTTGGGGGGTTTTGAATCTAGAAGAGATTAGAGGGTAAAACACTCACCCCAGCTTGAAGGCAGAGGACGCAGTGACCAGGCATGGGTGCTGAGGCGGCGTCACGCAACTCCGACGAAGTGGCAGTGGCGGTGGAACACTTCCCTACAACAACCCAGATCCATAAAGTGAAGCTATGCTTCATAGAAAGGAAGAAGAAAGCTCAAAACACTAAGAGAATGATGGAACCACCATGGAGGCGGCGGCGCGCGGTGCTTATCGCGGTGGCTAGCGCGACGTGAACAGGAGGAATGAGACGGAGCAGAACGCGCGTCTTCTCCGCTACCAGGCGCAACCAAACGGTGACCTCCCAGGCGGAGCACGGCTGGACGACGACGGGCGGCTCCTAGGGTGGCGCGACTGGTTGGTTGAGAAGGAGGAGGAAGAAGACGGTGTGAGGAGGAAGAAGAGAAAAAGAAAGAAGAAAAGAGAAAGAAGCAGAGAGAAAAGAGAAAAATGAGGGAGAGGGCGTCGAGAGAGAGAGAAAAATGTGAGAAAGTTAAGTTTTAAACCCATTATTTAGTAATAGGTACAAAATGAGTGATAAATATTAGGCCTAAAATGAACATGTTTTTACTTTTTGGAATCTAAAAATAAAGATCAATAAAGATATGATTTCGAAATTCAAATTAAAGTAAAGATTAATAGAACTAATCAACTAAGAAAATATTTTGTCCAAAATTTAATCTCCGATTAAGGTCAAACCAAAATATTTTTAACTCTAAAATTAAATAGAATAAATATATGAAAATGCTTTTCTCTTAATCATATTATTTAAAATATTTTTCTGTACTGGTATTAATAGTGACAATAATGTAAATTATTGTCTAGTAAGCGTGCATTCACTGAAATAAGTCAGTGCTAACGCACCCAATAAAATAATTTGAAGAGAGTAATTTAATTACTCAAACTAAACCACATAACAAAATTACATAAACATCCAAATAAAATAATTAATCATATGTGTAAAAAAACTAGGGTGTTACATTATGCAATATCCTTTTAAAAAATTCTTCTTACATCCTCATATAATCACTTTAAGTAGAAAGCCTTAAATAAAAAATTTAAATATATTTTAGTATCTTGAAAAGTTAAAAAGGTTTATTCTATATATTTTTATAATTTAACGAAGAAAGCATGAAATATATATTAATACTTTTCAAGTTATTAAGATAAGAACCGCATATTATATATATATATATATACACATTAAATAATTTTAAAAAAAACTGCATTTTTTAATTAAATAATTGATGTTTTAAGTAACAGTTTAAAAATGATTTGTTTAAAAATAATTTTAATTGAAAAGTAAATATATTTAATATTTAAAAACATAAAATAATTTAAGGCATTCTCCTTTAAATTAAATAAATGGTGTGATTATATAAGGAGGAGTATTAATCATCAACATATAAAATTATTCTTTCTTAGCATGATACCCTTCAAGATTTATTTTATATCCTTATATTTAATTTACCAAATTACTTGATGAAAATATTATATATTTTTGAAGTTTCCAAATATAAATGTATATTGTTTTTTAATGATTTTTTTTTGTTTTGCTTTGATTGCGCATCCCCACAAGCAAATCCCCGGAGTAACCCTTAGACCGGGATACATAGTGATTTGGTAAAGTCCTCCCAAAAGTGGAAATTTATGGGCCTATTTGCTTTGTTTCTAGTTTGCTTTGTTTCTAGTTTCTAGTTTCTTGTTTCATTTCATGTTTCTAGTTTGCTTTGTTTCTAGTTTCTTGTTTCCAAAAGTGGAAATTTGTATCGAAAACACTGAAAACAACTTTAATCTGTTTTCACTTTTAACTGTACAAATCTTTGAAAACATGAAAGAAAATGAAAACAAGGTGGCAGTTTTGTAATTTTTTTTGAAAGCAGGAAATGAAAACAGAACTCTGGAAACAAAACCAAACGACCCTAAGAATTCGAAAATCTGACATTGCAAATAAAGTTTGCTTGGAAATATAGTCCACTTCCAAAGCAGCCAACTACTTCAAAATTTATTCAACTACTGCAAATAAAGATTGTGAATTTTGGAGGATTTGTTACGACGACATAACATCACTTTAATTATCTTAGGAGGATAAGATTGCATTATTTTTTTGAAAGGGGCCTTCCCACATGAAGTATTTAAGTGAAACTAGTTCCCCAAGCTATTGCAAAACAAAATTCAATCTAGCAGACACTATGTCACCACCATTAGGTTTAAGTGCTAGACCAAATCCAAGGCGACCTGGCCATGGTTGATAATGAAGTGACGGAACTTGGGTTGATAACCAGCCTCCTTCTTGTATTTTTTAGGCATATTGTTGCTGCCAATAGCCTCAAGGAGAAGTCTGGCTATCATACAATGTTACGTCACTTCTTCTCAACCTAGTCCATGTCCTATCCCTCTCTCTTTCTCATACACACACCAAAAGACTTAGACTTGTAGAATATATCTTGCTGCCCATAGCTATTTGAACTATGGATAATCAGGGTTTTAAATTGTGGATTGCATCACATGATGAGTCCGTAACATCTTGGTAGCAACACCCGCCGCAAACGCATCGGGCCGGGATTGCGGACCACATCAGACCGCAAGGCAACCGTGATTGCAGCTGCAATTTAAAACCTTAATTATAATATTTTAGACTTATAGATAATATCATTAAACTAATTCATGCTATTGTGAATATATATTGTTTGTTCATGAACTAGCATCTGGTGCCTCTTATTGTGTTGATGCTCTTTAGGAGATTGTGATATATGGTTGAATTGATATTGAGTTCCTCTAGAGTCAACATTTTATGCATGAAGTCTTTATGATGTCTTATGTATCTTACCGTTTGATTTATTGAATCTTGGATATTTTATCCACAGTCTAGTCTATCCAGTGTAATTAAAAAAATTTGGTCTATTGATGCTTACTACTTTTCATCTGAGTATGTGCATGGTTGAAGTTTTGATGCCATTCTTAGTTGTATATATTTTACATGTTTGAAGTTCAACCATATGGTTTCTTCTTTTAATGCAAAGTTATTTGATCTTTCATTCTTGAAGAGTTAAAATTATAAAGAAGGGGCTCTTCTTTGACAAGCTAGAAAAGCATCTGTGAGTGGAAATTTCAATCGCAGAATAGCATGACATATATCAATTCATGACATGCATCACAATTATAATATAACCAAATAATTATAATCATGTAAATCCACATATCATATAAACTCAATTACTCAGGTAAGTATCAAATCAATCCAACAATTAACAGTAAACAATATAATATCATAAAATATTTTCTACAGAAAATTAACAAATGATTCCAACAATATGCATGTGATTATCTTAAACTCCTCAGGCATACTCCCCTTACCTCTTGGAGTTACAGATTTCCTCAGTAAATTTCTTCTCGGAATGCCGATTCCTCCACAAAACTCAATACGATAATCACAATAAATGTCCTTCACACAAAACACAACACAATTAACCAAATGAAACAACAAAATCCTTTTAACACACATGATTAGGTTCGGCCTACATGAGTTAATTAGGCTAGGGATATCAAAATTTTACAAGCTTTTTGGATCAATGATCCTTGAGCATTAGAAAAATAAGATCAATGGTTATAACTAAAAAGTTGAAACAAAATCTTCTAACTCATCAAAAGCTAGGTTTCGGCCTTCATCCACAAATTAGGCTAGGATTTTGATTTGGTTTCTAAACTCTTGGATTCAATAATCATAGGTACTAGAGAGATGAAAACAAGTATTAAATAATAGGAATTAAAACAAATTCATCTAGTCTCTCTAAGACCTAGATTCGGTCCACTATGGAAGAATAGGAAAGAAATTTTCTCTTGATTCATGTTCTTAGATCATGAATATAGAGATCATAGTGAGTTCATAGAAATTGGTTTCATGTCAAATGGATTTTTCTACAATTTTCTAGAAATTTTTAAAGTTATAGATCTAAGAATTGAAATTCATGAAATAATTGATCAAAATGGAATTTTATGGATGATTAATGAAGATATGAAGATTAGGGCGAGATTTCTCACCTTGGAATAAAAAGATTTATTCAAGAACTTGAAGAACAAAGATGATCTTAGCAAGAACACTAAGGAGTTCTTTGTGTTTTGTGGGGAAATGACTTGAGATGTGAAATAGAAATTGTTTAGATCATCTAGATAAGTGAGAATATGATCTTAGAAGATCAAAACAAGGTTTGGATGGTCATGTATGGGTGTGGGCCGAAATTTGAGAAGAGAAAAGATGAACTTGAAAGTTCATGGATTCAAGAACAAAATGGATTAAGTGATGGTAATGATCTAAGGAACAAGTTTCATGAAGGAAGAATCATGAAGTTATGTTTCTAAGTTAGAGAAAAATGATGAATAAGTGAAGAACAAATGAAGAACACATGAAGAACTTGTGAGAGAAAATGAAGAACATGAAGTTTTGGAGGAACAAAAATGATGAAATAGGAAAATGAGTGAAAATGGTCCAAGTGTGGGAGATGGGTGCGGCCTAGAGGTGGGTGTGAGGAGAAAATATATGGTTTAATGAGATAAAAGAACCATGGTTGAGTTTATTTAATCAAGTTTAAGTTAGAAAATAATATAATAACTTAACCGTAGTTAATAATAACTTAACTAGGGTTTGTTTATAATCATGGTTAATAAAGCATGTGGTCATAAAATTTAGAGAGATGTGGCTGCCTCCTACACCATATGTTAGGGAGAAGATATTTTGTGTTGCAAATCATGGTTAATTAACCTCGGTTAGATTTAACCATACGTAGGTTAGGTTAATGTTTAAAATATCTAGGTATATTCTTTGTCGTCATGATACTAGAGTAAATTATCCCCATGAGTCACCATGATGACTTGGATGGTGTTCTTCACAAAATCACCTTGATGCTCTAAGTGTTCTTGAGAAGTTTAGAGAGAAAGATGAAGATTTAGAGCAGTTTTGGTAATTTGGACATAACTCGCAATATACTTGTCGATTTTTGATGATCTTTACGTCGTTGGAAAGAAAAGAGAAAGAGGAACAACTTTCATGTAGAAAGTTTTCCGAGATTCATAACAGAAAATGGTCAGAATCGCTATGCAAAGCTTGAACTTTGGAGAGAAATGGCATGAAAGAATGAAGAAAATTGCCTAAGTGTGTTGCTAAAGAGGGGGAGCCTTGGGTTTAGGGGCAATTTGGTCCAAAATCCCAATGGCAAGGCTTGCAAAATTCATGGAAAGCTAGGGGTAAAATCGTCCTTTCCATGCAAAAATATCCTATTGTCATAAATGCGCCATTATGGTCATTATGACTCGGATAAGATCGTCATAAATGCTCGTCACATCAGTCACATCAGCAATCTCAGCTCCGTTGCTGACTCCCTGATTCATCTGACGCAGGTTTTCCTAGAGATATCTCGACGTTTTCGCCCACAGCAAATATAATATTTTAATTTTACGCTAAAATTTTCAAAACTTCCAGTATCGTAGTAAATACGATAAAAACATTTTTCATCTCGTTCAGGAATTAAAATGAGGTTTTCTGAGCAGCAATCTTTTACTGTCAGTCAAAACACAGAAAACGACAGACCGGTTTCCGTCTGAATTTTCAACCAAAAACTTCCCCGTAACCCTTTGAAAATAAGTGTAATATGGAAATGACCTTGGTTTATCCAAAATCATTTTCTAAGTCTCAGATAAAAATTTATGTTTATATATTTAATACCGATATTAGAAAGCCATGAAAATCGGGGTGTTACATCTGACGTTGCAAATAAAGTTTGCTTGGAAATATAGTCCACTTCCAATGCAGCCAACTACTTCAAAATTTATGCAACGCATTTTGTTTTACGTAATTAGACGCATTTTGGAAGATTTGTTACGATGACATAACATCACTTTAATTATCTTAGGAGGATAAGATTGCATTAATTTTTTGAAAGGGACCTTCCCACATGAAGTATTTAAGTGAAACTATTTCCCCAAGCTATTGTAAAAAAAATTCAATCTAGTAGACACTATGTCACCACCATTAGGTTTAAGTGCTAGACCAAATCCAAGGCTACCTGGCCATGATTGATAATGAAGTGACGGAACTTGGGGTGATAACCAGCATCCTTCTTGCATTTTTTTAGGCATATTGCTGCTTCCAATAGCCTCAAGGAGAAGTCTGTCTATCATACATTGTTTCGTCACTTCTTATCAACCTAGTCCATGTCCTCTCTCTCTCTCTTTCTCACGCACACACCAAAAGACTTAGACTTGCAGAATATATCTTGTTGCCCAGAGCTATTTGAACTATGGATAATCAGGGTTTTCAATTGTGGATTGCATCACATGATGAGACCATAACATCTTGGTAGCGGTACCCGCCGAAAATGCACCGGACCGTGATTGCGGACAGCATCGGACCGCAAGACAACTGTGATTGTAACTGCAATTTAAAACCTTAATTGTAATATTTTATACTTATAGATAATATCATTAAACTAAGTCATGCTATTGTGCATATATATTGTTTGTTCATGAACTGGAATCTGGTGCCTGTTATTGTGTTGATGCTTTTTAGGAGATTGTGATATATGGTTGAATTGATATTGAGTTCCTCTAGAGTCAATATTTTATGCCTGAAGTCTTTATGATGTTTATGTATCTTACTGTTTGATTTATTGGATCTTGGATATTTTACCCACAGTCTAATCTATCCAATGATGTAATTAAAAAAAAATGGTCTATTGATGCTTATCACTTTTCATCTGAGTATGTGCATGGTTGAAGTTTTGATGCCATTCTTAGTTGTATATATTGTACAAGTTTGAAGTTCAACCATATGGTTTCTTCTGTTAATGCAGAGTTATTTGATCTTTCATTCTTGAAGTTAAAATTATAAGGAAGGGGCTCTTCTTTGACAAGCTAGAAAAGCATCTGTGAGTGGAAATAGAAAATAGATAAGGGTCTGTTATATGGAACCTCGGCCTATCAGTTATCAGATGAGGTATTTGTATGAGTATGATATCAACAATCATGGTAACATAGCATTATATAAACTAGAATAAAAACTTGGGGATAAAAAGACAAGTACTAAAGTAAAAGTAACAAAGGAATCTTTTGCTGATTTACAAAACAAGATGGGAAATCTAACTGTTGTTGTTCCAGCAGATGAAGGACATCTTGTCAAGAGAAAAAAAAGGCCAACAATGGGAGTGATTTTACCAAATGACTAACTAAAACGTACATGTCACATCCTAAACTGGCATAATTTTGGCATCTGATCAACACGGGTAGATAAAAAGTGCAGTGGCCATGGGTGACAACCTTCAACTCCTATATGTTTATTGCATTAAATATATTGTTGAAAAAATTTGAAAAAAATTTAACAAGGACAGGTGTAAATAGGTTAACACGGGTACCTACAACATTTATAAAAAAACAAAATTAATAATTCTATATATTAAGATTGTTATTACATAAATACAAGCATATTCATTGATGTATTACATTTACTCTCCTTATTTTTGGAATTTGTTATAATCACTATATAGGATTGGAATTTGAACATCCTTATTTCATATTGGTTTAATAATATTTATTTTATATTTCACTCTCCTGAATAAATCCTAATAATTTCTGAAACATTAATGTGTTAAATACTTCTTAACCTTTCAATATACCCAACAACATAAAAAACTGCTAATTTAATTATGACGGTTTTTATTATATGTATTTTTGGTGGATTTTGACCTCTTCAAATAGGATTGATGTGGTTTTCAAAACCACCACAGCTAAGGTCGCCACAAGTATTTTTCGGCTGTTTAAGGAACCCCTAATATCTTATTTATACAGGGGCGGCCAATTTGAGGAAGTTGATAACCTACACAATTTGTGGCGGTTTTTTAATGGACGTTTAAAACCTCTTCTATTTGTTTGCTATTTTGTGGCGATTGAAACCCCCTCTATCATTATTTGTGATTGAGGAAGTCGACCTCCCTTAGTTGTGATGATTTCATTATTTGTAATTGAGGTTTTTGACCTCTCTTAATTATGATAATTTTGTTCTCTTACTAATAACAATAGGCAATTTTTGTCTCAAATGTTTTTGTTTGTAAACGTCTCGCATCTTCATAATTTGTGGCAGGTAAAAAATATTCATTATATTTTACCAAAATACTCACACAATTTTCTTAAAAATATAACCATAATGACATAAGTATGGTTCAAACATTTGAAGTTCAAATGTCAATAGTAACTTATAGAATACAACTTGAGCTAGGGATTTAGGTCTGTGTAGCAAAAAGAACAGGTTTCCGAGGTTAGATATTTGAGATTATAAATTTCTTATTCACAAAAGAGCAAGTAATGATTAATTAGTGCTGGGAGAATATTTTAACTTGAAATCTGAAGAGGTTCTACACGGCACAAAATAAAAATAAAAATAAAACCGCCATTGTTTACTCAATTGCGGACAATTTGTAGAAAGACTAATATTTACTTAAATTTATGCTAATTTGAGGCGGCTTTATAACACCTCAAAATAACCTCCGCAAAATGAATTTTTGTACTGTTAATATTGTTATTTATTTATTATTATTATTATTATTTTATTTTATATTGGTTCATAGGAGGCATACTTAGGCTTTATAGGGAAAGGGGAAATTGGAGGTACCACACGCAGGATCGAACCCGCTTCCTCACTGACACCAAATGTCCTTGAGCTTTACCACTTGAGCTACACTAGCGGGACAAATATTGTTATTTATTTTACTTGAAACTTTTAAATTAAAGGTACTAATTGAAAGAATATAAACTATTCGTAATGATTTATTTAGAATTTTATGTTTCAAGTGTGACACCCTAACTCGGGTCATCACATGGTTACCCGTTTGCAGAAATAAAACTTAATTTGATGGTTGCTTTCGGAAAATAATGTTATCTCAACGTTTATCTTTTCAAAATATGGTGATAAAATTCTTCTTCTTTTTAACCTCATAACAACAACAACATAATCAAATCATACTTAAATACATAAGGTATATAAGTCATACAACTATACCGCCTCATATATTTTCACATCTAGACCATTATCAGTTTAGTTTATTCTCAAAACATAATATAACACAATAGGACCTAAGCTAGTCGTAACTAACAGACGCTACAACCGATAGAAGCAGCAACACCATGCCCCGAACTAGACAACCTTCTTCTTCTTGTAGAGATCATACCCCTTGTGCGGCTCTGATATGTTTGTAAGGGTGAGACACCAATAAATGGATTTAACACAATAACTACATGCGAGACATAAAATAAAACATACACTTATCCATTTTCATAAAAACATTAGCCTTCATAATAAGGCAAATAGTTTATCACTGGGTTTCATACCCCAAACATCATCATTTGAAAACTATGCATGAACACTTCATATTCGTAATCTAAATTCATACCTAATCTCATGAGATATCCCAACCTCGAGGTGAGTTGATCAAACTCAATAGCCATGTAGGCAAAAGGCATGAAGCCAAAACCATAGCACACTGTCCAACACAAGGCACAATGATCACCGAATATGGTTACCATAGCACACTGTCCAATTTAAGGAGTAGTGATCACCGAATATGGTTTTTCATTGTCACACCAGGGCACAATGATATGTCAATTCATGAATATCGCCATGATATCATGATTAACAAACAGGCATGTCTGCCTAAAATGCATGTAAAACATTTTGTTCTTGAAGCTTTTCTTTGTGTTCAATCTTTCCTTGCCGGAGCTTAAAAGCATCCGACCAACCATAGTTTTAGACATCTTAACACTTTTATTAATAACACAGGACATCAAGTCTTAGTGCTCAATCACGAAACCCCTAGACCGATGCCTCAGGCTTAGGTTCGTGGTAATAGAAAACAATATTCACTTTGAATAATATTATTTACCCCGAACTTAGGACACGCAGTCCATAGGACACGCAGTCCAAAACTACCCCGAAATTAGAACACGCGGTCCATAGGACACGTAGTCCAATACTACATCGAAATTAGGACACGCAGTCCAAAACTACCCCGAAATTAGGACACGCCGTCCATAGGACACGTAGTCCAAAACTACACCGAAATTAAGACACAAATCCCAAAACACCACAAAAACACTATTTCTCCTACATCTCGATTACTAAGTTCAAACTCACTGTCTACACTGTTTGCGCAAAATTTGTTTCTGGAAAATCATCTCAAAGGGAAAATTCTAAAAAAAAAATCATCTGATACTAAAATCTTTTATGTAACCGTGTTTTCAGAACTAATTGCCGTCTAGTGTTTTAAAATACTTTTAAGTCAAAATTTGATATTTTCTCTTTAAATAATTTTTATAAATTCATGATTAAGTTATTTTCTAAGATTAATTTCATAAAATAACTTATGATAATATTACGAAATTTCTTACGTAAAAATTAGCAGTATAAAAATAATTTCACGGTTACACCCTTGTTGTGACTCATAAATTGATTTTACACTAATAAAACATTAAAATAATAATATTTTCGAAAAATTATTATTTCTCTAAAATAATTATTTGGATAAAATATACTCCCATATCGCTCAGTTAAATATTGAATATTCTCCGTATATCTTCTTAAAGCTCTTACCTCGTTTAATTAATTGAGCACTGACCACTGTTAGGCTTCTCAAACAACATCCAACAACATCATTATAATAATTAACCCAGGCAGATCATGCATCACAAAACATTATAATATAATTGCAGGTAAACGATTTAAATGCAAATCAACCATCACAGGTAAAATAACTTAACTTAAACAACTTGAACCAAATTAAACAAGCACCACAACCACAGATAAATAATACAGACCACACACTAATCACATACAGTTATTGGGAAAAATCCCTCAGGTAAGCTCCCCTTACCTCAAAAACACAGTTTCTTCAGTGAATAATTTCTGACAAATCCCGTAGTGTCGAATGCAACGCGTAAAACGGTAATCTAACTTTATCCTTCATTAAACACAACAACTAACCAACAATCAAACAACTTAATCAAACCTATATTACTACATGTAGGTTTCGGCCTTGGGCTGCCCTTAGGGTTAAGAATCTCTAAAAATTCTAAACTTTTGGATTAATCACTCCTAATGACTCAAAACTCTAAATCAATGGTTATTGAACAAAGATTGAATTTAAATCTTCCAATCCCTCATCAAATGAATTTCGGCCATGATCAATAAAATGACTTAGATACCTTCATTTGGTTCATAAAATATAGATTCAATACCTATTCAACTAATAAGATTGAATCATGACAAACTAGTTCGAAAAAATGAAACAAAACCCTAGTTTTCTAGAGTATAGGTTCGGCCTCTTTAGGTTTTAAGGGTTAGAAAATTTTGTTTGATGTAAGCTTCTAGATTTAGAATATAGAGGTAATAATAGGATTATAGAAATTGGTTTCATGTCAAATGGATTTTCCTATGAATTTCTATGAATTTTTGAATCTAGAAACCCTAAAATGCATCATATGGATAAAGGCTTCAAAATGAAAAATTCAATGAAGAACATGATGCTAAATAAGGATGATGAGAATGGTTTATCTCTTGGAATCAAGAAAATGGCTTGAAATCTAACACTTCCTTCACAAAATGAGCTATGGAAACCTAACACTTTAATGGAGAAAAAAAGAGAGCAAACTCTTGGAGAAGATGAAGTGCTCCTTAAATAGGTGTGAATTTGGACCTCTTGGAAGCCTTGGGGCCGTGGGTTTCAAGGTCAAAAGGTTCAATATGCCAAAAATCCAAGGACAAAGGTGTAATCTTGCTTTAGGTTAATTTGTAATTAAAATCAACCATAAGGACATAATGGTCATTTCCCCTAAACAGTAATCATTACACTTGATAGTCATATTGTGACTCATCCATGGTGACTCAGCATGATCTGACATCCTATTTATCCAATAGTGGGTCCTGCAAATTCCGTACGCAGCTCCGTCATTTACCCGATTTCGATTTTTGAGAGGAAAATAATGAAACGAAAGCAAAATGAAATAGGTATGGTTGAGTATATATGGATGCACGAAATTGAGGAGATGTGGGAGGTTTACAACCATGTAAAATGAGTGATTAAAAGTGTGTAGATGTGTCTTGTTAATACCCGCGAAAGCTTGGGGGTATTTTGGTCTTTTTACCTAAAAGTCATGATTACTAGCATTTAATGCTCATAAATGCTTGGTGACTCATCCTCCATGAGTCATCATGTATGACTCGTTGTCCCGATCTCTTGACAAGTCTCCGTAGTTCTGTTTCCGACTCCGTCGGTTTCCCGATTAGGGTTTTATGCCCGAATCGAGAATAAAACCTAATTATTTTGAAAATTTTTAAAATAACCTATATCATTGGAAATGAGATATAAAATCTTTTCATTTCGTTCTCGGATCAAAATTAGGTTTTCTGATCAGTAAAATCTTACTGTCAGCGAAAACACAGACCGGGTTCCGTCTGAATTTTCAACCGAAAACTTAACCGTATACTTATAAAAATAAGTATGATATGAATATGACTTTGGTTTTCCCAAAATCATTTTCTAAGTTTTAGATCAAAATATAAACATTTATTTATATTTATACCGATCTTAGAAAGCGAAAAAATCGGGGTGTTACATTAAGTAATAAGTAATTAGGAAAATGTGTGGTAACTGTCAAGGGAGTTATGCAATATCCTTTTAAAAAATTCTTCTTACAACCTCATAATCACTTAAAGTAGAAAGCCTTAAATAAAAAATCTAAATATATTTTAGTATCTTGAAAACTTAAAAAAGTTTATTCTTTATATTTTTATAATTTAACGAAGAAATCATTGAATATATATTAATAATTTTCAAGTTATTAAGATAAGAAAAAAATGCAGTAACACAGCACAAACAATTTTGTGCCGTAACTTGTTTGATATGCTTATGTACTGGACAAAAAAATATGAACTTTACAATAATGCCCTTTGTACTGTTCAATGTTTGGTTTGCACTAGGAAAGAGCACAGCAAGATTTTGAAATTTTTTTAATTATTCTATTATTTGACATAAAATTTATTATCATTATTTAATATAATTTATAATTTTTAGTCAAAAAAATTTACATAATTTATAATTTATTAATAAAGTGATATAATTTTAAATTTTTTTTACCACTTATCGTTATATAAAAATTACATTTTATTAATAAAGTGGCAATCAAAAAGTAAAGAATGAAAACATATATATATATATATATATATATATATATATATATATATATATATACACACACACACACGTTACAAAAAGTGGCATGGTCTGCTAGACGTTACAAGCAAGGAAAAGTGGAAAACACATACTTGGTGGAAGAAAACGAGAATGACACTGGCAGGAGAGAGAGAGAGAAGTGCGTTGGAGTCTTGGAGAGGTTACGTTCAGAAGAGAAGGAGTAGCTTATCGTAGTGGGAAAATGAAAAGTCTGAAGAGAGAGGGATAGTTTTGTCCATTTATTTTTTTTGGACACGGGACAAAAAGTTGTACTGAGGATTGATGGGTTACAAATTTATGGGTACTTGTCTAGTCCATCATCCATTATTTTGTGATGTCCCTTGGTCATTTTTTAGAGGCTTAATTGCACTTTTGATCCCTCAAATTTTTCAATTATGCTATTTTGGTCCCTCAAAAAATTTAATTGCATATTTCATCCCTCAACTTTTTCAATTGTGTAATTTTGGCCCCTCAAAATTTTAATAGCACATTTAGTCCTCTAATTTGACGAATTGTGCAAAATTAGTCCTTCCGTCCATGACTAGTCAATGTGCAATTAAATTTTTGAGGGACCAAAATCGTACAATTTTAAAAATTGAAAAAGTTGAGGGATGAAATGTGCAATTAAAATTTTTGAGGGACCAAAATCGCACAATTGAAAAATTTGAAGGACCAAAAATGCAATTAAAATTTTTGAGGGACCAAAATCGCACAATTGAAAAAATTTAGGGACAAAAAGTGCAATTTAAACTTTTTTAAAATCAAACGCTGGACAATTATTTTTGTGCTGTCTGACCCCTCATTTTTTAGCAAATCAAATGCAACCTGAATCTTTTCGCTTGAAATGAGGCTTCCTCCTGTGTTCTTCCCATATTGGGTGGAAAGATTATTTAACGTGGGGCCCATCATTTATGTTCTTTCCTTCCCTTTTTATCATGCAACCAAATGAAGGAAAACATCATTTTCTCCTCTCTTTCTTTCCGCCCATTTTCCTTCCTTCCATTTTCTTCAAAACCAAACATAGTGAAAGGGTTTAGAGAAAGAAAAATGGATAGAGGGAAAAGAAAGAGAAAGAAGTTTTAGCTAGTTATTACTTATTATGACTTGAAAAACAGACCAAAGAGTTTTCCTTCATTTGATTTCAATGTCAGTGTATTGGCACCTCGGATGTTTCTTCTTCGCCCTCCTTTTCCTTATCTTCGCTTCATGGCCTCTCGCTTCTTCACTATTTCTTCTTTCCATTCTCTTTATTTTCCTCTCTCTTCATCTTCCTCTATTTCTACTCACTCCCCTCTCTTCAAACCCACCAGGTACTTCGCTTTAACTTCGCCTTTTCTATTTCTTTATTTATTATTTATTTATTTTTATTTTTGTTCCTGATAATTTAAAATATATGAAAACAAAGACGCTACCCCATTTTGATGGTACTAATAAAACATTAGAAATTTTCATAAAGGAATGGTTTTTCAGTGCCCAAATTTGATTCCCTGAATACCCTTTTGTTCTGGAAAGAGTATGTAATACTTGCATTGGTATAAGCAGAGCAAAGCAATTTTTGTTTTTTGAAATATGGGTGTTGCAGTTGTTGGGGGGTACTCTTTTACTGAATTGTTGAAATAGCAATTTGTGTGGTTTTCTTAGGTTGAGTTTGCAACTGAGGAAATTGTCAAGTCCCCATTTGTTAACAAATGCAGTCACTCCAAGGGCGTATATGTCATCCATCTCAACACCTGAAGCTTTTCAAAAAAGCGAAAGTTCCAAAGCTTATGGTTCTGATCAAATTCATGTATTCTCTTAGTTATATCAGTTATGGATTTTGTTGTCCAGAGAATTTTGTGAAACCAATCGAGTGTAGAATTGGAATTTGGAATTAGTAAATAACTAAACTTTGTTGTGCTGATAAAATTTGTGTGATATGTCAAAATTTATCGGTAGAATTTCATATAATTTTGTTTATATTTATTTTTTAATCGGTGTGTATTGCTTTATGAAAAAAACCTAGGAAGTGGCATGGGTGTGCCATAATTTATACGTTGTTGGTTTGTTGTGCTCAATGACTGTTTGATATGTGTAGGTGCTTGAAGGCTTGGACCCTGTAAGAAAAAGACCCGAAATGTATATTGGAAGCACAGGCCCACGTGGGTTGCACCATTTGGTATCATATTCTAACTTCCGTCTTTGCATCAGTTTTGATATTTTTGTTCTGAAATTTGTTTGATTGAAGCAGTGCTTGACTGCTTGTTTTGTATTTTAGGTGTATGAAATTTTGGATAATGTTGTTGATGAAGCTCAAGCTGGATTTGCTTCCAAGATAGATGTTGTTTTACTTGCAGATGATTCTGTGAGTGTAACACCTCCCCTTGGGCATTACTTCCTAATCATATGCAGAAATAAATTAAAAGAAAGTTTACTGGTTGCTTTCGAAAAAAAAACTTCTATTATCTTTATAGGTCTGAAAATATGGGGGTAAAAATTTTTCTTTTCTAAGATTCTCCTAAGAAAATGATTCATGCGTCACTTAAAATGAAATCACACTATATTTTACTAACACACAAAGACTAAGTTTATTTATAAATCATAGCACCTCTGCATATACATTTCATGAAATAATCTTTCATCTTGAAGTTACAAAATTACACAAGGTTTTTCAGAACTGCCTATACCGACTTCTCTAAAACGCACACAACCCAAAGGAAACATCCTAAGCTGGTCGTTCTAATAGACACATGTTGGAAAGAACTCAGTTGTTCTTACCATTGGAATAATCACCCACCTCTTCAAAAATCGGGATTAATATCCCCGAGTGAGGTCAGGAGCTTCTCGGCATCGCCTGTCCTAGTGTACCAAGGTACAACAGAAAAGAACCAAGAAAACCTGATATATTGTAAGGGTGAGATACCAATATATGGATAATTATGATAAACTACATACTTGCAACACAAACAGCATACACAACAGATATCATCTTATTTACAACACGTGAAATAATAAACTAAATATAATATCACACCAATTCATCAATCAACTTTGAAAAACAATGATGTTCATGAAAAATTCAACTTCGATGCAAAACTCCGGAGTTTTCAACTTTCTTTAAAAATGAGCTTACCAGGCTTGGTTGCCATAAAGGCACAACGTGAATTTCTACTACACCGTCCAAACTCTGGCACAGTGTGCAACGTGCATGGTATGTCCATAGCATACTGTCCAACACAAGGCACACTAGTCCCGGCCAATGGACTTCATTGTCCATCAAGGCACAATGAAACACCGTAGCATGAAATACCTGGCCCTCCAGATATTCACACGAAACAACGTAGCATGAAATACCTGATCTTTACAGATATTCATACAAAAACAACGTGGGCACGTCTGCCAAAATTATTGCATGAGAAAATCCTTTTATTTTCAACTTTTCTTTGTGCTTGATATTTTCCTTTCGTCGAGGCTCAAAGCTCACGACTTTAACGTTTTTAATGTCTTGCAACTTTTATTACCAACACGGGACTTTACGTCCGAGTGTCTAATCACAACAATCTCAGACTTTTGCATCAGTCCTTAGACTTTGTGGTCGTAGAAAACAATTTTCACCTTTTCATTACTTTCACCATGTTTCAACTCAACGTATATGGAGCAGCAGTCCATAGCAACGTACACTGGAACATAGTCCATAACAACGTAACACGGATCATGGATCAACGTGCTTTTAAAAACACTAGTATCCCGACGTCTCGGTTACTAGTTCAACTTTTCTTCTTTTTCGCTCGGTGAAAATACAAAATCCAAAAACAAAACTTCCATAAATCATCCAAGTTATTGGATACTTTATTTCAATAAAACCTTCTTTTGAAAAACATTTTTCCTTTGAAATTCATTTTTTAAAAATTCTTATAATAAAACTCCAAAAGTCCATCTTTAGAAAGAAAGTCCTCTTTTACAAAAAGAATAGAAATTTATTTAAGAACAAACTTAGTGTAATATATAAGAACTAAAATCTTTTTTTTTTTTGTAAAGAACCAAGAATTTAATTTGTTTTTAAATAATTTCTTTACCATAAATGGTCTCCAAAAATTTAAGACTTTCATAGAAAATATCCTTCAAATCTTCTAAAATTATATCTTTTCACCTTCTGTGAACAAAATCTTTATCTTCAATCTCTTGATTTTTTTACCTAAAGAAATATTTGCCTTCTCTAAAAATACGTTTCAACTTAAAAACATTTATTTTTCAACTTGTGTAAAGTTTTCTTAAGGCTTTTATCTTTCCTTAAGAGGTGGGCTATAACCAATGGTTAGGCTACTATGCAACAATCAATACAACTTCAAGCACTTACAACATAATTAACATAATTCATTTTAAAAACATATCTAAATTCTAAAAATCCATATTAACAACAACTTCATAAATTAGCACATAAACACACACACACAGATATATATATATATATATATATATAATAGCAAATCAACCTTTCACATATTAAACAACAACATCAATAAAATCAAACAATCCAAACATACAAGTACATAGTTACCCTAATTTTAATATTCCTCAGGCTTTCTCCCCTTACCTAATTCGATGGATAAACAAAGTCTTTGTTTCCGCGTTGCCCAGAGTGAACTTCTTTTGTCCGCAGTGTGCCGCAAGTCTAATAATCAAGCGACGACTTAAATTAAAACAACAAAGACACCTTATCTTCCTAGGTTTAGATTTTTTGGCCATGGCTAGAAAAATGATGCTAGAGATCTTCAAATCTCCTAATTCTTGGATTTACATTTGATACAAGACTTTCATATGTATACCACCATATATATATATATATATATATATATATATATATATATATATATATATATATATATATATATATATATACTTTAATCCCATATCTTTATACATTTATATTAAAAATGGTTTATAGTCCATTTTTATATCAAAAATCTTTAATTGATCATTTTAAAAGACATTATTTTCAAGATCATATTTTCCATTCAAAAATTTGAGTGAATTCTTTCATAAAATCATTTTCAGAACAGCAGTGGGTTTAAATTGTTAATGGTCATTCAAATGACCTTCAAAATCCTTGAAAATTTAATTGACGGTACCCAACTCACATACAAACATATTGTAGTTGGTCCTATGTAATAAGTCGAAGGCCTTAATTTATTAAAAATCCCAAACTGCCTCTGTTTGTACAGAATTTTCCAGAATTCCAAGTTCACCAACATGTATTTTTTTTTGAAATTGTTTCTCTCTCTCTCTCTCTCTCTCTCTATATATATATATATATATATATATATATATATGTAAAAATATAAAAAATTCAACAAAACTTTAGTCATACTTTAGTAATAACCCAGAAAATTTTATAAAAGTTTTTAACTTTCAAAATCATATTTAAAATCATCATGCAACCAACTATGTTCTTATTTTCACAGTCAGAATTTGATTCTACTTTGTGAGGTGTTTCAACCCAGCAAATCTTATCCAAATATCTACATATTATATATAAAATTAAAGCCCCAGAAGTCTTCTTTCCAACTATGTATTTAGAGTTCAGAAACACGTCCTGTATAAAAAGTTATGGTCTTACGAATAAGTATATGTCATGCTGCCAGATTTATATTTTACATATGTTCATCCACACCAAGTTATTATCTTCACTCTAGCATCATTTACAAGCCACAAAACCAACATACAAGGGTCATAGACCCTTAAAATCATACATGCAAACATATATCAACTAAAATTAGTAACCATTATTTGATAATAATGGTTCAAACAAAGAGTTGGAAAAAATCTTTAAATCAAATGAGAAATTTTGGATAAACACCAACTTTCCTTTACATATGATTTTCTGCCATCACATGAAATCCATAGAAATAAAAGTAAAGATGGTGATGAGTTCGAAAATTCACTTCTTGTCCAAATCATAAACATGAAATCATAGAGTGTGATATGCAAGTTGAAAATACAATAAAACTCCACTTTTTTATCTTTATAGGGTTTCGGCCACATCCTCTAAATTAGGTTTAGAAATTTTCTTTGTAACTTGCAAGTATAGAAGTTGATAGGAGGGATGAAGATGAGTGAAAGAAAATTTAATTTGAAGAACATGCATTAATAGAAACTCAACTTGCAACTAAAATAATTAACATGCATGTTGATATTAGAAACTTGTGAGAAAAGAGCAAGGGTTTAGAATTTATAACCTCTAAATGATGATGATGATGATCAAGAGATGAAGATGGAGGTGGTTTTTAGCTTCCAAACTCAAGTGGCTAGAGGTTGAAGATGATGAATAGTAAACTTGAAAATTTTGCAACAGTTTGGGAGCAAAATAAAGGATGAAGTAAATGAGTAGAAGAGGCGGTGATGGGTATTTATAGAGGGGGTGGGGGGGTGCCTATCTAGAAAAATCTGGGATATTTTTAAAATTTTAACAATTTTTTATTCAATTTTATTTTGAAAATCAAAATGATGCATTTTCTAGTAAATTGAAATCAATAATTACACTATGTCATGAATAGTGATAAGGGTGTTACAAACTGCATTGTTACGTAACGGTAAAAACTGATCGTATTTTTATTCTCAAAATTTTACCCAAAAAATTCATATAAAAATAAATAATTTCTAAAATCATAAAAATAAATATAACTGGGTTAGAAAAATAAATTTTTGAATTTTCGAAATTTTAAAATTATTTTCGAAAAAGAGAGCTTAATCGACAAATAAAACTCAAATCGAACGTTTGAAATTTTCTACTGAAAATTCAACTATACATTTCTAATATAAAATAAATAAAAATTGACTTAATTAGGTCTATCAAAATAATTCATCACCATTTATGAAAATAAAATCTTAAATATTCATATAATCACAATTTACAGACAAGCAGAAAAATCGGGGTGTTACCAACTGCACTTTTACTAAAATAAATTATGAGCATGAAATTTGGTTTGTTAAAATAATTTTTCACAAATTATAAAAATAAACACTCAATTATTCACATAAACACTTATCTCTTTATGACACTTGTATCACTTGCACCCTTACACTTGGCACACATGCACTTGGTGTTGGTGACACCCTTACACTTGGAGCACATGCACCCTTACACTTTGCACACATGCACCTTCACACTTTGCACACATGCACCCTATTATATTTGAACCGGGTTTAACTAAATTCGTACAAGCAAAATGTTCCATCATACGATCTTTACATTGGGATGATAAAACCCTTTCAACCTCTTTATACTTAATTAATTAGTTAATTAATTACAGTGTCCCCTTACTACAATTTTTGGGGTGTGACAGTGAGCATCACTGACAATGGCCGTGGGGTATGGCTTTGTTGTCTAATTTTTCTCGTTGGTTGATTGTGCTTTGTTGTATTTCTTATGTGCTCACCGGGTTTCCTTTTTTTATAACCATGATGTATTGCTAATTTGAAGTTTGAACCTTGCCTTTTAGATTTAAAATTTAGACAAAAAATCTGAGTCACACAGTATAATTCTTTATGTATGAATGGGTAACTATTTTTTAACTTCTCTGGTTTCATGGAGTTTATGTATGATATTTTCCCAATTGTTTGACAATGCCAGCAATGATTCTTTTTATCATTTATGGATGCAAGTATAACTTTGCAATACTTCTTTCAAAATTCTTATATGTTAACGCTTTTACTATTGAACACTGTTTCCAAGCTGAAAAACATAAATTCAACGAAATTTCATGTTGAGTAGAATTATTTATGACCAGGTCTAATGAAGTTAAATTTACTATTTTTGCTTTATTTTAATTTCACTCTTGTAATGCAGATTCCCATAGACCTGCATCCAGTTACAAATAAATCTGCGTTGGAAACAATGTTGACGGTATTGTTGCATATACTTGAAAACTGAGTGTAGAGGCTTACAATGTATATGCTTTGAACATTTTCTGAGGTCTATGGTTGTCTCTTTATATACCATTCGATTAATTTCTAATTGAATCTGTTATATTATTTTATCAAAGAACTAAGTTATGTTTGCAGTGTAAGAAATGCATTTGACTGTTTGAAAATGTTGACGGTACAGAGAAACAGAGAGAGAAAAAATAGGTAGAGAGCGCGAAACAGAGAAACTGAATTGTATTGATTATCTTGATACAATGAATGTGATGATCTGATATTTATTGCAGATCTTACAATGCTAACTAACTAGAGCAGTTACACAATAGTTAACCACCCAGGGTATATACAGTACATGCAAGCCTACTGTGCATCCTAGTTATACAATACTCTCATAGAAAATTAGTTGAGTAATTAAGTTCTAGAGTTGATTTCCCCCTTTTTTGTTATTATTCTTAGACATTAGTATTCCACATGCTCATGTTTTAAATTTGTTATACAACTGGTCATGTGAAGGAATCAAGTTAAGACTTTTAAACACCTCTAATGTAGACCTATTTCCTGAGCTTGATTATTTGTCTACCCTAGAAATATGTGATGTTAACTGGGTATTTGTGCCACCTATTAGCCTGTCTATGCTAAATTTAATAATTTGACGCAAATATCATTTGGCCTTCTGCATTTATGTGGTAAAATTATCCTCGTTAAATTATCCTGCAAATTTCATTGACATTGTTCAACGATATTTAAAGAACTGAATTGACTCATTCATATGTAGATCTGTATTGTTAATGGACTTTATCATTGTTTTAGTTCCACACTAAAGATAAAATACACTTTTGAAAAGGTTGGAATCTGGTGCTTATACTATAACACAATTTTGCCTGTCCTTTGGAGTGCGATTTATTTATACTTGATGTTTTTGTATATCTTTTACTTGGATGAAGATTATGTACTCTTTTGAACATTCTAGGTCTTGCATGCTGGCGGAAAATTTGGTGGAGCCAACAGTGGCTACTCTGTTGCAGGAGGGTTACATGGCGTTGGTTTATCCGTTGTTAATGCATTGTCTGAGGTATGTCTTCTTTAACATTTTTTCCTTTTTTTTCCCAGTTGAACTTTGCAATGCATATCTGAAAGCATTGGATAAAGAACTTGAGGCATATTGATTACATTTTGACACCCCTTTCTACATTCTTATTTGTCATATATTTAAATTAAATGTTAACAAATAATACCATCACTTTCATATTTCTTTTTCGATTAGAGGTTGCTGGTTATGGCTAGTGATCAAACTAAAGATTTTATTTGATACCTACCTTCACAGGCACTGGAGGTAACAATTTGGCATGATGGATTGGAGTACCAACAAAAGTATTCTTGTGGGAAACCAGTAACAACTCTGACATGCCATGTACTTCCAGTTGAAGAGAAAGATCGTCAAGGGACATGTTTCAGATTTTGGCCTGACAAAGAAGGTTCTTATCATCTTACATGATCATGTGTTTCTAGGTTATGGTTTGTTTGTGTGACACCCTAACTCGGGTCATCACATGATTACCGGTTACGGAAATAAAACTTAATTTGCTGGTTGCTTTCGGAAAGTTTTCTCAACGTTCATCTTTTCAAAATATGGTGATAAATTTTTTTTTTCTTTAAACCTCATAACAACAACAACGTAATCAAATCACACTTAAATACACAATGTATATAAGTCATACAACTATACTGTCTCATATGTTTTCACACCTAAATCATTATCAGTTTTATTCTCAAAACACAATACATCAAAATAGGACCTAAGCTGGTCGTAACAAACAGACACTACAGCCAACCGGAGCAGCACAACATGCCTTGAACTTGACAATCTTCTTCTTGTAGGGATCATACCCCTTGTACGACTCTGATATATTTGTAAGGGTGAGATGCCAATATATGGATTTATCACCATAACTAAATGCGCAACACAAAAGAAGGCACATACACATATACATGTTTATAACAACATACTTATTCATATTATAACACATCGTTTATCAATGGGTTCCACACCCCAAACATCAACGTTGGAAAACTATGCATGAACACTTCAATACATCATCTAAACATTCACACCTAATCTCATGAGATATCTCCAACATCGTGTTGAGTTGATCAAACTCGATAGTTACCGGCACACAGCCACAGGCACACAGCCAAAACCCATCTCACACTGTCCAACATCGTGGCATAGGTGATTACAACGTTGATGGGGCCTCATTGTCCACCGGGCACAATAAGAACATCTTTATGATCTACCATGACGCCGCAAGGTAATCACTCGTTTGATCATGGCACGTCTGCCAAATGCATGCAAGAAAAACATTTTATTCTCAACACTTTTCTTTGTGCTATATCTTTATTTGTCAAAGCTCTCAAAAGCTTACAACCCATCATCGTTTTAAACATCGAATGCTCTCAAAAGCATCATCATTTTAAACATCGAATGCTCTCAAAAGCATCATCGTTTTAAACACCGAAGCTCTCAAAAGCTTCATCGTCTTAACATCTTTACAACTTTTATTAACAACACAGGACCTCAAAGTCCGAGTGTTCAATCACGAAGCCCCTAGAACTTGCAATCAGTCTTAGGTTCGTGGTAATAGAAAACATCTCAAAACGTTTTAACTTCTTTACGTAGATACCCAATCAACAACACAACGAACCTTAATACCCCGACGTCTCGGTTATTAAGTTCCATATAGTCGTTTTACATCGTTTTTGTCTGTGAAAAACAAATCCAAAATAAGACAACGTCATAAGAACACTAGTACCCAGACATCTCGGTTACTAAGTTCTATATTGTCATTTACATCATTAAGTGAAACTCATTTGCCGAAAATCCTTTCTACTTGAAATTCGTTTATAAAACGTCAAATCATCAAAGACTCTTTTACTGAAACTTCAACTAAAAATAAAATAAAATAAATCAATTCATATTAAACCTCTTCTCAAAATAAGTACATGCTGTTTTTAAACTTTCACCCCAAATAATTTCGAAACTTATCGTCGTTTATCATTTTACAAGAAAATGTTTTTAAAGTCAAACTTTGACTTTTTTTTAATAATAATTTATTTTTTTATTTATTATTATTATTATTATTTTAATAAGGTATTTTCGAATATTAATTTCACTAAATAACTTTTACAATATTACGGAATTTCTTGGGTAAAAATTAGCAGTACCAAAAAAATTTCACGGTCACGCTCTCACCGTGACTCATAAATTACTTTTCAACTGATAAATCATTAAAATAATAATATTTCTCAAAACTCATTATTTTTCCAAAATAATATTTTCCACCACTATTATATTCCAACATTCCCCATAAAACGTTGAATATAATTTTTCACAACTCATTAAAGCTTTTATCTGATTAATCGGTTGTGCAGATCGACCACCGTCGCGGCCTCTCAAACATCATTCAACAACATCATCAAAATTATATCACCAGGCAGATCATGCATCATAGCAATAAAATATACTACTGCAGATAATTAAATAAATTAAAAGCAGATCAATCACCGATACACAGAGAAACAACACAACGTAAACAACAAAAACAAAAAACCACAACCACATATAAATAATATCAACCATACTAAAAGCAAATAGTTATTGTCAAAATCCCTCAGGTAAGTTCCCCTTACCTCTTGAAGCTCCTCGGTGATATTAAAAGAACTCTGTCAGTTGTTGGAAACCCTCGTACGTCGTAGAACAATTATCCTTCAACAACACATCCAAACAACCAATCAAAACAAGCAAAACAAACACCTAATCCTCTCTAATAGATCACGGCCTCTTAGGGTTTTGTGGCTTAAAATCTCCAAATTTGCTTAAGTTATTGATTAATGATCCTAATATACTTAAGGAAATGGATTAAGGTTAAACAACAAAGTTAAGAATCAAAACCATCCTAATCCTCTAATTGGTAGATTCGGCCAACACAAGAACATAGGGTTAGGGTTTTTAGTTTAATGAACCAACTAGGATTCAACAAGTATTCAAGTATGTATGATGAAAGACATGATCATACATCAAAAGTAAGAACTCCATCCATCCTTTCCTCTAGGATTCGGCCAAGATAGGTTTCAAGAGAAGAAAATTTTTGATCATCACATGCTCTTAGATACATACAATATACATGATTATAAGAACTTAGGAATTGGTTTCAACATCATAAGATTTTTCTAGAATTTGTTATGAATTTTCAAAGTTCTAGATCTATAAATTTAAAAGTGATGAACATAGATGAAATAGACTTTGAATCATGAAACTTATTAAAGAACATAGACATGATTAGGGAAGGAGAATAGGATTCACCTTTTGAAGATCAAAAACAAGTGAAGATCCAAGGACTTGCTTCACAAAATCAAGCTTTTGTGTTCTAGAAAAGTTTAGAACAGTTTTGTTAATTTGGACATATCTCTCAATATACTTATCCGTTTTTTATGTTCTTTATGTCGTTGGAAAGAAGAGAGAAAGAGGAACAACTTTCATGTAGAAAGCTTTCCGAGATTCAGAGTAGAATATGGTCCGAAATGCTATGGAAAAATCTGGCGAGTATGAACACCTTTGGTTGTTCTTGGAAGAAAGGTATGAATTTTGGAGAGAATGATGTCATGTAATGAAGGAATGAAATTGCCTAAATGTGTGAAAATGAAGGAGCCGTGAGTTTTAGGGGCAATTTGGTCCAAATTTACAATGGCATGGCTTGAAAAATTCATGAAGAGCCAAGGGTAAAATCGTCATTTCCAGGCAAAAATATTCCTTTGTCATAAATGCGCCATTATGGCCATTATGACGTGGATAGGATCGTCATAAATGCCTGTCACATCGGTCAAATCCGACACCTCAGCCCTGTTGCTGACTCCCTGGTTCATCTGACGCAGGTTTTTCCTAGAGATATCTCGACGTATTAGCCCGCAACAAATATAATATTTTAATTTTTACGCTAAATTTTTCAAAACTTCCAGTATCGTAGTAAATACGATAAAAACATTTTTCATTTTGTTCACTAATTAAAATTAGGTTTTACGAGCGATGAAACTTTTCCGTCACAAGGAAAACGCAGACCGGGTTCCGTCTGAATTTTCAACCCAAAATTTCATCGTAACCCTATAATATAAAGCATGATATAGAAATGATAGTGGCTTACCCAAAATCATTTTGAGTCTCGGATAAAAATATATATGTTTATATATTTATTATCGATATTTGGAAGCAGCGAAAATCGGGGTGTTACATTACTACCCCACTAAAAAAAATTTCGTCCTCGAAATTTCGTGACTCAAAACTGAACAGGATCTCTTAATCCCAAGGTCATACTCTCACAAGAAAGTATATAAAAGAATTTCATCAATCTGATAAGAATACAAGAGCATTCTGTACATAAAGATTCTTTAACAAATTCAGGGAAGTAAAAATGTATGATCGGTACATGTTTACAAACTTGAATCTAAGAAAGTTTCTTCCCTCACAAGAATTTCCTTGCCAACAATTGAAAAGAACTATGGTCCGTCAAGAATTTCGGACAGAATCACTTTCTACCAAACGTAAAAGTGACTGGAGTAAGTCTCATTTGAGAAACTAGTTTTGTCCAGAAAGTGTCTATCCTGAACAACAATAGGATAGCCTAAACATATAGAATTCCACCATGAAGTTTAAAAGAAACAGATAATTTCAACATATCCACACACAATTCATCGAAACAAGCATGAATTGTAACCGGATTAAAATAGTATAGTTAAGAGGTTACCGTCATGGTTTGAAGTCTCAGCTCCCCACACACTATATACTCTACCCGCAGTCTTTGGCCTGACAACATTGGTGTTATTGACAGTCGATTCACGCCTTGGTGCATTGCAATCCTTCGATATGTGTCCCACTTGACCAAATCAATTAGGCCACCACCAGAAAATTAGTTCCTTACTTACTTATTAACACACATTACTTCTAAGAAGTAATTCAAACAAAACTTAACTCAGAGAAAACACAACGTCAACATAACAGACCTATTTCCCAAAGATCCCGAAAGACTCGACCAACTCTAATACCACTAATGTGACACCCTAACCCGGGTCATCACATGGTTACCCGTTTGCGGAAATAAAACATAATTTTCTGGTTGCTTTCGGAAAATAATGTTTTCTCAACGTTCATCTTTTCAAAATATGGTGATAAATTTTTTTTTCTCTTTTAACCTCATAACAACAACAACGTAATCAAATCACACTTAAATACACAATGTATATAAGTCATACAACTATATTGCCTCATATGTTTTCACACATAAATCATTATCGGTTTTATTCTCAAAACACAATATATCAAAATAGGACCTAAGCTGGTCGTAACTAACAGACACTACAGCTAACCGGAGAAGCACAACATGCCTCGAACTAGACTACCTTCTTCTTCTTGTAGGGATCATACCCCTTGTACGACTCTGATATATTTGTAAGGGTGAGATGCCAATATATGGATTTATCACCACAACTAAATGCCCAACACAAAAGAAGGCACATACACATATACATGTTTATGACAACGTACTTATTCATATTATAACACATCGTTTATCAATGGGTTCCACACCCCAAACATCAACGTTGGAAAACTATGCATGAGCACTTCAATTCATCATCTAAACATTCACACCTAATATCATGAGATATTTCCAACATCGTGATGAGGTGATCAGACTCGATAATTACCAGCACACAGCCACAGGCACACAGCCAAAACCCATCTCACACTGTCCAACATCGTGGCACAGGTGATTACAACGTTGATGGGGCCTCATTGTCCACCAGGCACAATAAGAACATCTTTATGATCTACCATGAAGCCGCAAGGTAATCCCTCATTTGATCATGGCACGTCTGCCAAATGCATGCAAGAAAAACATTTTATTCTCAACACTTTTCTTTGTGCTATATCTTTATTTGTCAAAGCTCTCAAAAGCTTACAACCCATCATCGTGTTAAACATCGAATGCTCTCAAAAGCATCATCATTTTAAACATCGAATGCTGATGCTCTCAAAAGCATCATCGTTTTAACATCGAATGCTCTCGAAAGCATCATCATTTTAACATCGAATGCTCTCGAAAGCATCATCGTTTTAACATCGAATGCTGTCAAAAGCATCATCGTTTTAAACATCGAAGCTCTCAAAAGCTTCATCGTCTTAACATCTTTACAACTTTTATTGACAACACAGGACCTCAAAGTCCTTGTGCTCAATCACGAAGACCCTAGACCTTGCAATCAGTCTTAGGTTCGTGGTAATAGAAAACATCCCAAAACGTTTTAACTTCTTTACGTAGATACCCAATCTACAACACAACGAACCTTAATACCCCGACGTCTCAGTTATTAAGTTCCATATCATCGTTTTACATTGTTTTTATCTGTGAAAAACAAATCCAAAATAAGACAACGTCATAAGAACACTAGTACCCAGACATCTCGGTTACTAAGTTCTATATCGTCATTTACATCATTAAGTAAAACTCATTTACCGAAAATCCTTTCTACTTGAAATTCGTTTATAAAACGTCAAATCATCAAAAACTCTTTTACTGAAACTTCAACTCAAAAAAAATAAAATAAATCAATTCAGAATAAACCTCTTCTCAAAATAAGTACTGCTGTTTTTAAACTTTCACCGTAAATAATTTCGAAACTTATCGTCGTTTATCATTTTCCAAGAAAATGTTTTTAAAGTCAAACTTTGACTTTTTTCTAATAATAATTTATTTTATTATTATTATTATTATTATTTTAATAAGGTATTTTCGAATATTAATTTCACTAAATAACTTTTTACAATATTACGGAATTTCTTGCGTAAAAATTAGCAGTAACAAAAAAATTTCACGGTCACGCTCTCACCGTGACTCATAAATTACTTTTCAACTGATAAATCATTAACATAATAATATTTCTCAAAACTCATTATTTTTCCAAAATAATATTTTCCACCACTATTATATTCCAACATTCCCCATAAAACGTTGAATATAATTTTTCACAACTCATTAAAGCTTTTATCTGATTAATCGGTTGTGCACTGACCACTGTCAGACCTCTCAAACATCATTCAACAACATCATCAAAATTATATCACCAGGCAAATCATGCATCATAGCAATATAATATACTACTGCAGATAATTAAATAAATTAAAAGCAGATCAATCACCGATACACAGATAAACAACACAACGTAAACAACATAAACAAAAAACCACAACCACATATAAATCATATCAACCATACTAAAAGCAAATAGTTATTGTGAAAATCCCTCAGGTAAGCTCCCCTTAACTCTTGAAGCTCCTCGGTGAAATTAAAAGAACTCACGCTTGTTGGAAACCCTCGTACGTCGTAGAACAATTATCCTTCAACAACACATCCAAACAACCAATCAAAACAAGCAAAACAAACACCTAATCCTCTCTAATAGATCACAACCTCTTAGGGTTTTGTGGCTCAAAATCTCCAAATTTGCTTAAGTCATGGATTAATGATCCTAATATACTTAAGGAAATGGATTAAGGCTAAACAACAAAGTTAAGAATCAAAACCATCCTAATCCTCTAATTGGTAGATTCGGCCAACACAAGAACATAGGGTTTGGGTTTTTAGTTTAATGAACCAACTAGGATTCAACAAGTATTCAAGTATGTATGATGAAAGACATGATCATACATCAAAAGTAAGAACAAAAACTCCATCCATCCTTTCCTCTAGGATTCGGCCAAGATAGGTTTCAAGAGAAGAAAATTTTTGATCATCACATGCTCTTAGATACATACAGTATACATGATTATAAGAACATAGGAAGTGGTTTCAACATCATAAGATTTTTGTAGAATTTGTTATGAATTTTCAAAATTCTAGATCTAGAAACTTAAAACTGATGAACATAGATGAAATAGACTTTGAATCATGAAACTTATTGGAGAACATAGACATGATTAGGGAAGGAGAATAGGATTCACCTCTTGAAGATTAAAAACAAGTGAAGATCCAAGGACTTGCTTCACAAAATCAAGCTTTTGTGTTCTAGAAAAGTTTAGAACAGTTTTGATAATTTGGACATATCTCTCAATATACTATCCGTTTTTTATGTTCGTTATGTCGTTGGAAAGAAGAGAGAAAGAGAAACAACTTTCATGGAGAAAGTTTTCCGAGATTCATAGTAGAAAATGGTCAGAATTGCTATGGAAAAATCTAGCGAGTATGAACACCTTTGGTTGTTCTTGGAAGAAAAGTATGAATTTTGGAGAGAATGATGTCATGTAATGAAGGAATGAAATTGCCTAAATGTGTGAAAATGAAGGAGCCGTGAGTTTTAGGGGCAATTTGGTCCAAATTTACAATGGCATGGCTTGAAAATTTCCCGAAGAGCCAAGGGTAAAATCGTCATTTCCAGGCAAAAATATTCCTTTGTCATAAATGCGCCATTATGGCCATTATGATGCGGATAGGATCGTCATAAATGCCTGTCACATCGGTCAAATCCACCACCTAAGCCTTGTTGCTGACTCCCTGGTTCATCTGACGCAGGTTTTTCCTAGAGATATCTCGACGTATTAGCCTGCAGCAAATATAATATTTTAATTTTTACGCTAAATTTTTCAAAACATTCAGTATCGTAGTAAATACGATAAAACATTTTTCATTTTATTCACTAATTTAAATTAGGTTTTCTGAGCAGTAAACTTTTACAGTCAGTGAAAACGCAAACCGGGTTCCGTCTGAATTTTCTACCCAAAATTTCATCGTAACCCTATAATATAAAGCATGATATAGAAATGATAGTGGCTACCCAAAATCATTTTGAGTCTCGGATAAAAATATATATGTTTATATATTTATTACCGATATTTGGAAGCAGCGAAAATCGGGGTGTTACATTACTACCCCACTAAAAAAAAATTCGTCCTTGAAATTTCGTGACTCAAAACTGAACAGGATCTCTTAATCCCAAGGTCATACTCTCACAAGAAAGTATATAAAAGAATTTCATCAATCTGATAAGAATACAAGAACATTCTGTACATAAACATTCTTTAACAAATTCAGGGAAGTAAAAATGTATGATCGGTACATGTTTACAAACTTGAATCTAAGAAAGTTTCTTCCCTCACAAGAATTTCCTTGCCAACAATTGAAAAGAACTATGGTCCGTCAAGAATTTCGGACAGAATCACTTTCTACCAAACGTAAAAGTGACTGGAGTAAGTCTCATTTGAGAAACTAGTTTTGTCCAGAAAGTGTCTATCCTGAACAACAATAGGATAGCCTAAACATATAGAATTCCACCAAGAAGTTTAAAAGAAACAGATAATTTCAACATATCCACACACAATCCATCGAAACAAGCATGAATTGTACCCGAATTAAAATAGTATAGTTAAGAGGTTACCATCATGGTTTGAAGTCTCAGCTCCCCACACACTATATACTCTACCCGCAGTCTTTGGCCTGACAACATTGGCGTTATTGACAGTCGATTCACGCCTTGGTGCATTGCAATCCTTCGATATGTGTCCCACTTGACCAAATCAGTTAGGCCACAACCAGAAAATGAATTCCTTACTTACTTATTAACACACATTACTTCTTAGAAGTAATTCAAACAAAACTTAACTCAGAAATCACAACGTCAACACAACAGACCTATTTCCCAAAGATCCCGAAAGACTCGACCAGCTCTGATACCACTAATGTGACACCCTAACTCGGGTCATCACATGGTTACCCGTTTGCGGAAATAAAACTTAATTTTCTGGTTGCTTTCGGAAAATAATATTTTCTCAACGTTCATCTTTTCAAAATATGGTGATAATTCTTTTTTCCTTTTAACCTCATAACAACAACAACGTAATCAAATCACACTTAAATACACAATGTATATAAGTCATACAACTATACTGCCTCATATGTTTACACACCTAAATCATTATCAGTTTTATTCTCAAAACACAATATATCAAAATAGGACCTAAGCTGGTCGTAACTAACAGACACTTCAGCCAACCGGAGCAGCACAGCATGCCTCGAACTAGACAACCTTCTTCTTCTTGTAGGGATCATACCCCTTGTACGACTCTGATATATTTGTAAGGGCGAGACGCCAATATATGGATTGATCACCATAACTAAATGCGCAACACAAAAGAAGGCACATACACATATACATGTTTATAACAACGTACTTATTCATATTATAACACATCGTTTATCAATGGGTTCCACACCCCAAACATCAACGTTGGAAAACTATGTATGAAAACTTCAATACATCATCTAAACATTCACACCTAATCTCATGAGATATCTCCAACATTGTGATGAGTTGATCAGACTCGATAGTTACTGGCACACAGCCACAGGCACACAGACAAAACCCATCTCACACTGTCCAACATCGTGGCACAGGTGATTACAACGTTGATGGGGCCTCATTGTCCACCAAGCACAATAAGAACATCTTTATGATCTACCATGAAGCCGCAAGGTAATCCCTCGTTTGATCATGGCACGTCTACCAAATGCATGCAAGAAAAACATTTTCTTCTCAACACTTTTCTTTGTGCTATATCTTTATTTGTCAAAGCTCTCAAAAGCTTACAACCCATCATCGTGTTAAACATCGAATGCTCTCAAAAGCATCATCATTTTAAACATCGAATGCTCTCAAAAACATCATCGTTTTAACATCGAATGCTCTCAAAAACATCATCGTTTTAACATCGAATGCTCTCAAAAGCATCATCGTTTTAAACACCGAAGCTCTCAAAAGCTTCATCGTCTTAACATCTTTACAACGTTTATTAACAACACAGGACCTCAAAGTCCGAGTGCTCAATCACGAAGCCCCTAGACCTTGCAATCAGTCTTGGTTCGGGGTAATAGAAAACATCTCAAAACGTTTTAACTTCTTTACGTAGATACCCAGTCTACAACACAACGAACCTGAATACCCTGACGTCTCGGTTATTAAGTTTCATATCATCGTTTTACATCGCTTTTGTTTGTGAAAAACAAATCCAAAATAAGACAACGTCATAAGAACACTAGTACCCAGACATCTCGGTTACTAAGTTCTATATCGTCATTTACATCATTAAGTAAAACTCATTTACCGAAAATCCTTTCTACTTGAAATTCGTTTATAAAACGTCAAATCATCAAAAACTCTTTTACTGAAACTTCAACTCAAAATAAAAAATCAATTCAGATTAAGCCTCTTCTCAAAATAAGTATTTCTATTTTTAAACTTTCACCATAAATAATTTCGAAACTTATCGTCGTTTATCATTTTCCAAGAAAATGTTTTTAAAGTCAAACTTTGACTTTTTTTAATAATAATTTTTTTTATTATTTTAATAAGGTATTTTCGAATATTAATTTCACTAAATAACTTTTTACAATATTACGGAATTTCTTGCATAAAAATTAGCTGTACAAAAAAAATTTCATGGTCACGCTCTCACCGTGACTCATAAATTACTTTTACAATGATAAATCATTAAAATAATAATATTTCTCAAAACTCATTATTTTTCCTAAATAATATTTTCCACCACTATTATATTCCAACATTCCCCATAAAACGTTGAATGTAATTTTTCACAACTCATTAAACCTTTTATTTGATTAATCGGTTGTGCACTGACCACTGTCAGGCCTCTCAAACATCATTCAACAACATCATCAAAATTATATCACCAAGCAGATCATGCATCATAGCAATAAAATATACTACTGCAGGTAATTAAATAAATTAAAAGCAGATCAATCACCGATACACAGATAAACAACACAACGTAAACAACATAAACAAAAAACCACAACCACGTATAAATCATATCAACCATACTAAAAGTAAATAGTTATTGTGAAAATCCCTCAGGTAAGCTCCCCTTGCCTCTTGAAGCTCCTCGGTGATATTAAAAGAACTCTGTCAGTTGTTGGAAACCCTCAAACGTCGTAGAACAATTATCCTTCAACAACACATCCAAACAACCAATCAAAACAAGCAAAACAAACACCTAATCATCTATAATAGATCACGGTCTCTTAGGGTTTTGTGGCTCAAAATCTCCAAATTTGCTTAAGTCATGGATTAATGATCCTAATATACTTAAGGAAATGGATTAAGGCTAAACAACAAAGTTAAGAATCAAAACCATCCTAATCCTCTAATTGGTAGATTCGGCCAACACAAGAACATAGGGTTAGGGTTTTTAGTTTAATGAACCAACTAGGATTCAACAAGTATTCAAGTATGTATGATGAAAGACATGATCATACATCAACAGTAAGAACAAAAACTCCATCCATCCTTTCCTCTAGGATTCGGCCAAGATAGGTTTCAAGAGAAGAAAATTTTTAATCATCACATGCTCTTAGATACATACAGTATACATGATTATAAGAACATAGGAATTGGTTTCAACATCATAAGATTTTTCTAGAATTTGTTATGAATTTTCAAAGTTCTAGATCTATAAATTTAAAAGTGATGAACATAGATGAAATAGACTTTGAATCATGAAACTTATTGAAGAACATAGACATGATTAGGGAAGGAGAATAGGATTCACCTCTTGAAGATCAAAAACAAGTGAAGATCCAAGGACTTGCTTCACAAAATCAAGCTTTTGTGTTCTAGAAAAGTTTAGAACAGTTTTGGTAATTTGGACATATCTCTCAATATACTTATCCGTTTTTTATGTTCTTTATGTCGTTGGAAAGAAGAGAGAAAGAGGAACAACTTTCATGTAGAAAGTTTACCGAGATTCAGAGTAGAAAATGGTCAGAATTTCTATGGAAAAATCTGGCGAGTATGAACACCTTTGGTTGTTCTTGGAAGAAAAGTATGAATTTTGGAGAGAATGATGTCATGTAATGAAGGAATGAAATTGCCTAAATGTGTGAAAATGAAGGAGCCGTGAGTTTTAGGGGCAATTTGGTCCAAATTTACAATGACATAGCTTGAAAAATTCATGAAGAGCCAAGGGTAAAATCGTCATTTCCAGGCAAAAATATTCCTTTGTCATAAATGCACCATTATGGCCATTATGACGCGGATAGGATCGTCATAAATGCCTGTCACATCGATCAAATCCGTCACCTCAGACCCGTTGCTGACTCCCTGGTTCATCCGACACAGGTTTTTCCTAGAGATATCTCGACGTGTTAGCCCGCAGCAAATATAATATTTTAATTTTTACGCTAAATTTTTCAAAACTTCCAGTATCGTAGTAAATATGATAAAAACAATTTCCATTTCGTTCACGAATTAAAATTAGGTTTTCTGAGCAGTAAACTTTTACTGTTAGTGAAAACGCAGACCGGGTTCCGTCTGAATTTTCAACCCAAAATTTCATCGTAACCCTATAATAGGAAGCATGATATAGAAATGATAGTGGCTTACCCAAAATCATTTTGAGTCTCGGATAAAAATATATATGTTTATATATTTATTACCGATATTTGGAAGTAGCGAAAATCGGGGTGTTACAGTTTGTTACTGAAAAATTCTGTTTTACATATGCTTCACTTTTATTTCAACATAACATGCAGTATTCACCACTGCTATTCAGTTTGATTACAACACAATAGCTGGACGCATTAGGGAGTTGGCTTTCCTCAACCCAAAGGTGAAGTTATTAATTCAAGTGTTGTCTGTTTATGATGTCTCAAATAGCATTCATTTTTTCGCATTAGAAATGGTCTCAATATGGATATTCATCTAACCATTTATTCATCTATTTTCATTTGCTTCACGGGTTTGTTGATCAATGACTGGATTTCCTTACATGACTAGAAAAGGAACAATTTTTCTTTGGAGTGGAGTGATAAACACTGCCTTGGTGGAATCATATATTCTTATGTTTTGTGGAGCAATTACACCATTTAGATCAACTTCAGAGGAAATGTTGGAATTTCTGATGCTCAATTTAACACTGAAAATTTTACATGAAAAAGAACATTATTACTAACTAAAAGGTGGCTTAAGTATTTGAATCAAATATCATATTTAAAAATAAATACAGACAATTACATAAATTGACAAAAAAGAATGATGATAAGGTTAAGAGCAAGAAAAAGAAAGGGAGAAGGACATTGTTCGAACTGAAAAAAGTTTATTCTTTATATTTTTATAATTTAACAAAGAAATCATTGAATATATATTAATACTTTTCAAGTTATTAAGATAAGAAAAAAATGCAATAAAAAAACGAATATTATATATATATATATATATATATATATATTTTAATGTATATTCTATATGCAATAAATAATTTTTGTTTGTTTAAAAAAACTCCATTTTTTTAATTAAATACTTGATGTTTTAAGTAATAGTTTAAAAATTATTTGTTTATAAATAATTTAAATTAAAAAGTAAATATATTTATTACTTAAAAACATAAAATAATTTAAGGCATTCTCCTTTAAATTAAATAAATGGTAAGATTATATAAGGAGGAGTATTAATCAGCATATAAAATTATTCTTTCTTAGCATGATACCCTTCAAGATTTATTTTATATCCTTATACATCATTTACCAAATTACTTGATGAAAATATTATATATTTTTGAAGTTTCCAAATATAAATATATATATATATATATATATATATATATATTTATATTTTTGTTGTTTTGTCTTTGATCGCTCATCCCCACTAGCAAAGTCGCGGAGTAACCCTCAGACGGAGATACATAGTGATTTGGTAAAATCCTCCCAAAAATTGAAATTTAAGGGTCTGTTTGCTTTGTTTCTAGTTTCGTGCTTTCATTTCATGTTTTCATAAATAATTTCAAAACTGCAACCTTATTTTCATTCCGTTTTCTGTTTTGAGAAATTTGTATAGAAAACACTGAAAACAACTTTAATCTGTTTTCACTTTTAACTGTACAAATCTTTGAAAACATGAAAGAGAATGAAAACAAGGTGGCAGTTTTGTAATTATTTTTGAAAATAGGAAATGAAAACAGAAATCAGGAAACAAAACCAAACGACCCTAAGAATTCGAACATCTGATGCGACACCCCCTTTTCAGGGTATCACATTTAAGTAACTTGTTGCGGAAATACACTCAATAAAATATTGCTGGTTGCTTTCGGAAAATATAATTTTCTAGTTACTTATCCCTTCCAAAATTAGTGATAAAATTTTTTTCTTCTTCTTTTACTCCATATACAATCCAAAACCATTAACATAATCTACAACTATATAACATATATAGGCATCATAAGAGATTTACACTTAGACCTTCACATAACAGGTCATCTCCCAAAGTCATAACATAAGAAAATAAAGACGTAATTGTAACGTAGCGGTAATCTGGAATCACAACTCAAAAGAATGACTCTCAATAGCCAAACATCTAAACTAACCAAGTACCACTACTTTATAAGACACCAAAAGTCCTATTGCTGGTCACTCTACAAGACAGTTATTGGAAATACCCTCGTGACATTCCCACTAACGAATACTTCTTCAAGCATCTAGATGTTAAGTCCTCGAATGACTCAGTGAATTCCTTCGCTTCATCCGTACTAGTGTACCAAAGTACTACCTTAGTCTAGAATAAACCTGATATATTTGTAAGGGTGAGTTTCCAATATATGAGTTTTTGATAAGACAACCCCATGCACGACACACAAATAGCATATACCATAAATTCACAGCATACAAAAATTATTCAAAATAGTAGAATAATTTAATTCAAAGGGTTTCATACCCGTCAGTCATCGTAATTTTATAAAAATGCATGACATTTCAATATTCAGGCTCTATTTTAATACCTAATATCCGGAGATCCCACAACTTTCTGTTTCGTTTTGAGCTGATCAAGCTCTACACATGGCCCATTGTAAAAACAAAATAAAATAATGTCCAAGAGAACACATAACACACTGGCCACACACAGTTTCACCAGGGTTATTGTTCAAAAATGTAACTCATTGGCTCACACAGAATCCCAATGGTCACTGTGAACAATGGAAATTATTGTCCATAACCTATTGCATCACTCCGAATCACAATAGTTATCGTATAAAATTTGACACACAGTCCAGTAAAAATAAATTGGCTCACACATAGTCCCAATGATCAAATGGAAACATAGTCCATAACAGATACATTGATCCACTCAGGACTCAATGATCATAACACATGACACGTCTGCCAGCTATGCATGAGAAAAACTTTTATTCTCATTTCGTTTTCTTTGTCGTAATAATCTTTCCTTGTCGAAGCACAAAGCTAACGACAATGCTTAATTTTTCTTATTAAGACTTTTCACTTAAACAAACACAGGATACATGGTCCAAATGTTTTAAACTCAACACAGGACACATAGTCCGAGTGCTCAATCGTAAAGCCCTTAAACCGATGCACCGGTCTTAGGCTTCGTGGATATGGAACTCACACTTTCCACATCAATTTAGGACACATAGTCCAAAAAAATCATTGCAGGACACTCAGTCCAATGACACACATCCTTGATCTACATGTCCATGGAACACTAGAACCCCGACGTCTCGGTTCCTAGGTTCATTTATCTTTTTGTAAAACATTTCGCTCAGTGAAAAACAAATACAAAACAAAAGCTCCGAAAACTTATCCAAGTTTAGCGGAATAATTTCACTGAATAAAATTCTTTTACAGAAATCCTTTTTCTGTTAAAAACGTTGATAAAACCTGAAAAACATGGATAAATTCCTTTTATTTCTAATTATTTCATTTTTTGAAAATAAGTTTCAATAAAAATTAACTTCCAAAAATTATTTAATAACTCAACTCATAAATTCATAATAATAATATAATTATTTTTCTCAAAATAAATCAATAAAATTATGTGTATTACTTAAATAATTTCTCTGTCTGATATAATTTTTATGACTGCTATATAACGTTACTTTCGGAACTTAATCACTTTAAATAACATTTTATAATAAAATTGAATTTATTTTGGAAAAATTAGAGCCTGTGAAAAATTTCACAGTTTCGCCCTTACTGTCACTTATTGACACAGTTTCCACAAAATATTATTAAAATAATAATTTTTTTCACTTTTCTCAAAATTTCCCAAATTAACCACTCTGATTAATTATCCAAGCTTATTAAGCTTTTATCCTTAAATTAATTTTAAACACTGACCAATGTCAGGTTTCTCAGTCCAACACTCAACAGCAGATAAAATTTCAATCACAGAATAGCATGACATATATCAATTCACGACATGTATTACAATTATAATATAACCAAATAATTATAATTATGTAAATCCACATATCATATAAACTCAATTACTCAGGTAAGTATCAAATCAATCCAGCAATTAATAGTAAACAATGTAATATCATAAAATATTTTCTACAGAAAATTAACAAATGACTCCAACAATATGCATGTGATTATCTTAAAGTCCTCAGGTGTAACACCCTGTTTTTCGTATGCTTCTTTATCAGTAAATACATGCTTTCATGTGTTTATTTTTGATAAAATCCGGAGGATGATTTTATTTAAAATAAAATCATTTTCTTGTGTTGTTTTACTGTATGAAGTCACAGTAAAATTTTCGATCGAAAATTCAGACGAAAATCGGTCTGCGTTTTCTCTGCAAGTACAAGTTTACTGAGCTAGAAACAAAATTTTAATTCGTGAATGAGACAGTTAGTGTTTTTATGATGTTTTGTGTGGGTTTGGGAAATTTTCGAATTTTGTTGTCCGGGAATAAAATATAATATTTTATCCGGACGAAACCTTCAGAAAATACGATCGGATGTGCAACCGGTTACGTATTTAGGCAGTTAAAGGAACCCTAAAGGAGGAGAGAAGACTTGATGGGAAGCCTCATTAAATGCTTATGACACACCTAAGGAAAAAGTAAATCCTTACTTCCCTCCAAAATCTTACTTTTCATCTTTCTCTCTCCAATCACATCACATCACATTAACTCTTTAACCTCTCTTCAAGAAACTCATCTTCTTTCTTCTTCTCCCTCTCAAGGCCGTGCACACCTCCCTTTCCTCTATAAATATCACTCATGCACTTCACTTCATCACTTTCCTTTCTCCTACTCCATTAAAACCCTTAAGTTTTCACCTTTTTCTTAACTTCAAGCTTCCAAAGCTCTAGTTTTTCTTCTTCTTTTCACTAAGTGCTCTTCATCAAAGTTGTTCCTCTTGCTTAGGTTAATACTCTCATGTATTCTTTTCTTTAAAAACTTCATCTTTTCTAAAGTTTCTTCTTTATGTCATATATAAGCTTTTATCTTCAAAAATCTCTCAAAAATGGTAGAAAACTCCTTTTGAGTTGAAACCAATTTCTATGGCCTTGTATTTACTTGTAGTTTAACATACTAAAAGGTTGTGTAAAACAAAGTTTCCTAACCTCTACTTTCTAATGAGTCCGAACCATGCCTATGGTTTTGATGGATCTTGTTTCAACTTTTACAAGTTTGAGTTTGTATTTAAAGATTTGTTTTCCAAAATGATCATGGACCAAGGCTCCTTTATATTAAAGGATGCTATGTCTAAAGTGATTGGAAAGTTTAAAGATTTGTTTCCCAAAATGATCATTGACCAAGGCTCCTTTATGTTAAAGGATGCTATGTCTAAAGTGATTGGAAAGTTTAAAGATTTGTTTTCCCAAAATGATCATGGACCAAGGCTCCTTTATGTTAAAGGATGCTATGTCTAAAGTGATTGGAAAGTTTAAAGATTTTTACTCTACTTTTATGTCATTTACTTTCATGCCATTTATATTTATGTCATTTACTTTTATGTCATTTATATTTATGCCATTTACTTTATGCCATTTACTTTATGTCATTTACATTATGTCATTTACTTTTATGTCATTTATATTTATGCCATTTACTTTATGTCATTTACATTATGTCATTTACTTTATGTCATTTATGTTTATGTCATTTATGATTCATTTACTTATGTCATTATACTTTAATTATTTATAAGCCTATGTTGTTCTTACTTTATGTGCTTATGAGCTTTGTTATTTAAAATACTATGTTGCTTTCAAGATGATCATAGACTTGAGCTCCATAAGTTATTGGATGCTAAAAGGTCTAAGAGATTGGAAGAATTTAAAGATTTTTATCATAAAAACCCAAGGATGACCGAATCTTAAAGGTTATGGACCTAGGGTGTTTCGTTTTTCATTTATCCAAAGTGATCATGGTTTTGAGCTCCCTACTATTAATGGATGCTAAACCAAAGAGATTGGAAAGTTTAAATGTTCCTAGCCTATTTTATTGGTCAAGGCCGAATCTCCTTCAAGGTGTAACTTGGTGGGATTTTTGTTCGACTTTGTTTTAAAGTAATCATGTTTTAAACTCCTAGCACTTAAGGATCATAAATCCCTAAGTTGCATGTGTTTTGGAAACTTCTAGCCCTAAGTTCTTGGTTGAGTCCTAATCCCTTGAACCTTGTATCTTGAAACCTAGACTTGCATCCTAACCAACCTTGAAGAACGTTCGTGAAACTGTTTATTTTCTCGCATTCTCTTACCTTCTTGAGGTAAGAGGGGATTTCCTAAAGATATTCAATAATTGTATGCATGTGTGTATGTGTTTAATTGGATATTTACATGTTGATTGAGCTTACTTGATTATCTAATGTACTTGAACTGTTATGCTATTATCTGATGTTGAACTGTACTTGTTCTAAATGATATAATGCATATATGTGATGAACTGCTTTCAACTGTGATATTAGCATTGAACTGATGATATATACTATTGTTGATTGAAAGTTTGCTAAGCCAGACGTGCGTCTGTGCTCAACCGTTATAAGGATTAAAAACCATAATAAGCTTTGAAGATGAAGGGATTGGTGTTCTTTTCCAAAAGCTCTCTAAACTTAAAGTACTTGTTTTAAATGTTGAAATGGTTTTGGTGAATTATTGTTATACAAGAGAAAAATCCTTTTCGAACTATGTGTCTTCAAGTGAAACTTTCAAGATTATTTGGCAATATCCTATTGGGGGAAATATTTCAAAGACAAAAGAATTTCAAAGATGCTTTATAAAAGATTTTCAAAGAAAAGGTTTTTCCTAAATATCTTAGAAACTTTTCGATAACCTGGATAGGTTATCGATGATTCGGTTTTGAATTTGTTTTTCACTGAACGAAAAAAAAATAAGTACTTAAAAAAGAGAATCTAGAACGCGAGACGTCGCCTCTAGTATTCAGTGATGCGCACGTGATCTTGAATCAGTGTTAATTCGGGACTACGAGTCCTGGTTATGATGTTACGGCACGTGATCTTGGATCAGTGTTAATTCGGGACTACGAGTCCTGGTTATGATGTTATGGCACGTGATCTTGGATCAGTGTTAATTCGGGACTACGAGTCCTGGCTATGATGTTTTGGACTGAGAGTCCAATTCTCGAAATTGAGGACAGTTCGTTCTGATTTCGTTGTGATGGACTTAGGTCCTAATCACGTTGTGTTGGACTGCGTATTCTAACCGCGTGTGATGAACATGATTAAAGGTGAAGGTTGTTTTCTACGACCACAAGCCTAGGACTGGTGCATCGGTCTCGGGCGTTGTGATTGAGCATTCGGACTGTGTGTCCTATGCTTCTAAGTTTTCAACGGATGGGGAAATGATGATTAAGTCGTTAGCTTTGAGTCATGACAAATAAAAAGAATGAACACAAAGAAAACCTTTCAAATAAAATATTTTCTCATGTGCATTTCCCCAAGCAGACGTGCTATTGATGAATAAATCTGATACAAAAGATGGTATATGGGAGTCTGTCCATGTAAACCGAGTGAAGAGGCACATGTGACGTTGCTCGTCCTGAGACCTTAATGCATGAGGGTAAGGAGGCAACTGCCCGGTGGGCTAGAGATTGACCAACTCTAAATCTTCTCCAGTGAAAAACGGTGTTGATATCTCATGAGGTTAAGTTAGAGCCTGATATTGAAGTGTCATGCATATTTTCAAAGATTGACTGTGCGGGCTTGAGACCCTATGATATAACACTATTTTATTGTGTATATGCATGATATGACTGCTTATATGATTATGTGATGTATGTATCATGTATATGGTTGTTGTGAGATATATCTTATGATGGTATCTCACTCTTACAATTATATCAGGTGTCTTCGGGTTTTGTTGTAGTACCTTGGTACTCTAGTACCGATGTTGCAGAGGAGTCTTGCTAAGTCACTTGAAGACCTAGTGTTAGTGGTTGGGAAAGTATTCCGATTGGGGGTCTCTCCAATTAATATTTGATAGAATGACCAGCTTAGGAGTTTTGAGTTGGGTTGTATATCCAAAGAGGTCGGTAAATGTAGTGGTATATACATCCATCTATAGTTTGAACTTTTCTTCCGAAAGTGGAAACTTAGAGAAACGTTGTATGTCATGGTAACTTTGTTACGAACATGACTTTACATTTTAAATGTATGTATGATGGATTTCAGAGTTATCCTTATATGAGAAAATTTTATACCCCAGTTTCTGACTTAAGAGAAAACAAATTTTTCGAAAGCAACCAGCAAATTATCTTTTAATTTAAATTCCGCATGTGTTACGTAAGTAATGCCCTGAGGGAGGGCGTTACAAGGTGGTATCAGAGCTGGTCGAGTCTTTCGGGATCTTTGGGAAATAGGTCTGTTGTGTTGACGTTGTGTTTTCTCTGAATTAAGTTTTATTCTGATTACTTCTTAGAAGTAATGTGTGTTGATACACTTTTACACGTTTCATTTTCTGGTCGTGGCCTGACTGATTTGTTCGGCAGGTCAGTTATGGAACCAGCACCAGAAGGTGGACGTGGACGCGGTCGTGGACGTGGATGTGGACGTGGTCGCAGAGGTGGTCCTATTGGCAGTCGTGCCAACATGAATGCGAATTATGACGGCGGGATGGACTTCGCTGCCCAAGCTTTGGCTGATGTTGCTGCTACCATAGCTCTTCAGACGGCTCATGCTGCTGCCCAGAACCAACAGGAGCAACAGAGGGCAGAACAAGCTGCAGAGGAAGGACATTTGGATGCTTTTCGATGTCAGAATCCATCACAATTTGATGGAGAAGTGGATCCAATGAAGGCTGATCTTTGGATCCAAGAGCTCGAGAAGATCTTTGAGCTGGTTCACACCCCAGAGGGAGCAAAGGTGCCTTATGCAACATTCCAACTGATTGGAGATGCTGAATACTGGTGGGAAGGCACCAGACAACTGCTGGTAGCTGAGCATCATGCGATCACTTGGGGTGTATTCCGCACCAAATTTTTAGGCAAATATTTTCCCCAGAGTGCTCGGACAGAGAAAGAGCAAGAATTCATGAGGCTGAGTCAGCGGGTGATAAGCCTCTGCCTTATCTAGTTTTATAACTAGTAAGACGGTGGTTTACGTGCTAAATAGTCGAGTTCAGTCTCGTTTTCGCCCAAATTTAGCCTTGTTTTGTTCCTAAGTTAGACTTTTACCCGTTTTGTGTATTTTGTGTAGTTTTTAGGTTATTTTGAATAGAATTACGCTTTTGTTTGCTTTTGTTGTTTCAGGTCAATAAGTGAAGCTCTGAGAGTCAAGGAAAGTCAAGAAGCAGTGGAAAAAGCACTTTTGGAGGTCTCGCCTCGCGAGTGGATGCTCGCCTCGCAAGCCTGAACATCAGATAAAGCAGCAACAGTCATCACTCTGGCTCACCCCGTGAACAGGCTGCTCGCCTCGCGAATCATGAAGACCTGGAAGATAGAGACCATCACGGCCTAGCCGTGATGTACATCACGGCCGTGACCTAAAACCCACACAAGTCAGAGACCGTCACGGCGTAGCCGTGATTCACATCACGGGCTGTAATCTGAAGGCTCGCGTCGCGAGACACCCTTCGCGTCGCGAGGGTCTGGATTCCACAAACGTGCCAGAAACAGAAGCCATCACGGCCTAGCCGTGATGACCATCACGGCCGTGACGCGTGACCTCCCTATAAATAAGGCAGTGCAGAACAGATTTAGACAACTTCTTGGCATCAGAACAGATTGTAGATCTTTTAGAATCCTTATTCTGGAGCTGCGTCTCCCTTCTCTTTTCCTTTCTTAGTTTATTATGGAGATTATTGCCGATTGTTTGTGCGTCGTCACGGGCATGAGGAACTAATCCCCTCTTCCGAGGGATCAATGAAGCCGCCCATGGCGGTATAGTGTTCGTGTGATGTATGTTTTTCTCCCCTTCTCTCAATGAATGTTTTCCAATTCTGATTTGGTTGTGTTGATCATATGTTTTGCGTGATTAACTAGTTAAACGTGTTGAGGCCGAGCGGCGATTCACGTTTTAGAACTTGGATTGGAATCACTAATTGACTAATGAGCACGACAGTGGATTTAGGAGATTAGTGCAACCTTATAGGGAACAAGAATTAATAGAATTCGAGATTAGGATTATGAAACCTAGTAAGTAATTAATCCAATCGTCGAATACGTCCTATTGAGCACGACAGTGGATATAGGAGAATTTGGGGATCCCGGTTGACATTGTAATTGAACTAGGGAGGAATACATCATCACTGGGGTACTATACATGATTGGGTAGGTGGATTTGAGACCTTGGATATTTTAAATTCCAGATTTAATTAATCGTTCTCTACTTGATTTGTTAACTAAAATTGCGATCCTATTTTCTCTCTCTCAACCACCTTCAGTAACTTGACCAAACGTATCGGATTTCCCGCGGATTAGTCGAATTGGTAGCCCAATCCCTGAGTTCGACCTCGTTAATTACTTACCGTGTTTCTTTTATTACTTGTGACGACCCGGTACACTTGCCGGTGACATCAACAAGTTTTTGGCGCCGTTACCGGGGATTGGCACAACCAATTTTCCTAATTTTTAGGACATTTGATTGATTGGTTAAGTTGATTTTATTTTTATTTTTCTGTTATTTCTTTATTATTTCTCTCTACTTCTTTGATTCCACTTGGTCTTGCCGTGTTTTTGTATGCGAGGTACCCTTTCACAAGAGGACCTGTTATTTGATTCGGATATCACCAAGACCGAGAAGCGCTTAAGGAAGGAAGTCAGAGAAAGAAAGAGGCTTGAAGCGATTAATCTTGAAGACATGACCGAAGAAAACCCTCCTCCTCCTCCTCGTTACAAGCCTCTCTTCGAGTACGATTTACCCAGCTTGGGTGATTGTTACTCTTCTATTGTGAGGGGCAACCTGAATACAGACTCCTTCAGAGTGGAAGCATGTGTCACATTCCAGATCCGTGAGAATCAGTTTGATGGGAGTGGCAAACAGGACCCCCATAGACACATCACTCGCTTCCTTGAAGCTTGTGACTTGCAGAAGACAAGAGGAGTCTCTCAAGATGAGTTTCGCTTGCGGCTTTTCCCTCTCTCTCTTAGGTATGTCGCTCGCGATTGGGTTGACAGCTTGGATAGGAACAGCATCAGAACTTGGGAGCAAATGGCACAAAAGTTCCTAACCAAATATTTTCCTCCTCAGAAAGCGGCACAAGCAAGAATAGCCGTTACATCTTTCAGCAGTGGATGTAAGATGAAACCTATAATGAAGCTTGGGAGAGGTACAATGGGTTATTGAGAAGATGCCCTTCAGCGTTCTCTGACCCGGTCTCCAAGGTTCAACATTTCTTTAACGGGTTGAGGGGACGCTATCAGATGAACTGTGATGCCGCAGCTGGGGGCTCTTTTTCCTACTTATCAGCTGAGGATGGATGGGCATTATTGGAGAAGATGTCATATAGTGATTACAACCGCGGTAGAAAAACCTCAAGTGGAATCAGTTCAGCGACAATGGAAGCCATTCTCGAGCAAAACAGATTGTTGAAGATGCAGAACGAGGCTTTGTCGGGAAACAAAAGGGTTAATGTGATACATGAGGGGATGCCTCCGGGTTGTGACAATTGTAATGGAGATCATGACACTCGGAGTTGTCCGCTGAATTTCTCCCAAGAACATGTGGACTCATGCCACAACTTCTATGACACTGTGCCCCAGAACAACTATCAGAGGAATGCATGAGAATGACTACAGTCAGAATCAGAATAGGGGGTATATGAGGAGAGACCATCCGGGTTTTGCTTGGAGTAATGCTAGTGGTGGTCTATCCGGGCAGCAACATCCTCAACAGAATTGGCAACAACCTCAACAGGGTCTGAGGCCGAACATTGGAATTCAGCAGTGAAATACTCAGCAGGGTTCTCCAGGGACTAATCAAGTGCAAATAACAGATAGTGGAAGACAACCGTGGGAGCTGGCTCTTGAGAAGATGAGTGCAACAGTGGAGAAATTGTCAATTAACACGAACACTGCCATTGACAAGTTGGCGACTCATACAGGGTCAGCAATTCAGAATCTTGAGACACAAATAGCGCAGCTCGCGAAGCAATTAAATGAGCGTCTCCCAGGCACTCTCCCAGGTGATACCGAGAACAACCCTAAGAGCCAGTGCAATGCCGTAACCACTAGAAGCGGTAGAGTGCTGGAATCTAACAGGGGTGCACTTAGTTCTCCGGAAGTTGAGATCTCGAACCCACCACATGTTGAGGAAGAACAACCTGAGAAAGAAGAGGAGTTAGCAAGAGGTAAGGCACCGGAGCAAGGAGGGAGGTTAAAGCTTGTAGATGAAGAGTTCCGTAGAAAGAAGTGGGTAGAGCCCAAGGACCTCCCGTCCTACATGAAGGTACCATACCCTGAAAGATTGAAGAAGCCCCTTCAGGATAAACAGTTCAGTAAATTCCTTGATGTCTTCCTCAAACTTCAGATCAACATTCCATTTGCGGAAGCCCTGGAACAAATGCCGTCTTATGCCTGATTTATGAAGGAGCTTCTCTCCAAGAAGCGAAAAATAGTGGATGAGGAAACGGTTGCTTTGACCGAGGAGTGTAGTGCCATCCTTCAGAGAAAACTCCCTCCAAAGTTGAAGGATCCCGGTTCCTTTTCGATACCTTGCACTATTGGGGAGATGAATATAGGGAAGGCGTTGTGTGATCTAGGGGCAAGCATCAACTTGATGCCCCTCTCTATGATGAAGAAGTTGGGGATCAAGGAAGCCAAGGATACACGGATGTCGCTCCAACTAGCCGATCGCTCTATCAAATACCCTTATGGGGTTGTCGAAGACTTGCTAGTGAAGGTGGACAAATTCATATTTCCGGCAGATTTTGTGGTGCTTGATATGGATGAAGACGCCGAGATCCCTTTCATATTGGGAAGGCCCTTCTTGGCCACAGGGCGTGCTTTGATTGATGTGCAACAAGGGAAGCTCACCCTCCGCGTGCAATATGAGAATGTAGTCTTCAATGTCTTTGAAGCAATGAAGCACCCTGCGGAGAAGTCGGAAGTGTATCGGGTGGATGTGGTGGGTAGTATTATCAAGGAAAAGACCACTAGAGAAGCCCATGGTTCTTCACTTGCACAAGTGTTGGTAAAATCCCATGATGATGATAGTGAGGAAGAAGACCCCTTGGGGGATGAGGACTATCTTGAATGCTTGAAACATATGGAAGCCTTACCGAGTCTCCCAAGGGATGGATGTGCAAAGGAGAAGCTCAACAAGGAAGGAAATGAGGAAGATGGCAAGACACCGGAGTTGAAGCAACTCCCAACTCACTTAAGGTATGCATTCTTGGGGGAGAAGGGACAACATCCGGTGATCATTAGCAATGCCTTGAAAAAGGATGAAGAGGAGAAGCTGTTGGGAGTTCTTAGGGAACACAAATCCGTCATTGGGTGGAAGATTTCGGACCTAAAAGGTATAAGCCCTTCCCTATGCATGCATAAAATCCTGATGGAGGATGGTTATAAGCCGGTGGTTCAACCACAAAGACGGCTAAATCCCATCATGAAAGAAGCCGTGCGTAAGGAAGTGATTAAGCTTTTAGATGCCGGAATCATCTACCCAATCTCGGATAGCAATTGGGTCAGTCCAATCCATGTGGTCCCAAAGAAAGGTGGAACAACCGTGGTGGTCAATGAAAACAATGAATTGATCCCAACAAGGACCATCACAGGGTGGAGAGTTTGTATCGACTACAGAAAACTAAATGAAGCAACAAGAAAGGATCCCTTCCCTCTCCCCTTCATTGATCAAATGCTTGAAAGGTTAGCCGGATATGAGTACTATTGCTTCTTGGATGGTTACTCTGGCTATAATCAGATTGTGGTGGATCCTCAAGACCAAGAGAAGACGACCTTCACTTGTCCCTATGGAGTCTTTGCCTACAGGAGGATGCCCTTTGGATTGTGCAACGCTCCCGCTACTTTCCAAAGGTGCATGCTCTCTATTTTCTCGGACATGGTGGAGAGATGTATTGAGGTGTTCATGGATGACTTCTCGGTCTTTGGGACCTCATTTGACAACTGCCTGAAGAGCTTGACTTTGGTGCTTAAAAGGTGCCAAGAGACTAACCTTGTGCTCAATTGGGAGAAATGCCACTTCATGGTCAAGGAAGGTATAGTCTTGGGGCACAAAATCTCCCAAAGGGGGATTGAGGTTGATAAGGCAAAGATTGAGTTGATTGAGAAGCTGCCCCCACCAACCAATGTAAAGGGGGTGAGGAGTTTTTTGGGGCATGCCGGGTTCTACCGGAGATTCGTCAAAGACTTCTCCAAAATCGCAAGGCCGCTTTGCGACCTTCTTGTGAAGGATGTATCCTTTGATTTTAATGATTCTTGTTTAAATGCCTTCACTGTTTTGAAAAATATGCTTGTCACCGCACCCATAATCACTGCACCTAATTGGAATTTGCCATTTGAAATCATGTGTGATGCTAGTGATTATGCGGTGGGGGCTGTTTTGGGGCAGAGGGTGGAAAAATTAGCTCATGTCATTTATTATGCCAGTAAAGTTTTGAATGAGGCACAAGCTAATTATTCCACCACTGAAAAAGAACTACTTGTTGTGGTGTTTGCTTTGGATAAGTTTAGATCCTACGTCGTGGGGTCTAAGATTGTTGTTTTCACTGATCATGCGGCCATAAAACACTTGATGACAAAACAAGAGGCCAAACCTAGGTTAATTCGGTGGATTCTTCTTTTGCAGGAATTTGATCTCGAGATTAAGGACAGGAAGGGATCCGACAATGGGGTGGCGGACCACTTATCTAGGTTGGTCAATCCCGACACCGAGGAGGAATTGTTAGACATCAAGGAAGAGTTTCCTGATGAAAAGCTGTTTGCACTTATTGAGAATTCTCCTCCTTGGTTCGCGGACATGGCCAACTTCAAGTCTTCAAATGTGGTTCCGCAAGGTTGGACTAATCAACAGAGGAGGAAGTTCTTCTCGGATGCAAAATATTATGTGTGGGAGGACCCCTATCTTTTCAAGCAATGCTCGGATGGGATCCTCAGGAGGTGCATTCCCCATGACCAAATCGGAAGCGTGTTGTGGCATTGTCATAGCTCGGATTACGGTGGACATTATGTGGGAAAGAAGACCGCAGAAAAGATCCTCCAAAGCGGTTTCTATTGGCCGACGCTCTTCAAGGATGCCTACACCTTTGTTGAAAACTGTGATCCTTGCCAAAGGGTTGGCAATATTTCTAAGTGGCATGAACTCCCCTTGAATTGCATGCTCGAAGTAGAGCTCTTTGATGTGTGGGGGATAGATTTCATGGGACCATTCCCACCCTCTTTCTCTTACCAATACATTTGGGTGGCTGTGGACTACGTGTCGAAATGGGTAGAGGCAATCCCAACAACCACAGATGATGCGCGGGTAGTCATGGAATTTCTGAGGCGCAACATCTTCTCGAGGTTTGGGGTCCCAAGAGTGTTGATCAGTGATGGGGGATCCCACTTCTGCAACAATCAAATGCACAAGCTTATTGAGAAGTATGGGGTCAAGCACAAAGTCTCTACTCCCTATCATCCCCAGACAAATGGGCAAGCGGAGGTATCCAACCGTGATTTGAAGCGCATTCTCGAGAAAACCGTCAACTCCTCACGGAAGGATTGGTCAAGGAAATTGGATGATGCTTTATGGGCTTATAGGACGGCCTTCAAGACTCCAATTGGAAGGTCTCCCTACAATTTGGTGTTCGGAAAGGCATGCCACCTGCCGGTGGAGTTGGAAGAGAAATCTTATTGGGCAATTCGAGAGCTCAACTTTGACTTGGCGAAGGCCGATGAGAAGAGGCTTTTGGACTTGAATGAGTTGTCAGAGATCCGCATGCAAGCTTATGAAAATGCAAGAATCTACAAGGAGCGGACTAAGGCATGGCATGACAAGCACATCTTGCCTAGAAGGTTTGAGCCCGGACAAATGGTACTTCTGTATAATTCAAGGTTGAGGCTCTTTCCTGGGAAGCTGAAATCAAGGTGGTCGGGACCATTCAAGATCCTACAAGTCTTCCCACACGGGGCAGTGGAACTAGAAGGGGCCTCTGGCAACTTCAAGGTGAACGGGCACAGGCTAAAGCATTATCATGGGGAATCGATCCCAAATGGCAAGCAAGTGCTTCTTCTGGATTAACCCTCTGGGGTGACTTGAGTCAGGCTCGGGACGTTAAACAAGCGCTACTTGGGAGGCAACCCAAGCTAGGTATCCCTCTCTTCTCCTAACTTTTGTTTTGTTTTGTTTATGTTTTTGTTTTTGTTTGTCACTCTTGAATAATTTGAGAAGATCAAGAGTTTGTGTATGAATGTCGTGTCGGTAAGCTTGTTGGATATTAATTAAATTGAGCATAGATTGATTGCATGAATTATTTTGACCATTGATGATTTCCCCCCTAGGTTCTGAAATTAGAAAATTTTATCCCCACTTAAAAATTGAAAACTGAACTTTGAGAATTTTGTTGTGATTACTTGATTTATGATAAGTTTGGGGTGAGGGGGTGCACACACTAGGAATCGTATCTCGGTCAAACAATTTGCAAAATGTCCAGGTGAGGATTTGAGCCTCCAACTTTGTTTTTGATTGTGTGAATCACTGTTAAGTTGCACTTTCCCGGATTTGCTTGAATCTCTTCATGGTTTGCATGTTTATGTGTTGCATCAAATGATTTAGGCAATTTTCTTTGAAAAACTACTTGGCCTAAAAAGAACCATCCCGAATGCATGTTCCCTAGTTAGCCACATTGAGCCTAATTAGCCTATTGTTTCTTGATGACCCTATATTACAAGCCGAAAATCTGAAAAAACCATGTTAACCCGATCTTAGGATTAGGAGAGCATGGAAGTGAGCAAGAGAAAGGTTGTGAGAAACTAAGTTTGGGGTGGCTACAAGGTGATGTGTCATATTGGGGTGAGAAAAAGAAAAATAAAGGTTGAAACCCAAGGCAAAAAATAAAAAATAAAAATAAATTGCCAAAAGAAAAGGGGCAAATCAAAAGATTAGCAAGGAAAAAGGTTGTAGTCACCCGAGGCAAAAAGAAAAATGGAAAAAGGAATTTGAGTGGAATATGTGTAAAAAAGGTTCATGCTCTCTTAGTTCTTAGGGACTTAAGCTTAGTATCCTTGAATATCCTACCCTCAGCCAGGCCCCATTACAACCTTTATAAAGACCTTCTGATGTTGCATGCATGTTTTCGTGGGAACCATTGTTGAGATGAAAATCAAATTCATGGGAAGTGATCTTGATATGTGAAATTGAGTGAAAAGATAAAAGCCTAGACAGAATTGAGCGAATGAGTGAAATTTTACATACCCTTGCGAGGAAGGCAATTGTTTGAAATAGGTGATCTTCCTTTGTGTGTGTAACTTTGATCCTCAACTTAGAGTAAAGCTTGCATGAATGATAAGTTCTCAATTGTTTAAAGTAAATGAATATGGGGATTACATTGATGTAAAAGGGGGGAATCATTGAAGAAAAACTGTTTGTTCAGATTGCATGAAATTTGTGCGAAATCGATTGATTCCCTTAAGCTTGCCAAGTCTTGAGTCCTTTTTGAGTTTTAGCTTGCTTGGGGACAAGCAAGGTTTAAGTTTGGGGTGTTTTGATAAGCCTCTGCCTTATCTAGTTTTATAACTAGTAAGACGGTGGTTTACGTGCTAAATAGTCGAGTTCAGTCTCGTTTTCACCCAAATTTAGCCTTGTTTTGTTCCTAAGTTAGACTTTGACTCGTTTTGTGTATTTTGTGTAGTTTTTAGGTTATTTTGAATAGAATTACACTTTTGTTTGCTTTTGTTGTTTCAGGTCAATAAGTGAAGCTCTGAGAGTCAAGGAAAGTCAAGAAGCAGTGGAAAAAGCACTTTTGGAGGTCTCGCCTCGCGAGTGGATGCTCGCCTCGCAAGCCTGAACATCAGATAAAGCAGCAACAGTCATCACTCTGGCTCGCCCCGCGAACAGGCTGCTCGCCTCGCGAATCATGAAGACCTGGAAGACAGAGACCATCACAGCCTAGCCGTGATGTACATCACGGCCGTGACCTAAAACCCACACAAGTCAAAGACCGTCACGACGTAGCCGTGATTCACATCACGGGCTGTAATCTGAAGGCTCGCGTCGCGAGGCACCCTTCGCGTCTCGAGGGTCTGGATTCCACAAACGTGCCAGAAACAGAAGCCGTCACGGCCTAGCCGTGATGACCATCACGGCCGTGACGCGTGGCCTCCCTATAAATAAGGCAGTGCAAAACAGATTTAGACAACTTCTTGGCATCAGAACAGATTGTAGATCTTTTAGAATCCTTATTCCGAAGCTGCGTCTCCCTTCTCTTTTCCTTTCTTAGTTTATTATGGAGATTATTGCCGATTGTTTGTGCGTCGTCACGGGCATGAGGAACTAATCCCCTCGTCCGAGGGATCAATGAAGCCGCCCATGGCGGTATAGTGTTCATGTGATGTATGTTTTTCTCCCATTCTCTCAATGAATGTTTTCCAATTCTGATTTGGTTGTGTTGATCATATGTTTTGCATGATTAACTAGTTAAACGTGTTGAGGCCGAGCGGCGATTCACGTTTTAGAACTTGGATTGGAATCACTAATTGACTAATGAGCACGACAGTGGATTTAGGAGATTAGTGCAACCTTATAGGGAACAAGAATTAATAGAATTCGAGATTAGGATTATGAGACCTAGTAGCGGGACATGACAGTGGGGGAATATGCGGCAATGTTTGAGTCCCTTGCCAAATATTTTCGCTTTCTCCAGAACAACCCCGATGAGGAATGGAAATGCGAAAGGTTCGACGACGGTCTTCGCTTCGAGATCAAGGAATCTGTGATGTCATTGGAAATCCGGAATTTCCAAGCCTTAGTAGAGAAGTGTAGAAAAGTGGAACTAATGAGGAAGGAAAGAGGCAATAGAGAAACTGTTGCAGGACCCACTCGTTCCAAAGACCAATATCAAGATCAGAATCAGAAAGGGAAGCAACATCGGAGGGAACCTTATTTCCGTCCACAAGGGAATGACCTGAATCAACGACAGCATCGTTCTGATAATTCTGAATCGGTAAGTGGAGGTCAACAGAACCAAAACCGAGACCAAGTTAGGAGATGTTACAAGTGTGGAGACCCAGACCACATGGCTAATGTTTGCCCACGCAAAGGAGTGAAGTGTTTCAATTGTGGAAAATTAGGACACTTTTCAAGGGATTGTAATGCACCGAGGTTTGAAAAGCCTGTCAACACCTTAGGAACTGATAGACCCACGGAAAAGGGAAGAGTTTACCCCATGGCTGGCGCTGGAGCTTCACAATCTGATGATCTTTTACGACAGAAGTAGTGTGCAATTTCAAGGTCTTATGGCAGTGATCTATATTTCTAAGTTGTAATAGGATTCTAAGTATAATCGCGTTTTGACGCCCTTGAGTATTTGACTCTCTAGGGTCTCCTATGTTACTAGTCTTTCCAATGAATGTGTGTTTCTTATGACTTTGGGAATAAAAGTCTCCTTAAGAAATTTATTCAAGTTCCCTTCTCTTTTGATTGTTGTGGTCAGTTTAGACTTTGGATCCAATCTTTCTTTTCCTAGAGTTATGAATTGCCTTGTTGTTGCACCGGGTGGGTATGTTTATAAAAGAAGTTTCTCGATGACATGATGGAAGAGGCTATGACACACTCCAAAAGTATAATCATCACACTTTTCAATTTATAATACTATTCTAATCCAAAAAGTTATTTATCTCTCTTCTTCCATCTAATCAAGCATTAAACCACTAAGCTTCCTCAAGAAGCCCTCCCTCTCTTCTCCCTTGGCCGTGGACTTCCTCCCCTCCTCTATATATATCCATCTCATTTTCACTTCATCATCTTCCTTCTTCAAACTCCATTGAAGTTTCATCTTCTTCCTTTCTTTTAAAAGTTCAAGTTGTTAAAGCTTTAGTTTTTATTCATCTTTTCTACTTGAGTTCTTCATTAAAGTTCTTCCTTATACTAAGGTCAATGCTCTCATATGAATCTTTTTGCAAGTTTCATCTTTTATTTCTTTGTTTACTTTATGTATTCTTTATAGGCTTTAAACTTCTAAAATCTCTTTAAAATGGTAGAAAACTCCTTTTGAGTTGAAACCACTTTCTATAGTCTTGTATTAACTTATATTTTCACATACTAAGAGGTTGTGTAAAACAAAAATCTCTACCTATCTCTTCCAATGAAGGCTGAATGCTTGCATTTGTGACCTAGGAGGATTTTGTTTCAACTTTTGGAATATGATCATGTGTTTGAGTTTCTAACTATCCATTGATCATAAATCTATAAATCTTGGAAGGTTTGATAGCTTGTTCCTATGATAGCCGAAAATATGAATAAGTAGGCCTAAGATACTATGTTTCAACTTTCCAAGTATGATCATGGATTTAGAACTCTTAATACCTTGTGATTCTAAACCTAAGAGTTATTGTTAAACAAAGAATATTTTCTTCATCATCCTATGATGGCCGAAACTTAGAGTTTAGGTGCTAGGATGTTTGAGTTTTTATTTTTCCAAAATGATCATGGACTTGAGCTCCATAAGATATTTGGATGCTAAGTCTAAGAGATTGGAGAGTTTAAGGATTTCTAACTTGTTTATTCTATGTTATTAAAGCTAGGATGTATTACTTTCATTTTTCCAAGATGATCATGGACTTGAGCTCCATAAGATATTAGGATGCTATGTCTAAGAGATTGGAATGTTTAAGTTTCCATTGTTTTCCAAAATGATCATGGACTTGAGCTCCATAAGATATTTGGATGCTAAGTCTAAGAGATTGGAAAGTTTAAAGATTTCTAGCCTACAAATCCTATGAAGACCGAACCTAGAAGGTTATGGACCTAGGATACTTTGTACTTATTTTTCCAAAATGATCATGGTTTTGAGCTCCTTAATACATATGGATGCTAAACCTAAGAGATTGGAAAGTTTAGTGAATGCTAGCCTATTTTACTAGCCTTGGCCGAATACCCTAAGTTTATAACTTAGTGGGATTTAATTCAACTTTGTTAAATGATCATTGTTTATGAACTCCTAACACTTAAGGATCATAAATCCATGAGTTGTATAATTTTCGGGAATCTCTAACCCTAAGAACTAGTATTGGCCGAACCTATACCTTGTGGTTTAGTGTTCTTGTTTGATTTTAACTTGTGATTTTGTGTCCATCACCTTAGACTTCCATCGCCGAGGAAACAAGGACGTTCGTGGTATACCACTCCAAGCATCTAATCTCCAATTACCTTCACGGAAGGTAAGAGGGCATTGCCTAGGGGTATTCAATGACTATATGCATGTGTGTATGTGTTTACTAGAGTGACTTGAATATTATCATGATATGGAGCAAATACTTGAATGACTTGTTTACTTGAACTATTGTGATTATTACTTGAAGTTGATTATTACTTGCCTTAAAGTATTATGAGTTGTATATATGTGATGAACTGTCGTTAACTGTGATATTATTGTTAAGAATATATTACTGTTGATTGAAGTTTGAGAAGTCGGACTTGAGTCTGTGCTCAATGATTATAAGGATTAAAAGCCTTAATAAGCCTTGAATAAAACTTTGAAAGTATTGGTTTCATTTATAAAAGTTCCTTGTTTAAAACGCTTACATTTTTTTTATAAACAAAATGGCATGCAAGAGCATCACTGTATTGCAAGACATCCTAACTATGTTGGCACCCCAAGCAATACCCAACATATGCAGCACACCATAAATTTATTAAAAAAGAAGAAAATAATACAAAAAAGCATGGGGGCATGAACCTAACCCATGACGATAAATTATTTGAACCTGTAATTAGGCATACCATACCTATTACGAAAAAAATCTTCCCTAATGAAATTAGGAATTAAATCCCACCATAAATAACCTTGAATAGTAGTACCATGATAAGCAAGCTTATCAGCACAAGTGTTACCTTCCCGATATATATGAGTGCAAACAAAATTCATTCCATTCCTAAGATTCATGCAATTTTCCCACCTGTTTCTAAGTTTCAATGGAACCAAATTTGGGGACTTAAAAGCCTTAGTAACCAGTACTGAGCCACATTCTAGCCAAAGATTTTTCCATCCCTTTTCAAAAGCAAGTTCTATGGCTATCATGGCTCCCAAAAGTTCAGCTTGAAGAGCATAGTTAATTCCAACGTTAACTGGAAAACAACCCAAGATCTATAATCTCTGAAAATTCCCCCACAAGCAGTTGGTCCAGGCGCTCCTTTAGTTGTACCATCAGTATTACATTTAACCCAATGACAAGGAGGAGGAAGCTAGATTACCTCCTTAATATTTGGAGCACACTTCAGGTGACAATTGATGGACAAGTTCTTCAAAATTCTGAATTCTTCCATGCTAGAATGCATATGTCCCTTACTTAAATTCCCAGTCAAAGTGACATTAGCAGCCACAAGATTAATCGCAGCCTGCACTGTAACAAATTTGTTCTCATATCTTGCTCTGTTTTGACAAGACCAAATCACCAAGACAATGTTAATAATGGCAGCAACAATTGTATCGTGAAGCTGAGTGCTCCAATTAATGTTGCATAATGAAAGAACATCAAGCATGGAGGAGTGGCTAATGCTGAGATTAGTCATAAAGCCTAGCCAGTTCCACAGATGCGTAGCAAATTCACAGCCAAAGAAAATGAGAGTGAGATTCTTGTTTTGAAAAGAAATGTTGAAGTGTTTTTAAGCCAATAGAAACTACCTTTTTATGATCCAAAGTTTGTACGAGAGAAAACCTTTTTCGAACTATGCGTTTTATGAAGGAAAAACCCCTTTGAAAATATTTGATTTTATTCCGTCAAGGATTTCAAAAGCAAACGAATTTCCTAATTGTTTTATAAAAGGATTTGTAAAGGAAAATATTTTCTCCTAAATGATTTAGAAACGTTCTGGTTACTTGGATAAGTGACCGAGGTTTTGTTTTGGTTTTTGATTTTCATTGAGCGAAAAGTAAGCACATATGAAAGAGAATCTAGTTCGTGAGACCTCGCCTCTAGCATTCAGTTTTATGCACGTGATCTGGGATCCGTGTCAAGAATTATGGACCAAGGGTCCTAATCGTGATATTATGGGCTACGAGTCCTAATCTTGGAATTGAGGACTGTGTGTCCTAATTTTGTTGTTATGGGCTAGGAGTCCTTATCATGTTCAAATAAAACATGGATAAAATTATAATTGTTTCTATGACGACAACCTTGGACTACGACATCGGTCTAAGGTGTTGTGATTGAGCACTCGTACTGCGCGTCCTGTGTTATTGATTTTCAAGTGATGGAAATTGTGAATAGTAGTTAGCTTTGAGCTTCGACAACGGAAAAGAGTGAACACAAAGAAAAGTCTCGATAATGAAAAGTCTTTTATTCATATGCATTTCCCCTTAGAAGACGTGCTTGAGTTATCGAATACCCGCTTAAGATGTGGTATTCGATGATGTATACATCTGAATGGCCATTGATAAGGGATTCGTGATGATGTTGATCTGGGTGCATGAGATGACGGAGACAACTTGCCAATTCGGCATACGAGCTTGATCAACTTTTTCTTTCTTAATGATAAAACAGTGATGATATCTCAGGAGATTAAGTTTAGAGCCTGATGATTGAAGTGTCATGCATTATCTTTATAAAATTGATTGATTCGGGTATGAGACCCACTGAAATAATACTTGTTGTTTACCCATGCATAATATTTTAAATGTTAATATGCCAATGTGTTGTATGTATCATGTATATGGTTGTTGTATGATATATCCATTTGCCGGTGTCTCACTCTTACAGTTATATCAGGTCTCTTCGGGTTTTGTTGTAGTACCTTGGTACTCTAGTACCGATGTATGATGGATTTCAGAGTTATCCTTAAAGAAAAATTTTATACCCCAATTTTCTGACTTAAAAGAAAATAATTTTCAGGAAGCAACCAGCAAATTATCTTTTAATTTACTTCCGCATGTGTTACGTAGTCATACCCAGGGTGTGTTACACCTTGTCTCCCCTTCTCTTTTGTTTAGTTGAGGATGTTCTAAGTAGAGGTATTAATTTCTTGGTTGAGTCTGGTCTGTTGCAGCCTATGGTTGGCTCTAGATTTTCAGCTTTCCCTAGCCATTGTATGTATGTTGATGATATTTTTGTGTTTTGTAAGGGTTCTAAAAGAAATCTAAGAACTCTTAAGAAGCTTCTTAATGAATATGCTAATAATTCTGGTCAGCATCTTAGCCTAGACAAGTGTAAGTTCTACCCAGGTTCTATGAGCAGTAGGAGAATTGCTGAAACCTTTAGGCTGTTCAGTTTTGGAGCTGGCAAGCTTCCTTTTACATACCTAGGTGTGCCTCTATTCCAAGGCAAACCAAAAGTGTGTCACTTACAGCAAATAGCTGATAGGATTAAACTCAAATTAGGACATTGGAAGGGTCCTACTCTTTCTATAATGGGAAGAGTCATGTTGGTCAAATCTATAATTCATGGGATGTTGTTATACAGTTTCTAAATTTACTCTTGGCCTATTTCTCTCCTAAAAACTTTGGATAGATGGGTAGAAATTTTATATGGTCGGGGGACATTCTAAATAGGAAATTGGTTTCTGTTTCATGGTCCAAGTTATGCTCAAATAAGGAGTTAGGAGGTATTGGTATAAAATCTCTAAGGGCCATAAATGAAGCTTCTCTTTTAAAGCTAAGTTGGGAAATGGTTTCTTCTAATCAAGATTGGGCTGTTATTCTTAGATCTAAGTATCTAAGACATAACTCTCCTAATTTATATCATGTGAAATCTTCTATATGGTCTGCTATCAAACTGTTTTATAGTGCTGTTAAATCTAATACCTGCTAGATGGTTGGTGATGGTTCTAGCATCAGCCTTTGGAAAGATTACTTGCTTCCAGAATGTACAGAATCCTTGGCTGAATTTCTTAATATCCCTGGTGATGCTTTCCCTTTTTTGAAAGCATCTGTTAAAGATATAATATATAATAATGAATGGTGCTTTTCAGAACAATTTGTTCAGGTTTGCTCTCATATTATCCCTAAAACTAATAGGATTCAGATTCCAAAAATTGCCACAACTGATACTCTTGTTTGGAAGAATTCGGTTAATGGCACTTTATATTTTAAAGAAGCATATGAGTTGATTTGTAGTTTCCATAATGCTCAGAAGGTTCGTTGGGGAAATTTAATTTGGGATCCTTATATCCCTCAATCTAGGTCTTTTTTATTTTGGAGGTTATTGCACAACAGGGTAGCTACTGATGAGAACTTGAAATCTAGAGGTTGCATTGTTGTTTCGGTTTGCTGTCTATATGGGAAGGCTGAGGAGTCTTCTGTGCATTTGTTTTTGCAGTGTAGTTATGCATCTTCTTTTAATTCCATACTCTACACTTGTAATGGCAACTGGAGTTCTCAAGTAAAGCATATGATTTTGTCTGATGTTATTCATGTCATATGGTTTATTTGGTTTGCTAGAAATCAAGCTAGGTTTCATAACAAATATGTTGATGCCAAATCTGCTATTTCCATGATCAAAGTTGCGGTTAATATGCCAGGAAATTGTACTTCTGGTACAATGTCTTCTTCTATTGATGAGTTTTGTTTTGTTAAGGCTTTTAATGTGCAAATTCATCCTCCTAAAGCTCAGAAGATCATTGAAGTAATCTGGCAGCCACCCCTTAGTGGCTGGTTTAAGTGTAATGTAGATGGAGCTGCTACTCAAGAACATGCCGCTTGTGGAGGCATCTTTTGTGATAGCAGAGGTGCTGTTTTAGGGTGCTTCTCTGAGTACATTGGTGCTGCCTCTTCCATGGAAGCTGAGTTATGTGGTGCTATGTTTTCAATTGAAATTGCTTATCATCAAAATTGGCTATGCATTTGGCTAGAAACTGACTCCAAGCTGGTTGTGCAAGCTTTCACAAATGAGGATATTGTTCCTTGGAAACTTAAGTCAAGATGGCTGAATTGTAAACTTTTATGTTGTAAAATGAAGTTTATTTTCTCTCATGTATATAGAGAAGGCAACTCTTGTACCGATGGCCTAGCTAATTATGGTTTATCACATAGTTACTTTATTTGGTGGGATCTTGTTCCTCCTTTTATTGTAGACCATTTCTATAGGAATAGGTTCTTTTTACCTAGTTATAGGTTTTGTTAATTCATGGGTTTTGGCTTTTATGTCCCCCCACGCCTTGTTTCTTTTCTTTTCTTCTTTTTTGAATAAAATTCTAAGGGTGCTGCAAATGAAGGATGGGGCTAGGGGTGCACACATAGTTGGGATGTCTAGTCTCATAGTGATGCTTTAGCACTCTTTTGCCAAAAAAAAAAAAATCCACAATCTAGTCTATCCAGTGATGTAATTAAAAAAATTTTGTCAATTGATGCTTATTACTTGTCATCCGAGTATGTGCATGGTTGAAGTTTTGATGCCATTCTTAGTTGTATATATTGTACAAGTTTGAAGTTCAACCATATGGTTTCTTCTGTTAATGCAGAATTATATGATCTTTCATTCTTGAGGTTAAAATTATAAGGAAGGGTTTCTTCTTTGACAAGCTAGAAAAGCATCTGTGAGTGGAAATAGAAAACAGATAAGGTTCTGTTATATGGAACCTCGGCCTATCAGTTATCAGATGAGGCATTTGTATGAGTATGATATCAACAATCATGATAACATAGCATTATATAAACTGGAATTAAAACTTAGGGAAAAAAAGAAAAGTACTAAAGTGAAAGTAACAAAGGAATCTCTTGCAGATTTACACAACAAGATGGGAAATCTAACTGTTGTTGTTCCAGCAGATGAAGGACATCTTGTCAAGAGAAAAAAAAAAGGCCAACAATGGGAGTGATTTTGCCAAATGACTAACTAAAATGTACATGTCACATCCTAAACTGGCATAATTTTTGCGTCTGATCAACACGAGTCGATAAAAGGTGCAGTGACCATGAATGACAACCTTCAACTCCTATATGTTTATTGCATTAAATATATTGTCGAAAAAAATTTAATTTTTTTTAACAAGGACAGGTGTAAATAGGTTAACATGGGTACGTACAACATTTATAAAGAAACAAATTTCATAATTCTATATATTAAGATTGTTATTACATAATTACGAGCATATTCATTGATGTATTGCATTAACTCTCCTTATTTTTGGAATTTGTTATAATCACTATATAGGATTGGAATTTGAACATCCTCATTTCATATTAAAGTAATAATTTCATAATATTTATTTAATATTTCACTCTCCTGAATTCTGTTAATTATCTTTCAAATAATCTTTTATAGTTGGATACACCTCAAGATTTATTTGATATCCTCCTAATAAATCCTAATAATTTCTCAAACATTAATGTGTTAAATACTTCTTAACCTTTCAATATACCCAACAACATAAAAAACTGCTAATTTAATTATGGTGGTTTTTATTTTATGTATTTGTGGCAGATTTTGACCTCTTCAAATAGGATTGAGGCGGTTTTCAAAACCACCACAGCTTAGGTCGTTTGAGGAACCCCTGATATCTTATTTATATAAGGGCGATCAATTTAAGGCAGTTGATAACCTCCACAATTTGCCGCGATTGTTTAATGGATGTTTAAAACCTCCTCAATTTGTTTGTTATTTTGTGGGAGGTTTAAGCCTCCTCTATGTGCGGCTGATATACTGTGGCGGTTAAAACCCCCTCTATCATTATTTGTGATTGAGGAAGTCGACCTCCCTTAGTTGTGATGATTTGATTATTTTAAATTGAGGTTTTTGACCTCTCTTAATTTTGATAATTTGTTGTCTTACTAATAAAAATAGGCAATTTTTGCCTCAAATGTTTTTGTTTGTAAACGTCTCGCATCTTCATAATTTGTGGCAAGTAAAAAATATTCGATATATTTTACCAAAATACTCACATAGTTTTCTTAAAATTATAACCATAATGACATAAGTATGGTTCAAACATTTGTAGTTCAAATGTCAATAGTAACTTATAGAATACAACTTGAGTTAGGGATTTAGGTCTGTGTGGCAAAAAGAACAAGTTTTCGTGGTTAGATATTTGAGATTATGAATTTCTTATTCTCTAAAGGGCAAGTAATGATTAATTAGTGCTGGGAGAATATTTTAACTTAAAATCTGAAGACGTTCTGCAACCCACAAAATAAAAATAAAACAACCATTGTTTACTCAATTTCGGACAATTTGTAGAAAGACTAATAATTATTCAAATTTATGCTAATTTGAGGCGGTTTTTATAGCCCCTCAAATTAACCTCCGCAAAATGATTTTTTGTAGTGTAAATATTGTTATTTATTTTACTTGAAACTTTTCAATTAAAGGTAATAATTGAAAGAATATAAAACTATTCTTCATGTTTTATTTAGAATTTACTATTTTAAGTAATAAGTAATTAAGAAAATGCGTGGTAACTCTCGAGGGAGTTATGCAATATCCTTTAAAAAAATCCTTCTTACATCCTCATATAATCACTTTAAGTAGAAAGCCTTAAATAAAAAATTTAAATATATTTTAGAATCTTGAAAACTTAAAAAGGTTTATTCTATATATTTTTATAATTTAAAGAAGAAAGCATTAAATATATATTAATACTTTTCAAGTTATTAAGATAAGATCCGCATATTATATATATATATATATATATATATATATATATATATATATATATATATATATATATATATATATATATATATGCATTAAATAATTTTTGTTTTTTAAAAAAACTGCATTTTTAAATTAAATACTTGATGTTTTAAGTAATAGTTTAAAAATGATTTGTTTATAAATAATTTAAATTGAAATCTAAATATATTTAATATTTAAAAACATAAAATAATTTAAGGCATTCTCCTTTAAATTAAATAAATGGTATGATTATATAAGGAGGAGTATTAATCAGCATATAAAATTATTCTTTCTTAGCATGATACCCTTCAAGATTTATCTTATATCCTTATATTTAATTTACCAAATTACTTGATTAAAAAATTATATATTTTTTGTTTCCAACTGTAAATATATATATAGTTTTTTTAATGATTTTTTTGTTTTGTCTTTGATCGCGCATCCCCACAAGCAAATCCGTGGAGTAACCCTCAGACCGAGATACATAGTGATTTGGTAAAGACCTCCCAAAAGTGGAAATTTATGGGCCTGTTTGCTTTATTTCTAGTTTTCTTTGTTTCTAGTTTCCTGTTTTCATTTCATGTTTTCAGAAATAATTTATAAACTACCACCTTATTTCATTCTGTTTCCTGTTTTGAGAAATTTGTATCGAAAACACTGAAAACAACTTTAATCTGTTTTCACTTTTAACTGTACAAATCTTTGAAAACATGAAAGAGAATGAAAACAAGGTGGCAGTTTTGTAATTATTTTTGAAAATAGGAAATGAAAACAGAACTCTGGAAACAAAACCAAATGACCCTAAGAATTCGAATATCTCACATTGCAAATAAAGTTTGCTTGGAAATATAGTCCACTTTCAAAGCAGCCAACTACTTCAAAATTTATTCAACTACTGCAAATAAAGATTGTGAATTTTGGAGGATTTGTTACGGCAACATAACATCAGTTTAATTATCTTAGGAGGATAAGATTGCATTAATTTTTTGAAAGGGACCTTCCCACATGAAGTATTTAAGTGAAACTATTTCCCCAAGCTATTGCAAAAAAAATTCAATCTAGTAGACACTATGTCACCACCAATAGGTTTAAGTGTTAGACCAAATCCAAGGTGACCTGGCCATGGTTGATAATGAAGTGACGGAACTTGGGGTGATAACCAGCCTCCTTCTTGTATTTTTTAGGCATATTGTTGCTGTCAATAGCCTCAAGGAGAAGTCTGGCTATCATACAATGTTTAGTCACTTCTTATCAACCTAGTCCACGTCCTCTCTCTCTCTCTCTCTTTCTCACACACACACCAAAAGACTTAGACTTGTAGAACATATCTTGCTGCCCAGAGCTATTTGAACTATGGAAAATCAGGGTTTTAAATTATGGATTGCATCACATGATGAGGCCATAACATCTTGGCAGCGGCACCCGCCACAAACGCATCGGGCCGTGATTGCGGACCGCATCGGACCGCAAGGCAACCGTGATTGTAACTGCAATTTAAAAACTTAATTATAATATTTTAGACTTATAGATAATATCATTAAACTAAGTCATGCTATTGTGCATATGTATTGTTCGTTCATGAATTGGCATCTGGTGCCTCTTATTGTGTTGATGCTCTTTAGGAGATTGTGATATATGGTTGAATTGATATTAAGTTCCTCTAGAGTCAATATTTTATGCATGAAGTCTTTACCATGTCTTATGTGTCTTACCGTTTGATTTATTGAATCTTGGATATTTTACCCATAGTCTAGTCTAACCAGTGATGTAATTAAAAAAAATTGGTCTATTGATGCATATTACTTTTCATATGAGTATGTGCATGGTTGAAGTTTTGATGCCATTCTTAGTTGTATATATTGTACAAGTTTGAAGTTCAACCATATAGTTTCTTCTGTTAATGCAGAGTTATTTGATCTTTCATTCTTGAGGTTAAAATTATAAGGAAGGGGCTCTTCTTTAACAAGCTAGAAAAGCATTTGTGAGTGGAAATAGAAAACATATAAGGTTCTATTATATGGAACCTCGGCCTATCGGTTATCAGATGAGGCATTTGTATGAGTATGATATCATCAATCATGATAGCATAGCATTATATAAACTGGAATTAAAACTTGTGGATAAAAAGAAAAGTACTATAGTAAAAGTAACAAAAGAATCTCTTGCTGATTTACAAAACAAGATGGGAAATCTAACTGTTGGTATTCCAGCAGATGAAGGACATCTTGTCAAGAGAAAAAAAAGGTCAACAATGGGAGTGATTTTGCCAAATGACTAACTAAAATGTACATGTCACATCCTAAACTGGCATAATTTTTGCGTCCGATCAACATGTGTCGATAAAAAGTGCAGTGGCATGGATGACAGCCTTCAACTCCGATATGTTTATTGCATTAAATATGTTGTCGAAATTTTTTTAATTTTTTTTAACAAGGACAGGTGTAAATAGGATAACACGGGTACGGACAACATTTATAAAAAAACAAATTTCACAATTCTATATATAAAGATTGTTATTACATAAATACGAGCATATTCATTAATGTATTGCATTAACTCTCCTTATTTTTGGAATTTGTGATAATCACTATATAGGATTGGAATTTGAACATCCTCATTTCATATTGAAGTAATAATTTAATAATATTTATTTAATATTTCACTCTCCTGAATTTTGTTAATTATCTTTCAAATAATCTTTTATAGTTGGATACACCTCAAGATTTATTTGATATCCTCCTAATAAATCCTAATAATTTCTCAAACATTAATGTGTAAAATACTTCTTAACCTTTCAATATACTCAACAACATAAAAAACTGCTAATTTAATTATGGTGGTTTTTGACCTCTTCAAATAGGATTGAGGCGGTTTCCAAAACCACCACAGCTTAGGTCGGCACAAGTATTTTGCAGTTGTTGACGAACCCCTGATATCTTATTTATATAGGGGCGGCCAATTTAAGGAAGTTGATATCCTCCACAATTTGCCGCGATTGATTAATTGATGTTTAAAACCTCCTCAATTTGTTTGTTATTTTGTGTGAGGTTTAAGCCTCCTCTCTGTGCGGCTGATATACTGTTGCGGTTAAAAACCCATCTATCATTATTTGTGATTGAGAAAGTCGACCTCCCTTTGTTGTGATGATTTGATTATTTTAAATTGAGGTTTTTGACCTCTCTTAATTATGATAGTTTGTTGTCTTACTAATAAAAATAGGCAATTTTTGCCTCAAATGTTTTTGTTTGTAAACGTCTCGCATCTTCATAATTTGTGGCAAGTAAAAAATATTTGATATATTTTGCCAAAATACTCACACAGTTTTCTTAAAAATATAACCATAATGACATAAGTATGGTTCAAACATTTGTAGTTCAAATGTCAATAGTAACTTATAGAATACAACTTGAGCTAGGGATTTAGGTCTGTATAGCAAAAAGAACAGGTTTTCGCAGTTAGATATTTGAGATTATTAATTTCTTATTCTCTAAAGAGCAAGTAATGATTAATTAGTGCTGGGAGAATATTTTAACTTAAAATCTGAAGAGGTTCTACACCCCACAAAATAAAAATAAAACCGCCATTGTTTACTCAATTTCGGAAAATTTGTAGAAAGTCTAATAATTACTCAAATTCATGCTAATTTGACGCGGTTTTTATAACCCCTCAAAATAACCTCCGCAAAATGATTTTTTGTAGTGTAAATATTTTTATTTATTTCACTTGAAACTTTCCAATTAAAGGTAATAATTGAAAGAATATAAAACTATTCGTTATGATTTATTTAGAATTTTCTATTTTAAGTAATAAGTAATTAGGAAAATGTGTGGTAACCGTCGAGGGAGTTATGCAATATCCTTTTAAAAAATTCTTCTTACATCCTCATATAATCAGTTTAAGTAGAAAGCCTCAAATAAAAAATTTAAATATATTTTAGTATCTTGAAAACTTAAAAAGGTTTATTCTATATATTTTTATAATTTAACGAAAAAAGCATTAAATATATATTAATACTTGATGTTTTAAGTAATAGTTTAAAAATGATTTGTTTATAAATAATTTAAATTGAAAAGTAAATATATTTAATATTTAAAAACATGAAATAATTTAAGGCATTCTCCTTTAAATTAAATAAATGGTATGATTATATAAGGAGGAGTATTAATCAGCATATAAAATTATTCTTTCTTAGCATGATACCCTTCAAGATTTATTTTATATCCTTATTTTTAATTTACCAAATTACTTGATTAAAATATTATATATTTTTTATGTTTCCAAACATAAATGTATATTGTTTTTTTTAATGATTTTTTTTGTTTTGTCTTTGATCACGCATCCCCACAAGCAAATCCGCGGAGTAACCCTCAGACCGAGATACATAGTGACTTGGTAAAGACCTCCCAAAAGTGGAAATTTATGGGCCTGTTTGCTTTATTTCTAGTTTTCTTTGTTTCTAGTTTCCTGTTTTCATTTCATGTTTTCAGAAATAATTTCAAAACTACCACCATATTTTCATTCTGTTTCCTGTTTTGAGAAAATTGTATCGAAAACACTGAAAAAAACTTTAATCTGTTTTCACTTTTAACTGTACAAATCTTTGAAAAAATGAAAGAGAATAAAAACAAGGTGGCAGTTTTGTAAGTTTTTTTAAAAACAGGAAATGAAAACAGTACTCTGGAAACAAAACCAAATGACCCTAAGAATTCGAACATCTCACATTGCAAATAAAGTTTGCTTGGAAATATAGTCCACTTCCAAAGCTGCCAACTACTTCAAAATTTATTCAACTACTGCAAATAAAGATTGTGAATTTTGGAGGATTTGTTATGACAACATAACATCACTTCAATTATCTTAGGAGGATAAGATTGCATTAATTTTTTGAAAGGGACCTTCCCACATGAAGTATTTAAGTGAAACTATTTCCCCAAGCTATTGCAAAAAAAATTCAATCTAGTAGACACTACGTCACCACCAATAGGATTACGTGCTAGACCAAATCCAAGGCGACCTGGCCATGGTTGATAATGAAGTGACGGAACTTGGGGTGATAACCCGCCTCCTTCTTGTATTTTTTAGGCATATTGTTGCTGCCAATAGCCTCAAGTAGAAGTCTGGCTATCATACAATGTTTCGTCACTTCTTATCAACCTAGTCCACATCCTCTCCCTCTCTCTTTCTCACACACACACCAAAAGACTTAGTCTTGTAGAATATATCTTGCTGCCCAGAGCTATTTGAACTATGGATAATCAGTGTTTTAAATTATGGATTGCATCACATGATGAGGCCGTAACATCTTGGTAGCGGCACCCGCCGCAAACGTAACGGGCCGTGATTGCGGACCTCATCGGACCGCAAGGCAACCGTGATTGCAACTGCAATTTAAAACCTTAATTATAATATTTTAGACTTATAGATAATATCATTAAACTAAGTCATGCTATTGTGCATATATATTGTTTGTTCATGAATTGGCATCTGGTGCCTCTTATTGTGTTGATGCTCTTTAGGAGATTGTGATATATGGTTGAATTGATATTAAGTTCCTCTAGAGTCTATATATATATATATATATATATATATATATATATATATATATATATATATATATATATATTTATATTTAAGCAAAAGGCGTGCAAAAGCATCACTGTAGTGGAAATCTTCCCAACTAGGTTGGCACCAAAACCACTACCAATCATCTGCAGCACCCCAGAATATTATTAAAAAAATTGAAAGAAATACAAGGAAGCATGGGGGGACATAGAACCTTACCCATGAAAAGAGTAGAGATTACTTGAATCTAAAATTAGGCAGACCCCACCTATTACAGAAGAAGTCATGCCTAATAAAACTTGGAATCAGGTTCCACCAAGTGAAGCATTTTGAACTGACTCCAAAATTGGCTAGCTTATCAGCACAATGAGTAGCCTCTCTAAAAACATGAGAAATCAAAAAAGTAAAATTGGAAGCCAAAGCAATACAATTTCTCCATTTAGTTCTAATTTTCCAAGGAACTATATCCGGATTCGAGTAAGCAAGAACCACTAGAGAGGAGTCACATTCCAACCATAGTCTAGACCAACCCCTCTCAAAAGCTACCTGAATTGCTGTCATGGCAGCAAGAAACTCAGCAGAGAAAGAATCCTGAGTCCCATAGAACTCAGCACAGCAGCCAAGAGTAGCTCCACTACTGTCCCTAAAAATTGCACCACCACCTGCTTGACCCAGAGAGCCTTTAGAAGCACCATCAGTGTTTACTTTGATCCAACCAGGGAGAGGAGGAGTCCAAACAACTTGGATAATTTTAGGAGAGATACCCGGATGGCCCTTAATCCCCAGCAACTCCAAAATTCTCAATTCCTCAGCAGAAGAGAACATTTTGTTGGTAGACACATTACCGGATAGAGAAATGGAAGCTTTGAGTATGCTAGTAGCAGCCCTCACTGAGATTGTTTTATCTTCGAACTTTAGTTTATTTCTTGAGAACCAGATGATCCAAAAAGAGTTAACAATAGCTGCAGTTAGAATGTCTTTCATTTGCAGGCTCCAATGCTTATGGAAGAGGGAGAGAATAGAGGAGACAGAGGAAGTGTCCACCTGCAAGTCAAAGATTGAGCCAATCCACTGCCAAATTTGCTTTGCAAAGGGACAAGCTAAGAAGAGATGGTCTGCACTCTCTGCTGCAGAAAAGCAAAGACTGCAGATTGAAACAGTGCAGCAACCCCTCTTTTGAAGCTGATCTTCAGTAGGTAACTTATTGTGAATAAGCCTCCAAGTAACAAAAGACTTAGAGGGGGGAATTTCCCTATTCCAAATCAGTTTAGACCAGTCACAAATGGAATGCCTAAGGTCTAAGAAATGAAAAGCTTCTTTGAAAGGTAAGTCACCCGAGGTTGAGTGCTGCCAAATGAGGGTGTCTACTACAGGGAAAACTGGAATGTCCAAGTGGGGCAGCTCCTGACCAAAAATTGGGAGGTTAGCCATCAGAGATGAAGGGATATTCCAGCTGCCATCCCTGATAAAGTCAGCAACCTTGGCTTTCAGTCTATGCTGTAAGTTGTGAGGAACTTGAAGCAGATCAACCAAAGGCATTGAGAGCCATTTGTCAGTCCAAAAATTAATTGAGGATCCATCTCCAATCTGCCAAACTGAATTGTTAAAAACAGACTGCATATGAGTTTTAATACCTGGCCATAAGGAAGACTTGACATAGGTGGGGACAGGCTTGCAGTGTTGAGAGAACCTGTTCCTAAGAAATGTAGCCCATTCAGCACAAGAGGAAACCATTTCAAAAGATAATTTCAGAAGAGCAGCATCATTAAGAGCTAACAAGGACTTAATGCCCAGCCCTCCTTCCTGAACAGGCCTGCAAAGTTTCTTCCAAGCAACTGTGCAGATTTTCTTGACATTAGGATCTCCAGACCAAATAAAATTCCTAATGGATTTGTCTAAATCCTTAAGAACTGAAGAGGGCCAACAGTAGACATGAAAGCTATGAAGCATCATACTATTGATCACAGACTTGACAAGTTCCACCCTGCCCATGATGGAAAGAAGGCTACCTTTCCATGAGGCAAGTTTGGAGGTGATTCTATCTGCTAAAGGCTGCAAGTGAATCCTTCTTGGCTTGCCCTTGAAAATTGGAAGACCAAGATAGTTGAAAGGAAAGGATCCAGCAGAAAATCCAAGTATATCAGCCACTTTGGATGACTTGTTGGAGGAACTACTACCCGAATAGAATTTGCACTTATTGAGGCTAAGCTTTTGGCCTGAAGCAGCTCCATATTCAGCAAAGAGGTTCATCAGGGCTTCAAGACCCCTCTTGTTACCCTTACAGAGGACTAGTACATCATCTGCATACAAAACATGGCTAGGAGAGGCAAGGTTCCTAGGACCAGATATAGTTTGTAACACTCCAGAACTGACAAGGGCAGATATCCCTCTACTCAAGGCATCCTCAGCTAGACAGAAAAGCAAAGGTGAAAGAGGGTCACCTTGCCTAACACCTCTTTTACAGGCAAAAAATCCTTCTGGTTTTCCATTGATCAGGAAGGATAGCTTAGCAGAATGAAGGATTGTTTTGATCCAGTTGCAGAAAGTAAGATTAAAACCAAAAGCTTTCAAAACAGAAATAAGAAAGTTCCAGTCCAATGTGTCAAAAGCTTTTTTGATGTCAAGCTTTAGGGCCAGATTCCCACCATAGGCCTTATAGTCCAACAAATTACAAGCTTCTGAAGCAATACAAATGCACTCCTTGATATTTCTGCCTTTGACAAAGCCTCTTTGCTGAGGAGAAATGATTCTAGCTGCAATATTTGCTAGTCTGTCAGCTAACACCTTTGTAATGATTTTCAGTTGAAAATTGGCTAAAGCAATAGGTCTATAGTCTTCAATTCTGGCCGCATTTGGCTTTTTGGGAATCCGAACTACAAGGTTGGAATTCATGTTAGGCAAGAGCCAATTTTGAGTAAAGAATTGATTAACTGCCATACACACCTCAGTTCCAATAATATCCCAATAGGATTGGTAAAAACATCCACCAAAGCCATCAGGCCCGGGGGCACCCTCACTATTCATTGCAAAGACTGCTTTCTTTATTTCCTCCTTAGATGGCAGCATCGTTAACAAATTGTTCTCTTCAGCTGTAACAGAATTGGGAATAACTCTGTTTATGAGATCATTTGCTTAGCAATCATTAGGGACTGCATACAGATTGGAGAAGAAATGCAGTGTTTCTGTCCCCTTGGCAGTGGCAATTTATCCTGGATTTTTCTCTCCAAAACTCCTCTTCAAACAATAAAGCTTGATGTAATTCAGTCTGTGCTAGAATCTCTTGTTCCATGAGATCATCAGTTACACCTCTAGAGTTAATGAGCTGCTGAACAGAATCCACAGCAGCCAAGGCAGACTCAACTCTTTGATGCACATTTCCAAAAACCAGCTTGTTCCAATTTTTAAGTTCAATTTTTAAGGCTTTCAGCTTCTGAGAGAGAACATACATTGGACAGTCATAAACAGGTTTGCTCCACACTTCCTTAATGAGCCTATAACAATCCGGATGACCAGTCCACATTTTATGAAATTTAAAAGCAGATGGGAAGGACTGGACCAATTTAGAACAGGTTACCATGATAGGAAAGTGGTCAGACTGAGACCTAATCAAGGTACAACAGTAAGTGGAATTCCAATTGTCTAGCCAAGCTTCATTACAAAGGGTCCTATCCAGTCGTTTTTCAGTGTGAGCAGACCCTCTTCTCCTATTACTCCAAGTAAAACTGGCTCCTCTTGTAGGGAGATGAATCAGGCTGGCAGCATCAGTGAAATTCTTAAAATCTTCACAAGCTGCCTTGAGAGGTAAGGAAGAGCTTCTAACTTCATGGGATCCCAAAACAGAATTGAAATCACCAATCATGCACCAAGGCCCAGGATTGTTGACCTGCAGACTAATTAATTCTGACCAAAGGGATCTCCTCGAGAGATGAGAGGTACTAGCATAAATAGCTGCAACAAAAAGATCTTTTCCATCTTTGTTTATATGAAATGAACACTGCTGAGTCGAGCAAGAAAGGGAGGTAGGAGATAAATGACTACTACATAACCCCCATAGATTAGGAATACGGCTACCTCTATCATTTAGACAAAAAACTTTTAAGTTTAACTGCCTCCAAAAGGAATCTGGAACATCAGTTACCTTGATCCAAGGCTCAGAAATAAAAACAAATTCTGGTTTGTTAGCAACACAAATTCTTGAAGACTAACCTTGTACTAGGATTCCCAAATCCTCTACAATTCCAATATATGATTTTCATTAAGTAAACTGTTGAGGACCACCCCTTAAACGGGCAAAATTCTTTTCCTGCTGTGCTGCCTTAGCATCCTTTTGCCTTAATTTTTTCTTCTTAGACTTAGAAATGACAGTTGAAAAATCATCTCCTTGAGAGGTCAGAAGATATTTACTCGGGTCAGCCTTACATTTGGAGAGGACTGATTCTCCCCAATGTCAACATCTAGATTATCCTCTTCATGACCCCAAAAAGGACTGACAATTTGTAAGTCAGAAGCCACAACTTGATTCCTTATATCACTGTCTGGAGTGACACTAATAGTGCTCCTACCTAAAGGATTTGGAACAAGAGGAATATTACCTTGAAGAGATACAGAATTCTCTTTGCCTGCATATAAAATCTGCTCATTGTGATATGCAGGTGAGCAATCCACAGGAGTGTCTACCACAAAAGTTCCATTACTGGAGACAGATTGTTGGACAGGAGAGGGATGCTCACTCTCTGTAGGAGAATGTTGCATAACCCCATAGATAGGTGAAAGCACCTCAACCACATTCAAAGGACCGGAGGGCTGGACAAATCCAAGAAGAGAATTAATGGAAACTTCAGGATCACTGTGTGGGACATTGTTAACTCCCAAAAAGTCATTCGGTGCAAAGACTGTCTCCACAGAGATTAAATTAGAATTGCTAGTGCCTGCCTCATGAACCAACTTTGGTTCAACACTAGGTTCTACACAAGCAACACCTTTGCCTTTATCCACAGTACTCATTACTGTTTCCTTCAAAATCTCAATATTTCCTTTATTGGTTTTTGGCACATATTGCAAGACCTTTCTTCGAGGATCTTTCTGAACAACATCCAAGCCTTTAGGAGCTGAGGATTCTCCAGATGGATTCTTTCTGCAATTAGCATTTGAGTGACCAATTAACTTGCAAGAAGGGCAGAAGGATGGAAGTCGCTCATACTCTATGTCAACAAAGAAAGCAAAGTCTTCCCTCTCCACAAGGATCCTATCACGCAGTTCCTTAGTAAGATCAATCTCAATGAGAATTCTAGCAAAGTGGCCGAAAGATCTCTTCATAGTTGCTTCATCTAATGCAATTGGAACACCAATACCACCACCAATCTCAAACAAGATCTTTGGCCTCCAATACTCTCGAGGCAAACCATGGAGCCGAACCCAACATTGTGCATGGGTTTGACGTATAGTATTAGGGTTAAAATCCGGAATCCAAGATGATAATCTGAGCACACCTGGACTCAAATTCCAAGCACCAGCAGATCTGATCCTACGTTGATCCTCTAAGGAGGAGAAACTGAATTCGTAAAAACCTTTCCCCAGTGAAACCACCGACCACGCAGCAATAGGTTTCCAAATATTGAGAAGCTTGGATCGCAAGTCACCCAGTTTTATCGGGGAATCTCCCTTGGACAGAATGAGACGACCATGGATAAGATTTTGGCATTCTTCAACAACAGCCTGGTATTCAGATTCAGATATCTTTATCGCCCATTTGTCGCCCTTCAAGCATGGTTTTGGAAGTTGGTTAATAGGGATATCAAAGGAGTTAGAAACCGCTTGTGCGAAGGACTTTTTTGGAGGAGGAGCAGGAGTATTCGGAGGAGAAGAATGAGGAGCAAGGAAACTCCATGGAACAATAGGATCGTTAGCCATGAAGATCATGCCAAACTAGCGTCAATATTTTATGCATGAAGTCTTTATGATGTCTTATGTATCTTACAGTTTGATTTATTGAATCTTGGATATTTAATTTTACCCACAGTCTAGTCTATCCAGTGATGTAATTAAAAAAATTTGGTCTATTGATGCAGATTACTTTTCATCTGAGTATGTGCATGGTTGAAGTTTTTATGCCATTCTTAGTTGTATATATTGTACAAGTTTGAAGTTCAACCATATGGTTTCTTCTTTTAATGCAGAGTTATTTGATATTTCATTCTTGAGGTTAAAATTATAAGGAAGGGGCTCTTCTTTGACAAGATAGAAAAGCATCTGTGAGTGGAAATAGAAAACAGATAAGGTTTTGTTATATTGGAACCTCGGCCTATCGGTTATCAGATGAGGCATTTGTATGAGTATGATATCAACAATCATGATAGCATAGCATTATATAAACTGGAATTAAAACTTGGGGATAAAAAGAAAAGTACTAAAGTAAAAGTAACAAAGGAATCTCTTGCTGATTTACAAAACAAGATGGGAAATTCAACAATTGTTGTTCCAGCAGCTGAAGGACATCTTGTCAAGAGAAAAAAAAAGGCCAACAATGGGAGTGATTTTGCCAAATGGCTGACTAAAATGTACATGTCACATCCTAAACTGGCATAATTTTTGCGTCTGATCAACACGAGTCGATAAAAAGTGCAGTGGCCATGGGTGACAACCTTCAACTCCTATATGTTTATTGCATTAAATATATTGTCGAAAAAATTTAATTTTTTTTTAACAAGGACAGGTGTAAATAGGTTAACACGGGTACGTACAACATTTATAAAAAAATAAATTTCATAATTCTATATATTAAGATTGTTATTACATAAATACGAGCATATTCATTGATGTATTGCATTAACTCTCCTTATTTTTGGAATTTGTTATCACTATATAGGATTGGAATTTGAACATCCTCATTTCATATTAAATTAATAATTTAATAATATTTAATTAATATTTCACTCTCCTGAATTTTGTTAATTATCTTTCAAATAATCTTTTATAGTTGGATACACCTCAAGATTTATTTGATATCCTCCTAATAAATCCTAATAATTTCTCAAACATTAATGTGTTAAATACTTCTCAACCTTTCAATATACCCAACAACATAAAAAACTGCTAATTTAATTATGGCGGATTTTGACCTCTTCAAATAGGATTGAGGCGGTTTTCAAAACCACCACAACTTAGGTCGCAACAAGTATTTTGCAGCTGTTTGAGGAACCCCTGATATCATATTTATATAGGGGCGGTCAATTTAAGGCAGTTGATAACCTCCAAAATTTGCGGCGACTTTTTAATGGATGTTTAAAACCTCCTCAATTTGTTTGTTATTTTGTGGGAGGTTTAAGCCTCCTCTGTAACACCCTATTTTTCCGATGCTTTCTGTAGCAGTAAATATATATTTAAATGTGTTTATTTTAGATTAAACTCAGATGATGATTTTAATTAAACTAAAATTGTTTTCTTGTGTTGTTATATCACATGAAGTCACGATAAAATTTTCGGTTGAAAATTCAGACGGAAGCCGGTCTGTGTTTTCACTGCCAGTACAAGTTTACTGTGCAGAAAACCTAATTTTGACCCATGAACGAGACGGTTAGTGTTTTTATTAGGTTTCCTTCAACTTTTGTTATTTTGAAAATTTTCGTTCAAAAATAAAATAAAATATTTTATTCGGGCGAAAACATCGGAAGAATTACGATCGGAAATGCTACCGGGTACGAAATGGAGCAGAATAGGAGACATAAAAGGCTTGAGGTGAGATGAGGGAGTGAGATGACTCACTAGAGGTATGGCCTAAGCTACCTTTCTAAAAAGTGATCAGTATGGCACTTTTTAAAATATAACATATTATATTCTAAAAACCTAATTTTCTCTTTCCTCTTCAACCAAACAAGGCACAAGGTCAAAACTTACACTCCAAGCTCATTCCTCTCTCCTCAATTTCGTGCCACTCTTCCCCCCTCTATATATACCCCTTTCATTTTAATTTCATCATCTTCCTCTTTCAACCTCCATTAAACCTTCATCTTCTCCTTTCTTCTAAAAGTTCAAGCTCTTAAAGCTTTACTTTTTATTCATCTTTTATACTTAAGTTCTTCATTAAAGTTCTTCCTTATACTAAGGGTAATGCTTTCATATGAATCTTTTTTCAATTTTCATCTTTTATTTCTTAGTTTACTTTATGTGTTCTTTATATGCTTTAAACTTCTAAAATCTCTCTAAAATGGTAGAAAACTCCTTTTGAGTTGAAACCCCTTTCTATAGTCTTGTATTAACTTATATTTTCACATACTAAGAGGTTGTGTAAAACAAAAATCTCTACCTATCTCTTCCAATGAAGGCCGAATGCTTGCATTTGTGACCTAGGAAATTTTTGTTTCAACTTTTGGAATATGATCATGTGTTTGAGTTTCTAACTATCCCTTGATCTTGAATCTATAAATCTTGGAAGTTTTGATAACTTGTTCCTATGATGGCCGAAAAATATGAATAAGTAGGCCTAGGATACTATGTTTCAACTTTCCAAGTATTGATCATGGATTTAGAACTCTTAATACCTTGTGATTCTAAACCTAAAAGTTATTGTTAAACAAAGAATATTTTCCACATCATCCTATGATGGCTGAAACTTAGTGTTTAGGTGCTAGGATGTTTGAGTTTTTATTTTCCAAAATGATCGTGGACTTGAGCTCCATAAGATATTTGGATGCTAAGTCTAAGAGAGTGGAAAGATTAAGGATTTCTAACTTGTTTATTCTATGTTATTAAAGCTAGGATGTATTACTTTCATTTTTCCAAGATGATCATGGACTTGAGCTCCATAAGATATTTGGATGCTAAGTCTAAGAGATTGGAAAGTTTAAAGATTTCTAGCCTATAAATCCCATGAAGGCCGAACCTAGAAGGTTATGGACCTAGGATACTTTGTTCTTATTTTTCCAAAATGATCATGGTTTTGAGCTCCTAAATACATATGGATGCTAAACCTAAGAGATTGGAAAGTTTAGCGAATGCTAGCCTATTTTACTAGCCTGGGTCGAATGCCCTATGTTTATAAATTAGTGGGATTTTAATTCAACTTTGTTAAATGATCATTGTTTATTAACTCCTAACACTTAAGGATCATAAATCCATGAGTTGTATGATTTTCGGGAATCTCTAACCCTAAGAACTAGTCTTAGTCGAACCTATACCTTGTGGTTTAGTGTTCTTGTTTGATTTTAACTTGTGATTTTGTGTTCATAACCTTAGACTTCCATCACGGAGGAGACAAAGACGTTCGTGGTATACCTCTTCGAGCATCTAATCTCCTTACCTTCACAGAAGGTAAGAGGGGATTGCCTAGGGATATTCAATGACTATATACATGTGTGTATGTGTTTACTAGAGTGTCTTGAATATTATCATGATATGGAGCAAATACTTGAATGACTTGTTTACTTGAACTATTGTTATTATTACCTGAAGTTGACTATTACTTGTCTTAAAGTATTATGAGTTGTATATATGTGATGGACTGTCGTTAACTGTGATATTATTGTAAAGAACATATTAGTGTTGATTGAAGTTTGAGAAGCCGAACTTGAGTCTGTGCACAATGATTATAAGTATTAAAAGCCTTAATAAGCCTTGAATAGAGCTTTGAAAGTATTGGTTTCATTTATAAAGGTTCCTTGTTTAAAACACTTACTTCAAGAGAATGAGATTCTAGTTTTGAAAAGAAACGTTGAAGTATTTTGAAGTCAATAGAAACTACCTTTTTGTGATCCAAAGTTTGTACGAGAGAAAACCTCTTTCGAACTATGTGTTTCATGAAGGAAAAACCCCTTTGAAAATATTTGACTTTATTCCATCTAGGATTTCAAAAGCAAATGAATTTCCAAATGTTTTATAAAAGACTTTGTAAAGGAAAATATTTTCTCCTAAATGATTTAGAAACGTTCTGATTACTTGGATAAGTGACCGAGGTTTTGTTTTGGTTTTTGATTTTCACTGAGCGAAAAGTAAGCACATGTGAAAGTGAATACTAGTTTGCGAGACGTCGCCTCTAGCATTCAGTTTATGCACCTGATCTGGGATCCGTGTTAAGAATTATGGACAGAGGGTCCTAATCGTGATATTATGGGCTAGGAGTCCTAATTTTAGAATTTAGGACTGTGTGTCCTAATTTCGTTGTTATGGGCTAGGAGTCCTTATCATTTTGAAATAAAACATGGATAAAATTATAATTGTTTCTACGACCACAACCTTGGACTGCGGCATCGGTCTAAGGTGTTGTGATTGATCACTCGGACTGCGTGTCCTGTGTTATTGATTTTCCAGTAATGAAAATTGTGAGTAGTTGTTAGCAGACGTGCTTGAGTTAACCAAATACCTGCTTAAGATGTGGTATTCGATGAGGTATACATTCGAATGGCCGTTATAAGGGATTTGTGATGATGTTGATGATGGAATTAAAGGGTCCTATCATAGCCTAGAGTGGTTTTAGCTAGTTTGTTCACCTTTCCTAATTTCTAGAAGTTTGTTATAACTGTTTCAGTTATTATAGTTTTATGAGGAAAGTTAGGAAAGTTAGTTTTAGATAGAGGCTGTTATGACTCTATATAATCTGTCATTTGTATCCTTCACTTTCATAATCTCAATAATATACAAGAAGTAAAGTACATTCAAGATACTTGATCCTTTTCTATATGGTATCAAGAGCAGGTTTCCTGGAAACTTGATCTCTTGAAATGACAAAAACTGATTTCGCATCTCCTTCAGGCAGTGATGATAGTGATGAACATCCAAAATCATCACCAAAGAAAGCTCAAGAAGAAGAAGACGAAATGAAAGAAACCATCAAGAATGAAGACTTTCAGATCAATCCAATGTCACCATTCTTCCTTCACGCCTCAGATCATCCAGGCTAAGTGTTTGTTAGTGAAGCCTTGCATGATGGAAACTATGGTGAATGGGTCCTTGACATGAGCGATGCTCTGTGCGCCAAAAACAAGATGGGGTTTGTCGATGGATCCATCACGATCCCTGACATGAGCGATGCTCTGTGTGCCAAAAACAAGATGGGGTTTGTCGATGGATCCATCACGATCCCTGATGCCAATAATCCAAACCTTGCTCACTGGATTCGCTGCAACGCCATGGTGAAAGGGTGGCTCAAGAGTGGCATGGACAAGGAGACTCGGAACAGTGTGAGATATGCCAACACTGCCCAAGAGATTTGGACAGAACTTGCGCAAAGATTTGCAAAAGGTAGTGCTCCTCGAGGCTATGAGTTGAGACGTGCCATAGCTCTTCTAAAACAAGAAAAGCTTTCTGTGCCTGCCTATTACACAAAATTGAAAGGACTATGGGATGAAATTCTTTCGATTTCACCCTGGCCTAAATGTGTATGTGGTGGATGCATATGTGAGCTTCAAAAGAATCTCTCTCAGATGCGTGAGAGGGAACAATTGTATGATTTTCTGATGGGTCTTGATGATGTGTTTAATACTGTCAAGACTCAAATTCTAAGTATGGCACCTACCTTTACTCTTGGACATGCCTACCACCTGGTTGCTGAAGATGAGCATCAGAGACTTATATCAGCAATGCAAAAGCCAGTCATTGAAACAACTGCATTCCAAACTCAAAATGCTAAGTATGGGAATGATGATCGAAAAGGTAACAAGAAAGAAAGGCCTAAATGTGAGCATTGTCAGAAAATAGGACACACTCAAAATGAGTGTTGGGAGATTGTTGGCTATCCTCAGGATTGGAGGAAGCCAAGCAAGAAGGACAAGGCTCCTTGGAACAACAAAAGATCAAACATCAAGGTGGCTCAATTCACTACAGAAAGCATCCCGATACCTGGTTTCACAATACAGCAGTATGAAAAATTGATACAACAACTAAACAATGATCATGAAGTGGGATCAGGCATCATGCAGGCCAAGCCAAGTGTCAATATGGCAGGTAACTTTGTTTTTGATAAACCTTGGGTTATAGATTCTGGTTCAACAGAACATATTACCGGTGACTCTAGCATCCTTAAGGAAGTTTCTCTAAATCATCATGATTCTGTTCATATTCCTAATGGTGTTAATGTTCCTATAAAAGGCTTAGGGAAAATAGTTTTGCCTAATGGAATGCATCTTGACACTGTTCTGCATATCCCTGATTTCAAATTTAATTTGCTTTCAGTAAGTAAACTGACAAGGGAGCACAATTGTGAAGTGACATTTGTTGCTAATTCTTGCTTTATACAGGACTTGCATTCCAAGACCCTGATTGGGAAGGGTAGCCACAAAGGTGGATTGTATCTTCTTGAGCCTGTCCAAGATAAAAGCACAGCTTTAAAGGCTAGCACATCTGATGACCAACTTTGGCATGCTAGGCTTGGACATGCCTCAGGAGCCAAGATCACACCTTTAGGTTTAGATTTAGCTTGTAGGACTGACACAACTCACCGTGATGCTTGTATAAGGGCCAAACAATCTAGATTGCCTTTCCTTTCAAGCTCTATAAAAACTAATTGTTGCTTTGATCTAATTCATTGTGATATATAGGGTCCCTATAGGACCTCTTCTTTAACTGGTGCTCATTATTTCCTGTCTATCGTTGATGATTACAGTAGAGGAATTTGGATTTATCTCATGAGATATAAGTCTGAAGTAGAACAACTTCTACCTATGTTTATCAATATGATTAAAACACAGTTTGGAAAACAAATCAAAAGAATTAGATCTGACAATGGCTTGGAGTTCACCTCTAGGCATATGAAAGACTTTTATGCAGGAAAAGGCATCATCATGGAACTAAGCTGCACCTACACACCCCAACAAAATGGGGTTGTGGAAAGAAAGCACATGCATATCTTGGAGACAGCTAGAGCTTTAAGGTTTCATGCAGGGCTTCCTATCAAGTTTTGGGGAGAATGTGTTCTCACTGCAGCACATATCATCAATGATTACCTTCAAAGGTCATCAATGGTAAAACTCCTTTTGAAGTCTTGTATGGTAAGAAACCTAATTACACTCATCTAAAGGTTTTTGGCTGCTTAGTTTATGCTTTAAAGCATAAGAGAGCAGGGAAATTTGATGAAAGGGGGAGTGCTTGCATCTTCATTGGGTATCCTCTAGGCCAAAAGGGTTATAAGGTTTACAACATTAATACTAAGGAATCCTATGTAACTAGAGATGTTGTGTTTTTTGAAAGGAATTTTCCCTTCAAGACCAATCCTGAAACTGTCCAACAGTCTCACACTGATTGCTTGGAAGATGTGGCACAAGAAATACAACAGCAACCAAATATCACTAATAGTGATAAAGACCTTACTGAAACGATTAGTGCTATAGACATCCCTGAAACTAAATTAGTTGATCAAATTGACATAGGACAAGACAACACAGATAGAGGTGGAACAAATAGCAGAGAGGAGGTAGTCTTAAGGAATTCTAGTGGAAGAGCAAGACAATTACCTGCATACTTGAAAGATTATGTAATTGATCTTCCTCCATCTTTTTCCAATTCTGCTGCATGTAACTCCATTCCTTATCCTCTGTCCAAATATGTCTCTTATGATAAGTTTTCATCCACTCACATTGCCTTTCTAACTGCCATCTCCTCTCAAGATGAGCCAAGAACCTTTTCACAGGTTGCTAAACATGATCATTGGAGAAAAGCTATGAAAAAGGAGATTGAGGCCTTGGAGAAAAATGAAACCTGGATTTTGACAGACATTCCACCAGGGAAGCATCCAGTAGATTCAAAATGGATAAAGTATCAACCCAATGGCAAAATAGAAAGATATAAAGCTAGATTAGTTGCTAGAGGGTTCACTCAAATAGAAGGGGAAGACTTTCATGAGACTTTTGCCCCAGTGGCCAAGTTGGTAACTGTCAGAACCTTACTCACCATTGCTACTGCAAAGGGATGGATTGTTCATCAATTAGATGTAAACAATGCCTTCCTCCATGGAGATTTATCAGAGGAAATTTACATGAAGGTGCCTCAAGGCTTTGCAAAAGAAGGAGATCATAGAGTATGCAAGCTTAAAAAGTCTCTCTATGGTTTGAAACAAGCCTCTAGAAACTGGTACCAAAAGTTTACTAAGGCTCTTGGACAGATTGGCTTTCAACAATCCAAAGCTGATCACTCTTTATTCATCTACAACAAAAGGGAGTTTTTCTTACTGCTCTCATATATGTGGATGATGTTATACTGGACGGAAATAACTTGTGTCATATGCAACAGGTAAAACAATTTCTGGATGAAAAGTTCAGCATCAAGGATTTAGGAACATTGAAGTATTTCTTAGGAATAGAGGTGGCTCGATCGGAAAAAGGAATCATGCTAAATCAAAGAAAATATGCAATTGACATCTTAAAGGAGACTAAGATGCAAAACTGCAGACCAAGCAAGATTGCTATGGAGTAAAACTGCAAGCTTAAGCCAAGCAGTGATGATCCAGAAGCTGATGCAACAAGATACAGAAGAATTCTGGGCAGGCTCCTCTACCTCACTATAACAAGACCAGACCTTACTTACTCAGTCAATACTCTCTGCCAGTTCATGGCATCCCCGAAACAACTTCACAAAGATGCTGTTGACAGAGTTCTGAGGTACATTAAAACCACAGCAGGCCAAGGAATCCTTCTTCCAAGCAACAACAACCTGCAACTTGAAGCCTACTGTGATACTGATTGGGGAGGATGCCCCATCACTAGAAGATCCTGCTCAGGCTATGTGATTACCCTTGGTGGCTCTCCAATTTCCTGGAAGACAAAGAGACAATCAGTCGTTGCCAAGTCTTCAGCAGAAGCTGAATACAGATCAATGGCAAAGACTGTCAGTGAGATTGTTTGGTTGAGATGGCTGCTGCAAGAACTGACAGTAACTCAGCAAGGTCCAACAAGGATGTTTTGTGACAACCAAGCATCCTTGCACATAGCTGCAAATCCTGTCTTTCATTAAAGGACAAAACATGTGGACATGGATTGCTATTTTGTGAGGGAACGGATTCAATCCAAGGAAGTTGAAGCTCTCAAAATTTGCAGCAAAGATCAGATTACAGATATGTTGACAAAACCTTTGGGAAAGGACAGATTGACTTACCTTCTCAACAAGTTGGACATTGTGAATCTCCATGCTCCAACTTGAGGGGGAGTGATGGAATTAAAGGGTCCTATCATAGCCTAGAGTGGTTTTAGCTAGTTTGTTCACCTTTCCTAATTTCTAGAAGTTTGTTATAACTATTTCAGTTATTATAGTTTTATGAGGAAAGTTAGGAAAGTTAGTTTTAGATAGAGGCTGTTATTACTCTATATAATCTGTCATTTGGATCCTTCACTTTCATAATGTCAATAATATACAAGAAGTAAAGTACATTCAAGATACTTGATCCTTTTCTATAGTTGATCCGGGTGCATGAGGTGACGGAGACAACTTGCCAAACATGGTGTATGAGCCTGATCAACTCTTTCTTTCTTAATGATAAAACGGTGATGGTATCTCATGAGATTAAGATTAGAGCCTGATGATTGAAGTGTCATGCATTATATTTGTAAAATTGATTGATTCGGGTATGAGACCCACTGAAATAATACTTGTTGTCTACCTATATGTAATGTTTAAAATGTTAATATGCCAATGTGTTGTATGTATCATGTATATGGTTGTTATGCGATATATCCATTTGCCGGTGTCTCACTCTTACATTTATATCAGGTCTCTTCGGGTTTTGCTGTAGTACCTTGGTACCCTAGTACCGATGTTGCAGAGGAGTCTTTCTAAGTCACTGAAGACCCAGTGTTAGAGGTTGGGAAAGTATTCTGATTGGGGGTCTCTCTCCAATAAATATTTAATAGAATGACCAGCTTAGGAGTCAGAGCTGGGTTGTATATCTAAAGAAGTCGGTAGATGTAGTGTTATATACATCCATCTATAGTTTAAACTTTTTCTTTCGAAAATGGAAACTTAGAGAAATGTTGTATGTCATGATAACTTTGTTACGAATGTGACTTTACGTTTTAAATGTATGTATTATGGATTTCAGAGTTATCCTTAAAGAAAAATTTTATGCCCCAGTTTTCTGACTTAAAAGAAAACAATTTTTTGAAAGCAACAAACAAATTATCTCTTTAATTTAAATTCCGCATATGTTACATAGTAATACCCTAAGGGGGTGTGTTACATCCTGTATGTGCGGCTGATATACTGTGGTGGTTAAAACCCCCTCTATCATTATTCGTGATTGAGGAAGTCGACCTCCCTTAGTTGTGATGATTTCATTATTTTAAATTGAGGTTTTTGACCTCTCTTAATCATGATAATTTGTTGTCTTACTAATAAAAATAGGCAATTTTTTGCCTCAAATGTTTTTGTTTGTAAACGTCTCGCATCTTCATAATTTGTGGCAAGTAAAAAATATTCGATATATTTTACCAAAATACTCACACAGTTTTCTTAAAAATATAACCATAATGACATAAGTATGGTTCAAACATTTGTAGTTCAAATGTCAATAGTAACTTATAGAATACAACTTGAGTTAGGGATTTAGGTCTACTAGCAAAAAGAACAGGTTTTCGTGGTTAGATATTTGAGATTATTAATTTCTTATTCTCTAAAGAGCAAGTAATGATTAATTAGTGCTAGGAGAATATTTTAACTTAAAATCTGAAGAGGTTCTACACCCCACAAAATAAAAATAAAATTCCCATGCATTGTTTACTCAATTTCGGACAATTTGTCGAAAGACTAATAATTACTCAAATTTATGCTAATTTGAGGCTGTTTTTATAACCCCTCAAAATAACCTCCCCAAAATGATTTTTTGTAGTGTAAATATTGTTATTTATTTTACTTGAAACTTTTCAATTAAAGGTAATAATTGAAAGAATATAAAACTATTCGTCATGATTTATTTAGAATTTTCTATTTTAAGAAATAAGTAATTAGGAAAATATGTGGCAACTGTCGAGGGAGTTATGCAATATCCTTTTAAAAAATTCTTCTTACATCCTCATAAAATCACTTTAAGTAGAAAGCCTTAAATAAAAAATTTAAATATATTTTAGTTTCTTGAAAACTTAAAAAGGTTTATTCTATATATTTTTATAATTTAACGAAGAAAGCATTAAATATATATTAATACTTTTCATGTTATTAAGATAAGAACCACATATTATAAATATATATAAATATATATATATATATATATATATATATAAATCTAAATGTATATTCTATATGCATTAAATAATTTTTGTTTTTTAAAAAAACTGCATTTTTTAATTATATACTTGATGTTTTAAGTAATAGTTTAAAAATGATTTGTTTATAAATAATTTAAGTTGAAAAGTAAATATATTTAATATTTAAAAACATAAAATAATTTAAGGCATTCTCCTTTAAATTAAATAAATGGTATGATTATATAAGGAGGAGCATTAATCAGCATATAAAATTATTCTTTCTTAGCATGATACCTTATCCTCTTCATCCCAAAATGCTGCTCCCCATTGAAAAACGTTTGCTCATGCGTTAAATAACACGTTTGATATCCCCATCAGTCAATTGCCTCGTCCCCGTCGCAAAGGAGATTTGATATCAATAAAGATATCTGAAGATGAATACCAGCAATGTCTCCTATGCTGCAAAAATAACCTACATGGTTGTTTGATTCTATCAAAAGGAGATAAGCCAATTAAAACTGGTGATCTGCAAGCGAAACTTGCACTCCTTTGGAAACCTTTGAGACAATGGAAACAGATTCCCCTTGGAAAAGGTTACTATGAATTCAATTTTTCCTCCCCTGAAGACCTTAGAAGCGTGTGGGCTGTTGGTGCATGGAATCATCAGCCAGGTATCTTGAGACTCTCTCAGTGGATGCTAGATTTTAACCCATACAAGAAAAAACAGACTCATGTGCAATGCTGGGTAAGAATCCATGGCTTGCCACAAGAATACTGGAGGCCTAAGTTGCTCTTTGAAATTGCTGGAGTTATTGGAACCCCTATCTCACTTGATGATGCAACAAAGAATATGGTCTTCGGTCACTTTGCCCGAATCTTGATAGATGTGGATCTATCTGGTATGCTGCATGCTGCAATCATGGTAGAAAGAAACGATTTTGCATTTAATGTGGAAGAGGATTATGAGAATCTGCCATATTTCTGTTCTCATTGCCGGACAATTGGGCATTCATTAACTACCTGCAAAAAGAAGAATCCTATTGACCAGCAGGAAAAGGAGCCTAAGATTCAAAAAGAAAAGACCGTGCAGGTCTATGTTCCTAAAACAAGACAAGACAATCAAGATAATCGGATCCTGATAGAACTGGCTGCTTCTGTAGAGAATCTTGTTGATCAAGTGGTTCAAGAAACTCAACAAGACCATCAAAATGTTGTAATTACAAATGATATTAATGTTGATATTGAGAATAATCGGGGTGTTGATCCTGATGAGAATGTTACAGTAGCCAATCATACTGAGGTAATTCGGTTATTTGAAAAAGAGAAAGGCTCTGAAGGCAATGCGGTTGTTAACTTGTCTCAGAATGAGATAAATGTGTCTCCTGATAAAGGGCATAATTCAGGTCTAAATACTTAGATCATCTCTGATAAAGAAACATCAGTTTTTCAAGGCCAGGATGTTGATAGGATGGTTCGGGAATCAGAATATGAAACTGATTCAGTAGAAACAGTTTTTGATGAATTGGAGACTCATGTTTCAAATTCAATCCAGGATCATGTATCTCCTACTATAGTTGCCACTATCAGTGGTAGAAGTGTGGCTACTCCAGTTAATTCAATGCCGGAAGTGGTTCAAAAAGACTTGAGGCTGATTTCTAAATTCTGGGCTGATGACAGAGCTGTGATTTGGATGATAATGCTTCTACTCAACAGGCTGTTGTTTGTGAAGAGGATAACAACAATTTCACAGTGGTTCGCTCCAAATCACAAAAGAAGAAACAAAAGAAAAATAAAAAGCAGAAAGCTTTGAAAAATACCCACAAGGGTGGTCCTTCAAACTTTGCATAATGAAGATAGTTTATTGGAATGCAAGAGGTGTTGGAAACCCAGACACTAGGTTGGTTTTAAAGCAGATCTGTCTGAGCAATAAGCCTGATTTCCTTTTTATAGCCGAGCCTATGATCTTGCAAGAACAATTCCCTTCCTCTTTCTGGTCAACCCTTAATTTGAAGTTGTTTGCTGCCAACAGAGATGAATTAATTCCCAATATTTGGTGTATGTGTTCTATGGATTTTAATCCAAGTATCATTGCTTCTTCAAATCAACATGTATCTTTGTCCATTGCTTTGGAAAGTCAGCCAATATATATTTCTGCAGTGTATGGCTGCACCACATATCTTTAGAGAAGAAGCCTTTGGTTGGATTTGGCTAACTTACAACAAGCATATAAAGGTCCTTGGAGTTTCATAGGGGACTTTAATGCAGTTCTTGGCTCCCATGAGAAGAGAGGTGGTCACTTGCCTTTAAGAATTTCCTGTGAAGAATTTAGGGATTGGACTGAAAGTTGTAGCCTTACTCATATCCAAACTCGTGGAGCTGAATTCACTTGGACAAATGGAAGGAGAGCTAGACACAATACAGAATTGAGGTTAGATAGATCAATATGCAATGATGATTGGTTTGTGAGACGCCCCGATGTCCCATTAAAGAAAACCAAAAAAAAAATATTAAGACCTAATTTCGTTATTATCGTTAAGCTGATATATTAAAACGGCGAAAAAAGTAAAAAAAAAAAAAAACTTAAAACATACACAACATATATACATACATACGTAACATATACACCTCAAGACCTGATACAGTACAGTAGAGGGAATCCCATCAGTCAGATCCCAAAATGTACAAACTGATAATCAAACAGAAAATAAAAAACAACATCCTAAAGAGACAAGACGCACTGGCCATAGACTCTGTACTCAACTATGAGGATCCACTGCTCGTCCTCCAACGTCTTGCTCATACGAGGTCCCATCAAGCTCCTCCATAGCTGGATCCCCCGTAGGATCTTCTCATCACGATCACATAAAAAAAAAACATATGCACTATAGAGAAGACAGGGATAAGAAACCATATAACATTAGACATAGAAAGGGTTTAGCAACATTTAATTAAATAACGGTACACTAAACATCCGTCTCCCAAGTATAAATATATGTAACACAATCATCCTCAATCCACATCTAGGATCTTTCCTCTACCCTCCATCATGATGCAATGCAAATGCTGTATGAATAATCTCCTCAGGTATCGGCCATATCCGGATATCACAACAATATAATTGACACGTCCCAGAGTCCCCAGCGCACACCCTCTTCCACGGATGGAGGGTGCCCACGCAAAGCAATGGCACTATAGCTACATAACCCAGTGCACACCTCTGGACCACAATCCAGGATGCTCATGCAATGCATGAACTGTAGCTGCGACTAAAATGAAATCATCTCTGGACGGTCCGCCGGTAGCCTATCCCCGGGAATTCTCCCTCAAATCACAGACCATGTTTCAAGTCACCCCCTAGTGCCCTAAAATGAAATCATCTCTGGAGAGTCGCGCGCTACACAGAATGAGACGAAATGAACTAAAACGAAACATCCTCGAAACTCCTCGATTCTACATCACCTAGAAATAGGGTCTCCGAGCCTCAAAATCCACCTACGACTCACATTGAAAAGGGCACATTGTAAGGAACTCAAAATTGACAGCAAATACCACCAAATCCGCCACTGATTTGGCCTCATATATCACAATCCAGACATTTGTTTACAAAATTTAACGGTGATATTAGAGAACTACCTTCCCTTTACCTTATCCAAAAATTTCAGCTCGATCCAACGGTGGAAGAGCCGAGGATGAACCTCGTAAGATGACTGGTCTGGAGCTACCCGAGTTGAACTCAACTCCAACTTATAGGCTGAATAACTCACACTCCGGGAAAGGTACCAAATTTCCAACCGTTAGATATGAATAATTACTAGCTTATAACCTCCATGTCAAATTTGGACACAATCCAACAGAGGATAAAGGCTTGGTGATGATTTCTCTGAAACTGTTCCAGCTCCTAAAGCTCTCAACAATGGTGTTTTTGGGGTTCTTTAGTGATCTCCCTCTCTCATTCTCTAATTCTATCTCTCTCTCTCTCTAGAACTCTCTGGCTTTCTGTTCTTTCCAACTCTCAGGTCTCCTTCTCTGTTTTCGGTTTCAAAAGGCTCAAGTGAAATCACTTGAGCCCTTTTTATTTTTTTCAAATTCCTGGCGCTCACACTCAGCGTGAGTTTACCCACGCTCAGCGTGGGAGAGTCCACCAGCGTGCTTGCATGCGTGCCACGTAACCCGCCATGTGTCCTCGTGAATGGCACCACTTTCCCACGCTCAGCGTCAACTCCCCCACGCTCAGCGTGGCCTCTGATCAACAACGTTGACTTCGCGCGTTTCTTCGCGTTCTGAGCTTGTTTGAAGTCCGATTGCCCTCAAATTTGAGATATAGGCTCATCAAGACCTAATAAACAAACTCAAACCATCAAAAATTCCTAATCTCAACCCTAACTCCAAATTTATTGTTTCACACTCATATGTCCTAAAGACGATAATCGGGGAAACCCTAAGTTGTTATCACGTTCAAACTCACTCGAGATGACTTCGTACTTTCCATGCAAAGGTTCCTAGACCTCAAACAACATCTTAAATATTTAATCCAAGCCTTAAACCTAATCCTCTTACTTAAACAAAACATAAAATTACGGATGTTACAGTTTGTCTTCTGGAATTCTGTTTCCTGTTGCACCTTGCCTAGAATGAAATCAGATCACCATCCTATTCTTCTTGTCCTTCACAAAGATCCTAAATCTTATCCATCCTCTTTCAAATATTTCAAGATGTGGAGTGATCATTTGGACTGTTATAGACTTATTTCTGATGTTTGGAAAAGGCAAGTTAGTGGCTGTCCTATGTACATTCTTATGCAGAAACTGAAGGCACTAAAATTGGAGCTTAAATCCTGGAACAAAAACACTTTTGGTGATGTTCAAAAGAAGGTAGAAACAACCTTATCTAATGTTGACCATATACAACAAAAAATTAACATTTCAGGCCCTACAGATGCCTTACTTGATCAGGAAAAAAGGCACTCGGCCTTGATCTTCAACAGGCTTTACATTATCAGGAAAGCTCCTGGAAAGAGAAGTCAAGAGTGGATTGGCATACTTATGGGGACAGAAACACTTCTTATTTCCATAAAGTTACAAGAATCAGGAATGCATCCAAACAAATGTCAAATCTGAAATCCAATGATAGGGTTCTGACCAGTCCCAATGACATAGAAAATCATGTTTTAGATTATTATAGCAGTTTGTTTGCAACTGATAATTCACATGTTCCAAATCAGTTGATTGATGCTGCCATTCCCAAGATTGTCTCTGCAGATGATAATAATATGTTAACTAAGTTACCCTCAATGGAAGAAGTGAGGAATGTTGTCTTTGCTATGAATGGGAATGGTGCTCCAGGTCCAGATGGATTTGGTGTTGCTTATATCAGAAATTCTGGGATATAATCACTAGTGCAGAAAAGGGATTCCACGTCGGTTATTTTTGGCTTTCCACATCGGTTTTCAAACTGATGTGGAAACGACCGATGTGGTTTATTGCCACTTTACACATCGGTTAAAAAACCGATGTGTAAAGTATATTTTAAACATCAGTTTTATATTAACCGATGTGGAAAATTAATTTATCAATTGATAAGCAGTTGTAAATTTAACTTTCTACATCGGTTTTGCATAAAACCGATGTGTAAATTTGACTTTCTACATCGGTTTTTTAAAGAACCGATGTGTAAAGTTAAATTTACACATCGGTTTTTAGCAAAACCGATGTAGAAAGTTAAATATACACATCGGTTATTGAGAACCGATGTGTAAATTCTCTTTTTTTTTAATCTGTTATTTACATTTCAATCATTCATTTCCCCTGTTTCACTAATGCAGATCAATAAACAAACCAGCAGTACCCTGATCAAACAAGAAACAACAACAGAACACCAAACCAGTTTTGACACAATCATTCAAAAGCAAAACATACTTCATTCAATTTTCTTAGCACAAACAATCAGCTCTTACACATATGGTTAAAAATACTGACATTTCATCAAATGACTAGTGAGCACAGAATCTGAAAACAGAGGGCATCAGGCCTAATTAATTTCGAATGAATGAAAACAACACTTTATCAAGGCTACATCAAAACACAAGAGAAGAAGAATTGAACCAGACCTGAGCACTAATACATATCATCAGTCAAAGGTACACTATAGCTAGTACATGATAAGTTTTTAAACTAACTACATATATACAAACTATGGGTGGTACACTTCAAGAAAGAAAGTTGCCCAACGCCTCTTTATGATGTTGATGTCAGAATCAGACAATGGAGCTGGATTGTTGAATATCTGCAAGTTTAATTGGACAAAAGATTATATCTTTTAAGTAATAAACTAACATAAAACATATAACGAATCTATACTATTACTTCTAATTGTGTCAATTAACATTTACCTCACTCCATCTTTCAGTGATCCCGGAGGAGATAATTTCCAACATCCACTGCATCACATAGTAGCCACATTCCCATGACCCACGTTGTATACGTGACTACGTACAAATGAAACCCAATTAGATAAACGGGACCGCACAATCTAATCTCCCTCACTAGATGAACAATCAAATGAACCATGATGTCAAAAAATGAAGGTGGAAAATACATCTCCAATTGGCACAATACAATGGCTGCCTCATTTTCCAACTCATCCAAATTTTTAGTGTCAATGACCTTGCTACATATAGCATTGAAGAATAAGCATAACCTAGTAATGGCATGTCTGACTTTTTTAGGCAATATGTCACGAATGGCCACCGGTAGTAGTTGTTGCATCAAGACATGACAATCATGAGACTTTAAGCCAACTAATTTGAGATCTTTCATTGAGACAAGTCTTCGATATTTGAAGAGTAACCTCGTGGCACTTTGACTCCCGTAGACATTCACGAAAACTTCTTTTCTCTTTTTTTGATAAAGTATGACATCTTTGGGGGCAAATAAGTCTTCTTATCCCCCACTTTAAGTGGAGCTAACTGCTCTCGTATACCCATCGCAACTAGATCCAGACGAGCATTCACACCATCCTTTGTCTTGCCTTGAATGTTGAGAAGCGTTCGATTAAACTGTCACACACATTTTTCTCTACATGCATCACATCAATACAATGTCTTACATCAAGCTTGCACCAAGTATGGAAGATCAAAGAAGATCGACCTCTTCTTCCATATTTTCTTCTCTCGTAGCCTTCTTCTCGGGTCTTCCCATAGATAACATTAGTGTTGTTCACCCTTTCATAAACTTGCTCTCCAGTCAAGGCCACCGGAGCAATTTCATTCTCCGGAAGTCCATTGAAAGCTTTCCTCAATCTACGATAAGGATGATTACGTCGGAGAAATCTCCGATGCCCAAGGTAAACCGTCTTCCTTCCATGTTGCAGTTGATGGTAACATGTGCCTTCTTCACATATTGGACATGCTTTATGCCCCTTAACACTATACCCACACAGGTTCCCGTATGCTGGAAAGTCATTGATGGTGCAAAATAACATGGCACGCAATCTGAATGTCTCACGGCAATACCCGTCGATCACATCAACTCCTTCATCCCACATCATTCTCAAGTCTTCAATCAAGGGACTCAGATAAACATCAATATCATTTCCTGGCTGTTTAGGACCCGAAATCATCATACTTAACATAATGTATTTGCGCTTCATGCACAACCAAGGAGACAGGTTGTAAATTACAAGGAGAACAGACCATGAACTATGAATACTACTTAAGTTTCCATATGGATTCATTCCATCGGTAGCAAGTCCAAGCCTGAGGTTTCTGGGCTCATTGCCGAAATCCGGAAACAAACTATCAATTCTCTTCCATTGCAAAGAATCGGCCGGATGGCGAAGCTGCCCATCACACTTCCTCTCATCTGCATGCCATCTAATGTTCTTTGCGTCATTTACATTAGCAAACAATCGCTTGAACCGCGGAATCACGGGAAGATACCATACCACCTTCGCAGGAGGACCTTTGGTGACCACATCACAACTAGAATCACCATCCTTCACTTTGTAGCGTGATACCCCACACCTGGGGCACTCGTGCATCTCTTCAAACTCTTTCCTGTACAATATGCAATCATTGGGGCAAGCGTGTATTTTCTTATACTCCATACCCATCGGACACAATATCTTCTTCGCCTCATAGTTTCGAGATGGCAATGTGTTGCCTTCTGGAAGCATTTCTTTCAACAACTCAAGCAATTTGGTAAAGCTTTTATCGCTCCACCCATTTCTCGCCTTCACATTGAACAATCTTAACACCGCTGACAACCGTGTGAAATTAGTGCACCCCGGATACAAAGCCACTTGCGCATCACTGCACAAAGTATCATACACATGTGCGTGCCGAAAAGACTCTTGCCCAACATCACGGATCATGTCCTCTAGTCCATCGTCCATTTCCACGTCATCAACTTCCTCTCTATCCGACACCCTCGGCCTGTCTAATGATTCACCATGGCATATCCATATTGTATAACTCTTGCAAATCCCCTCACAAATAAGATGATCACGTATCTCCTCAGCTTCTAGTCGTCTCTCATTCAAACAGTTAACACAAGGACAATAAAACCTTCCGTTACCACTATCAGGAGCATTTGTTTTTGCAAACTGTAGAAAATCTTCCACTCCATTCTCATACTCATCACTTGTCCGTCTAGCATTCATCCAACCGCGATCCATGACTAAACCAATACCTTCGTACTTAGTCAAACATATTCATCAACCACTTCTTATGACAGGGTATGGCCCTATCCCATTCGAGAAGAAACTTTTTCAACATTCGGTTAACAGTTAGTCCTTAACTCTCATACTCCGACGTACACTACTTGAACGCGATGACATCCACCACGATAAAGTATGCACCCGGAGAACGAAAGGAAATGTATCAATCCGAACTTTCATCAAGTATATAACATTAGAATCAATGAATAACTATTATAACTGAATTAAGAAAAAGTTTTTTCCCAAACTGTCCAACTTTGGACAATTCAAGATCCAACACAATGAGCGGTACATTAAGCACATACACGTACACGTACGCTCATTAGTATTGCATCTCAAACGGGAAACTAAGGCTTTACTAATTATTGTGGGCATATTCTCGAATCAAATAAATTTTCAAGAAAATACATTAAAACTCCAATGAAAGCTTTTCAGCCAAAACGTACCTTCTGAGAGACAGACACACCTAGTTGTTATTGTGCAAAGACAGCAAAGAAGTGAACAAAGCGGGCAAGAGCACTATGCAATGAAGTGTAGATCACCCTGCAGCAAAATGAACATCTAAGAATTCTAATGAAAATCATAAAATTGACAGACACTATAATATCCCACAAAATTACAAAATTACATGTGTGTGGAATATGACAAAATTATATATGTGCTTGAAATCACTTGTTAAAATCCCAAATAAACAGGCGGGATAGGTGTTATGTATGTTCACAAAGTAGATGAACCATCTGATGAGAAAAACGAGGTATTTATGTATCTATCTGATTCTAACACTTTTGAGTTAAGGCCCATTGTATTTACAGTATGCAATGTTAAAACACGCTCCCAGTTAGATCATTCATTTTAAGGCGTCGTGATGATATTAATTACTATACATGTAGGAAAATGACAAATTCAAGGGAAGCATAACATAAGACAGTGATATACCAGTATGCCTTGTGGCTACAGGAAAGTGAACAAGATATAAATCCAGATACTCTAACTGAAGCTTCTTGAGACTGTCTTGACAGACCTCTGGAACGTGTCCATGAACAGAATTCCAAAGTCAGGGCGATTGAAATGCCAAGGGTAAAACAAGAATTAAGTGATTCACTTGAGCAATATCCATAAGCCATAACAAATTAACCATTAAACAAAGAAGATAAAGCCAAGTCCAGGATATGGTGTAAGAGTAACCTTGGTGGTAATGAAAAGATCCTCCCTCTTGACAAGGCCACTTTGGTAATAAAACATGTAATAAAACAGTTAAGCACCTACCCTACGGGTAATTACAAAAATATCCCACATCAGTATACCAGAATCAGTATCCCCCTATAGAACATGTAACCATTGTCCAAAAGGAACCCACACAACACTACGGCAATACCTGCACAGCCAATAAAACACCTTTCCTCAAAGAAAAACGCAGTGCAGATGCAGACAGAAGCAAGCAGTACCTTCAGTGATCACTCCCCTGTGCAAACACATCATTGAAGCAAACATCAAATGGAAAGTGAACCCTAAAAAAGGTATTAAACATGAAAAAAATGAAGCAAAAAACTAAAAGCATTTAGGCAAGGGAAGGGAAACAAACAATACCTGTTCTGTTACAGAGAGGTGCCGATAAGGGAGACAAGTGAGGAGGGCCGCGCGAAAAATGTGAGTCAGCTTAGGGTCGCGGTGGTCCTCGCGATGGTGAGTGAAAACCGAATGAGTTGGTGTTTGGGTTACAGAGAGGCGCGGTGGTGCAAAGGGCTGCACGAAAAATGCAGGTCAGGTTAGGGTTGTGGTGGTGCTCGCGGTGGTTCAGATGCAGAGATGGTGGTAGTGGTGAGTTGATGTTTGGGGGAGGAGGGGAACTAGGTCGCGGAGGAGGGAGGAACAATGTGTTGGGAAAAGCGTTAGCAGAGATAATGCGCGGAAGCGAAGGAGGGAAAAAGAAAAATTGGGACTATTACACATCGGTTATACGCAAAACCGATGTGTTAAACATCTTATATACATCGGTTATAGAGAAACCGATGTGTAAACATTAATCTTTTAAATTCTGATTTTTTTCTTTTAAATTTTATACATCGGTTAATAAAAACCGATGTGTAAAAGTAATATTTTATTTTCTTTTTTTTTTCTTTATAATTTTCTACATCGGTTATTTAGAAACCGATGTGTAAAAGTAAGATTTTATTTTCTTTTTTTTTCTTTCTACATCGGTTATATAGAAACTGATGTGTAAAAGTAAGATTTTATTTTCTTTTTTTTTTTTTATACTTTTCTACATCGGTTATTTAGAAACCGATGTGTAAAAGTAAGATTTTATTTTCTTTTTTTTTCTTTATACTTTTCTACATCGGTTATTTAGAAACCGATGTGTAATAATTTGGTTTTAATTTCAAAAATGCCACCGCCTCGTTTTACACATCGGTTTCTCAGAAACCGATGTGTAAACTCCGATGTAGAATCCCTTTTCTGCACTAGTGAATTGCTCTGGATGTCTATAAGGCAGTAACTCAGTTTTTCATTCAGAATTGGATCCTCCCTGGCATGAACTCTAACTTGGTAACCCTGATACCTAAGTTCAACAATGCTGATAGAATTGAGAATTATAGACCTATAGCACTTGTAAATTTTCAATTCAAAATTATTACTAAAGTATTGGCGGATAGGCTATCAATTGTAGCTCCTAAAATCATAACTGAAAACCAAAGAGGTTTCATAAAAGGGAGGCACATATCCGAATGTGTTTGTTTAGCTTCAGAATCCATCAACTTGCTGAATAAAAGATCATTTGGGGGAAATATAGCTTTGAAAATAGATATCAAAAAGACTTTTGATACACTTGATTGGGATTTTCTTCTAAATGTTCTTCACTCATTTGGCTTTTAGGGCAAATTCTGTAATTGGGTAAGGACTATCCTATTTTCTGTAAAGCTTTCATTCTCCATTAATGGACATGCTGTTGGTTACATGTCTTGCAAGAGGGGTGTGAGGCAGGGAGATCCCTTGTCTCCTCTGTTGTTCTGTCTAGGAGAGGAAGTAATCGGCAGAGGCATTACTTATTTGGTGCAAACTGGCTCCCTTACAACAATGTCAGGTCCAAGGAACTTTCAAATTCCATCCCACATTCTATATGCAGATGACTTAATGATCTTTTGTAAAGCCACAAAGCAGAATTTGAAGAATCTCATGGCTCTTTTCAAAGATTATAGTGAAGCCTCTGGCCAATTCATTAGCTTTGATAAAAGCAAGTTCTTCACTGGTGCTATGACTCAAAGAAGATTGAAGATAATTTCTGAAACTCTGGGATTCTCTGCTGGCCAGACTCCATTCATATACCTAGGGGTACCAATCTTGAAGGGTAATTCAAGAAGATGTCATCTGCAACCCATTGTAGACAAGGTCAAGCTCAAATTATCCTCTTGGAAAGGATCCTTACTCTCTATAATGGAAATATCTCAGCTGGTAAAATCCATTATTCATAGCATGCTTGTTTAAAGTTTCCCTATATATGCTTGGCCGGTTTCACTCCAGCTTCCCGAGTCCTTGCATAGCCTACTCGATGCAAAAGTGGCCGACTTTATCAGCAATGGTTCCTGGTGCATTCCTGACATTATTGCTACTCATGCTCCTCTCTTGGTTTCAGAAATCATGAATGTGATAATCCCAAAATTTCTAGTTGCTGATCAGATTGTTTGGAATGGCTCTGATTCAGGTTGTTTAAATTTCAAGGACGCCCATCTGCATTTTAAGCCCAGAGGATCCACTCTAGATTGGTGTAAGCTGATACGGAAATTTTTTATCCCTCCATCTAAGTCCTTTTTGACTTGGCAGTTGATTCGTGGTAGAGTTCCAACTGATGAAAATCTCATAATTAGTGGCAGGCACACTGTTTCCATGTGCAGCCTTTGCAAAAATGAAGTTGAATCATCGGCACACTTGTTCCTCTCTTGCAGTTTTGCTCAAGAAATTTGGTCTTGGCTCAGCACTGTCATAAACTCCAACATTGACTTCACTTCTTTCACATCTGTCCTCTCTGCTTGCAATTCTAGCTGGAGCTTTCATGTTAGGGACATTGTCCTAGCAGCAATTATAAATATAATATGGGTGATTTGGCATTGTAGAAATAAAATAAGATTTGAGGAGAAATAAATTTTCCATAAACAAGTCATCTCTCTGGTGATTGCTAATGTGTTTATGTCAGGAAACTCTTCTTCGGGTGTAATAGTAAATTCAGAATTTGAGCTTATGATCTTAAATCATTTTTCAGTCAATGGCCATTTAGATTGTGCTCCTAAAATCACACCAGTTATTTGGAATTATCCTCTTTGTCATTGGGTCAAATGCAACACTGACGGTGCTGCTAGAGGCTCCCCTCGGATGGCTGCTTGCGGGGGAATTTTCAGAGATAACACTAGTGGCGCCATGGGCTGTTTTGCTAAGATCACACCAGGATGTCATAGTTAGTCGAGTACAATGAAAGAGAGATAACTTGATGCTTGAGACATTCCTTGTCAAGAAATTAGTGTTGCGATGGATTTCGTTATGAATTTACTGAAAGACCTCCAAGAGATTCATTTTGTTTCGAGTGATCCTGGACAGGTTGACGAAGTTAACATCATTCTTACCTGTTAAGATCCACTATGCAGTGGATAAGCTAACCGACATAGGTATCAGAAGACTGATCAGATTTCATGGAATATCTTCAAATTTCACTTCAAAATGAAGACCCGAAGTTTACCAATGTTGTCATGAAAATTCGCTCCAAGTGTTGAGGACCAAGTTGGGATTGATTTCAACAGATCACCCTCGACTCGAGTAGACAAGCAAGAAAAAAATAATATGATCTTTAGGAAGTTGGTTTGGGAGTAAGGGTAGTATTTGACTACGACAATCTCTTTAGCTGGATGGACAAGAAGTGACGAAAGTTTTGTTGAGGTATAGTTGTGGCTAGTAAGATGTGAATCCTTAAGATCAATTACAGTAAGTGAGGATATTTTTGTGAATCAAATGTTGATCGAGGTAGAACGTTGTTAAAGGGATCTAGGGTAATGATCAATATTCATGGTTAAGATTGATTTTATGAGTCTGAAGATTTATAGAGAAGTGTCTATAATAGTTTTCCTAAGCTGAACAGGAGCAGTAAAGAGGAGTTCTTGAGTAACACTAAGTTGTTAGAGAAATTCAAGATTTATGATTTTAGATAATTCAAACCAAGGTGATTCCTTTTGGTAATAGTTGCATGAAGGAGTGTGATCATGTTCTTTAAGATTGAAATATATGATTATGATATGATTTGGAGTGGTGGTGTGACACCCTTTCCCCGAGCATCACATTAATTTCCACGTGTTATGAAAAAATATTATTATTAACGAGGTGTCGATTTCTTTAGGAAAATGTTTATTTATGATGGTTATTTACCATTTTGGCATACCATAAAACTTTTAACATAAACATAATTAACATAAATAACTAAAACAAAAGAATAGCACCATGAATATACATAAACACCTTCCTACATAATTAAAAGCCTTCTTGGTGACAGGCTACTTGACAGAAATTACATGGAGTGGTTCGACATAGTTTTTCACAACAACTAAGTTAAATATTAACATGCTTGAAAAGAGTTAAATGAGTTTAGAGGGACATGGTCAGATACAAAGTCAAAATGACAGCTTAGACACTACTACCACAAAAGAAAGACCCTATGGCGGGTCTAGTCCTAGTGGTATCCGTTAGGGAGACCACTACGGTTATCTCCACCCTATGGAGACATAACTTGTGAAGGGTCCTCCACCCCACCTCCCTCGTCAGGATCATCATCCTCATCGTCATCAAGTGGGTGATACTGAGGGACCTCGTCTATCTCCTCCATGGGGTCCTCCTCTAATTCCTCCTGAGGGTCCTCCTCCATGAGCTCCAGCGGGTCCTCCTCGATAGGTGCAACAGGTGCCTCCTGATGCGGCCGTTGACCTAAGACCACTAAGCCATGGACAGCCCAATGCTGAATGCATATGTCCACAGGTGGCAGTGTGATCTCATCTTTTTTGAGTAGTCTGAACCCTCCGGACGGGTCCATTCAAAATGCTGCCCTCCACTGTACTGATCGGACCAGTGTAGTGAGCTACGTGGGCCCCCGGTCCAAACTCCCACGCCTCCAGGTCAAGGTGGTTCTCAAAGATTAAGTCTCGCGCCCGGGAATGAGGCTGTGGTGCGTCTAGGTTCATCTATTATCCGATACAAATAATATATGCCAAATAAAACAAATAAAAATACAAGGGTGAGATACCAATATATGGATAATTATGATAAACTACATACTTTTAACACAAACAGCATACACAACAGATATCATCATATTTACTGCATGTGAAATAATAAACTAAATATAATATCACACCAATTCATCAATCAACTTTGAAAAACAATGATGGTCGTGAAAAAATCAACTTTGATGCAAGACTCTAGAGTTTTCAACTTTCTTTAAAAATGAGCTGATTAGGCTCGGTTGCCATAAAGGCATAACATGACTTTCCACTACACTATCCAAACTCCTGGCACAATGTGCAACGTGCGTGGAATGTCCATAGCATACTGTCCAACACAAGGCATAGTAGTTCAGGCTAATGGACTTCATTGTCCATCAAGGCCCAATGAAACACCGTAGCATGAAATACCTGGTCCTTCCAGATATTCACACAAAACGACGTGGGCACGTCTATCAAAATAAATACATGAGAAAATAATTTTATTTTCAGCTTTTCTTTGTGCTTGATATTTTCCTTTTGTCGAGGCCCGAAGCTCACGACTTTTCAACATTTTTAATATCTTGCAACTTTTATTATCAACACAGGACTTTTACGTCCGAGTGTCTAATCACAACAGTCCCAGACATATGCATCATTCCTTGGACTTTGTGGTTGTAGAAAACAATTTCACCTTTTTATTATTTTCACCTAGTTTCAACTGAACGTATATGGAGAGCAGCAGTCCATAGCAACGTACATTGGAACATAGTCCGTAACAACGTAACACGGATCACGAATCAATGTGCTTTTAAAACACTAGTTACCCGACGTCTCGGTTACTAGGTTCAACTTTTCTTCTTTTTCGCTCGGTGAAAATACAAAACCCAAAAACAAAACTTCCGTAACTCATCCAAGTTATCAGATACTTTATTTCAATAAAACCTTCTTTTGAAAAATATTTTTCTTTTGAAATTTATTTTAAAAACCTTATCATAAAACTCCAAAAGTCCATCTTCAAAAAGAAAGTCCTCTTTTACAAACAAAAATAGAGATTTTTAAGAAGAAACTTGGTGCAATATATGAGAACTAAAATCTTGTCGGTAAAGAACCAAGAATTTAATTTGTTTTAAAATAATTTCTTTACCATAAATAGTCTCCAAAAATTTAAGACTTTTATATAAAATATCCCACTACTAGAAATCCATCATTTTCGGACAGAATTTCAGATGAATTTCGGACGAAAATTGGACAAATTTCGGACGGATAATTCATTTCGGACGGATTTCGGACGGAATGGCACCTGTCCGAAAAAGCCTCGTGGGAAATTATAGAATCCGTCCGAAATTCTGTCCGAAAATATTTACGGACGGATTACGGACGGAATATGGACAACATGGAAATCCGGATTTTGGTTATTGTTCGGACGGATTTCGGACAGATTTATTTTTGTTTTCGGACGGATTTGGGACGGATGTTGTGATTTTGTTGGTTATTGTTCGGACAGATTTCGAACAGATTTATTTTTGTTTTCCAACGGATTTGGGACGGATTTCCCACGGAAGAATGAAAAGTCAGAATCTGTCATGGTCAGACCATGATGCCCATCACGGCCGTGACATGTCAACTGAGCCACACCCCTTCTAGGCAGAATCTGTCACAGTCAGGCCGTGATACCCATCACGGCCGTGACAGGCCATTTAGTGAAGCAACATTCAAGGCAGAAGCTGTCACGGCCAGGCCGTGATGCCCATCACGGCCGTGACATGTCAATTGAGCCAGACCCCTTCTAGGCAGAATCTGTCACGGCTAGGCCGTGATACCCATCACGGTCGTGACAGACCATTTAGTGTAGCAACATTCAAGGCAGAAGCTGTCACGGCCAGGCCGTGATGCCCATCACGACCGTGACAGATCACTTCACTTCCATTACAGTTTCACTATCTATGCGAATTATATGGCACCGATCACTAACATTTGCAGTTTCACATTCAATCACAAAATCATGATTTTGACTATTGTTACAAATTACAGCCTTGGTACCATACAACTTCTAAAAATCAAATACCAATTTCTGCATGCAATCCAAAAGTCATGACTTAAAAACTATCAGAAGATCAAGCCATCAGGAACTGTGAAGGTCATGTAATGAACCAAACAAAAAATAAATAAAGTTACCAGAAGAACTATGTGACCCACTTGAGTACTGCCTTGTCATGTTCTCTCGGTTTGAAAGTTCAGCAGCTGCTCTTGCAGCCATGCTTGCAAGTTTTGCATATTCTGCAGCGACCTCTGCGGCAAAGACAGCATCTTTGAATTCCATGTTCCTATTCTCCTTTACCCATAGGAAAGGCACTCCTATTTTCGTAACTCGAATCTCTAAAATCCATTTCTTGTCTTCCAGTTCCTATAAGAAAGAATCCCAAATATTCGGGCAATAGAAAGAACAAAAGCCCCAAATTCATTTGCAATTACTGTCTTCAAAAATTTACCTGAAGGTCTAGTTTCTGGATTAGACACCCCTGATGCCGTTGACTGATTGCCACCGGCCTTTCTAGAGGCACCACTTGCATTATGCTCATATGAATATGTAGATACATCATCCATCGGTCTAAGTTGTGAGGAAGCACCTATGTTGGGAGGAGCCTTTTCATCATGAACAGATGGAACATGGCCTTGAGAAGATTCTGGATAAGTAGCCTTCTCAACAGTTTCTCAACCAACTAAAATGACAACATTAAATTAGAATAAATCTGAAAAGAAATGAGCTTTAACATGATCCTATCCAACTTCAAGAAGCTAGAGAAACTTGCCAAGCGATTTACACCATAGTCAGGACGTAATTCAACAGCTGCTGAGACAAATATAGAGACAAGCATGTGCATCCAGCATATTTACATAAATGACATACATAGAATACCAATTTAGACATGATGTCAACAATAAAACAGATACAATTCTGCAAGTCAATACCTAAAATCATTAGAAATACAAGGTACCACTAGCAAGCTACATGACTAGAGTTGCAGAACATGACAAACGATATCGCAAAACGATTCTACAAGTTCCTTGAATCCCCTCATAAAAACACCAAGCCATCAAACGCTGACACTTAATACAGTTGTGTTGTAAAAACAAGGTTCAGTGACTAAACCAAGAGATAGTATAATAAAACCATGTTCCTAACAAAGAAAGCAAGCAATTTGTACAAGTGGCCACACCAACAACATGAAGAAGGAAACTTTTTTATATCATTCATGTAAAGTCCCCACAACAAAAAACACACTTTCACAAATTTGCATTCTTTTCACAGAAGGGTAGCCACAACTGAAACTATCACAAACTAAATTACAATAATAACTAATAACTGCATCTCAGCTATATGACTGCAACACAAATAATTAGCACTGAATTTTATGATTTCATAACATAGAAGCTTCAAAGATGGTTTCATGAAAAGTCAAAGTAGTTATTGGTGTAACACCCCCCTTGGGCATTACTACATAATCGGTTGTGCACTGACCACTGTCAGGCTTCTCAAACAACACTCACAAACAACATTTAACAACAGTTATCAGAATTATGTCACCAGGCAGATCATGCATCATAGCAATATAATATACAACTATAGATAATCAAATAATTTAAAAGCAGATCAAACACCGATACTCAGATAAACAACACAACATAAACCACACAAACAGATAACCACAACCACATAAATTATACAGACTACACTACAAGCAAATGGTTATTAAGAAAAATCCCTCAGGCAAGCTCCCCTTACCTTTGAAGACAAGTAAAGGATCCTCGTCTTAATGCTCACGTTAGCTCATATCTACTCCATCAAGCAAGCATAGCCGTGTCAAACGTCTCAGAGAGGGAATCCAACAACGCACAACAACCAGAAATCAAGAAATCAATTACACATGATCAAACACACATTCTAATTTGTTCTAAACACGTAACCTTATTACCAAGAAAGGTCATTTTCAAAGAAAATCATGTTTGAAGCTCACAATACCTTTTAAGGAAACTTTGTTTTGATTAAAGGATCATGAAAAAGAACTTGGGAATCATCAATTAAGAGTCCTAATTGTACTAAATCATAATTAATTTCACAAAAACATAACCAAATTCAAATAAAATCAAATTGGGGTTTAGGGCTCCTAAATACAATTTGGGGAAAACTCATTTGATCAAAGGATAACAAAAATTAGTTTAATAAAACACTAATTTATAGTCCCAATTGCATAAAAACATAGTTTAATTTCATATTACAACATGAAATCAAGGAGCTAGGGTTAGGGTTTCAAAACCAGATTTGGGGGTTTCTTGAAATCCAACAAGGTAAGGTGAGGAATCACTCACCCACAAGTAAGGGAGAAGAGATGGTGGCGGTCTGGCTATCCGGCATGGCGGCAGTGGCAGCGGAGGACGGCGGCGGAGCTTCGTTCTGCAACAATCCTGACCAAACAGAGGAGGCGAACCTCATAGAAGGGAAGGAGGTGGACGAACCACCATAGACAGCGGCCAGGCGAGCTCCCCGGTGGCGCGTCTGAGGACGCCGGCCGCAGCTTCGAGCGAGGTGTGCAGGGACGCGAGCGCGGTCCTCTCCTCCTCCAGCGGCGGTCCGAGCAGTGGTCTAGGGCGGTCGACGGAGCTCAGGCGGAACGCAACTGTTGTGGTGAGGAGTGGTTTTGAGGTGAAGGAGATGTGAAAGGAGGAAGAAGAAAAGAGAAAGAAGAAGAAAGAAAGAAAGAAAGAAAGAAGATGAAAGCAGAGAAGAAAGAAGAAAGGGAGGGGGAGGGGCGTCGAGTGAGATAGAGAGAAGAGAAAGTTGGGTTTTAAACTAATCATTTAGTGATAGGTACAAAATGAGGGATAAATATTAGGCCTAAAATAAACATGTTTTTATTTTTTGGAATCTAAAAATAAAGATTGATAAATATATGATTTCAAAATTCAAATTAGAGTAAAGATTAATAGTTGAACTGATCAACTAAGAAAATACTCAGTCCAAAATTTAATCTCCGATAAATGTCAAACCAGTTTATTTTCAACTCTAAAATTAAATAGAATGAAAATATGAAAATTCTTTTCTCTTAATCTTATTATTTAAAATATTTTTCTGTACTGGTAATAATAGTGACAATAATGTAACTTATTGTCTAGTAAGCGTGCATTCACTGAAATAAGTCAGTGCTAACGCACCCAATAAAATAATTTGAAGAGAGTAATTTAATTACTCAAACTAAACCACATAACAAAATTAACATAAACATCCATTCTAATTTGATCTAAACACTTAATCTTATTACCAAACAAGGTTATTTTCAAAGAAAATCATGTTTGGAGCTTACGCTTAGGTCCTAACAAGTTGATTTGGGCTCTATTAGGATCAAACAAGTCCATTTAGGCTTCATTAGGACCATAGAAGTTTAATTGGGCCGATCGGGGCAATTGGCCCAATTAGGTCCTAACAAGTCAATTTGGGCTCTATTAGGATCAAACCAGTCCATTTGGGCTCCATTAGGACCAAAGAAGTACAAAATGGCCTAGTTAGGTACTAAATGATCTTAAAAGTCCATTTGGGCTCTATTAGGACCAGACAAGTCCATTTAGGCTCCATTAGGACCAAAGAAGTACAATTGGGCCGATCGGGGCAATTGTCCCAATTAGGTCCTAACAAGTCGATTTGGGCTCTATTAGGATCAAACAAGTCCGTTTGGGATCCATTATGCCCGAAAAAGTAAAAATTGACCTAGTTAGGTCCTATATGACCTAAACAGTCCATTTGAGCTCTATTAGGATCAAACAAGTCTATTTGGGCTCCATTAGGACGAAAGAAGTACAAATTGGCCCAGTTAGACAGTATATGACCTAAAAAGTCCATTTGGGCACTATTAGGATGAAACAAGTCCATTTGAGATCCATTAGGACCAAAGAAGTACAATTGGGCCGTATGGGGCAATTGGCCCAATTAGGTCCTACCGAGTCGATTTGGGCTCTATTAGGATCGAACAAGTCCATTGGGGCTCCTTTATGCCCGAAAAAGTACAAATTGACCTAGTTAGGTCGTATATGACCTAAACAGTCCATTTGGGTTCTATTAGGATCAAACAAGTCCATTTGGGCTGCTTTAGGACCAAAGAAGTACAAATTGGCCCAGTTAGGTCCTATATGACCTAAAAAGTCCATTTGGGCTCTATTTGGATCAAACAAGTCCATTTGGGCTCCATTAGGACCAAAAAAGTACAATTGGGCCGTATGGGGCAATTGGCCCAATTAAGACTTAACAAGTCGATTTGGGCTCCATTAGGATCAAACAAGTCCATTGGGGATCCATTATGCCCGAAAAAGTACAAATTCGCCTAGTTAGGTGATATGATCCAAAAAAAAAAGGATCATGTAAATTTTCGGATCTATCTGATAGTGTGATTTCTGTTGAACGGATATGGGCAAGTATACCCAATCGTACAAGTAATACGGTGGTGAGACCGGTTATCGTATCCACGAGGATTGGATGTCAATTACCAATTCACAAATTTAGCAACTATCTAGACTATGGATAGAATTCAAAATAAACAAAACAGAAGGAATAAGATATTTTTGTCTTTTTGGGGACTTTTAACAAACACTTGGAGTGCAGAAAGAGATGTTGGGATCAGAATTCACCAAACCTCTACCTCATGCAATACCAGGACTAGATACCTCACATTCATGCTCCAGATATTAAAATCAATCCACTAAATTACTCAAGCCCCGATTCCTCGGATGGCAAGAGCCTAAATCCACTAATAGACCCTAATTCCTTAGGTGGCCTAGATTAATGAATTCGCATTAGGATTAGGGATTATGCGATTACTAGTAAACCAAACTCCATTCCTAGACGCAAGGGTTACTAGGTGATTAAATTCAATTCCGGTTCTAATACGAATTTCCCAATTGCATATCAAAACACAAATCGAGTTATGGGGGTGCTAGCCACAACAAGCATTAAGCATGGAAAATTAATCACTAATACGAAGGCATGAACACAGAATAATCAGTCAAGGCAAATACATAATAATCAGTTTGATTACATCTAATCCCAAAAAACGGGATTTAGCTACTCATAAAAGAGAAAACCAAACCAGAAAAGCAGTAGAGAAAGGAAGAAAGGGAGAACTCCTTTGAAGCTTCCCACTGTCGTCATAGAAACCCCCTAACTCAGCTCCCTTTTAGGGTTGGAACCCTAGTCCAGCCATAGCCTCCAAGTGCCTCCAAGTGCCCCCCCCCCCCCTCTAAAAAACTCTCCAAAACTCCTCATTCTGCCCTAAAACAGCAATTTATACCAATCAGCTCTGCGCGTGCTGGCGAGGCGAGACCTGGATGGCGAGGCGAATGTTAAAAATCTGGTCTTCGGAGATTGGATCTCTCGCAAGGCGAGAGTGGATCGCGGGGCGAGACAGGAAGGTTCTTCTCAAATACGCCCGTGATGAGTATCAGGGCCTGGGCGTGATGGCTTCTGGTCCTCAGGCTCGCGAGGCGAGACATGGTTCGCGTGGCGAGACAGAAGTGGTTGCATTCTTTGGCTCAGTCAGTCTTCAGTCTCGCGTGGCGAGTAGCCTCTCGCGGGGCGAGCATTTCCTGTGACAGCTTCTGACTTTTGCCTTATGCTCTTCTTGATCATGGCCGTGATGGTCATCACGAACAGGCCGTGATGGGCTCTGTTTGGCTCATATTCTTCACTTTTCAAGCTATGTTTCATCCAGGCTCCATCATGGCTGATTTTGATCATTTTTACATTAATTCCTGCAAAACAACACCAAGAAACTGCTTCACCCGTTCCAAGGGAAAAACTAACTAAAATCAAATAAAGAATGCCTAATCTATATGAAAAATGCATGCAAAAGTGTATATGAAACATCATGTAAAATCACACTATCAAATCACCCCAAGCTTATTCAATTGCTTGTCCTCAAGAAATCACTAAGGCCAGAAGATATAGACAAAGCGTGGATAGTGAACCAAGAACCTGAGTAAATACCAATCCAAGCAATAGGCATTTCAAACAATTCAGCAAGAGACAATCAGTTCAAGTCCAATTAGAAGCTTAGGTTTCTTAGATTCATATTCTCACTGATTTGGGCACTCTTTCTCACCTGAAGCTCACCCTAAGCTTGCTCATTTGCTTGGCTTCTCTCTCACCCCACTCAAGTGTTAGCGACATAAGACAATTCGCTCCATTTTCCTCAAGGAATGAACTCTACCATAGGCTTGACTATCAACCGAATCTCTACTTTATTAATGAAAACAATTAAGAATCAAGAGGTCTTTACTTAGGTTGTAACGGGGCCATGGGATTAATCGTTAGGTGGGGAAATCAAAAAAACGAAATTTTCAAAAGGGTTAACAAAATATCAACATTGCAAAACAAGACCTTCGAAAATACCTTTTTGGGTTTCGATTCCTTTTTCCACCTTTCTTTCTTTCTTTTCATTTTATTTCTCATTTCTTTTTGTCATCCCCTTCTCTATATATTTTTCTTTTTCTTTTGTTTTTCTTTTGCTTGGAGAAGGGGAGATTTTCAACTCAAGAGAAATATTTTTTTACTTTTCTCATCCCATACTTTTTCCACTACCTTTTTACCCTTTTTTGTAATACTTTAGAAGGTATCCTACCAAGCATATTTATCAGAATATTTTCGGGTACCAAGAAAAGTATTTTATTCTTTTAGGCTCAAAATTGGGCAACTAAGGGGTAGCATTTAGTCATTCAAAGCTCAGAAGGCCAGAAAAATACCTAGTGCCTCAATCATTTTCAAAAATGTTTTCAAAAATTTTTAAGCTTCAAAACGGTTTCAAGTCAAGTTCTAGAGAATACAATCCAAGAGGAATAACACTCAATCAGAAAGAGTGGGGTAGATTTAGTGAGTACCCCTTTGACTCAAAATCTCACATTTTGTAGTTCAGAAATCAATGAAAAACACAAATCTACTGAACCATATATATGCTAATTATCAACTATCCAAGATTGTCTCAAACATTTTTATTTTTAGCCATGTTACAAGAATAAAAAAATTGGGTTCAAGAATTCACTGTCAAAATTAATTTGGCACTTAATTCTCACAATTGGATGCATAGTCTAAGCAAGGGCAATCTAATCATGTGATCATGCAAAACTATCATGCAAAACTATATGAATGTAACATGAAAAATGCAAATGCAAAATACCCATACCCCAAGCTTAAGAATTTACATTGTCCCCAATGTAAACAATCAAGTTGGAGAGAGGAGAAAAATGGAACGACTTACCGATGCGGTAGCGGGTGTTGGCTCTCATTCCAGTCAGAAACTTGTTGGGAGATGCATCACGTCCGTGAGCCTTATCACGGGCAAGCCGTGATGGTTGCTGCCTTTGCTCTTTTCCTTGTCTTCTTGCTCTCCCTTCCTTCTTTCCCTGAAATCACTTGGCAAATCTCAATTTATTATTTTTCCTCTTGATCTTCTCAAATTATTCAAGAGGTTAAAATCAAAAACAAAATCTAACTAAAGAGAAGGGTTAAGAAAAGTTGGGTTGCCTCCCAATAAGCGCTTCTTTAATGTCACTAGCTTGACTCATTAGAAGCATCCACCTGGATCCCATAGCTTGTGGTATAAAGACCAAGGGGTGCTCAAGATGTGAGATCCTCCACCCGGATCAAATGGCTTGTGGAGTGGCGATTGTAGCAGCAGTATGACTCTATCCCCAACTCCACCCAGCAAGTGTGTGAAAACCCCATTGACCTTTGCAATTATGAACTCACTTCCTCTCGGGTCAAGTGGAATTTTCAAGAGGAAGTTTGCCAGACAAGTGGAAGGGGCTAACTTACCAATGTCCACACATGCATGCAAGCCGACATATTTGTCTAATGCAGTAAATTCAGCAAGCATGGTGGAGTGAATGCTTTCCAAATGCCCTGCCTTCTCACTTGTTCCTCCCCAAGGGTGCGTGAAAGGTAATTCCTCTTCTTGTGATTCGCTTACCACCACCACTTCATCTTCATTTTGATCCATTCCCACAACCATATTCTGCTCTAATTCTTCTTCATGTGGCTCTATGGGAATCATACATGGTGGTGGAGGTGGTAAATACGAACAAAGGGTTTCCAAATCCTCCTTGGAGCATCTGTATACAACCCTCCCTGTCACACCATCAACTTGTGCTGGGATATCAAAATTTGCCAATTCTGGGTAATCTTCCCAACACCAGTTGTCCTCCTAAGCGTGACTTGAGGCCTCCTCATCAGGTGAATAATAGTGATTGTCCATGAATCTCGTCCACCTAGCACAACCAAAACTCAAAACAAAAAGATCAAATATATACAGAAATAAAAAAAATGTCTAAATTAGTTGCCTCCTTTGTTACTACTGATATTGGTAAAACCAATCCCCGACAACGGCGCCAAAAACTCGTTGAACGGATCTGGGCAAGTATACCCAATCGTACAAGTAACACGGTGGTGAGACCGGTTATCGTATCCACGAGGATTGGATGTCAATTACCAATTCACAAATTCAGCAACTATCTAGACTATGGATAGAATTCAAAATAAACAAAACAGAAGGAATAAGATATTTTTGTCTTTTTGGGGACTTTTAACAAACACTTGGAGTGCAGAAAGAGATGTTGGGATCCGAATTCACCAAACCTCTACCTCATGCAATACCAAGACTAGATACCTCACATTCATGCTCCAGATATTAAAATCAATCCACTAAATTACTCAAGCCCCGATTCCTCGGATGGCAAGAGCCTAAATCCACTAATAGACCCTAATTCCTTAGGTGGCCTAGATTAATGAATTCGCATTAGGATTAGGGATTATGCGATTACTAGTAAACCAAACTCCATTCCTAGACGCAAGGGTTACTAGGTGATTAAATTCAATTCCGGTTCTAATACGAATTTCCCAATTGCATATCAAAACACAAATCGAGTCATGGGGGTGCTAGCCACAACAAGCATTAAGCATGGAAAATTAATCACTAATACGAAGGCATGAACACAGAATAATCAGTCAAGGCAAATACATAATAATCAGTTTGATTACATCTAATCCCAAAAAACGGGATTTAGCTACTCATAAAAGAAAAAACCAAACCAGAAAAGCAGTAGAGAAAGGAAGAAAGGGAGAACTCCTTTGAAGCTTCCCACTGTCGTCATAGAAACCCCCTAACTCAGCTCCCTTTTAGGGTTGGAACCCTAGTCCAGCCGCAGCCTCCAAGTGCTCCAAGTGCCCCCCTCTCTAAAAAACTCTCCAAAACTCCTCATTCTGCCCTAAAACAGCAATTTATACCAATCAGCTCTGCGCGCGCTCGCGAGGCGAGACCTGGCTCGCGAGGCGAATGTTAAAAATCTGGTCTTCAGAGATTGGATCTCTCGCGAGGTGAGAGTGGATCGCGGGGCGAGACAGGAAGGTTCTTCTCAAATACGCTCGTGATGAGTATCAGGGCCTGGGCGTGATGACTTCTGGTCCTCAGGCTCGCGAGGCGAGACATGGTTCGTGTGGCGATACAGAAATGGTTGCATTCTTTGGCACAGTCAGTCTTCAATCTCGCGTGGCGAGTAGCCTCTCGCGGGGCGAGCATCTCCTGTGACAGCTTCTGACTTTTGCCTTCTGCTCTGCTTGATCATGGCCGTGATGGGCTCTGTTTGGCTCATATTCTTCACTTTTCAAGATCTGTTTCATCCAGGCTCCATCATGGCTGATTTTGATCATTTTTACATTAATTCCTGCATAACAACACCAAGAAACCGCTTCACCCGATCCAACGGAAAAACTAACTAAAATCAAATAAAGAATGCCTAATTTATATGAAAAATGCATGCAAAAGTGTATATGAAACATCATGTAAAATCACACTATCAATTTCACATCACATTTCATGTACATTTTTGCATGCATTTTCATATAGTTTAGGCATATTTAAATTGATTTTTAGTAGTTTTTACCTTGGAACGGGTAAGGCGGTTTTGTGGTGTTGTTTTGCAGAAATTAAGGTAAAATGCTCAAGATTGACCATGATGGAGCTTGGATGAAGATAGGGCTTGAAAAGTGAAGAAAATGAGCCAAACAGAGCCCATCACGGCCTAGCCGTGATGACCATCACGGCCTAGCCGTGATGACCATCACGGCCATGATCAAGCAGAGCAGAAGGCAAAAGTCAGAAGCTGTCATGGCCTAGCCGTGATGCCCGTCACGGCCGTGACATGTTAGTTGATCCAGACAGAACCGATCACGGTCTAGCCGTGATGAGTGTCACGGCCGTGACAGACCAAAATTTGAAAGCGCGCCCAAGGAAAATATAAAAAAATAACAAATTCCGTGTGAAATCCGTTCGAAATTTTATGACGGATTTCAGACGGATGTAAGAAATATAAAAAATAACACAATCCGTCTGAAATTTTCGGACGGATTTCAGACGGATCAGGGAAAATATAAAAAATAACACAATCCGTCTGAAATCCGTCCGAACCGGATTTCAGACGGATCAGGGAAAATTTAAAAAATAACACAATCCGTCTGAAATCCGTCCGAAATTTTCGGACGGATTTCAGACAGATCAAGGAAAATTTAAAAAATAACACAATCCGTCTGAAATCCGTCCGAAATTTCGGACGGATTTCAGACGGATCAAGGAAAATTTTAAAAATAACACAATCCGTCTGAAATGCGTCCGAAATTTTCGGAAAATTTCGGACAGAAACATTTCCGTCCGAAAATTCAAGTTTTCTAGTAGTGTCCTTCAAATCTTCTAAAATGATCTCATTTCACCTTATGTGAATAAAATCTTTATTTTCAATCTCTTGAATTTTTCACCTAAAAAAAATATTTGCCTTCTCTAAAAATACATTTCAACTTAAAAACATTTATTTTTCAACTTGTGTTAAGTTTTCTTAAGGCTTTTATCTTTCCTTAAGGGTTGGGCTCTAACCAATGGTTAGGTTACTATGCAACAATCAACACAACTTCAAGAACTTACAACATAAATAACATATTTCATTTAAGCACATGTTTAAATTTAACATGTCATCATATAAATTCATCTAATTCTAAAACATCCATATTAACAACAACTTCACAAACTAGCACACACACACACACACACACACACAGATATATATATATATATATATATATATATATATATATATAGTAAATCAGCCTTTCACATATTAAACAACAACCGGGTTTGTGCGTTGCTTGTGCGGCAAGGTTCCTTTGTGCCCATGGCAATCCCCTCTGATTGTCCATGGGGCATTCTCTTCCCTGAAGCAACAACCCATTCTTCTTCTCCTCCATCTTCTTCACAAGTGTTTGCCCTAAAGGACAAGATTCCAACCAAATCTTTCGCCCAAGCACTGAGTAACTCATGTGCAGTCCCTCTTAGCCAATTGCCAAAGCCGAAGCTCATAGGAGATGAAATCTCTATCAAGATTCCTGAATCTGAGTATTTGGCTGGAGTAGAAGGTTGCAAGAATCACTTGCACGGGAGAATTCTCCTAGCAAAAGGTAATAACCCATTGAAGATCACTGACTTGCGTCGCAAGTTAATATCCCTTTGGAAGCAGATCGGGCCTTGGAATTTGATCTCATTGGGGAGGGGCTTCTATGAATTTTCCTTCTCCTCTCTGGAGGATATGCGCAGTGTTCTAGCTGTGGTATTGTGGAATTTGGACCTTGGGAGCCTAAGAGTGTTTTCTTGGACAAAGGACTTCAACCCTTACTCTCTAAAGTAGTCGAATGCTCAGGTATGGGTAAGGTTCTATGGTTTACCTCAAGAATACTGGTGTCCAAAAATCCTTTTTGCAATGGCTGGGAGTATTGGGATTCCAATTTGTTTGGATGAGGCAACAAGTAAAAGGACCTTTGGTCACTTTGCTAGAGTCTTGGTTGATTTGAATCTAAACTCTAAGCTCAGAGAGAAAATCCAAGTCGAAAGAGAAGACTTTGCCTTTTATGCTTGGTTAGAATATGAAAAACTGCCAGATTTTTGTTCCTCTTGTCAGTCTATAGGTCATACCTTAGCAAACTGCTCGAAATCATTTGAAAAGATTGCAAGAATGACGCATCAAGAACCTGCTACTAAATCAAGAAAGAAATGTGTCCCTAAGCAAGGGAAACCTGTTGAGGTGATTGATTTGGAGAAACAGAAAAAACCTGTGAATGAAGGGACTGTATCTGATAGTAGGGTGGTGAACAGTTAAGAATAATGTGGCTGCAGGTAAACCAACAGAAGAGCCTGCCAGGAGGGCTCCAAAGGATCCGGTCCATGACAAACTTCAAAGGGATTTAAAGGTAAAAGCAATTGCCTCTTTAAACCCCTCTGCCCATCAAAGATTGGATAGGGCTGGTTGTTCTACAGTTCATCCAACTGCTCCCACTTTGGCTCTTGATCCAGTCCTTGGACCATATTTAGTTGTGGAAGGCAACCCTTCTTCTGGTGCAGGCAGAAGAGATGATCTATTTTCTCTTCACAAGGAATCTAACCCTTTGTTGGGTTTTGTAACTGAGGCTAACCAAGGCCTGGTTCAACAACCTAAGACCCTTGTGGAACATGGTTTTGTCCAGAGTTCAACTCAGTATCTTGCTGATGAAGGCAGTGCTTCTAACTTATCCTCTCATAATAGAGGATTGGTCTCAGGGTCTAGGAACCAATCACTCTCCTCTAAGGAAGTTGATGATTCAGTAGTGGCAGAATCTACTTTCTCCTCAGCCTTAGGGACTAAGTCTACTTCTGACAGCCCTGTGCCATTGAATGTTCCAGTTCCAAGTACTCCTTTGCTGACTCCTATAGCCCAGATAAATAATCCTAATGTGGTTAATGACATGAGGATAATTGGAAGGCTTTGGAGTGATCAAGTGGAGGATGAGATTGAGGTTGATTCTCAGGGAGTGATCCAACAACAAGATTCTGTGGCCAACCAGTATTTGCAAAAGGATCCTGATCAGGTACATAATGCTGATCCTTTGTTTATTGTGGTATTAACAAAGTCTCAAAAGAAAAAAACTGAGAAAGAAAGCTTTGCAAGCAGAGAAGGATAGACAAAAAGCCCAGAATAGGGCAGGCCCCAAAAACTATGCATAATGAAGGTACTCTACTGGAATTTGAGGGGCATTGGGAACATAGATACAAGGTTAGCCCTGAAAAACTTCTGGTCTGCTAATAAGCCTAGCTTACTGTTTTTGTCTGAGCCTTGGATTCCTCTAGATCAAGTTCCAATCTCCTTTTGGAAGCAGATGAAGGTCAGGCCCTTTGTTGTTAACGATAGACAGCAACATATTCCAAACTTATGGGGGCTATGTGATGAAAGCCTTTCTCCTACTGTTATCTCTGTCTCCTCCCCAGCAAGTCTCAGTTGCTGTAAGCTGGAACAATCAACAGGTTTTTATTTCTACAGTGTATGCAAGCACATCTTATGTGTTGAGAAGGCATTTATGGTTTGAATTAGCTTCTCTGCAACAAAGTAATCCAGGCCCTTGGTGTTTCTTAGGTGATTTCAATGCCGTAGTTGGTGCTCATGAACAAAGGGGTGGTAACCTGCCTTTAAGAATTTCCTGCGAGGAGTTCTTCGCCTAGTCAGATAGCTGCTCCTTAACCCACCTACTCATATTAGGTGATCAGTTCACCTGGAATAATGGCAGAAGGGGTAGAGGTCATGTTGAGAAAAGGCTTGATAGGGTCATCTGTAATGCAGATTGGCTCTCTTTCTAGGCTTCTTCTGTTTGCAACACTTTGCCAAAGGTTCAATCATATCATAATCCATTATTGTTAGTTCTTCAGAAAGGCGCCAAGACCCATCCCTCCTCCTTTAAGTTTTTTAGTATGTGGTCAAATCATGTTGACTGTGCAAGGCTTATTGCTGATGTATTGAAAAGGCCTTTCTATGGCTGTCCTATGCTTATCCTATCTCAAAAGCTAAAAGCTCTAAAAGCTGAGCTAAAATCTTGGAATAAAATTGTGTTTGGAGATATCCATTTAAGAGTGCAGAATGCTGAGTTGAATTTGAAGTCCATCCAGCAGCAAATTTCCAACGAAGGTTTTTCAGATAATCTGTTTCAGGAAGAGCATGAGGCTCAAGTCCATCTTCAGAATGCTCTCAATTGCCAGGAGGATTTTTGGAAGCAGAAAGCTAGACTAAACTAGTACATGGATGGTGATGGAAACACTGCTTTCTTTCATAGAGTTGTCCAGATTAAGAATGCCACTAGACCTATGACTATCTTGAAAAAAGATGATTTGATCTTAGAGGATGCTGCTGAAATTGAATCTCATGTGATGCAATACTTCTCCAATTTATATGCTTCTCCTAACTTGTGCATAGACAATGGTCTCATCGATAAAGTAGTCCCTTCCCTAGTTGCTGCTGATGACAATGCTGCCTTAATTGCTCAGTCTTCAGTAGAAGAGATCAAATCAGCAGTCTTTAGTATGAATGGTAATGGGGCTCCTGGTCCGGATGGTTTTGGGGGTTGTTTTTATCAGAGGAACTACGACATTGTTGGCATGGATGTTTGTCTTTCTGTAAAGCAGTTCTTCAGTCATAACTGGCTGCCTCATAATTTGAATTCAAACTTGGTGGTTCTGGTCCCCAAATTCAACGGTGCCGATAGGATTGAGAATTACAGGCCCATTGCCTTGGCAAATTTTTAGTTCAAGATCATAACTAAGATTCTACCTGACAGGCTCGCTTCCATTGCTCCTAGGATAATCTCTACTGAGCATAAGGGTTTTATTAAAGACAGGAATATCTCTGATTGTATTCTCATTGCTTCAGAAGCTGTGAATATGGTTGACAACAAGGCCTTTGGAGGTAATATCATCTTGAAGTTTGACGTTAGAAAAGCCTTTGACACCATTGATTAGTCTTTCCTGTTGAAGGTTTTGGCCTCTTTTGGATTTGATCTAATCTTTTGTAGGTGGATTGGCACTATCTTGCAATCAGCAAAGCTCTCTTTTTCAATTAATGGAAAGTCATGTGGTTTCTTCTCTTATAAGAGATGGGTTAGACAAGGTGACCCCCTCTCTCCTTTGCTCTTCTGTTTAGCTAAGGATGTTTTGAGTAGGGGGATCTCTAACCTAGTGCATTATAGCCTACTGAAAACCATGTCTGGCCCTAGAGGATTCCAGGTTCCAAGCCACACCCTCTACGCTGATGATGTGATGGTATTCTGCAAGGGAGGAAAAAAGAAACCTAGCTAATCTTATGGCTCTTTTTCAAGAATATGGTGTGATCTCTGGTCAACTCCTTAGTCTAGATAAGTGTAAATTGTACACTAATTCTGCTTCTGTTAGAAGGTCTGCGGCCCTATCTGATACTCTTGGCTTTAATGCTGTCCAGTTGCCCTTTGTTTACCTTGGTGTCCCCTTGTTTAAAGGGAAGCCTAGGAAGTGCCATTCTGACCAATTGCTTTGATAAAGTCGATTGAAGCTCGCATCTTGGAAGGGCTCTCTATTGTCCATCATGGGTAGGATCCATTTGGTTAAGTCCATTATTCATGGAATGCTCTCCTCTACGACTTTCATGTGTATGCTTGGCGATCTCTGTTGAAATTGATTGACAAATGGATTAGGAACTTTATCTGGTCCGAAGACATTCTTACCAAGAAAGTGGTGACAGTGGCAAGGAGCAAACTTTGTTGTCCTACTATTGAGGGAGGTGTTGGTCTAAGATCTATTAGAAGCCTCAATGAGTCTTCCATGTTGAAACTTGCTTGGGAAGCTTGCCCCTCAAACCAGCAATGGTCCTCTCCGATTAGAGCCAGGTTCTTCAGGAATGGTAAACCTTCGAATCTCTATCTCAAATCCTCTATATGGCCAGGAATCAAATCCTTTCTAAGCATTGTTTTAGAGAACTCATCTTGGCTGATCGGTTCTGGTGTCAACATTCACTTTTGGACTGACAGATGGTTGTCCAATCCGATTGTTGATCTTCTGGACTTCCCTGAATCTTGCCATAACTCTTTGCAATCTAAAGTAGCAGACTTCATCTGTGATGGTAAATGGAATCTTCCTATGGAATTGGCAACCAAATACGCTGCCTTACCTGCTGCAATTGATCAGATAGTAATACCAAAATTCCATGATATTGACTACCTGGTTTGGGACTGTTCTGCCTCTGGGAACCTTTCACTTAAGGATGCCTACACCTTTCTGAATAAGCTGCAGAATCCTGTTAATTGGGGTAAGCTAATCTGGAACCACTTCATTCCTCCGTCTAGATCTTTCCTTATTTGGAGAGTGATTCATAATAAGCTTCCAACTGATGAAAACTTAAAGCTGAGAGGCTGTACTACAGTTTCCATCTGCTGTCTCTGTGGTAAATCTGAAGAGTCGACTCCGCATTTATTCTTTAACTGCGACTTTGCTCTATCTCTGTGGTATTGGTTCAGTTCTACTCTTGGTTGTAGGCTCGATCTTACTAGCATTAAAGACCTGCCTGCGGTTTGTAACCTTGGCTAGAGCTCCCAAGTCAGAGATGTGGTGTTAGCTGGAATTATTAACAATGTTTGGTATATCTGGTACAGCAGGAATAAGCTGAGATTTGACAACAAAATCATCACTGCTAGGTCTGCTATGACCTTGGTCTCAACTGTTGTGTCTATTACGGGTATGGCGTCTAAGGGTACAATGTCCTCATCTGTTCAGGAGCTGCTGATCCTCAAAAAATTCAACGTTTCAGGCCACCTTTTCAAAGCCCCTATTATCAGAGAAGTTCATTGGCATCCCCCTCAATGTGGTTGGACTAAGTGCAACACTGATGGTGCTGCTCATGGCTCTCCAGGCCTTGCTGCTGGGGGTGGAATTTTTAGAGGCCACAAGGGAGAGGTGTTGGGCTGCTTCTCATCCTTCTTTGGAGTTATTGACTCTCTCCAAGCAGAGCTCCTTGCTTCCATCATTGCCATTGAAACTGCCTATGAAAGAGGATGGCACAAGCTTTGGCTTGAATCAGACTCTATCCTAGTGGTGAAAGCTTTTAGATCCTTGGATTTGGTTCCTTGGACAATCAGAACTCGATGGCAGAATATCTTGGAATATGTTAAGAGTATGAGCTTTTTAGCTTCTCACATTTTTAGAGAAGGGAACTCTTGTGCCAACAAGCTTGCTTCTTTTGGAATCTCTTCTAGGTGCTATACTTGGTGGAATTTGATCCCCAACTTTGTAAAGGAAGACTTTTCTAGGAATAGATTAGGCCTTCCTAGTAATAGATTTAGATGACTTGTTCTTTTTCATGGGTTTGGTCTTTGTCCCCCCATGCTCTTTGTTTTCTTTATTCTTCATTTTTTAAAATATATTCAGGGTATGCTGCATATGATTGATGGGGGTTTGGGTGCCAACCTAGTTGGGATCCTCTCTCCTATAGTGATGCCTCTGCATACCTAGCCCTTTTATCAAAAAAATATTAAACAACAACATCAATAAAATCAAACAATCCAAACATACAAGTACATAGTTACCATAATTTTAATATCCCTCAGGCTTTCCCCCCCTTACCTTAATTTCGACGATAAAAAGCTCCGATTGGGTATTTTAGAAGGAACGACTTGTCGCTCGTCATGATTTCAAATCTAAATAAAATACATATTTAACCTAATTTAAAAATCTTTACAATATACCCCAAAATTTTCATGTATGTTTCAGCCATGCTAAGAAAACCAAGCTAGAAATTTTCAATCTTTACAAGCCTTTAGGTTTAAATTCTTCATGCATTAAAGGAACAAAATATAAGTTCAAAACTTAGAAATAAAATTTGGAACCCTTAGCCTCATTAACCATAGGTTTCAGCCTTTACATAAAATAGTGGGAAAATATTGTATTTCAATAAACTTTCTTCCTTGCATGCACTAATGGTATGTTTTTAAACATAATTTGGTTAACAAAAATTTGAATAAGACCTCATCAACTCTACTAATGAGTTTCGGCCTTATGATCATAAAAGACTAGGGATTTTAAATTTTCAAACTCCACATTGAATCATTCATGCAAAGGACTAAAATTGTCATACATGCATCCTTCTTAAAGATTTAAGTGAGGCTTCATCAACTCTTTTATTTTAGAGTCTTAGCCACAAAATCTTATCAATGAAGGAAAACATATATTTTTAATAAAATCCATGAATTAAAAAAAATACTTAAATCAAAGTTCTTAAACCATGCATGTGAGATTTCCATCAAGGTTCATCCTTTTTCCTCTTGGTGTTTTTAGCCGACACCATGGTCATTGGATTGGATGAATTTCTCACCACATGCAATACATAAACATAAAGTGAAAATGAGTATAGTTTTGATAAAAATTCAATTGTATGTGAAAAGGATTTCTTTGAAAATCATAAGGTTAAATCATGGACTATATAGTATAAGCACTAAATAACTAACATGCATGTGAAACTCTTTGAAAAAAATCATCATCCTTCCTCCTTTAGGGTTTCAGCCACCCATTAAAATGATCATAGGAAGTTCTTTTTCAACATGCAAAGGTTGAGGAAAATTGTAAAGATGTTAATAATCTTAAACAAAATGAACATGCATTAAAAGAAAAACCAACTTTCAACAAAACTTATGAACATGCAAGATGATAATATGAACTTCAAAGAAAAGAGCCAGAGTTTAGAATCAATACCCTCTAATTGAAAATGATGGTGAGCAAAAGATGAGTGTGTGAAGGATAACTAAGGATAACTAGCTTCCAAGTTCAAAGCTTAAGGTTGAAGATGAACAACTCAAGAAATTTTTTTGCAAGAGTTTGGGTATGATTTTGACAAAGTTTATCAATTTTATTCAAATATTAATATTAAATGAATTAGTTTTCTAGGAAATGAAAAATACTAATTACAATGACATGAATAATATTGAATAGTGACAAGGGTCACTATTCACATCAAGGAAAATCATTTCCAAATATTGAAAAAAATCAGACTTAATTATTTTGGGTTCGTTCCAAGATCTGATTGTTACGTAAATGAAAAAACCGATTGTATTTTTATTCGTAAAATTTCACCCGAAAAATTCATATAAAAATAAATAATTTCTAAAATCATAAAAATAAATATAACTGGGTTAGAAAAATAAAATTTCGAATTTTCAATTTTTTAAAAATTATTTTCGGGTCAGTAGGGCTTAACTGACAGCGAAAACTCAAACCGTAAACGTCGGGAATTTTCTACCGAAAATTCAACTGCACATTTCTAATATAAAATAAAGATGACTTAATTTGGTCTATCAAAATAATTCATCATCATTTATGAAAATATAATCTTAAATATTCATATAATCACAATTTACAGACAAGCAGAAAAATCGGGGTGTTACATTACTACCCCTCTAAAAAGAAATTTCATCCTCGAAATTATGTATCTGAAAATAAATCAGGATACTGTAATTTCATCTTGTCCTCTACTTCCTAAGTTGCTTCTCTAGTTGTTTCATCCCAAACAACCTTAACTAAGGGAATTTGTTTGCCCATGAGTTGTTTGATCCTCCTATCTTCGATTCGTACGGGTGAAGTCTCATAGGATAGATTTTCCTTTAACTGAAAAACATCAGGTTCAATTACATACGACGGGTCAGGGATATATTTTCTCAACTGAGAGACATGATGGATATTTGAAAGGAAAGGTGGCACAGAAATCTGATAAGTTACTGGACCGATACGACGAAGAATCTGGTATGGTCCAATAAACTTGGGAGTGAACTTTCTGGATTTTATAACTCTACCTACCCCAATTGTAGAAGTTACCCTCAGAAATACGTGTTCGCCTTCTTTGAATTCCAGAGGTCTTCTTCTTCGATCGGCGTAGCTCTTCTGTCTGCTTTGGGAAGCCTTTATTTTTTCACGGATTTGTTTCACCTTCTCCTTCGTCTGTTGCACAATTTCAGGTCCTAACATTGCGCTTTCCCCATCCTGGTATCAACACAGCGATGTTTGGTACTTTCTTCCATATAAAGCCTCATAGGGTGCCATTCCGATACTTTAGTGAAACCTGTTGTTGTATGTGAACTCTATGAGTGGCAAAAGGTCGTCCCAACTTCCAAGATTGTCTAGAACACATGCCCTCAACAAGTCCTCCAATGACTGAATTGTCCTTTCCGTTTGCCCGTCAGTTTGGGGGTGATAGGCTGAACTTAGTTCCCAACGATTTCTATAAACTTCCCCGAAAACGTGAAGTAAACTTTGGGTCTCGATCCGAAACGATACTAGAGGGTACCCCATGGAGTCTGATCACTTCGCTAATATATATTTCAGTTAGTTTCTTTACCTTGTAACTCGACTTAATGGGTAAGAAGTGTGCCGACTTCGTCAGTCTGTCCACAAATACCCAAATCGAATCAAAACCTTTGGAAGTCTTTGGTAGTCCTACCACAAAATCCATGGATATAATTTCCCACTTCCACTCAGGTATGTCAAGAGATTGCAACATTCCACCGGGTCGTTGATGTTCTACTTTCACCTTTTAACAAGTTAAACAAGATGCCACGTATTCTGCCACTTGTTTCTTCATGCCTGGCCACCAAAAGTTCTACTTCAAATCCCGATACATCTTGGTTGCTCTTGGGTGAATGCTCAATTTACTCTTGTGTGATTCCTCAAGAATCATCTTTATAATCTCTGGGTTTTCAGGTACACATACACATCCATTACACCTCAAATTGTTGTCTGGTCCCAAACTGAACTCTGATGTTTTTCATTGCTCCATGAGTTCTTTCTTTTCTTGGAGATAAGCATCACTAGCTTGTTGCTCTCGGATTTCTTCCAGCAATCCATTTGAGACCTTAATCATTCCTACACTGATCTTTTCTGGGCTGAACTCCATCATTAAATTGAGATCGCGAAACTTCTCGATTAACTCCAATTCCTTCACCATCATTGCCGAGACATGAATAGCCTTCCGGCTTAAAGCATCTGCCACTAAGTTTGCTTTTCCGGGATGGTACTGCAATGTGAAGTCATAATCATTCAAAAATTCCATCCACCGCCTTTGCCTTATGTTGAGCTCTTTCTGATCGAATAAATACTTCAGGCTTTTGTGGTCGCTGAAAACATCAAACTTGACTCCATACAGATGATGTCTCCATATCTTCAGTGCAAAAACCACGGCAGCTAATTCCAGATCATGAGTCGGATAGTTCTTCTCATGAGTCTTTAACTGACATGACGCATAAGTCACAACCTTTCGGTATTGTATCAATACATAGCATATGCCTTGATACGAAGCGTTGCGGTACACTTCATAAGGTTCATTGGGTTCAGGAAGGATTAACACTGGTGCAGTTGTCAATCGCTCTTTTATACTTCGGAAATTCTCTTCTCATTTATCGGTCCACACAAAAGGTTGATCCTTTAGTGTAAGCTGAGTCAATGGTGCTATGATTTTGGAGAATCCTTCAATAAATCTTTGGTAGTATCTGATGGGCCAAGAATCCACAAGTGAATGGCTTCGTCGTCAAGTAATAAAAAGATCGAACCCACAGAGACCGTGATCTTCAATACAATTAATTATTAAATCAATTTAACTAAATAAGAAAATATTTTATTTTTGAAATCAGAATCAAGTTGCAAATCAAATTTAAAGTTGCAATTAAAACAAAATCAAGAACAAAATAGGAAAGTAAATCAAATCTGGAGATTTCAAATTAAATGAGATTTCTGGGAATTGGGTTACCAACAAGACTGTTCATGCTACTAAATTGACTACCCCTCTTGTTAATTATCAAAATTGGTTTGAAGGTGAATTTATCCTAAATAAGTTAATGTTCCCTCTCGGGATACAAGAACCATGCCCAATTAAACCAACCCCTACTCTCGTGGTAATTGAATTTAAATCAAACCCTTTATGCTTCGTGACAATTCAGCGAACCCTCGAAGGACCGCTTCTAACTCTCGTGATTTAAGTCCTAAGTTTGATTCCTATAGATCCGATACCTAAGTTCACCGCTAGGTTCCTCCTTAGATTATCTATGACATGCAAATAAGTGTACACCAAATTCACAAGTAATTCATGCAATAGGAATTAAATCGAAAGCGAACTGAAATTAGCAAGTAAAACGTCAATTCATAACATAAAACAAATCTTGGACATAGCCCCAATTCCTAGAAATAAAAACTACTCAAGCATTGCCATGTTCATAGCAAGCTTGATTTTCTTGGGCATTTTGTGTACTTTTCTTTTCAGTCTTGCTCGATCATGGCCGTGATGGCTGTCACGGCTAGGCCGTGATGGGCTCTATTTGGCTCAGCTTTCTTGCTTTTCAATCTCCGTCTTCATTCAAGCTCCATCATGGTTGATCCTGAACATTTTAATCTTCAATTCCTGCACATAAACACCACAAAACCACCTTACCCGTTCCAAGGTAAAAACTAACAAAAATCAAATTAAAAATGCCTAAACAACATGAAAATGCATGAAATATGATAAAGAAATATGAGGTGAAATCACACTCATCAAACTACCCCAAGCTTAAGACTTTGCTTGTCCTCAAGCAATAACTAAGGCCAGAAAAGATAAACAATCAGAGCATGGACAGTGAACCAAGAACCCGAGTAACAAATCCAAGTAACAGGAACATCCAATAAGAAGCCAAGAGATAATCAATTTCAAGTCCAATTAGAAGCTTAGGTTCTCTAGATTCATGCCAACACTAATTCGGGCACTCTTCTCATCTCACTCAATTGTTTAAGGGCATATGACAATTCACTCAATTTTCTCAAGGAAGGTATTCTACCATAAGCTTGACTATTAACCAAAATCTCTACTTTATTAATGAAAATACATAAGAATCAAGAGGTCTTTTATTTTGGTTGTAATGGGGCCATGAGATTAATCGTTAGGTGGAGAAATGAAGAAAAGGAAAATTCAAGAGGGCTAAACAAAATATCAAACAATGTAAAGAATGACAACCTTCTAAAATACCTTTTTGGGCTTTAGTTCACTTTTCCACCTTTCTTTGATTTCTTTTTTATTTTATTTCTCACTTTCTTTTTCTCATCCCCTTCTCTAGTGTTTTTCTTTTCTTTCTTTTTTTATTTGGAGAAGGGGAGATTTTCAACTTAAGAGAAATATTTTTCTAACTTTTTCATCCCACAATTTATTTTCAAACCACCTTTTTGCCCTTTTTGCAATACTTTAAAAGGTGTCATACCAAGCATCATTCATCAAAATAAATCAAGGTACCAAGAAAAGCATTTTATTCTATTAGGCTCAAAATTGGGCAACTAAGGGGTAGCATTTAATCAGTCAAAGCTCAGAAGGCAAGAAAAATACCTAGTGCCTCAATCATTTTCAAATATGTTTTCAAAAATTTTTAAGTTTCAAAACGGTTTCAAGTCAAGTTCTAGAGAATACAATCCAAGAGGAATAAAACACTCAATCACAAAGAATGGGGTAAATTTAGTGAGTTCCCTTTTTAGGCTCAAAAAAATCTCACATTTAGTAGTTTAAAATCAATGAGAAACACAAATCTAAGGAACTACATGCTAATTATCAACTATCAGAAGATCATCTCAAGCATTTTTATTTTTAGCCTATCATAAGAATACAAAAATTGGGTTCAAAAATTCACAGTCTCAATTCATTTGGCACAAAGTTCTCACAATTGGATGCATACTCTAAGCAAGGGGCAATCTAATAGTGTGATTATACAGAACTACGCCTATATGAATGCATCATGTAAAAAATGCAAAAAAAATAAATAAAAATAAAACCAAAAATAATACCCCTACCCCAAGCTTAAAAACTTACATTGTCCCCAATGTAAATGTTCAAGTCGGAGAGAGGAGAAAAATGGAACAACTCACCGAGGTGGTGGAGGGTGTTGGCACAGATGTCAGTCATAGAGCTGCTGGAAGACGTGTCATGGCCGTGACATTCATCACGGGCAGGATGTGACCAGTTGTGGTGTCAAGCGAGTCCCCATCACGGGCGTGATATACATCACGGTTGGGCCGTGATACATTCTGATCTTCAGTTGTTGGCTAATCACGGCCGTGACCCTCATCACGGCTAGGCCGTGATCCATTCCGGTCTCTTCTTCCTTTTTGAAATTGCTCCATCATGGCCATGATGGCCATCAAGGCCAGGCCATGATCTCCTTTGTCTTCATTTTTCCATGCCTTTTTGCTCTTCATGCCTTCATAACCTGAAAATACTTGGCAAAACCATCAATTTGTGATCTTTCTTCTCTTAATCTTCTCAAATTATTCAAAAACAAAATTCAAAAACAAATTAAAAATGGAAATAAAACTTGGGTTGCCTCCCAAGAAGGGCTTATTTACGGTCTTAAGCTTGACCATACTCCCTTCAATCAACCAGGATCAGCTGGGCTTGGAATTGAAAGAACACCACTCTTCCAAGGAAGTCCTTCAAAGAGCCTATTTAGTTCATATGGCCACATGCGCTTTCGCTTTGCTCTTTTCTCTCTGAGTTTCATGGCCTTACTTCCTCCTGGCGGAAGTTTTAACTCCACATGTTGAGCAACTCCAATTTCATCATTATTTGGTGCATCATTTGTCATGCAAAGTTTGGGAGTTGCTTCCATGCTAAGCTCTTCCTTCACCTTTGGAGGCATTATCTCAATCCTGCACATATGACTCTCAAAAGGAAGGTTGTTATATGAGTTAGTCAAATCAAAATCCACCCTACCTTCCTCTACATTCAAAGAGAGCTTACCATTTTTTACATCTATTATTGCTCCAACTGTGGCCAAGAATGGCCTTCCAAGAATGATAGGGAATTTAGAATTCCCATTCATATCCAACACCATGAAATCGGTAGGAATGAAAAATTTCCCTACTTTATAGGAACATTCTATAGTATGCCTAGAGGAGTTTTAGTTGAGCCATCCGTAAATTGTAAAGAGAACTTGGATGGACTCAATTCCTTGGTTCCTAACCTCTCAAAGATGGTATGTGGCATCAAACTCGCACTAGCCCCTAATTCACATAAGGCTTGGTCTATTTTCACTTCTCCAATTGAGCAAGCAATAGAGAAACTTCCTGAATCTTTTAGTTTAGGAGGCATATTAGTTTTTATCATGGCATCATGATCCTCAATTAAGCTCTTAGTTTCTTTTTCTACCTGCCTTTTCTTGACCAACCTTTGTGGGAAAGGTATTGGGGGTTGGTAAGGTGGTGTAGGGACATACTTTGGCACTTTCTCTTCATGTTCACTCATGTCCTCCTCACATTCCACATCCTTTTCAACTACCCCAAGCTTATCATCCCTCAAGTATATAGCATTACAGTGCTCATTGGGATTAACTTCGGGTTGTCTTGGGAACGTACCCTTAGTTCTAGAATATGTACTAGCTTGTTGGGTAATCTGAGTTTCTAACATCTTATTATGGATGGCTAAGTTATCTACCTTAGATGTTAACTCTTTTATTGCCTCATTGACTGCCCTACCTTGTTGCCTCAACTCTTCATTTAGCTTTGTTTGAGTTTCAACAAAATTTTCCAAAAGAGACTCAAGTTTAGACTTTTGTACCTGAGGATACCCCGATGCGGGTTTCCTATTACCTTGGCCTTCTTGGAATTCGTGGTTCAACGTGTTGTTGTAGTTCCCGTAGGAGAGATAAGGATTATTCTTCCTCACTTGGTTGTAAGGATTTGGGGAACCATAATTTGGCAACTTTGGGTTCGTGTCATAGAAATTGTGACAATAGTTCACTTAGTCCCCCGAAGCACTGGATCCCGGAGCAATACCATGTGGGCACTCCATTATGTCATGTCCCTACATTCCACAAATCTCACAAACAACATTAGTAGCACCTATTGAACTCACATTAGCCTTTTCAAGCTTATCAAAGCATTTATTCAATGAGTCAAATTTAGACATAATTAAATCAGTACTATTCATTTCAAACTTACCCCCCGAAAACTTTTTCGGGTTATTACCTCTTTCCGAACCCCATTGGTGATAGTTGGTGGCTACGTTTTCAATGATATTGAACACTTCAGTCAGAGGTCTATTCATAAAGGCTCCACCAGCTGCGGAGTCAAGTGACACCTTCGAAGAGTAATCCAATCCATTGTAGAAGGTATGCACTAACAACCACCTCTCGAACCCATGATGTGGGCAAGACTCTAGCAATCCTTTGTAATGATCCCAAGCTTCAGATAAGCATTCTCTGTCCTTTTGGAAGAAGCCGGTGATCTGAGTTTGTAGGTAAGTAGTCTTGGATGGAGGGAAGAATTTTTCCAAGAATGCCTGCTCTAGTTGGTCCCAAGTTGACCAAGTATTCGCAGGCACTTGCTTCAACCAAGCTCTTGCCTTTCCATTCAGAGAGGAGGGGAATAACCTCAAGCGAATAGCATCAACCGGGGCCCCTTGAATTCTTATTGCATCACTGAACTCCAAGAATGTCTCCACATGATCAGTCGGGCCCTCCGAGGGTAATCCTCCAAATTGATGTTGCCTAATCATGCCAATTAACTGAGGCGGTATAGTGTAGTTTTCCGCCTCAATTTTTGGCCTAGCAATCCCAGTTCGCAAACCCCTAGCATTTGGGGCTGCGTAGTCCTTCAGTGGTTTGGTATCCGGTAGATTCGCCATGAGTGGAATGGGAATCAACCTCTCTCTCGCTCTTTGTCTTTGTAGTCTCCTACGTCTATGAAAGGTCCTTTCGATCTCGGGGTCAACTTCAATAAGATTTCTAAGACTTTGAGATCTTCAAATAAGAGAGAAAAATACCTTCAAAGAGAGATAGATACTAAAAGAAAAAGAAAAATTAATATATAAAAAAAAGTCCAGCAAAATCAATTTAAAAATTGAATTGAAATTCAAGAAAGCACAGTCCCCCGGCAACGGCACCAAAAACTTGATGGGCCAAGAATCCGCAAGTGAACGGCTTCGTCGTCAAGTAATAAAAAGATCGAACCCACAGAGACCGTGATCTTGAATAAAAATTAATTATTAAATCAATTTAACTAAATAAGAAAAGATTTGAATTTTGAAATCAGAATCAAGTAGCAAATCAAATTTAAAGTTGCAATTAAAACGAAATCAAGAACAAAATAGGAAAGTAAATCAAATCTGGAGATTTCAAATTAAAAGAGATTTCCAGGAATTGGGTTACCAACAAGACTACTTATGCTACTAAATTGACTACCCCTCTTGTTAATTATCAAAATTGCTTTGAAGGTGAATTTATCCTAAATAAGTTAATGTTCCCTCTCGAGATACAAGAACCGTGCCCAATTAAACCAACCCCTACTCTCGTGGTAATTGAATTTAAATCGAACCATTTAAGCTTCGTGACAATTCAGTGAACCCTCGAAGGACCGCTTCTAACTCTCGTGATTTAAGTCCTAAGTTTGATTCCTATCGATCCGATACCTAAGTTCACCGCTAGGTTAACCTTAGAGTATCTATGACATGCAAATATGTGCGCACCAAATTCAAAAGTAATTCATACAATAGGAATTAAATCGAAAGCGAATTGAAATTAACAAGAAGTAAAACGTTAATTCATAACATAAAACAAATCTTGGGCATAGCCCCAATTCCTAGAAATAAAAACTACTCAAGCATTGCCATGTTCATAGCAAGCTTGATTAACAAAAGCATAAAAAAAAACCTAAGAGAAAAGAAGAAATTGAGAAGAAGAGAAATCGTAATTTTTGCCTAAGGTAGCAGCCTAAGGGATCCCCTATTTTTGAGCCTTAGAGTCCTATTTATAATGTAGGGTAACTTGGGATAAAAGCTGTTACAAAATCAGATCAAATCAACAATTAAATTTTCAGATTTTTCACGTCATGGTTGTGATGCCTGTCAAGGCCTGGCCGTGACAGATTCTGTCTTGGAAAACTTGGCATTGGTTGGCCTGTCACGGTCACGACAGGTTCTGACTTTTGTGTACTTTTCTTTTCAGCCTTGCTCGATCATGGCCGTTGTCGCAACCAAAAATTACGACGAGGACGACAATAAAATTTTTTTTTAAGGAAAAGTAGAGTCGCCACCAACTTTATTTAATTTAGGAAAAATTGAAAAACCTTTAAAATGGTCTTTGGAACCAAGTTGAGCTCGGGAGTCGGTTACGAGTAGGGAAGGTGTTAAGCACCCTACATCGCACATTTTACGAATGGTACCTTGAATAAATTGCGCGAAATTAAATTATTTATTTTTTACCCAAAAATATTTACAAGGAAGAATTTATTTATTTAGTATATTTTTTATTTAATGTTTCTTTATTTTATTTTTTTTTTGCATTTTTAAAACATTTTAAAAAAATATTATTAGTAAATCCTAAATGAGGTTGAACATGACACGTAAGTTCATAGGGCAACCTCAAAGCTAGGGAATTGAGCATGAAACTTGTCATAGAGCAACCCGAAGACATTAAATAAATTATTAATTAATTATCTACATTAAACAAATTAAGAGAACACAAAAATAAAGGAAAAATTAATTTTGGCTTGACGAAATGATTGATCCCGCTCCTACGTATTCCCTGCTTCTATGGGAAACTCAAAGCCACGTAGTTCTTGTAGAAAATATTGTATTTGTTGGATTATTTTAGTTTTTGTGAAAAGGTTCTTCTTCTTTTTTTTTATTAAAAAAATTTATTTATTTATTTTTATTATTTTCTGTCTTTTATTTCTATCAAAAACTTCTAAGTGAGATAAAACATGGCATATACATCCACAGAGCTATCCCGCATCTTAAGGAATTGAGTGTGAAACCTCTCACAAAACAATCCCCAAAATTATTTTTTTAATTTTTTCCTTTTTTATATTTTTTGATTTATTTATTTTAAAATAAACATTGCATAAGGAGAACACCAAAGAAAATCATATTCAATTTCACCAATATTTGTGAGCCCGGACCATTTTCAAATCAAATGAAACCCATTTAATTTGGGTCAATAGCTAACATATGGCACCAATTATTTATTTAAATTAGTCCTTACTTGAATAAATAATATTAAACAAACAAAACAAAAGCAAAATAAAAGTGAAACACAATCAGAATGCATTTTAACAGCAAAAGGAGCACCACCCTTTTCCTTTCACCTGTACGCGTGAGAACGAAGAGAAGCGGGTGGCCGTGACGGCGAGTGTTTCTGGTTCGGAACGATGGTGAGGCTCGTGAAGAGCTTGCAACTGAGACAGACGCGGACCTGAGCCTATCTGCGAAGGAAACGGTGGCGGAGACGACATCCGGCCAGCGAGGTGCGACTGATGCCGTCGCGAGACAGGGATGCCGGCGGTGTCACAACGACCTGAGGCGGCGTGTGGTGGTCGCGAAGGGACAGGGACAAGAAGGGTCGGCGGAACGAGGCTGGATCCGAGATGAGGGATGCATAACAGCGTTGCACGGTGGGCCTGAGGCGTTGCGCACGGTGATGCTGTTCTCAAAGGACAGCGGCGTCACGACGGTCGCGAATGAGTGTAAGCAGAGCCGCCTCCCTCTTCGTGTTTTTTTATTTCTCTCCTCTCTGTATCATTCTATATTAGTGCTCTCACTGTTGTTGTTGTTCTGAATTTTTTTTCCTCCTTCTATTCTGTAGTCCCTGTTGTGATTTTATAATGTCAATTCGCTCTGATCTTGATCCTAAAAATCTACCAAGATTAAGATTTCTATCTGATCTTGATCCTAAAAATATGCCAAGATTAAGATTTCTATCTTTGATTTGAAATAGAATCAAAAACTGCTGACCCTCATCTGCAAAAATTAAGGGATTTGCCAACTAGATTTAAAATTCAAAATAAAGTGGCTGCTAGGGTTTGTTGGAGGAGGATGGAATGGGTTTAACTGGTTTGGCCTAATAAAATTAAATTCTTTTTATTATTATTTTTTTATTTTCTTTGCAATTTTTATTTTATTATTATTTTTTTGAAATTTTTAGTGAAAACTAAAAGACCCGGTCAAAATAGGGTGTTCACAGTTGCCCCTCTTTACTTGTTCATTACTAGAATACATGAAGAAAGAATGATTTTTCATGTGATAGTAGTAAGGAAATAGTAAAGAAAATGAACTCACATTTTGGCCGGGATGGGAAACAGGCTGGAGAACATTATGTTTTAGAGCTTGGAAAATAAAAATGACAGTCGGCCTCAGATCCCGAAAATAAAATTAGCAGTGAGCCTTAGAACTAGAAAAATAAATTTGCAACGGGCCTCAGATCCCAAAGGTAAATTTGCAGTGAGCCTCAGAGCTCAAAAAATAAATTGCAGTGGGCCTCAGATCCCAAATATAAAATTAATAGTGAGCCTTAGAGTTCGAAAAATAAATTTGCAGTGGGCATCATATCCTGAATATAAAATTAGCAGTGACCCTCAGAGCTCGAAAAAATAAATTTGCAGCGGGCCTCAGATCCCAAAAATAAATTTGCAGTGAGCCTCATAGCTCAAAAAATAAATTGCAGCTGGCCTCAGATCCCAAATATAAAACTAGTAGTGAGCCTCAGAGCTCGAAAAATAAATTTGCAGCGGGCCTCAGATCCCAAAAGTAAATTTGCAGTGAGCCTCAGAGCTCGAAAAATAAATTGCAGTGGGCCTCAGATCCCAAATATAAAATTAGTAGTGAGCCTCGGAGCTCGAAAAATAAATTTGCAACGGGCCTCATATCCTAAAAATAAATTTGCAGTGAGCATCAGAGCTCGAAAAATAAATTGCAGTGGGCCTCAGATCCCAAATATAAAATTAGTAGTGAGCCTCAGAGCTCGAAAAATAAATTTGCAGCGGGCCTCAGATCCCAAAAGTAAATTTGCAGTGAGCCTCAGAGCTCGAAAAATAAATTGCAGTGGGCCTCAGATCCCAGATATAAAATTATGGTAATTTGCTTTTTCTTAAAAAAACTTTTCTTTACCTTTGTCTCAATTACAACTGAACCACACGCTCCATTAAAAGACTTCGACCAATCAAACCCTTGTTTATCAACAGCTTTGAGTCAGGGTCTTTCAATTAGAGGGGCTTCGTTTCAAAACGGTAGAGACACGTAGAGTGATTATTTCCTTCAAGACTAGGACTCATGGAGACTTTCATTATTGCTCTTCTTTTCTCCTCATTGTGCACCGTTATCTCCCTTATTGACTTTGAAATGCTGGGATTTATTTGGTTCAAACCATTCGTTGAAGTAACCATTAGAATTATCCAATCATACTATTAAACTTAAATTTACTTAAATTGAGACATGATTTCAATGCGCAAGCATGATTTAAACACAATAGGGAAAAATGGATGAATAAAATCCTTGCCTTGATATGAGAATTTATATTGCACACAAGGAAATTGGAAAGAAAGAGGGGAAATACAAAGGGGTTTATGGGAATTGTATGAATAGAGATGATGGAACAAAAGAAAACCGCATAAATTTTTGCCCCAGTATTAGTTCCTTGATCCTCTTAATTGATTCCCAACAACTGTTTGACGTTGCAGCTCCTGGTCTCAGCTTCCACATACATCCTTTCATTAACATTTCAATGATTTTCTTTGCCCCATTGTAGCCAGTCACAAACAAAACTGCCCCAGTGTAGCAAGTCATGAGCAAAATTGCCCCAGTGTGGTGAACATTAAGACATCGCTTAAACTACCCTTGTGGGTTTTCAGCCTAAGATTCAGTTTCTTTGTCCTAATTTTTGCTTAGGTCGCCCTTTCGGGTTTTCAACCTAACGGGCTTCTCTCTCTCTCTCTCTCTTTATTTTTTTAATGCCCTAGCTTTTGCTTAGGCCGCCCTCGCGGTTTTTCGACCCAACGGACTTCTTTTTGTTTTATTTTATTTATGCCCTAACTTTTGCTTAGGTCGCCCTTGCGGGTTTTCAACCTAACGAGCTATCCCTTTCATTTTTCTTTCTTTTTTACCAGGCATAGAACTTTTTGACGGCATCAGAGTTTACAGGTCTTGGTAGCTATCGTCCATTTTCATCTGTTAGGACCAAGGCTCCGCCTGAGTATGCCTGCTTTACTATATATGGCCCTTCATAATTGGGTGCCCACTTTTCTCGAGCATCTTCTTGGTTGGGAAGTACTTTCTTTAACACCAAATCACCTGGTTGAAACTCTCTATGAAGGACTTTCTTATTAAAGGCTTTAGCCATTCTTCTCTGATATAGTTGTCCATGATAAAGGGCCACCAGTCTTTTTTCCTCAATCATGTTTAACTGATCATATCGGGCTTTCACCCATTCTGATTCTTCCAAGTCAGCTTCCATCAGCACTCTTAATGAAGGGATTTCAACTTCTATTGGAGAAACAACTTCCATTCCATACACCAATGAGAAAGGCGTTGCCCCAGTACTTGATCGTATATTGGTACGATATGCGTGCAAAGCGTATGGCAACATTTCATGCCAATCTTTATAATTTACGACCATTTTAGCAACAATTTTCTTGACATTCTTGTTGGCCGCTTCTACCGCCCCGTTCATCTGAGGTTTATATGGGGCGGAATTATGGTGCTTGATTTTAAAAGTCTCTAATAACTTCTTTACGTCCACCCCATTAAGATTGGCAGCATTATCTGTAATGATTCTTTCTGGTATTCCATAGCGACAAATAATATCCCTTTTTAGGAACTTGGTAAACACCTTTTGAGTTATATTGGCATATGATGCTGCTTCCACCCACTTAGTGAAGTAATCTATTGCAACCAGGATGAAGCAATGTCTGTTTGAAGCCTTGGGATTGATTGGTCCAATGACGTCTATCCCCCACATAGAAAATGGTCATGGGGACACCAGATTGTGTAGTTGGAATGGTGGAGCTTTGATCTGATCTGCATATATTTGGCATTTACGGCATTTTCGGACATACTCCAAACAATCGGCTTCCATTGTTAGCCAATAGTGACCATTTCATAGGATCTTGCGTTCCATCAGGTCATGTGTTCCACATATCCCTTCGTGAACTTCTATCATGATAGTCCGAGCTTCACGAGCATCAACACATCTTATGAGGACCCCATCATAGTTCCTCTTATATAGAATTTCGCCATCTAAGTAAAAGGACAATGATAATCTACGAATCGTCCTCTTATTCACTTCATTTGCTCCAGCTGGGTACGTTCTACTCTTCATATATTGCTTGATGTCATGATACCAAGGATTACCATCGAGCTCTTCTTCCACATGTGCACAGTATGCTGGCTCATCTTGTACCTTCACTTGAATAAGCTGGAGGGTGGTATGGAGACCCAGCTTGGTCATAGCGGCTAATGTGGCTAAAGCATCCGCAAATTGATTCTTGTCTCGAGTCAAGTGCGAGAAAGTAATCTCATCAAACTTCGCAACTAACTGAGTCAAGTATTTCCGATACGGGATAAGCTTAGGATCTTTAGTTTGCCATTCGCCGTTGACTTGATAAATGATTAAGGCTGCATCTCCAAAGACCTTTAGCTATTTTATTCCAAGATCAATTGCTGCTTGTAATCCACTTGCACATGCTTCATACTCAGCGATATTGTTGGTGCATTCAAATTCAAGCTTAACAGCCACCGGGTATTGCTTGCCCTCCGGAGAAACAACCACTGCTCCTATGCTGCTTCCATTCATATTAACTGCTCCATCAAAATACATCTTCCACATATCATCTTCCTCTGTTTCACCTTCTTCCAATGACAATATCTCTCCATCAGGGAACTCGGATATAATTGGTTGTCCTCCCTCAAGAGGGTTTTCAACTAAGTGATCAGCAATTGCACTTCCCTTAACGGATTTCCGGGTCATATACTTAATATCGAATTCTGATAATATCATTTGCCACTTTGAGACCCTTAATGATATGTGAGGACTTTCAAAGATGTACTTCAAAGGGTCCATTCGAGAGGTTAACCAAGTGGTGTAGTATAACATGTATTGCCTGAGTCTCTTGGAGGTCCATACCAATGCACAACAAGTCTTCTCAATTGCCATGTATCGGGCTTCGCAGTTATTAAACTTCTTGCTCAGATAGTAAATTGCATGTTCTCTCTTGCCAGACTCATCATGTTGCCCCAACATTGCCCCCATTGAGGTTGGTAGGATAGTGAGATATAGTATCAAAGGACGACCTTGAGTGGACGGCACCAACACTGGTGGGCTTAATAGGTATGCCTTTATTTTGTCAAAGGCTTCCTGACATTCCTCATTCCATCTCCCCGGATTATTCTTCTTTAATAGCTTAAAAATAGGCTCACACGTGCTTGTCAAGTTAGCAATGAATCGGGCAATGTAATTTAATCTCCCTAGAAAACCCCTTACTTCTCGTTCATTCTTTGGAGTTGGCATGTCCCTGATCGCCTTTGCCTTTTTCGGCTGCACCTGTATTCCTTCCTTGTTGACCACAAAACCCAACAATTTCCCAGTTGAGGCCCCAAATACACATTTTGTGGGATTTAGTCTCAGATTGTACTTCCTTAATCTCTCAAATAACTTATGCAAAATTGCTACATGACTTTCCCCCTCCTTAGACTTAGCCACTATGTCATCCACATATACCTCTATTTCCTTGTGCATCATATCATGGAACAATGCTACCATAGCACGCTGGTAGGTAGCTCCGGCATTCTTCAGCCCAAAAGGCATTACTTTGTAACAAAAAGTTCCCTAAGGGGTGATGAAAGTCGTCTTCTCTTTGTCATCAACGTCCATGAGAATATGATTGTATCCCGAATACCCATCCATGAAGGAGAACCTGTGGTTTCTTGCTGTGATGTCTACGAGGACATCAATATGAGGCAATGGGAAGTCATCCTTCGAACTTGCTTTGTTCAGATCTCTGTAATCCACACACATTCTTACTTTTCCATCCTTCTTTGGTACTGGTACGACATTAGCAACCCATCTGGGTGTCTCGACACTTCCACAAACCCAGCTTCTAACTGCTTAGTTACCTCTTCTTTGATCTTTAGTGACATATCTGGATGCATCCTCCTCAACCTTTGTTTCTTCACCACCGTATCTGGGTACAGTGGAATTTTATGTGATGCTATCTCTGGATCCAATCCTGGCATATCTTTGTAGGACCATGAAAACACATCAAGGTACTCCTTAAATAGCACGACCATTTCTGGACGTTCTGGATTATCCACTATTTTCAACTCCTTCTTGTCTTCTTCGGTCCCCATATTAATTACTTCTATAACTTCATCATTTGAAGTGAACCCATTTTCTGAGCGCTCTATCGACTTTGTAAATTCCTCAATGGCTTCTTCTTCCTCACTAATCCCATAATCGTCTTCGTCAACAGCCGCAAGGGAATCAGTAAATGAGGTTTCAAGGTTCCTTTTGTGAGACAAACCTTCGACGGTGGTGAGGTTCCTGAAAGAAGATGTTTGCAACAAGAGAAATATAGGCAAGAATATTATTCAATAAATAAAGCACAATTGATATAAGATAAAGGGTAGAGAAAGGAAGACACCAAGAAAAATGCTGAAAAATCATACTAACTCATTTTATTCATTTCTCAACTAAAGTAAACATCAGTTTATATGAGATACAAAAAGGTAATTACTTCATGGAAATAACATCAACAAATGGTTCAGACCGCCAATTGCCAAGGACCTCATTGTCAGCAGAGGGATAAATAACAGGGTTTCTTTCTTGCTCCTCTTCAAGTGCACTGATAGTGGAATGAGGGGAAGTCAACTTTTCTGGCGAGATCACTTCAGTTGATGCTGAGAAAATATCTATCAAGTGGGGGATATAATTAAATTCCTTATTTTCTTCTTTCTTGCTTCTGGAAGTCAGGTACTTCATATTTTCTGCTAGAGAAGGATCGTATCCTAGTCCATGTCTTCCATCTCTTGTAACTGCTGCAATCGGTTGAGGGATCCCTTGGAGGCTTGCCCCTAGGCCTCTTCCTTTCTGATACCCATTCCTTTCCATTATATGGACTGCCACTTCATTCACATTCTGCATTGGCAACTCCTTCTTCTTGCTCTCTGGCTTCAGAATTTCAAAACTATGCAAGGAATCATCCTCGACTTGCTCTGCACTTTCTACGTAAGGTACTGTTGTGACTCCGGCAAGTGTACCGGGTCGTCGCAAGTAATAAAAATAACACGGTAAGTAAATACCGAGGTCGAACTCAAGGATTGGGTTACCAATTCGACTGATCCGCGGGAAGTCAGATATGTTCGGTCAAGTTACGGAAAAGTGGTTGAGAGGAAGAGAATAATATCAAAATTCAATTAACGACTCTAATAAACTAATTAACGAATCTAATAAACTAATTAACTAAAAATCAGAAATTAAATTGTCCAAGGTTACAAATCCACCTACCCAATATGTACACCCAAGTGATGATGAATTCCTCCCTAAGTTCAATTTCAATGTCAACCGGGACCCCTAAATTCTCCTAAATCCACTTCCGTGCTCATTAGGACGTATTCGATGATTTGAGTTAATTACTTGCTAGGTCTCTTAACCCTAATCTCGACTCGTTAATTCGTGTTCCCTATAAGGTCGCACCAATCTCCTACTCACTCTCGTGCAATATTCGATCGATGATTCTAATTCAAGTTCTAAACGCGAATCGCTGACTAGGCCTCATCGACGTTAACAAGTCAATCACGTGCACATATGATTAACACAATCAAATCAGAATTAGAAAACGTGAATTGAATTAGAGGAGAAAGACATACATCATATAGAATCTACACTGCCATGGGTGGCTTCATCGTTCCCTCAGACGACGGGGATTAGTTCCTCATGCTCATAGACAAGCAATCGGAATTCATCCTAAGCCTAAGAATTAAGAGAAGAGAAGAGGAGACGCAGCCCCAGAATAAGGATTACAAAAGATCTCTGAAAATTCTAATCCAAAAAGTCCCCTAAATCTGTTCTAATGGATTTTATTTATAAGGAGGCCACGCGTCACGGCGTGATGGCCATCACGGCCAGGCCGTGACGGCTTCGCTTCTCGGCGCACTCGGGATTTGAACATTCGCGACGCGAAGGATGTCTCGCGACGCGAGTCTTCTTGTCACGGCCCGTGATGTCAATCACGGCCAGGCCGTGATGTTCTCTGCCTTGTGTGGATTTTAGGTCACGGCCGTGATATACATCACGGCTAGGCCGTGATGGTCTCTGACTTGTATGGCTTTTAGGTCACGGCCGTGATGTACATCACGGCTAGGCCGTGATGGTCTCTGTCTTCCCAGATCTTCATATTATCGCGGGGCGAGCCTCCTCTCGCGGGGCGAGAATCCCGCAGTGGCAATCTCCACTATTTGTTGACTTTCCTTAATTCTTAGAGCCTCACTTATGGACCTGAAAACAACACAAGCAACCACAAGCGTAATTCTCTTCAAAATAACCTAAAAACTACACAAAAGACGCAAAACGAGTCAAAGTCCAACTTAGGAACAAAACAAGGCAAATTTGGGCGAAAACGAGAGTGAACTCGAATAAATTGGCACATAAACCCTAGTTCATCTAGTCATAAAACTAGATAAGCCAGAGGCTTATCAAATACCCCAAACTTAAACCTTGCTTGTCCCCAAGCAAGCTTAAAACTCAAAAACGACTCAAGACTTGGCAAGCCTAAAGGAATCAATCGATTTCGCACAAATTTAATGCAACTTTAAAAAAAAACAGTTTTACTCTAATGATCTCCCCCTATATCAATGTAATCCCCACATTCATTTACTTTAAACCATTGAGAACTCATCATTCATTCCATCATTACTCTAAGTTGAGGATCGAGATACACACAAAGGAAGATCACCTATCTCAAACAATTGCCTTCCTCACAAGGGCATTTAAAATTTCACTCATTCGCTCAAGTTTGTCAAGGTTATCAACTTTTCACTCAATTTCACATATCAAGAGCACTTCCCATGAATTTGATTTTCATCTCAAAAGTAGTTCCCACGAAAACATGTATGCAACATCAGAAGGTCTTTTAAAGGTTGTAATGGGGCCTGGCTCAGGGTAGGATAATGAAGGATATTTAGGCTTAAGTCCCTAGGAACTAAGAGAGCATGAGCATTTTGGCACTTTTTCCACTCAAATTCCTTTTTCCATTTTTCATTTGGGCTCGGGTGACTACAGCCTTTTCCTTGCTAATCTTTTTTTTGCTCCCCTTTTTCCTTGGCAATTTTTTTGTTTTCTTCTTTTCTTTTCTTTTCTTTTTGCCTTGGGTCAACCTTTATTTTCTTTTTCTCATCCCAATATGACACATACCTTGTAGCCACCCCAGACTTAGTTTCTCACAACCTTTCTCTTGCTCATTTCCATGCTCTCCTAATCCTCTAAGATTGGGTTAACATGGTTTTTCAGATTTTGGCTCGTAATATAGGGTCATCAAGAAACAATAGGTCAATTGGGCTCAATTTGGCTAACTAGGGAACATGCATTAGGGATGGTTCTTTTCAGGCCAAGTAGTTATTCAAAGAAAATTGCCTAGATCATTTGATGCAACACATAATCATGCAAACCATATAGAGATTCAAGCAAATTCGGGAAAGTGCAACTTAACAGTGATTCACACATTCAAAAACAGAGTTGGAGGCTCAAATCCTCACCTGGACATTTTGCAAACTGTTTGACCGAGATACGATTCCTAGTGTGTGCACCCCCTCACCCCAAACTTATCATAAATCAAGTAATCACAACAAAATTCTCAAAGTTCAGTTTTCAATTTTTAAGTGGGGATAAATTCTTCTAATTTCAGAACCTAGGGGGAAATCATCAATGGTCAAATAATTCATGCAATCAATCCATGCTAAATTCAATTAACATCCAACAAGCTTGCCGACGCGACATTTATACAACAACTCTTGATCTTCTCAAATTATTCAAGAGCGACAACAAAAACAAAAGCATAAACAAAACAAAACAGAAGTTAGGAAAGGAGAGGGATACCTAGCTTGGGTTGCCTCCCAAGAAGCGCTTGTTTAACGTCCCGAGCCTGACTTATTACGAAGCATCCACCTGGATCCCATAGTCTGTGGTACAGAGGCCAAGAGATGCTCATCATGTGAGGTCTTCCACCAGGATCAAATGGTAATTGGAGTGGAGATCGTAGCAGTAATATGACTTCATCAACTCCACCCAGCCAGTGTATGAAAACTCCATTGACCTTTGTTATTATGAATTCACTTCCTCTCGGGTCAAATGGTGTTTTCCCGAGGAAGTGTGCCAGACGAGTGGGAGGGTCTAACTTACCCATGTCCACACATGCATGTAAGCCAACATAGTTATCCAATGCAGAAATTTTCGGTTGCTTGGCAAACAGTGTGGAATCCACTACCACTTCGTCTTCATTTTGATCTATCCCCAAAACCAGATTTTCTGCAAATTGGGCATCATGTGACTCTTGTACTAACTGCTTGCAAATCTCCTCAGCTCCTTGCGCTTTGAAATTTTGCATCACAGTTTCGATACTGTCACAATTGGCTCTTGCCTTGGCCTCAAAGGTGGATAGCTCCTGGGAATATTGTTCTAGAGCAGCTCTCAACGGTGTTTGCTCATTCCATTCCCATTCCTCCTCATGCTTCATGATTATACTATAAGCTTGTGCATGAGGGCAATTACGTCCCCAGCGCCAATGATCTCCGGGATATGTTAGGCCCAAAGTCATATTTTGTAACACCGGCCACAAGGCTGGAAAATAAAGTCTCCATGATTCGCAATCCGCCTTGAAAGGGTACCTCGCATACAAAACAGGGCCAAGACCAAGTGGGATCAAGAAATAGAGAATAATAACAGAAATTAAAAATAAAAATAAAAATAAAAGTAACTTAACCAAATAATCAAACTTCCTAAAAATCAGAAAAATTGGTTGTGCCAATCCCCTAAAACGGCGCCAAAAACTTGTTGTGACTCCTGGCAAGTGTACCGGTCGTCGCAAGTAATAAAAATAACACGGTAAGTAAATACCGAGGTCGAACTCAAGGATTGGGTTACCAATTCGACTGATCCGCGGAAGTCAGATATGTTCGGTCAAGTTACGGAAAAGTGGTTGAGAGGAAGAGAATAATATCAAAATTCAATTAACGACTCTAATAAACTAATTAACGAATCTAATAAACTAATTAACTAAAAATCAGAAATTAAATTGTCCAAGGTTACAAATCCACCTACCCAATATGTACACCCAAGTGATGATGAATTCCTCCCTAAGTTCAATTTCAATGTCAACCGGGACCCCTAAATTCTCCTAAATCCACTTCCGTGCTCATTAGGACGTATTCGATGATTTGAGTTAATTACTTGCTAGGTCTCTTAACCCTAATCTCGAATTCTGTTAATTCGTGTTCCCTATAAGGTCGCACCAATCTCCTACTCACTCTCGTGCAATATTCGATCGATGATTCTAATTCAAGTTCTAAACGCGAATCGCTGACTAGGCCTCATCGACGTTAACAAGTCAATCACGTGCACATATGATTAACACAATCAAATCAGAATTAGAAAACGTGAATTGAATTAGAGGAGAAAGACATACATCATATAGAATCTACACTGCCATGGGTGGCTTCATCGTTCCCTCGGACGACGGGGATTAGTTCCTCATGCTCATAGACAAGCAATCGGAATTCATCCTAAGCCTAAGAATTAAGAGAAGAGAAGAGGAGACGCAGCCCCAGAATAAGGATTACAAAAGATCTCTGAAAATTCTAATCCAAAAAGTCCCCTAAATCTGTTCTGATCTGCTCTATTTATAAGGAGGCCACGCGTCACGGCCGTGATGGCCATCACGGCCAGGCGGCTGGCGCTTCGCGCGCACTTCGGGATTTGAACATTCGCGACGCGAAGGATGTCTCACGACGCGAGTCTTCTTGTCACGGCCCGTGATGTCAATCACGGCCAACGCGTGATGTTCTCCGCCTTGTGTGGGATTTTTAGGTCACGGCCGTGATATACATCACGGCTAGGCCGTGATGGTCTCTGACTTGTATGGCTTTTAGGTCACGGCCGTGATGTACATCACGGCTAGGCCGTGATGGTCTCTGTCTTCCCAGATCTTCATATTATCGCGGGGCGAGCCTCCTCTCGCGGGGCGAGAATCCCCAGAGTGGCAATCTCCACTATTTGTTGACTTTCCTTAATTCTTAGAGCCTCACTTATGGACCTGAAAACAACACAAGCAACCACAAGCGTAATTCTCTTCAAAATAACCTAAAAACTACACAAAAGACACAAAACGAGTCAAAGTCCAACTTAGGAACAAAACAAGGCAAATTTGGGCGAAAACGAGAGTGAACTCGAATAAATTGGCACATAAACCCTAGTTCATCTAGTCATAAAACTAGATAAGCCAGAGGCTTATCAGGTACCGAAACAGGCTTTAAAAGCATGATTTCCTCTTCACCACAGATGGTAACCATAGCCCCATCCTGAATATATTTCAGACACTGATGCAATGTTTATGGAACAACACCAGCTTCATGAATCCAAGGCCTTCCTAGAAGCATAGAATAAGCTGGCTGGATCTCCATGACTTGAAAGAGAACATGAAAACAACTAGGCCCTACTTTGAGGGGCAGAGTTATTTCCCCTAAGATCCCTCTTGCTGTCCCATCAGAAGACTCGCACAATCATCTCTTGGGGTGTCAAATCCGTCAAGCCTACGTTTAGCTACTCTAGAGTGGACAACGGAATCACATTCAATGTCGAGCCACCATCTATAAGCACCTTTGCGATCACAAATCCTTTGCACCTTAGGGTAATGTGGAGTGCCTTAGGACTACCTCTAAACTTCAAAAACACCTCATCTTCCGAGAAATTGATCATGTTGACCCGCCTCACCGGATCCACCATATTTACTACATTCTCTGGCGTGACGTCGGGATTAACATAAGCTTCATTCAACACCTTCAATAATGCCTTACGATGCATCTCTGATGTGAGGACAAGCGACAAAAGGGATATTCTTGCTGGTGTTTTCTTCAACTGCTCCATCACATTATATTCACTTTGCTTCATGATCTTTAAAAACAATTCTTCTTCTTCCTTCTCCTTTCCTTCATCTTTGGTATTCTTCCTTGCTTCTTCTTCTACCGGGTCATAGTATCACCCACTTTTTGTGATGCCTCCAATTCTCACAACATTAGTAACCTGGGCCTTCGAAGTTTCTCCTGCCCCTCCTACTAGCTAAACTTTCTGTTCATAATTCCATGGTACAGCGTGTGTGTCATTATAAGCAAAAAGAGTTGCCTTTTTCACCTTTACAATCACTTTTTCTGGCGCTGACGCATCATTCATAGGCGGTATCCGGAGCACAACTTTTTCAACCACGTTAACTTCTTCATTCGTACCTCGCCTAGCTTGGATCACCCCCAAGGTAAGTAATCCTTGGACTCGGACCTTAAAGTCCCAACAAGTTTCGATATCATGCCCTACCTGCCCATGATGATAATCACAACTTAAATCACCATCATACTTCTCTTTTTCCCCGATCAACTTCACCGGTGCGACAATATCATATCCTGCCTTCTTGAGCCCCGCAAATATTTCTTGCATCGGGGTTCGCAATTCCAAAACCTTCTTAACTTGAGGCCCTTTCACTTCCAAGTTATTCACACTATTTCCCGCATTATGGTTTGGGATTGGGTTATTAACAATGCTAGGCCCAGAATCTTCTTCGAAACCCAATCTTCCACAAGCAATCAATTTTCTTACTGCTGTCTTGAAGGCCTCACATTCTTCAATGGAATGTCCCAGGGCATCCATGTGATACTTGCAAGTCAAGTTTGGATTGTACCAAGCAGGAAAAGGTGGTTCCATAGGCCGTACAGGGTTTCCAGCGATTAGGTGACGATCAAATAGTTGTTTGAACAAATATGCATTGGAGATCGACAATCTTAGGGAAGGAGGCAGATTTTGATTGGAAACGTCCCTGATTTGGAAAATTTGGGCGAGGTCGAGGGTAGCTTGGATGGTTTTGTTGAGGTTCAGGTGGATAATGAGTATATGTTGGGCGAGTGGGGTTGTATGGTTGAGGGGTAGGGATGTTATTTATTTGGTTTTGTGGCTGGGCGATGGTTGGCGAGGCCTGTTGAGGTGGGTAAAATGGTGTTTGGGTCTGATATGGTGCTTGGTACCTTGGTTATGAAGGGACATGACGAGGTCCAAAGTTTTGCTGGTGTTGCACATAATTTGCTTCTGCTTCCTTCTTCTTGGGCTGGAACCCCTTCTTGGATGCACAGCCTTCCATGTCAATTGGTAACTTCCCGGCTCTGTTTAGGATTTCAATTCTTTCCCGTGCAACAATCAAGTCAGAGAAATCCCTATAAGCTACCCCTGCCATTGCTCCGATAAAGGGGGATCCCAGGGTTCCCAAAAAGTATGAGCATATTTCGGACAACATCGCGGCCAAGGCAACCCGAGCAGCCAAACTCCTCCACCTTTGTGCATACTGTTTGAAGGATTCATCACTCTTCTTCTGCATTGTAGTCAACTTTTCACGGGTTGGAGCTACGTCCAAATTAAATTTGTATTGATCCATGAACAAATCGGCTAATTCTGTCCACCGAGAGATCTTAGAATGGTCTAACTGAAGTTACCACTCTAGTACGATTCTGGTCAAACTTTCATGGAAAAAACCAATGAGGAACTTGTCATCCTTAGACCAGATGGCCATTTTGGTGGCATAGCTAATCAAATGGAATCGTGGGTTCCCACTTCCGTCATATTTGGAAAAATCAGGAATTTTGAAATCCTTAGGAATCATGACATTTGTGGCAGGACAAAGTTCTTCAATCTTGAGAGGGCCATAAGTATTTGAGCCCTTGATCTCTGTTATTTGTTCTTCTACCTTCTCCATCCACTCTTCCTTCATCTTATCGGGTCCAAACTGAATTCCCCTTGATTGTTCAGGAATGGATGCATGGGGTTTTTCCCATGTAAGTCCTGCATAGCCAGCAGCCTCATGATACACATTCTCGATGGGGTGATATCCTTCCCCGATGGGGATTACTATGGGTTCTGTGTAACCCAACATTCCCTGAGTAAGGCTATGGTTTATGTTTGAAAACATTGGCGCAGTTACCATGGAGAGGGCTGGCTGTATGCTTACATGTGGGTCATGTTCGTTTCCAATTCTATTTGCACCAAGCCTGCTAAGAGATTCCCTCATATCCTGTAGTATAGCCTCCAACCTTGCTTGAGTTTCAGAGATTTCAGTCACCTTTCCTCTCACTTCGTCTACTTCTAAACACAAGTTCCTTCCTATCTCAGGATTGTTGGCAGCCATCCTGGTACGGGATCTTGTGTTGTGAACTCGGGTTTGATTTGTATTGTCTTTCTTAGGTCGCGCAATGATTCTCGAACCTTCAGATTCGCGCTTTTAGCTCTGCTCGAAAAGTCGTTAATTATTCTAATCAGTAACCCCTTTATATATATATATATATATATATATATATATATATATATATACAATTTTCTTTTGTCATTATTATTTGTTATTAAAAAAAAGAAAGATAAAAGTATGCTTCGAAAGGAAAAAAAAACCATGAATTCTTTCTTTTGCAAAGGAAATACCGTTTTTTTGTAGCAAGCAACTTCACCCCGACACATAACTCTAGGGGCACATCCCCCTTAGGTTAATGCGTGGTTGATGACAAATCCATGGGAACATGTGTCCCTCAATAGACGACATCATTCACTAGCAATGCAATCATACAGGCCTACTTGTAACACACCATAAGATAGAGCAGAATTCATTGATGGATGTAACACTAAAAAAATGGCTTTTATTTCTTTGAAGATAAAATACAATGTCTCCCATCTAATAGAGTTACATCAAAAGTTTTAAAGTCTTCCTTTTGAATCCGGTAGCAAGACCCAACAATACTTCATGAAGCGAGCTATTTTTGGAGCTATTGTAGATTCGTCATTCATGCGAGTTTGGACTAATGCTTCCTCGAGGTGACCCACAAACTGATAGGTATGGTATTGCAAACTTCCTGAGAGGTGTTTATATCTTTTCTTCCAAGCATCTCTGTCAGCCTTCAAATCTTTTGCCACAGATTCCCAGTTCTCTAGCCATTCTTCCTGTTGCTTGATCTCATCCTCATACTGTTTTTTCTCCCTTTCGAACATCCGGACCCTCATCCATAACTGTTGCTCTTTCTCTTGCGATTTTTTCAATGATTCGCGTATAGTTGCAGCTGCATTCCAACCTTCATCAGAGTAGTGCTCAGTATGAGTTAAGGCTTCTTGTAGAGATCCTACGCTTTCCTCCAACATCCGGATTGTCTGAACGTGCAATTCGATTTTTGCCCCCAAGTCTTCTTTTTCTTTGAAGATTTGTGCCAATGCTTTTTTTTTTATCTTCTATCCTTGCTAGTAATCCTCGAACTTCCGACTCTGTCATATTCCACTTCCTTGCTCTCTTTGCTGGAGCTGCAGCTTCATATGCATCGGCACATTCGTCGTTCAAATGTTCTATCCCCATGTTTAACTTCTGGATTTGGTGTTGGAGCGTGACGATGGTGATTTGATCTGTTTCATTCTTTTCCTCTAGCACTCCCATCTGGGCCATCGTAATCTCGATCTTCTTTAACATTTCTGCTTCCATTTGCGGATTTTCATCTTCATGCGGGATTGGTTTCGAAATAACAAGGTTGTCTTTCCTTGCTTTCCTCCATGCCTCGTAGTTTTTAGTACGAGAAATAATTTGTCTCCCCAACTCATTGGATCCCAGTACCGGGATGTTGCTCCAGGCGGATCTAACAGCTGTCATTGTATTCTTGACAACCTCGTATTCTTGATATAAGAACGAAATTCCGCCTAACACTTCTTCAAGTGGTTCCTGTTGAGTCCATTTCAATTGTCGAATCACAAGTACCGGAGAATATGACACGCAACCCCTTGGTCCCATCAAAGGAATATTCGAGAAATTCCCATAACTGAAGATTACTGTATTTCCTTTATACCAAGGACACATCCAGCAAAAAGCTTTCGAATCAACCTCATCAAATTCTTGTCTCCATTCATTGGGTTTGTGCGACTTTATCGGAATGTGATGGAATCTCCTCAAAGGGTCATCAATCTCACTTACATAATTTCGAGCATACATGTGAGTCACAATACAAACATACAACATTTGTGCACAACATCATAATTTGCCTTGTTGACTTTCATGGCAAACTTGCAATGATAGGAATGTTTCTGCCAAAATTGCGGGAACAGGGTTCACAGTATATTCTTCGACCTTGTAGTAGACATCCAAGGCTGTGTAACACCCTGTATTTTACTGTTTTAAATAACAGTAAATACATATAAATATGTTTATAAGTTTATTAGAGTTTTATAAAGTTATTCTAAGTGAACGGAGGATAGTACTTAATCCTACTTGACCGTAGGAAACTACGATTAAAATTTAGGTTGGAAATTCAGGCGAAACCCGGTCTGTGAATTCCATTGACAGTATAATAATACTGCTCAAAAGACCTAATTTTAATTCGTGAACGAGAGACTTAAGTTTAGTATTTTATTTTCTACAACTTTGTATGTTTAGAATTTTTTCAGAAAAAATAAAATAATTTGAGTATTACGGGCGGAAAGCGTAATCGGGTAGACGACAGAAAGGAGATTAGAGTTTCTAAGAGTAGTAAGAGGATTTATCTTAGGATTTTGAGATGATTCAAGGGGATGAATCATATTTTTAAGTTTAGAAGGTTTTTAGGATTAAATAGAGAATTTCGAAATTTACGGTTAAGTCCCTGAACTTTCTGTAAATTACCATTTTGTCCCTAAATTAGTTTTTTTCGTTTTTTCAAGTGGATTGGGCTAGAATCCTTGTTTCTAATCCTAAATGGTCGTGGCCTGTAAGCCCAAATCTTTTTAGTTCATAGTTGAGTCCATAAAGCCATTCAAGTTTTCTTATCTTATGTTAAAAGACCTAAATCTTCAAAGTGGGTCCCACAACCAATAAGAAAATGAAATCAAGCCCAAATGTTTCAAGCCCATGCGAAAGCCCATGTAAATTGTGGCTGCCCATTTTAGTTGGAATTGTCAAGTTGGTTCTATAATTTTCTATAGGTTTCTACTTATCCTAGATTTGTCTACAAGTTTCTTGATTCTTCTAATACATTGAATTATCTACTTTCTTAACTTGTCTTGCACTCATAAAACTCAGCCAAGTAAGTCAAAGATAAGATGGCATTTAATGTGATTAAACTCATCATCATGACATTCTATTGTCTATTTGCAAACTAGTCCTTTAACTATTGGAATCTTTGCAATTTGGTCCTTGGAACTTAATTGCACTTTGATCCTTTTAACATGACAACTCATCTTCATCTAGATCCTTCTTGAGATGTCGCCACTTACACTATAAATACCTTTCTCTCACTTTTCATTTAGTTCTTTGGTTAGTTGTCTTCTAAAACTCTAAAGTTCTAAGTTCTTAGTTCTAAGTTTCTCAAAGCAAGTTCTTGGATTTCCTTCATCATTGATTCTCAAGAGGTAAATCCTAATCTTTGTCTTAAATCATGTCTATGTTCTTTAGATAGTTTCTTGATTCAAGACTTATATCATGGTGGTTCATCATTTTCAAGTTTCAAACCCTAGAACTTTGAAAAATCATAATAAATCCTAGGAAAATCTAATGATGATGAAACTACTTTCTATCTTCTAGATATCATGTCTACTATCTAAATCCAAGAGCATGAAGTAATCAAAAATCTCTTTCTTGGAAAACTAGCCTTGGCCGAATCTATCACCTTAGGGTTGGTAGAGTTTTGTTCATGTGTTTTCATGTATGATCATGTATTCTATATGGCATGTATGACTACACACTCTAATCCATGTTAGTTTCTTAAAATGACTATTTTACTCAAAAATGTTCATGTTGGCCGAACCCTAAGTGGGTGAGTTTTGTTGAGTTTTGTTCATGATTTGCATAAATGATCTTAGAAATCAAGTGTTTAGTAAGTATGCTTTATAAATCCAAGATGATTTGTTAATCTAAGAACCCTAGCTTGATGAACCTAGTGAGGCCGAATCTATGTATAAAAGAGTTAGGAAGTTTTGAGTTTAAAACTTAGTTGTTTAGTTGATAATCTATGATTTAGGTTAATTAAGGATCATTAATCCATAACTTAATCATGATTAGAAGTTTTAGTTATTCAAAAACCCTAGAGGCCGTGACTATGTATTAGGGTTTAGAATGTTTTAGTTTCTTGATTTGTAACACTTTGGTTATAATTGAAGGTTAGTTGAGTACTAGTTTACAAGGTAACGGGAAATTCTGAAGGAGTTTGTAAGTTGAACAAGGAGTCTTCAAGAGGTAAGGGGGGAGTACCGAGAAGGATTCTATTCAATGGCTATATGCTATCCAATGGTTGTTTGTAATTAATTGTTTGTTAGTGTTTATTTATGTTGTTTATTGTTGCGTTATTGATATCTGTGTGGTTTATTTTGCGTTAATTGTTTATTGGCAATTATATTATGAACTGTGATGCATGATCTGCCTGGGAATTATCTGTGATATAATTGTTGTTTGATGTGTGAGAAGCCTGACAGTGGTCAGTGCACAATTAAGAAAGTTGGATAAAAGCTTTAAGGAACTGTATTGAATTATATTCAAGGTTTTAGTGGCAAGTTATTAGTATATGATATCAAAGAGAATTTCATTTGAGAAGAATAAAGAGTGTTGAAAAATATTATTATTTTAATAAGTTGTTTTTGGAAAAGTGAATTATAAGTCACAATGAGTTCAACACGGTGAAACTATTTTAGTATTGTTAAATTTTACGTAAGGAAAACCAGAATATTACAGAATATTCTTTTATTAAATTAATTGATGAAAACAAGTTAAGGGTGATTTTAGAAGATTAATTAAGTGGAAAAAGTTAAGTTTTTGGCTTAAAAGTCTTAAAAACAAAATTTGACGGCAAATCTAGAAAATCTAGACGGCAAGTATTTTTAAAACGGCAGTGCTTATTTTGAGAAAGTTAAACCTCAAGTGACTCATTGGTTTGTGAAAACTAAGTTTTATTTGTTAAGAATTTTTATAATGAATTTCTACCATTAGAAAAGAATTTCTCAAAATCGAAAGTTGATGTAATAATGTTGAAAATACAGTTGGACTTAGTAACCGAGACGTCGGGGTACTAATGTTCTGTGATTGTGATGGACTCAGTCATTTGGACTTGGAGTGCCTATGTTGTATACATGAGGTATACATGAGGTATACATAAGGTATACTGTGATAAAACATTGAAGATGTTTTCTAGAAGCACGAACCTAGTACTAGTGCACTGGTCGAGAGGTGTCGTGATTGAGCACTCGGACAGTAAGGTCCTGTGTTGTAATGAAAGTTTTAAAAAGTGTTTTAAAACTATGTGAGTCGTAAGCCATTTTGAGCTTCGACAAGAGAAAGATTGAGCACAAAGAAAAGAACAAAACAAAGTGTTTTGCATGCATGTGGCAGACGTGCCTGCGATTTGTGGTTTGATGCATTAATTACCGGCGACTGAGGTAATTATGATATGCATATCTCATTGTGCCTTGGAGGACTTTGGGATCCCCATCTTACTTGCTAATGGCGGAGCCACTGATTGTGGGCATTAGCAATGTTTGGCCTTGTGAGTGCCTGGCTGTGTATGCCTTTGTTGTTTTCAAGATGGGAAGAGGTCGCGGACCAGTTGGCGATTGGCCAAGTTAGCCAGTGTGGCTTTGGAGTCTGATCAACTCATATGATGTTGGGATATCTCATGAGATTAGGACGAAAATTAGATGATGAATAGAAGTGTCATGCATAATTTTATGGATGATGTTTGGGGTGTTGAACCCATTGATAAACTGTTAGTTTATAATTAATTGTATGTGATAAATGTTGATGTGGTATTTGATGGCTAGAGTGTAGTTATTGAGTAAGATCCAAGTATTGGTTTCTCACTCTTACAACATATTCAGATGAATCCAGACGTACCACTGGTGCAGTCGAGGGTTCGTACACTCACTTTTGATCGGGCACAGTATGGTGGTGCCTGGGATATAAATATTGGGGCACTTAGCGCCACCTACCATGGCCCTAGTACAGAAATTATTGGAACGTTAGAAGATGGACCCAATCAGAGGACGCATGTAGTAGAAACAATCGAGATATCGTTACCACCGGTTTGGCTGTATCCTCAGATATTAGGAAATGGAGAACCTCCAATTGAAGGAGAGCTAGTAGAAGGTGAAGAAGATCCACAGGAATACCTAGAGGATGATCCGGAGTTTCAACCTCCTGCAGAGGATGATGGAGATTCTTCAGATGAAGCAATGGAAGCGGAGGCATCATCAGACTCGTCAGCTGTAGGTGGGATTGATCCTTATGGTCTTCCCAATGGGTTTCATTAGCTTGACCAGCTTAGGTATAGTTTCCGGGGGTAGTGAGTCTTGATAGTTTTATTTTGGCTTCTTAGAGCCTTAGTTTTGAAATGTTTTGAACCAGTTGTTGTTGATATGTATATATCTTTATCTTCTTTGTTTAGTTGATGGAGAATGGTCTATGCCTCTAAAGGCTTTTTGATATCTCCTAGTATAGGAGTTGTATATGTAAACGATGAAGCATATGTATATATATGGATGTACATATATGTGGGTTATGTTTATAATAGTTGTATGTTGTATGTAAAAATAAAAATAAAAATTAAGCACTATTTTTATATAAGGTTAGTTACCTTAAATTATATTTTCCGAAAGTAACCAGCGTTATATAATTATAATTTATAATTGGGTATTAATGGGATGACCCTAGAGTAGGGTGTCGCATTTTGTGGTATCAGAGCTGGTCGAGTCTTTCGGGAATGTCGGGAAGTAGGTCTGTTATGTCTATGTTGTGTGATCTCTGACTTAGGTTTGTTTGAATTACTTATTAGAAGTAATGTGTGATGACGAGTGAGTTTGCGTTTCAGTTTCTGGTTTTGGTCTAACTGATTGTGATTTGTAGGTCAGTTATGGAACCAGTGGTAGAACCAGAATCTGGGCGTGGACGTGGTCGTGTACGAGGCCGTAGAGGGGGTCGTGTAGGAGGTCGTGGTAATATGAATGAGGAGTATGAAGAAGTAGTAGACTATGCGGCTCAAGCAATGGAGAACATGGCAGCGGCAATTGCAAATCAGACTGCAGCGATGAATGTTCAGAATCTGCAAGCTGCGGAAGGCAAGGCTTTGATTGCGTTTCGAAGTCAAAATCCTTCACAGTTTGGTCTGGATGCAAATCCTGAGAAGGCTGATCTTTGGATCCAGGAGTTGGAGAAGATCTTCGAGTTAGTTGCTACGCCGGCAGATGTTCGGGTCACTTATGCTGTTTTCCTACTGGTGGGAGATGCAGAATATTGGTGGAAAGGTGCTAGGCTACTGTTGGAAGCTGAACATCAAGACATTACTTGGGAGGTTTTTCGAATTGCGTTTATGGACAAATATTTTCCGGAGAGTATAAGGATCGAGAGGGAACGACAATTTCTGGGGTTATATCAGAGAGATTTATCGGTGGAGGAGTATGCGGCGAAGTTTGAGTCATTGGCCAAATACTTTCGTTTCTTTCAAGCTCAACCGAGTGAAAGCTGGAAGTGTGAACGATTTGAAGCGGGATTGCGATTTGAGATTAAGGAGTCCGTTTTACCTTTACAACTTCGTAATTTCCAAGCATTAGTGGAAATGAGTCGAAAGATCGAGCAAATGAAGAAAGGAAAGGATACTAGAGGAAATGATGGTGGATCTTCAAAATTCAAGAATCAGAATCAGAGTTGGAGAGGGAAGCAAAATCAGAGGAAGCCTTATTTTCGTTCGCAAGTGAATAATCAGAATCGACAACAGAACCGTTCGAATTTTGCTGTATCAGGAGGTGGAGGTCAAGGAAATCAGAATCAAGGTCAAATTAGGAGATGTTATAACTGTGGAGATCCCAGTCACATGTCAAATGTTTGTCCTAGAGGTGAAGTGAAATGTTTCAATTGTGATCGAGTGGGACATATAGCAAAGTATTGTACGATGCCAAAGCGGGAGTCGACTGTCAATCATGCTGGAACAAATAAACCGACGGCTAAGGGAATAGTTTATACGATGAGTGGAGCTGAGGCTTCGAATTCGGACGATCTCATACAAGGTAAGTGTGATATAAACGGTAATCTTTTAACTGTACTATTTGATTCAGGTGCAATGCATTCTTTTATCTCGATGGATTGTGTGAAACAGTTGAAATTGCCTGTTTCTTCTTTGTTGTGTGATCTTGTTGTTTCAACTCCTACTTCTAAGCCAGTTGTGGTTACTTCTGTTTGTTTAAATTGTCCTATCATTATTCAGGATAAACGTTTTCTTGTTAACCTGATCTGTTTGCCTTTAATACAGTTAGATGTAATTCTAGGCATGGATTGGTTGTCTTCTAATCATATCTTGATAGACTGTGCTCGTAAAACCTTAGTTTTTCCTACGGATGAGATTTATGGATTGTTAACTGCTAATCAAGTAAAAGCTTCTTTAAAGGAGGGAGCACAAGGATACATGCTATTATATTCCTTAGACATTAAGAGTGAGTTAGACTTGCAGTGTATACCAGTTGTCAACGATTTTCTGGAAGTTTTTCCTGAAGATGTACCTGGATTACCACCTGTTCGGGAGATTGAGTTTGCAATTGATCTGGTTCCGGGCACTGGACCAATATCTATAGCACCATATCGAATGTCGACATCAGAACTAGAGGAATTAAAAGAACAATTGGTGGAACTGATGCGGAAGGAATTTATTAGACCTAGTGTATCGCCTTGGGGAGCTCCAGTGTTATTAGTGAAGAAGAAGGATGGAACTTCTCGTTTATGCGTAGATTTTCGGCAGCTGAATAAGGTGACGATTAAGAATAAGTATCCACTTCCAAGGATAGATGATTTAATGGATCAGTTACGCGGAGCAGCTGTTTTCTCAAAGATAGATTTACGTTCGGGTTATCATCAAATTCGTGTGAAGGAGGAGGACGTTTGTAAAACTGCGTTTAGGACACGTTATGGTCATTACGAGTATCTTGTGATGCCATTCGGAGTTACGAATGCTCCAGCGATATTCATGGATTACATGAATAGGATTTTTCGTCCTTATTTAGATCAGTTTGTCGTTGTTTTTATCGACGATATTCTAATCTATTCTCCAAGTAAAGAAAAACATGCTGAACATCTCAGTGTGGTTCTCCAAATTTTAAAGGAGAAACAACTTTACGCGAAACCTGAGAAGTGTGAATTTTGGTTAGACCAAGTTCAATTCTTAGGACATATAGTCTCGAATGAGGGAATTGCTGTAGATCCGTCAAAAGTTGAGACTGTTTTACAATGGGATAGGCCTAAGACGGTAATAGAAATTCGTAGTTTTGTGGGTTTAGCGGGATACTATAGAAGATTCATTGAGGGATTTTCTAAAATAGTAGGTCCTCTTACCCAATTGACTCGAAAGGATCAAGCGTTTGTATGGACTGAAGCATGTGAAGAAAGTTTTCAAGAGTTAAAGCGAAGGTTAACTACTTCACCGGTATTGATACTACCTGATCCTTATGAACTTTTTGAGGTGTATTGTGATGCTTCATATCAAGGGTTAGGATGTGTATTGATGCAAAATCGGAAAGTTGTGGCATATGCTTCAAGACAATTGAAGATTCATGAAAGGAATTATCCTACTCATGATTTGGAGTTAGCAGCAGTGGTATTTGCTTTAAAAATCTGGAGACATTATTTGTATGGAGCAACTTTTAATGTTTTCAGTGACCATAAAAGTTTGAAATACCTGTTTGATCAGAAAGAGTTAAATATGAGGCAGAGGCGTTGGTTGGAATTTTTAAAGGATTATGATTTTCAACTGCAGTATCACCCTGGAAAAGCGAATGTTGTGGCAGATGCATTGAGTAGGAAATCAATGCATATATCGGCAATGATGGTTAAAGAACAACAGTTGTTGGAACAATTCCGAGATATGCGATTGACAATTGAGATGTTTCTGGAGAAATTATGTTTGGGTATGATTACTGTTTCAAATGAATTGATGAAACAAATTAAAGAGAAACAAGAAAGTGATCAGTACCTACAAGGAGAAAGAGAATTAGTGCGGCAAGGAGCTGTGTCAGAATTTAAAGAAGGAAATGATGGAATTTTTAAGATTTGGTGAAAGAATTTGTGTACCAAATAATGTTGAAATGAGGAAGTTAATTCTGGAAGAAGCTCATAGGAGTAAGTTGAGTTTGCATCTTGGAGCTACTAAGATGTATCAGGATCTAAAGAAATTGTACTGGTGGCATGGTATGAAGAAAGATGTAATGGAATTTGTAGTTGCGTGTTTAACTTGTCAGAAGGTTAAAGTAGAACATCAAAGACCAGCGGGAATGCTACAATCTTTGGATATTCCATAATGGAAATGGGATAGTATTGCAATGGATTTTGTGTCAGGTTTACCAAAGACTCGGAAAGGGTATGACTCTATATGGGTAATAGTTGATAGGTTGACAAAGGTAGCTCACTTTTTACCAGTTAATGTGAAATACTCATTGGAAAGATTAACTCAGTTGTATATTGATGAAATTGTTAGGTTACATGGTGTGCCTTTGAGTATTGTTTCAGATCGTGATCCAAGATTTACATCAAGATTTTGGAAAAGTCTACAAGAGTTGTTGGGAACGAAACTTAGATTGAGTTCTGCGTATCATCCTCAAACGGATGGACAATCAGAGAGGACTATTCAATCTCTTGAAGATTTATTGAGAGCTTGTGTATTGGAAAATACTGGAAGCTGGGATGAATATCTATCGTTGATAGAATTCACTTATAATAATAGTTTTCATTCTAGCATAGGTATGGCACCCTATGAAGCGTTGTATGGTCGGTCGATGCAGGACGCCTTTATGTTGGTACCAAGATGGTGCGAGTTTTATGGTTGGACCGGACATAGTGCAACAAACGGCGAGAAAAGGTGAAAATGATTCAAGAGAAAATGCGAACAACTCGAGTCGATGAAAAAGTTATGCTTTGACAAGAGACGAAGACCTCTTGAGTTTGAGGAAGGTGAGCATGTGTTTTTGAGAGTCACGCCAACGACTGGGGTTGGTAGGGTAATTAAATCCAGAAAACTCACTCCTAAATTCATTGGACCATATCAAATTCTTCATCGGATAGGTCCTGTAGCTTATAAAATTTCTTTACCACCGTTTCTATCCAATCTTCATGATGTCTTTCATGTCTCACAATTAAGAAAGTATATTCCTGATCCATCTCACGTAATTGAACCTGATCTAGTACAACTAAAAGAAAACATGTCTTATGAGACTTTACCTGTGAGAATTGCGGATAAGAAGATTAAGCAGCTCAGAGGTAAACAAATCTCATTGGTTAAAGTTATTTGGGATGACGTAATTGGAGAAGCAACATGGGAAGTAGAAGACAAAATGAAGTTACAGTATCCTGAATTATTTACAGGTACGTAATTTCGAGGACGAAATTTTTTTTTAGTGGGGTAGTAATGTAACACCTCTATTTTACTTTCTTTTTAAATAACGGTAAATACATATAAATATGTTTATAAGTTTATTAGAGTTTTATAAAGTTATTCTAAGTGAACGGAGGATAGTATTTAATCCTACTTGACCGTAGGAAACTACGATTAAAATTTAGGTTGGAAATTCAGGCGAAACCCTATGCAGTGAATTCCATTGACAGTATAATAATACTGCTCAAAAGACCTAATTTTAATTCGTGAACGAGAGACTTAAGTTTAGTATTTTATTTTCTACAACTTTGTATGTTTAGAATTTTTTCAGAAAAAATAAAATAATTTGAGTATTACGGGCGGAAAGCGTAATCGGGTAGACGACGGAAAGGAGATTAGAGTTTCTAAGAGTAGTAAGAGGATTTATCTTAGGATTTTGAGATGATTCAAGGGGATGAATCATATTTTTAAGTTTAGAAGGTTTTTAGGATTAAATAGAGAATTTCGAAATTTACGGTTAAGTCCCTGAACTTTCTGTAAATTACCATTTTGTCCCTAAATTAGTTTTTTTCGTTTTTTCAAGTGGATTGGGCTAGAATCCTTGTTTCTAATCCTAAATGGTCGTGGCCTATAAGCCCAAATCTTTTTAGTTCATAGTTGAGTCCATAAAGCCATTCAAGTTTTCTTATCTTATGTTAAAAGGCCTAAATCTTCAAAGTGGGTCCCACAACCAATAAGAAAATGAAATCAAGCCCAAATGTTTCAAGCCCATGCGAAAGCCCATGTAAATTGTGGCTGCCCATTTTAGTTGGAATTGTCAAGTTGGTTCTAGAATTTTCTATAGGTTTCTACTTATCCTAGATTTGTCTACAAGTTTCTTGATTCTTCTAATACATTGAATTATCTACTTTCTTAACTTGTCTTGCACTCATAAAACTCAGCCAAGTAAGTCAAAGATAAGATGGCATTTAATGTGATTAAACTCATCATCATGACATTCTATTGTCTATTTGCAAACTAGTCCTTTAACTATTGGAATCTTTGCAATTTGGTCCTTGGAACTTAATTGCACTTTGATCCTTTTAACATGACAACTCATCTTCATCTAGATCCTTCTTGAGATGTCGCCACTTACACTATAAATACCTTTCTCTCACTTTTCATTTAGTTCTTTGGTTAGTTGTCTTCTAAAACTCTAAAGTTCTAAGTTCTTAGTTCTAAGTTTCTCAAAGCAAGTTCTTGGATTTCCTTCATCATTGATTCTGAAGAGGTAAATCCTAATCTTTGTCTTAAATCATGTCTATGTTCTTTAGATAGTTTCTTGATTCAAGACTTATATCATGGTGGTTCATCATTTTCAAGTTTCAAACCCTAGAACTTTGAAAAATCATAATAAATCCTAGGAAAATCTAATGATGATGAAACTACTTTCTATCTTCTAGATATCATGTCTACTATCTAAATCCAAGAGCATGAAGTAATCAAAAATCTCTTTCTTGAAAAACTAGCCTTGGCCGAATCTATCACCTTAGGGTTGGTAGAGTTTTGTTCATGTGTTTTCATGTATGATCATGTATTCTATATGGCATGTATGACTACACACTCTAATCCATGTTAGTTTCTTAAAATGACTATTTTACTCAAAAATGTTCATGTTGGCCGAACCCTAAGTGGGTGAGTTTTGTTGAGTTTTGTTCATGATTTGCATAAATGATCTTAGAAATCAAGTGTTTAGTAAGTATGCTTTATAAATCCAAGATGATTTGTTAATCTAAGAACCCTAGCTTCATGAACCTAGTGAGGCCGAATCTATGTATAAAAGAGTTAGGAAGTTTTGAGTTTAAAACTTAGTTGTTTAGTTGATAATCTATGATTTAGGTTAATTAAGGATCATTAATCCATAACTTAATCATGATTAGAAGTTTTAGTTATTCAAAAACCCTAGAGGCCGTGACTATGTATTAGGGTTTAGAATGTTTTAGTTGCTTGATTTGTAACACTTTGGTTATAATTGAAGGTTAGTTGAGTACAAGTTTACAAGGTAACGGGAAATTATGAAGGAGTTTGTAAGTTGAACAAGGAGTCTTCAAGAGGTAAGGGGGGAGTACCGAGAAGGATTCTATTCAATGGCTATATGCTATCCAATGGTTGTTTGTAATTAATTGTTTGTTAGTGTTTATTTATGTTGTTTATTGTTGCGTTATTGATATCTGTGTGGTTTATTTTGCGTTAATTGTTTATTGGCAATTATATTATGAACTGTGATGCATGATCTGCCTGGGAATTATCTGTGATATAATTGTTGTTTGATGTGTGAGAAGCCTGACAGTGGTCAGTGCACAATTAAGAAAGTTGGATAAAAGCTTTAAGGAACTGTATTGAATTATATTCAAGGTTTTAGTGGCAAGTTATTAGTATATGATATCAAAGAGAATTTCTTTTGAGAAGAATAAAGAGTGTTGAAAAATATTATTATTTTAATAAGTTGTTTTTGGAAAAGTGAATTATGAGTCACAATGAGTTCAACACGGTGAAACTATTTTAGTATTGTTAAATTTTACGTAAGGAAAACCAGAATATTACAGAATATTCTTTTATTAAATTAATTGATGAAAACAAGTTAAGGGTGATTTTAGAAGATTAATTAAGTGGAAAAAGTTAAGTTTTTGGCTTAAAAGTCTTAAAAACAAAATTTGACGGCAAATCTAGAAAATCTAGACGGCAAGTATTTTTAAAACGGCAGTGCTTATTTTGAGAAAGTTAAACCTCAAGTGACTCATTGGTTTGTGAAAAATAAGTTTTATTTGTTAAGAATTTTTATAATGAATTTCTACCATTAGAAAAGAATTTCTCAAAATCGAAAGTTGATGTAATAATGTTGAAAATACAGTTGGACTTAGTAACCGAGACGTCGGGGTACTAATGTTCTGTGATTGTGATGGACTCAGTCATTTGGACTTGGAGTGCCTATGTTGTATACATGAGGTATACATGAGGTATACATGAGGTATACTGTGATAAAACATTGAAGATGTTTTCTAGAAGCACGAACCTAGTACTAGTGCACTGGTCGAGAGGTGTCGTGATTGAGCACTCGGACAGTAAGGTCCTGTGTTGTAATGAAAGTTTTAAAAAGTGTTTTAAAACTATGTGAGTCGTAAGCCATTTTGAGCTTCGACAAGAGAAAGATTGAGCACAAAGAAAAGAACAAAACAAAGTGTTTTGCATGCATGTGGCAGACGTGCCTGCGATTTGTGGTTTGATGCATTAATTACCGGCGACTGAGGTAATTACGATATGCATATCTCATTGTGCCTTGGAGGACTTTGGGATCCCCATCTTACTTGCTAATGGCGGAGCCACTGATTGTGGGCATTAGCAATGTTTGGCCTTGTGAGTGCCTGGCTGTGTATGCCTTTGTTGTTTTCAAGATGGGAAGAGGTCGCGGACCTATTGGCAGTTGGCCAAGTTAGCCAGTGTGGCTTTGGAGTCTGATCAACTCATATGATGTTGGGATATCTCATGAGATTAGGACGAAAATTAGATGATGAATAGAAGTGTCATGCATAATTTTATGGATGATGTTTGGGGTGTTGAACCCATTGATAAACTGTTAGTTTATAATTAATTGTATGTGATAAATGTTGATGTGGTATTTGATGGCTAGAGTGTAGTTATTAAGTAAGATCCAAGTATTGGTTTCTCACTCTTACAACATATTCAGATGAATCAATACGTACCACTGGTGAATTAGAGGGTTCGTACACTCACTTTTGATCGGGCACAGTATGGTGGTGCCTGGGATATAAATATTGGGGCACTTAGCGCCACCTACCATGGCCCTAGTACAGAAATTATTGGAACGTTAGAAGATGGACCCAATCAGAGGATGCATGTAGTAGAAACAATCGAGATATCGTTACCACCGGTTTGGCTGTATCCTCAGATATTAGGAAATGGAGAACCACAGTTGAAGGAGAGCTAGTAGAAGGTGAAGAAGATCCAGAGGAATACCTAGAGGATGATCCGGAGTTTCAACCACCTGCAGAGGATGATGGAGATTCTTCAGATGAAGCAATGGAAGCGGAGGCATCATCAGACTCGTCAGCTGTAGGTGGGATTGATCCTTATGGTCTTCCCAATGGGTTGGATTAGCTTGACCAGCTTAGGTATAGTTTCCGGGGGTAGTGAGTCTTGATAGTTTTATTTTGGCTTCTTAGAGCCTTAGTTTTGAAATGTTTTGAACCAGTTGTTGTTGATATGTATATATCTTTATCTTCTTTGTTTAGTTGATGGAGAATGGTCTATGCTTCTAAAGGCTTTTTGATATCTCCTAGTATAGGAGTTGTATATGTAAACGATGAAGCATATGTATATATATGGATGTACATATATGTGGGTTATGTTTATAATAGTTGTATGTTGTATGTAAAAAAAAAAAAATTAAGCACTATTTTTATATAAGGTTAGTTACCTTAAATTATATTTTCCGAAAGTAACCAGCGTTATATAATTATAATTTATAATTGGGTATTAATGGGATGACCCTAGAGTAGGGTGTCGCAGGCTGCGTAATCCACCATGTCTGGTATAAAGGGGAAAAACACCAGCCCATAAATGGTTAAAGCTAACACCCGCTTGAAGATAACCCAATTATTTTGTCGTGCCAGTTCCTGGAGATAAACTTCAAGGAATCTTGGCTTCAGACCTCTGACAGCTCCTTTTTCCATTTTGTATGATGGCTTTGGTAGAACCCCCAACAACTCTGCTACCTTCCCATCACTAACATGCTGGCCATAATAGAAATAAACGCGAAACTCCCTTGGAAGAGGCATCCGTATCATGTAAGCATATTCTTCTATAGTCGGTGTCGTATCCAAATTCGGCAACTCGAAACACCTCACATTCGGGTTCCAATATTGGGCCAAAGCACTCAAACCCAAAGCATCTACATGTATGTGTAATAAGTCCATTAAAGTCAAGCGACTGATTTCCATTAAAGTCTTCACATCATTGATTTTCACGTCAATTCTAATATTCTTCTTCAGGCCAATTGCATTGCTAGAGTTAGACATTTTCGTTCCTTGCTACACAGATAGTGTCTTTCCTCCACAAAAGAGAATCACCTAAAATAATAATATTATTTTACAAAATATATATATATATATATATATATATAATATGTATTTTATTTATTTATTATTCATTTGTTAAAACACAAAGGGAACTGAAGTAAAAATAAATAAATAAATAAGTAAATAGATAGAAAAACACAAGGGAGATATGGTACGCCTCCAATTGTCTTAAGGGGTAGGGCCTAATCAAAGGTACCTATGATGGCAACTTCTAAGTCGAGCGGCCACTAAGTCAATTTAGGAGTATAAACTTTAGGAAGTGTCTAGACTTCTAAAGGTCATGGTCCCCAGATTGCCCTTGTCAAGGACCTAGTTCATGAACCTAATCACAAGTAGGGATAAACCCTCCAGGATGACTAGTCCATGACACTAGTAACAATCCGAGTAATGAGTCAACAAATATCAGAGAGGCACTAGGCCTCCAATGACAATGCTGAGTCACCACCTAATCCTTAAGATCCCACAAACTCGGGTATAGAGCTGAAAGTGTGTGAAAATGAGTGTCGGTGTTGTGTGTGCTGGAGGCATACAAACCTGTACAATCCTAAAACAGAACTACTTGAACCTGTAAGACAAGCAAAATATCATGGTCTTCTACCCTAATGTAAAAATAATTATTAAAGCAAAAAGGAATCAAATATATACAAAAAATAAAAGAAAACAATAAAAAGGGGTAAACAATAAATACCAAAAACGCACAACTCATTACTTAGGCTTGACTCTCATAAATCCCCAATGGAGTCGCCATCTGTCGCAACCAAAAATTACGACGAGGACGACAATAAAAAGAAATTTTAAGGAAAAGTAGAGTCGCCACCAACTTTATTTAATTTACGAAAAATTGGAAAACCTTTAAAATGGTATTTGGAACCAAGTTGAGCTCGGGAGTCGGTTACGAGTAGGGAAGGTGTTAAGCACCCTACATCGCCCATTCTACGAATGGTACCTTGAATAAATTGTGCGAAATTAAATTATTTATTTTTTACCCAAAAATATTTACAAGGAATAATTTATTTATTTAGTATATTTTTTATTTTATTTTTCTTTATTTATTTTTTTTTGCATTTTTAAAACATTTTTAAAAAATATTATTAGTAAATCCTAAATGAGGTTGAACATGACACGTAAGTTCATAGGGCAACCTCAAAGCTAGGGAATTGAGCATGAAACTTGTCATAGAGCAACCCAAAGACATTAAATAAATTATTAATTAATTATCTACATTAAACAAATTAAGAGAACACAAAAATAAAGGAAAAATTAATTTTGGCTTGACGAGATGATTGATCCCGCTCCTACGTATTCCCTGCTTCTATGGGAAACTCAAAGCCACGTAGTTCTTGTAGAAAATATTTTATTTGTTGGATTATTTTAATTTTTGTGAAAAGGTTCTTTTTTTATATAAAAAAAATTATTTATTTATTTTTATTATTTTATGTCTTTTATTTCTATTAAAAACTTGTAAGTGAGATAAAACATGGCATATACATCCACAGAGCTATCCCGCATCTTAAGGAATTGAGTGTGAAACCTCTCACAAAACAATCCCCAAATTTATTTTTTTTAATTTTTTCCTTTTTAATATTTTTTGATTTATTTATTTTAAAATAAACATTGCATAAGGATGGATCCGAGATGAGGGATGCATAACAGCGCTGCACGGTGGGCCTGAGGCGTTGCGCACGGTGATGCTGTTCTCGGAGGACGGTGGCATCGCGACGGTCGCGAATGAGTGTAAGCAGAGCCGCCTCCCTCTTCGTGTTTTTTTATTTCTCTCCTCTCTGTATCACTCTATATTCAGTGCTCTTACTGTTGTTGTTGTTCTGAATTTTGTTTTTCCTCCTTCTATTCTGTAGCCCCTGTTGTGATTTTATAATGCCAATTTGTTCTGGTCTTGATTCTAAAAAACTGTCAAGATTAAGATTTCTATCTGATCTTGATCCTAAAAATCTGTCAAGATTAAAATTTCTATCTCTGATTTGAAATAGAATCAAAAACTGCTGAGCCTCATTTGCAAAAATTAAGGGATTTGCCAACTAGATTTAAAATTCAAAATAAAGTGGCTGCTTGGGTTTGTTGGAGGAGGATGGAATGGGTTTAACTAGTTTGGCCTAATAAAATTAAAATCTTTTTATTATTATTATTATTTTTATATTCTTTGCAATTTTTATTTTATTTTATTTTTTTTGAAATTTTTAGTGAAAACTAAATGACCCGGTCAAAATAGGGTGTTCACAGCCGTGATGGGCTCTGTTTGGCTCAGTTTTCTTGCTTTTGAAGCTCCGTCTTCATGCAAGCTCCATCATGGTTGATCCTGAACATTTTAATCTTCAATTCCTGCACATAAACATCACAAAACCACCTTACCTGTTCCAAGGTAAAAACTAACAAAAATCAAATTAAAAATGCCTAAACTACATGAAAATGCATGCAATATGATAAAGAAATATGAGGTGAAATCACACTCATCAGTATCCTGCCAAGCCGACAAAGCTTCCAATCTCTGTTACCGTCTTTGGTCTTTCCCAAGAGAGCACTGCTTCCACTTTAGCAGGGTCAACAGCAATTCCTCCTTTGGAAATCACATGTCCTAAGAATTTCACCTCTTCAAGCCAAAACTCACATTTAGAGAGTTTTGCATAGAGTTCCTTCTCACGTAAGATCTGTAAGACTTGTTGCAGATTCATTCCATGTTCCTCACGACTCCTGGAATAAATGAGGATATCATCGATGAAATCGACAACGAACTTGTCCAAGAACGGACGAAAAACCCGATTCATGTAATCCATGAAAACAACAGGTGCGTTTTTCACTCCAAAAGGCATTACAAGATACTCATAATGGCCATAACGTGTTTGGAAAGCAGTCTTTGGAATGTCTTCAGTCTTCACTCTAATCTGGTGGTAGCCCGTCCTCAAGTCTATTTTTGAGAAAACGACAGCTCCTTGCAATTGGTCCATCAAATTATCTATACGTGGCAAAGGTTATTTGTTCTTAATCGTCACTTTGTTAAGTTGCCTATAATCCATACAAAGTCTCGATCCTTCATCCTTCTTTCACACTAAAAGAACAAGTGCTCCCCACGGGGATACACTCGGCTTTATAAACTGTTTTGATAACAGGTCTTCCAACTGAGCTTTTAATTCCACGAGTTCTGTTGGCGACATCCGATACGGAGCAATCGATATCAGACCGGTTCCTGGAACAAGATCAATGGAGAATTTGATATCTCTCATCGGGGGTAATCCGGGTACATCGGGAGGAAACACCTCTGGAAAGTCTCTTACAACTGGTATCATATTTAGAATAAATTCTTCTTCAATTTCCAAGCTTGTTAAATGCAAGCACCTCTGATCCTTTTCCTTCGAAAAAGATTTCACTTGATGGGTAGAGAGAAATCCAGAAATCTCGGGGTTTAGAAAAATCAATGTTCTACTAGAACAATCTAAAAGAACATGATTGGAAGACAACCAATCCATACCCAAAATCACATCTAATTGCACTAAAGGCAAGCAAATCAGATCAACAAGAAAGTGCCGATCCTGAATGATAACCAGATAGTTCAAACACACTGAATTAACAATGACAGGTTCAGTGGTATGAGTTGAGACAATCAAATCTTACGGCAAACAAGTAACAGGTAATGCTAAGAGTCTCACACAATCATTTGAGATAAATGAGTGCACCGCAACAGAATCGAAAAGCACAGTTAAAAGAGTACCAGCAATATCACAGCTACCTTTCATGAGGTCCTTGGAGTTAGAGACTTCAGCACCACTCATCGTAAAAACTTTTCCCTTAGCCGTCGGTTTGGAAACTCTGGCACTATTGATGGTGGTTTCCCGCTTTGGTGTCCTGAAATCTTTTGCCAGATGTCCTACTCGGCCACAGTTGAAACATTTCATCCCTCTCGCGGGACATACATCAGCCAAGTGGTTCGGGTCTCCACACTTGAAGCATCTCCTTCCTTGGCTTGGTCCTTGACTCCTTTGGTTAACACTTCAAGAGGCCGAGGCCATGGGACCAATCTTGTTGTTGACTCAGGTTGTTTCCAATGGTCTAGAGTATGGCTTTTCTCGAGCTTGCTTACCCCTCTGGTTCTGGCCTTGGAATTGGTTTCTCGAGCGTGAGGGTCCACCAACATTCCCTCTATTGTCTCTTCCTTTCAGCATTTGTTTAACTTTCCTACATTTCTCCACCAGAGCTTGAAAATTCCTGATCTCCAGTGGCAGCACTGACCCCTTGATCTAATACCTCAATCCTCCTTCGAATCTTTCACACTTCCACCGCTTCCCGGATTGTCTTGGAAAAAGCGAAAATATCTGGCCAGTGATTCGAAATTGACCGCATACTCTCCAACATTCATGTCTCCTTGGCGAAGATGCAAAAATTCAAGTTCCTTCTCCCCTCGAGCACTCTGTGGGAAATACTTGTCCAGGAATGTAGTGCGAAAAACCTCCCAAGTAATTTCTTGTTGATTCACCTCGAGCATTTTCTTGGTGCCTCTCCACCAATATTCAACATCTCCCATTAGCAAGAAAGTGGCATACGACACTCGTACCGCTTTAGGACTATTAATCAACTCAAAAATCTTCTCAATTTCTTGAATCCACAAGTCCGCTTTAACCGAATCAACATCCCCATAAAACTGTGGTGGGTTCTGACGTCGAAATGCTGTCAAAGCACGACCTTCTACGGCTTGCTCAGCAAGAGCTTGCTCTTGTTGGTGTTGTGCAGCCATAGTAGTGGTATGCTGGGCAATGGCAGCAGCAACATCTACCATAGATTGCGCTGTAAAATCTGCTCCCCCACCATCAGGTTCACGTCCACCAACGAAACAACCTCTACGGCCTCCTCTGCGGCCACGTCCACGTCCTGTGTCTAGCTCCATAACTGATCAACAAGATAAAATCAGTTAAATGGCAACTAGATAAGAGTTATTCAATCACTTTCCAACAATCATTACTTCTAAGAAGTAATTCAAATAAGCCTATTCAGAGATCACACAACACAAACACAACAGGCCTATTCCCAAAGATTCCCGAAAGACTCGACCAGCTCTGATACCACCCTTAATGTGACACCCTTTCCCCGAGCATCACATTAATTACTATGTGTTACGAAAAATATTATTATTAACGAGGTGTCGATTTCTTTCGGAAAATGTTTAATTATGATGGTTATTTACCATTTTGTCATACCATAAAACTTTTAACATAAACGTAATTAACATAAATAACTAAAACAAAAGAATAGCACCATGAATATACATAAACACCTTCTTACATAATTAAAAGCCTTCTTGGTGACAGGCTACTTGACATAAATTACATGGAGTGGTTCGACATAGTTTTTCACAACAACTAAGTTAAATATTAACATGCTTGAAAAGAGTTAAACGAGATTAGAGGGACATAGTCAGATATAAAGTCAAAATGGCATCTTAGACACTACTACCACAAAAGAAAGACCCTATGGCTGATCTAGTCCTAGTGGTATCCGTTCGGGAGACCACTACGGTTATCTCCACCCTGTGGAGACATAAGTGGTGAAGGGTCCTCCACCTCACCTCCCTCGTCAGGATCATCGTCCTCATCGTCATTAAGTGGGTGATACTGAGGGACCTCGTCTATCTCCTCCATAGGGTCCTCCTCTAATTCCTCCTGAGGATCCTCCTCCATGAGCTCCAGCGGGTCCTCCTCGATTGGTACAACAGGTGCCTCCTGATGCGGTAAGTCCTGAGGTGGCTGCTGACCTACGACCACTAAGCCATGGGCAACCCAATGCTGAATGCATATGTCCACAGGTGGCAATGTGATATGTACTATTTCAGTAGTTTGAACCCTCCGGACGGGTCCATTCAAAATGCTGCCCTCCATTGTACTGACCAGACCAGTGTAGTGAGCTACGTGGGCCCCCGGTCCGAACTCCCATGCCTCCGGGTCAAAGTGGTTCTCAAAGATCCTCACACCCGGGAATGAGGCAGTGGTGCACCTGGGTTCATCTATTTTCCGATACAAATAATATATGCCAAATAAAACAAACAAAAATGCAAGGGTGAGATACCAATATATGGATAATTATGATAAACTACATACTTGCAACACAAACATCATACACAACAGATATCATCATATTTACAGCATGTGAAATAATAAACTAAATATAATATCACACCAATTCATCAATCAACTTTGAAAAACAATGATGTTCATGAAAATTTCAACTTTGATGCAAGACTCCGGAGTTTTCAAACTTTCTTTAAAATTGAGCTGATCAGGCTCGATTGCCATAAAGGCACAACGTGAATTTCTACTACACTGTCCAAACTCCTGGCATAGTGTACAACGTGCGTGGAATGTCCATAGCATACTGTCCAACACAAGGCACAGTAGTTCCGGCTAATGGACTTCATTGTCCATCAAGGCACAATGAAACAGCGTAGCATGAAATACCCAGTCCTTCCATATATTCACTCAAAACGACGACTTCTTTTGAAAAACGTTTTTCTTTTGAAATTTATTTTAAAAACCTTATCATAAAACTCCAAAAGTCCATCTTTAGAAAGAAAGTCCTCTTTTTAAAAAAAAAATTGGAGAGTTTTAAGAAGAAACTTGGTGCAATATATGAGAACTAAAATCTTGTTGGTAAAGAACCTAGAATTTAATTTGTTTTTAAATAATTTCTTTACCATAAATAGTCTCCAAAAATTTAAGAATTTTATATAAAATATCCTTCAAATCTTCTAAAACGATCTCTTTTCACCTTTTGTGAATAAAATCTTTATTTTCAATATTTGAATTTTTCACCTAAAAAAAAAATATTTGCCTTCTCTAAAAATACGTTTCAACTTAAAAACATTTATTTTTCAACTTGTGTAAAGTTTTCTTAAGGCTTTTATCTTTCCTTAAGGGTTGGGCTCTAAACAATGGTTAGGCTACTATGCAACAATCAACACAACTTCAAGCACTTACAACATAAATAACATAATTCATTTAAGCACATTTAAATTCAACATGTCATCATATAAATTCATCTAATTCTAAAACATCCATATTAACAACTTCATAAACTAGCACATAAACACACACACACACACACACACACACACACACACACACACACACACACACACACACACACATATATATATATAGTAAATCAACCTTTCACAGATTAAACAACAACATCAATAAAATCAAACAATCCAAACATACAAGTACATAGTTACCATAATTTTAATATCCCTCAGGCTTTCCCCCCCTTACCTTAATTTCGACGATAAAAAGCTCTGATTGGGTATTTTAGAAGGAACGACTTGTCACTCGTCACGATTTCAAATCTAAATAAAATACATATTTAACTTAAGTTAAAAATCTTTACAATCTACCCCAAAATTTTCATGTATGTTTCAGCCATGTTAAGAAAACCAAGCTAGAAATTTTCAATCTTTACAAGACTTTGGGTTTAAATTCTTCAAGCATTAAAGGAACAAAATATAAGTTCAAAACTTGGAAATAAAATTTGGATTCCTTAGCCTCATTAACCATAGTTTTCGGCCTTTACATAAAATAGAGGGAAAATATTGTATTTCAATAAACTTACTTCCTTGCATGCACTAATGGTATGTTTTTAAACATCATTTGGTTAACAAAAATTTGAATAAGACCTCATCAACTCTACTAATGAGTTTCGGCCTTATGATCATAAAAGACTAGGGATTTTTAATTTTCAAACTCCACATTGAATCATTCATGCAAAGGACTAAAATTGTCATACATGCATCCTTCTTAAAGATTTAAGTGAGGCTTCATCAGCTCTTTTATTTTAGAGTCTTAGCCACAAAATCTTATCAATGAAGGAAAACATATATTTTTAATAAAATCCATGAATTAAAAAAAATTATATACTTAAATCAAAGTTCTTAAACCATGCATGTGAGATTTCCATCAAGGTTCATCCTTTTTCCTCTTGGTGTTTTTAGCCAACACCATTGTCATTGGATTGGATGAATTTCTCATCAAATGTTGAGAGAGATGGCTCTGCTAGGGTTTTCTCTGTTCGTCATCTCCTTCTCGCCAGCCTGCTCCACTCCTTGGCAAATCCTTTGCTCAAGCTTTAAGCAATTCTCTTGATGTTTCTCTCTCTCAACTCCCAAAACCATGCAAGATTGGTGATGCCGTGTCCATCAAGATTTCGGAGGATGAGTATCTCAAAGGCGTTGATGCCTGCAAATTAAACCTACATGGCCGTTTGCTTCTTTCTAAAGGTGACAAACCCATGAAGTATAATGATTTGCGTGATAAGCTAGCAACCCTTTGGAAACCGTTAGGCCATTGGCGTATGACCTCCCTTAGAAAAGGGTATTTTGAATTTGGTTTCTCTACACCAGATGACCTTAGGAGTGTCTGGTCTATAGGGACGTGGAACCTCAAGCCTGGGTTGCTTAGGTTGTCTCAATGGACGGCTGACTTCAACCCCAAAAACCAAAGACATACACATACTCAATGTTGGATTAGGTTACCTGATTTGCCCCAAGAGTATTGGAGACCAAGAATTCTTTTTGAAATTACTTCTGGAATTGGAACCCTATCTCCATTGACGACATGACCCGCAGGAGGATGTATGGCCACTTTGCAAAAATCTTGGTTGATCTTGATCTCTCATCAAACCTACCTTCTGAAATTATGGTTGAAAGGGACGGTTTCTCTTTCTATGTGGCTGTGGAATATGAGAAGATCCTAAACTTTTGCCTCTTCTGTCAAACCATTGGCCACTTCGTTGATAATTGTACCAAGAAAGCTACCCAGTCCCGCAAGAACCAACCTGCCACGAAAAAAGGAAATCCTCCTGTGGTTCAGTGCTATGTTCCTAAGAATATTGACATGGTTAATGATGCTCCTGAAATGGCCAATGACATTTTGAATAATGTTGTTTCTGCTGTCCCCAACATGGTTAATGGTATTTCTGCCAAGAATGCCTTAAATTCTGATCCAAGTCAGAATGACAACCATCTGCAGATGGTGCAACCTAGTTCTGCTCCTACTGCTGTTTTCATTCATGAGGATGTTGAGACTGAGGAGGTGATAGAGAAAAATAACAGAAGGGGGGTTTTCCTGCCTAATGATGTTCCTTACATGTTGGAATCCATTTCAGACTCTCCCTTGGGGAATGGATTGCACAATAACATTGCTGTCAAAAATGCAGTTCAGAATGTGGACTCTAGCAATAGCAAAGGGAACACGCCTATGACAGATCATAGTCCTAGTGTTTTGCATCTGGGATAATCTTGCAAGGTTCAGAATGCCTTGATTGGTTGTCATGGAGCTGCTGTTGTTTCTGCATCCGAAAACGGTTCAGGTAATCCCCAAAGTCCCATGACAAATTCAGAGCCTATTTTGTGCACACAATTTTATACTTCTGCTGTTGAGGCCAAGTCTGCGCCTGATATTTTATGTGGAGGGGGTTCAGGCCTTAATATAATCAATCCGGTTTTTTGTGCTGAGGAGTCACCATCCGCTGATGTTGCTATTCCTGCAAGTCCAAACTCTGCAAAAACAGTTGCAGTTATGTCTTCTTTGCCTCCTAGAGTGTCTAGAGATCTGGCTATAATGGGCAAATTCTGGGCTGATCGGGTAGAAGAGGAGGAGGAAATTGATTCTCCAATGGTCATGGATGTGGCTGGCTGTCCGGATGCTGATTTTACAGCAGTTCTGTCTAAATCCAAGAAGAAAAAACTGTGGCAAAAACTAAGGCAGCAAAAGAGGCAGCCGATCAAAGTGGATGGTTATAACACCCGGCTCAAGGGTGCTCTCTCTAAAGCTGCCCAATGAAGCTCCTGTTTTGGAATGCCAGGGGCCTAGCCAATGAAAACACTAGGTTGTTTCTGAAGAAGCTTTGTAATTATAACAATCCTGACTTCATTTTCTTAGCCGAGCCTTGGATTCCAATTGCTCAGTTCCCAAACTCCTTCTGGAATCAAACGGGTCTGCAACCTTTTATGTTTAACTCGAGAGGTCATCTTCTTCCAAATTTACGGTGTGCTTGTGATAGGTCTTTTCCCCCTACTGTTATTGCAACTACTTCTCAGTTTTGTGCCTTTTTGTTTCTATTTAACAATACGCCTGTTTTTATTGCTGCTATCTATGCTTCTACATCTTATATTTTGAGAAAGAAGCGTTGGTCCGATCTAGCTGATCTGCAAAGTCTAAATTCAGGTCCCTGGTTGTTCATTGGTGACTTTAATGCTACCTTAGGGGCTCATGAGCAAAAAGGGGGTGGGAGTCCATCCAGAATTTCTTGCGAAGATTTTAGGCATTGGTCTGATAGCAATAACTTGCTGCATCTCCAAACCAAAGGCGCTGAAATGACTTGGTCTAACAACAGAATTGGTAGGCAGCACACTGAAAAAAGGCTTGACAGGTCTGTTTGCAATGATTCTTGGATAAATTTTTGGGACAATTCCACTTGTGGCACTTTGACGAGGATGTTCTCTGATCATTTCCCCCTGCTCGTGGTCCTTGATAAAGATGTAAGCAAGTTCCCTGCTCCTTTCCGTTTCCAACAGATGTGGATTGATCACCCGGGTTGTTTAAAACTTGTGAAAGATGTTTGGTCAAATCAGTTTTCTGGATGTCCAATGTCTATCCTTTCTCAGAAGTTAAAAACTCTTAAGGTAGCTCTTAAGGAGTGGAATAGGAACATTTTTGGGAATGTCCATGAAAATGTTAGATTATCTCTTGCTATGGTTGATCAAATTCAGCAAGAAATCGCTTCTGCAGGTTATTCGGATGAGCTTCATGAAGCAGAGGTCAAGGCCCAATTAGATCTTTAACATGCCCTCAATTATGAGGAAGCCTTCTGGAAACAAAAATCTAAAGTGGACTGGTTCACTCATGGGGATAGAAACACGGCTTATTTCCATAAGATTGCCAAGATCAGAACCGCTTCAAAGCAGATGACTATACTGAAGCATGGCGATCAGGTTCTGGTTGACAGACAACAGATTGAAAACCATGTTATTGACTTCTACACTTCTTTGTATGCCTCTGAAAATTGCTGAACAACTAATGATTGGATCTCTAAAGTTATTCCTTCGATAGTCTCTCCGGATGATAATAATATGCTCACTGCTTTGCCCTCATTGGATGAAGTGAAATCTGCCATTTTTTCAATGAATGCTTCAGGTGCTCCCGGTCCTGATGGATTTGGTGGTGTTTTCTATAAGACCTTTTGGGATGTTATTGCAGATGATGTGTACAACTCTGTGCTGCAGTTCTTTAAGCAGAGTTGGATTTTACCAGGAATGAACTCTAACATTGTTTCTCTTATTCCTAAATTTCCTGGGGCTGATAGGCTTGAAAACTATAGGCCAATTGCTCTGGCTAATTTTCAGTTTAAGATCATCATAAAGGTCCTGGCAGATAGACTCTCTAACATTGCCCCAAAGGTCATATCGGATCAGCAAAGAGGTTTTATTAAAGGCAGGCATATCTTTGATTGCATTTGCATTACCTCTGAAGCTTCTAATATGCTAGATTCCAGAGCCTTTGGAGGGAACTTAGCCTTGAAGTTTGATATTAAAAAGGCCTTTGACACCGTAGATTGGGGTTTTCTACTAAATGTTCTTGCTGCTTTTGGTTTTGACAGTAAGTTCTGTGATTGGGTAAAGGTTATCTTGGAATCTGCTAAGTTGTCTTTTGCTGTGAATGAGAAGCCTGTGGGTTACTTTTCTTGTAAAAGAGGGGTGAGGCAAGGTGATCCGCTTTCTCCTCTCTTATTCTGTTTCGCTGAGGATGTTTTGAGCAGAGGCATTTCCTATCTTGTCAATCATAATTTTTCAGCTCCTATGGCTGGCCCTAGGGGTTTCCAAACTCCTAGCCATTTATTGTATGCCGATGACATCCTTGTTTTCTGCAAGGGAACTAAAAGGAATCTTAGAACGCTCATAGGCTTCTTTAAGGAGTATGGGGACATATCTGGTCAATTGCTTGGGTTGGACAAATGTAAATTCTACAGTAGTACTTTGTCCCCTAGTAGATCAGCTGCAATCTCTGAAATTCTTGGTTTTGGCCCTGGGTATTTCCCTTTCACCTACCTAGGGATCCCGATCTTTAAGGGTAAGCCAAGAATGGCGCGCCTGAGGCCTATTGCAGATAGGATAAGAGGAAAGTTATCTGCTTAGAAGGGTTCTCTTCTCTCCATTATGGGCAGGGTCCAACTAGTCAACTCTGTCATCACAGGTATGTTATCCTATAGCTTTCATGTCTATCAGTGGCCTGCAGCCCTACTCAAAACAGTTGATGGCTGGATTCGAAACTTCGTGTGGTCGGGTGATGTTGACACAAGGAAAATCGTTACTGTGGCTTGGAATATTGTTTGCTCTCCTACTTGTGATGGGGGTCTTGGCCTTAAATTTGTTGCTTCTATTAACAAGGCTGCGATTTTGAAACTCAGTTGGGATATTTTGTACAAGGACTGTCAGTGGTCATCCTTTTTGAGGTCCAGATTTATTAGGAACAATGTCCCAGTGACTTACCATATCAGATCTTCCATTATCCCTGCTGTAAAATATCACTTATCTGCTATCAAAGATAATACAACCTGGATTCTGGCAGATGGCAAAAGCATCAATTTCTGGAACGATAAGTGGTTGGACAAATCTTTGGCTGATATTCTTCACATTCTTGACTCAGTTGCTAAATCCATGCAGGCTATTGTAAGTGATTTCATCATCCGTGGTCACTGGAGCTTCCCTCAAGCTCTTTTGGATATTGTCCCGAACCTCCCACACCTTCTCAGAAACATTCAGTTTCCCCTTTATGTGGACTGCGACCAACCTGTTTGGTGTGGTAGTGATTCTGGTTTGATGTCTTTCAAGGAGGCTTATGACTTCCATCACCCTCACGGTCAATGCAAGCATTGGGGCAAATTGATTTAGTCAGGGTCAGTCCCTCCTTCTAGGTCCTTCCTGATGTGGAGGTTGATACATGGAAAGCTTCCAACAGATGAGAACCTGCGTACTAGAGGCTATGTGTCTGTTTCTATGTGCTGCCTATGTGGCACTCACGATGAATCCTCCCAGCATCTTTTCTTTGAATGCCAATTCGCTGTCCAAACATGGCTGTGGCTGCAAAGTAAGTGATAGTGTGATTTTACATCATGTTTTCTATATACTTTTGCATGCATTTTGCATATAGATTAGGCATTATTTAGTTGATTTAGTTAGATTTTCCCTTGGAACGGGTGAAGCGGTGTCTTGGTGTTGTTTTGCAGGAATTTAATGTAAAAATGATCAAAATAAGCCATGGTGGAGCTTGGATGAAAAAGAGCTTGAAAATTGAAGAATATAGCCAAACAGAGCCCATCACGGCCTGGCCGTGATGACCATCACGGCCGTGATCAAGCAGAGCAGAAGGCAAAAGTCAGAGACTGTCACGGCCTGCCCGTGACAGAAATCACGGCCGTGACCTACCAGAAATTCAGGATTCGCGTCGTGAACAAGTGGCTCGCCTCGCGAGAATCCATTTTGTGCAAATTCGCCCAAGTCAGAAACCATCACGGCCGTGACGCGCGACTGATCTATAAATAAAGCTGCGCTGAACAGAAAAGGGGACTGACTTCTAACCTAAAAAAGGGCATTTGGAGGCACTTGGAGGCTATGGCTGGGCTAGGGTTTCAACCCTAGAAGGGGGCCAAGAGGGGTTGCTTTGAAGAAGAAGGAAAGCTCCCATGGGGCCTCTTCTCTCCTCTTCTCCTATTTCTCTGGTTTGGTTTTCTTTGTATATGAGTAGTTAAATCCCCCATTGTTGGGGTTAGATGTAGCTTTTCTAAACTTGTTTGTATTTAATTTGGTTTTAATGCAAGTTCCTATTTCTTTATGAGTATGTGATTCTATGCTTAATGCTTTCCTTGGATTAGCTACCCATAGGAATGATATGTTGCTTTGATAGATGACTGAAAGGTTGGTGTTAAGGCATGCTCATGAATCATATGCCAAGTAGTTCAAGAATCTAGACATAGGTGTTGAATGCTTGCAATCTTATAAGTCTTGACTTAATGCAAAATCACAGATTAATCCACCTAAGACATTAGGGTTTGATTTGGGGTTTTAGGCTCAATGCACCTAAGACATTAGGCTTGAGTATTTTAGAAAAGGCTTGATTGGCATAATTGAATTAGGACTTGTGTTGATAACCATTTCATTGCAATTAAGGGAGGATTAGTGTAGTCTAACCCTAACAATCTTAGCCACATCTCTGTTTGCATACCAAGTGTTCGATAAAATCCCAAAAAGACCAAAAATATTGTATTGCTTTGTTTTCTGTTTTGATATATCATACTTTAGTTTAGTCTAGATAGTTGTCAAGTTTGTGAATTGGTAATTGACATCCGATCCCCGTGGATACGATAACCGGTCTTACCACCGTATTACTTGATTGCGACGAGGTGCACTTGCCTTTATATCTAAAAATCACGCATCAAGTTTTTGGCGCCGTTGCCGGGGATTGGCTTTGTCAATATCATTAGTAACAAATGAGGCAACTAATTTAGACATTTTTTTTTTATTTTCTGTGTATATTTCAATTTTTTGTTTTGAGTTCTGTTTTTGAAAGGTGGACGAAAATCATGAAAATTTTTTATTATCCACCTGATAAGGAATTCTTCGAGGAGTTTTCTCTATCTCATAATATCCCATCACGAGTTGATCCTATGACTGGTGAGCTTGTATATATATACTCCAAGGAGGAGTGGGAAACCTTTTTGTCATATTTACCACCCCCACCACCATGTATGATTCCCATAGAGCCACATGAAACACAATTTGAGAAAAATCTGGTTTTGGGAATGGATCAAATTGAAAATGAAGTGGTGGTGGTGAGTAAACCACAACAAGAGGGATTACCTTCCACAAATCCTTGGGAAACAACAAGTGAGGAGGCAGGGCATCTAGATAGCATTCCCTCCACCATGCATGCTGAGCAATCTGATTTTACTGCACTAAATAATTATGTTGGCTTGCATGCATGTGTGGACATTGGTAAGTTAGCCCCTTCCACTTGTATGTCACACTTCCTCTTGTTAATTCCACTTGACCCGAGAGGAAGTGAGTTTATAATTGTAAAGGTCAATGGAATTTCCACCCAATGGCTGGGTGGAATTGAGAATAAAGTTATTTTACTGCTACAATCACCATCCCAATTTCCATTTGATCCGGGAGGAGGATCCAGGTGGATGATTTTTAATAAGTCAAGCTAGTGACATTAAATAAGCGCTTATTGGGAGGCAACCCAATTTTTCTTTTCCTTTTCCTTTTTCCTTTTTGTTTAGTTAGATTTTGTTTTTGACTTTTAAACTCTTGAATAATTTGAGAAGCTCAAGAGTTTTCTTTTACTAATAAAATTGCCAAGTGATTTCAGGGAAAGAAGGAAGGAAGGGAAGAGCAAGAAGACAAGAAAAAAGCACCCAATTCTCAGGCAGTTTCTGACTGGAATGTAAGCCAACACTTGTTACCGCCTCGGTAAGCCGTTCCATTTTATCTTATTTTATTTTTCGTTCCTTTCTCCAACTTGATTGTTTACATTGGGGACAATGTAAATTCTTAAGCTTGGGGTAGGGGTATTTTGCATTTGCATATTTCATGTTGCATTCATATAGTTTTGCATGATAGTTTTGCATGATCACATTATTAGATTGCCCATTGCCTGAATTTTGCATCTGATTGTGAGAACTAAGTGTCAAATAACTTGTGATAGTGAATTCTTGAACCCAATTCTGTTTATTCTTGTGATATGGCTTCATTAAATATGCTTGAGATGATCTTGGATAGTTGATGATTAGCATATGTTTCTTTAGACTTGTGTTTCTCACTGGTTCTTGAACTAAAATGTGAGATTTTGAGCCATAAAGGGGTACTCACTAAATCTACCCCATTCTTTGTGTTAGAGTGTTATTCCTCTTGGTTTGTTTTCTCTAGAACTTGACTTAAAACCATTTCGAAGCTTGAAAATTTTTGAAAACATTTTTTGAAAATGATCGAGGCAATAGGTATTTTTCTGGCTTTGAGTTTTGAATGATGAAATGCTACCCCTTAGTTGCCCAATTTTGAGCCTACATGAAAAAAAAATGCTTTTCTTGGTACCCTGAAATGTTTTGATAAATATGTTTGATGGGACCTTCTAAAGTATTACAAAAGGGTAAAAAGGTAGTTGAAAGTTTGGGAAAAGAATCAGAAAAAAATAATTCTCTTGATTTGAAAAACCTCCCCTTCTCCAAAAAAAAAAAAGAAAAAGAAGAGAAGAAAAATAAAGTAGAGAAGGGGATGAAAAAAAAAAAAGAAAAAGAAAAAAGAAATGAGAAATAAAAAGAAAAAGAAAGAAAAGAAAGGTGGAAAATAAATTGAAAACCCAAGAAGGTATTTTAGAAGGTCATGCTTTGCAAATGTTGATGTTTATGTAGCCTTTTGAAATTTCCTTTTCTTGTTATCCCCACCTAACGATTAATCCCATGGCCATGTTATAACCAAAATAAAGACCTCTTGATTGTTAATTGTTTTCATTAATAAAGTAGAGATTTGGTTGATAGTCAAGCCTATGGTAGGATTCATTCCTTGAGGAAAATTGAGCGAAATGTCTTATCCCCTAAACACTTGAGTGAGGTAGAAAGAGAACCAAGCAAATGAACAAGCTTGGGGTGAGCTTAAGGTGAGAAAGAGTGCCCAAATCAGTGAGAACATGAGTCTAATGGACCTAAGCCTCTAATTGGACTTGAATTGATTGTCTCTTGCTGAATTGTTTGAATTGCCTATTACTTGGATCATTTACTCGGGTTCTTGGTTCACTATCAATGTTTTGTTTATTCTTCTGGCCTTAGTGATTGCTTGAGGACAAGCAATTGATTAAGCTTGGGGTGATTTGATAGTGTGATTTTACATCATGTTTTCTATATACTTTTGCATGCATTTTGCATATAGATTAGGCATTATTTAGTTGATTTAGTTAGATTTTCCCTTGGAACGGGTGAAGCGGTGTCTTGGTGTTGTTTTGCAGGAATTTAATGTAAAAATGATCAAAATAAGCCGTGGTGGAGCTTGGATGAAAAAGAGCTTGAAAAGTGAAGAATATAGCCAAACAGAGCCCATCACGGCCTGGCCGTGATGACCATCACGGCCGTGATCAAGTAGAGCAGAAGGCAAAAGTCAGAGACTGTCACGGCCTGCCCGTGACAGAAATCACGACCGTGACCTACCAGAAATTCAGGATTCGCGTCGCGAACAAATGGCTCGCCTCGCGAGAATCCATTTTGTGCAAATTCTCCCAAGTCAGAAACCATCACGGCCTGGCCGTGATGGCCATCACGGCCGTGACGCGCGACTGATCTATAAATAAAGCTGCGCTGAACAGAAAAGGGGACTGACTTCTAACCTAAAAAAGGGCATTTGGAGGCACTTGGAGGTTATGGCTGGGCTAGGGTTTCAACCCTAGAAGGGGGCCAAGAGGGGTTGCTTTGAAGAAGAAGGAAAGCTCCCATGAGGCCTCTTTTCTCCTCTTCTCCTATTTCTCTGGTTTGGTTTTCTTTGTATATGAGTAGTTAAATCCCCCATTGTTGGGGTTAGATGTAGCTTTTCTAAACTTGTTTGTATTTAATTTGGTTTTAATGCAAGTTCCTATTTCTTTATGAGTATGTGATTCTATGCTTAATGCTTTCCTTGGATTAGCTACCCATAGGAATGATATGTTGCTTTGATAGATGACTGAAAGGTTGGTGTTAAGGCATGCTCATGAATCATATGCCAAGTAGTTCAAGAATCTAGACATAGGTGTTGAATGCTTGCAATCTTATAAGTCTTGACTTAATGCAAAATCACAGATTAATCCACCTAAGACATTAGGGTTTGATTTGGGGTTTTAGGCTCAATGCACCTAAGACATTAGGCTTGAGTATTTTAGAAAAGGCTTGATTGGCATAATTGAATTAGGACTTGTGTTGATAACCATTTCATTGCAATTAAGGGAGGATTAGTGTAGTCTAACCCTAACAATCTTAGCCACATCTCTGTTTGCATACCAAGTGTTCGATAAAATCCCAAAAAGACCAAAAATATTTTATTGCTTTGTTTTCTGTTTTGATATATCATACTTTAGTTTAGTCTAGATAGTTGTCAAGTTTGTGAATTGGTAATTGACATCCGATCCCCGTGGATACGATAACAGGTCTTACCACCGTATTACTTGATTGCGACGAGGTGCACTTGCCTTTATATCTAAAAATCACGCATCAGTAAGCTAAACTGTTCAGTTAACTATGCCTCAGCCTTGGATGTTCTGCGTGTTTGTGATGCTAAGTGCAGCCCGCAAATGAAGGACGTGTACCTTGCTACGGTCCTTAACACAATTTGGTCTATATGGTTTTGCAGGAACCAATGTAGATTTAGTAATGTCACTATTAGTTGGAGGACAGCCTGCTCTATGATCCTGGTTCAAACCTCGTTAGCTGGTTCGTTATCAAAAGGCCATATGTTCAGTTCTATTACGGAGTTTCAGGTGGTAAAAGGCTTTGCTGTAACAACTCATGCTCCTAAAGCTCCTACTATTAAACAAGTAGATTGGTTTCCTCCCTCCTTTGGTTGGTTAAAGTGCAACACCGATGGGGCTGCTAAGGGATGCCCTGGCCATGCTGGTGCTGGAGGAATTTTCAGAAACTCCCTTGGAGATTCCTTTGGGTGTTTCTCCTCCTATGTCGGTATTACATCTGCTTTCCACGCTGAGCCCAGTGCTGTCATGATTGCCATTGAACTAGCCTCCAAAAAAGGTTGGAAAAACATCTGGTTTGAGTGTGACTCCACCTTGGTCGTTGCTTCAACTAAAAATCACTCTTTAATCCCTTGGAAATTAAGAGTTAGATGGAGAAATTGCATGTTGATTGGTGCTCAGTTGAATTCACTTTTTACTCATATTTTCAGGGAGGGCAACAAATGTGCTGATAAGTTAGCTTCCTTTGGTGTTTCTAGTTCTAGTTTTACTTGGTGGGATAATTTACCGGTTTTTGTAAGGGCGGATTTCTTTCATGACAAACTGGGATTACCTCAGTTTAGATTTAGATAGCTATCCATGGGTCTTGGCATAGTCCCCCCATGCTTTCTCTTTGTATTCTCTATCTTTATATTAATAACATTTCGTAGGTGTGCTGTAGATGATTGGTAGGGCCTGGGGTGCCAACCTAGTTGGGATGCCTTGTCCTATTGTGATGCCTTTGCATGCCTAGCCTTTTATTAAAAAAAAACATAAAGTGAAAATGAGTATAGTTTTGATAAAAAATCAATTGTATGTGAAAAGGATTTCTTTGAAAATCATAAGTTGAAATCATGGACTATATAGTATAAGCACTAAATAACCAACATGCATGTGAAACTCTTTGAAAAAAATCATCATCCTTCCTCCATTAGGGTTTCGGCCAGCCATTAAAATGATCATAGGAAGTTCTTTTTCAACATGCAAAGGTTGAAGAAAATTGTAAAGATGTTAATAAGCTTAAACAAAATAAATATGCATTAAAAGAAAAACCAACTTTCAACAAAACTTATGAACATGCAAGATGATAATATGAACTTAAAAAAAAGAGCAAGAGTTAAGAATCAACACCCTCTAATTGAAAATGATGGTGAGCAAAGGATGACTGTGTGAAGGATAAGTAGCTTCCAAGTTCAAAGCTTGGGTTGAAGATGAACAACTCAAGAAAATATTTTGCAAGAGTTTGGGTATGATTTTGACAAAGTGAGGAGTGAATGAAGAAGAGAGGAGTGGTATTTATAGGGAGGGGGGGTGCTGCCCCAACAGAAAAATCTGGGATTATTTCCAATTTTTATCAATTTTTATTCATATATTTATATTAAATGTATTAGTTTTCTAGGAAATGAAAAATAATAATTACAATGACATGAATAGTATTGAATAGTGACAAGGGTCACTATTCACATCAAGGAAAATCATTTCCAAATCTAGAAAAAATCAGACTTAATTATTTTGGGTTCGTTCCGGTACCGATTGTTACGTAACGGTAAAAACCGATCGTATTTTTATTCGTAAAATTTCACCCGAAAAATTCATATAAAAATAAATAATTTCTAAAATCATACAAATAAATATAACTGGGCTAGAAAAATAAAAATTTGAATTTTCGAATTTTTTTAAAAATTATTTTCGGGTCAGTTGGGCTTTACTGACAGCGAAAACTCAAATCGTAAACGTCGAGAATTTTCTACCGAAAATTCAACTGTACATTTCTAATATAAAATAAAGATGACTTAATTTGGTCTATCAAAATAATTAATCACCATTTATGAAAATATAATCTTAAATATTCATATAATCACAATATACAGACAAGCAGAAAAATCGGGGTGTTATAGGTGGAATAGATTCAAAGGAAACTAAGATTACGATGTTATGATTTGAGACTTGGAGTATGTGATTTTGATAGGATCTGGAAAAGTAGATTATGTTCAAAGAGGATAAGACTACCATTGTATACTTTGAGTAAGAAGTTGATACATGTTGCAATAAAGATTAGTTTTGACCTTGGTGTTAAATATGAGAATTAGATGTGAGAGCAGTTTCTAATGGATCAATTATTAAAAATATAAGTGATTAAGTTTTGATTTTGTTCTTCACATGGGAGGAACTAAGATTCAATGTCATGAATAATGGATATAATCTGATGGTAGAAAATTTCGAGGATGATGGAGAATGACATAAGGGTGAATTATGTTCTGGAGTTAGCAATAAGAGGAATGAAGCGACTGAAAATATGACATAGAATTCTGGATAGGACCTGATGTGTATGCTATAAGAGAAGAAGGAATCTTAGTTTAAATCTTGATGTTAATGGTAATAGTTAAGGAGGTCGAAGGAATTTTTTTCTTCTAATGGATTAGTATTAAGGGAAGAAGAGATTAAGTTTTAATAAGATCTTCATGTGTGGGAGGTTAAGATAAAATTGATAAGGATAGGGAATAGGAATTGAGGATAAGTGATTTTATAATGAGGATGAGTAGAACGAAGGATAAGCGTGAACTTCGTTATTAAGTTATGATTGTCACCTGAGGAAGAATTAAATGTGGGAAACCTTGGGACTAAGAGATTCCGTCTAGTCTCGAGTCACGAAATTTCGAGGACGAAATTTATTTTTAGTGGGGTAGTAATGTAACACCCCGATTTTTCTGTTTCTTAACAATCCGTGTATGAGTGTGTTTAATATTTTAAATTTGAGAAATTATTTTAATAAACCTAAATTACTTTAATAATTTATTTTATAGTAGGAAGCTACTATTAAAATCCCAGTTGAAAAATCAGACTAAAACCGGTCTGCGTTTTCACTATCAGTAAAACTTTACTGATCAGGAAAATGAATTTCGACTTGTGAAATGAGAATGTAGATTTCCTAACACGTTTACAACAATTTCCATGATTTTATAAATTAGCTTTTATAAATATTTCAATATAAATTCTTCCGGGTGGAAAATTCACGAAGAAAATCGATCGGTTTTCACAGTCCGGAAATCGATGGAATCGGAAGGAAGCAAATTAATTTAAAATAGATTAGGTGTAGACTTGATAAGACTTGATGTGAGAACTTGATGGATTTGACATGAATGGTGTTTTTATTAATTACATGAAATCATTTTTTTCATGTCTTGCAGCGCCCCCCTTCCATTCTCTATAAATACTCACTTCTTTCTCCATTCATCATTTTCCTCCTTCACTCACCTACACACTTATTTATTTACTTACACTTACACATTATCCTCCATTGATGCTCTTGGAAGCTTGGAAAACCCTTGCTCATCTTCATCCTCTCATCATCATCAAGGGTATATTTCTTCTTCTCTACTCTTCATCTTCTCAAATATTTGTTTTTATCAACATGCATGTTACTTTTTCATGTTGCATGTTCAAAGTTTTAGTTAAGAAAAATCTTTTAAAAAAAAATTTTTTAGCAATAAACCAATTTTTATGAACTCATGTGCATCTTTACTTTCATCCTACATGCTTGCATGTAACAAAAATTTCTTCAAACACATTTCCTATAGGGTGGCCGAAAACCCTATGTAGGAAAGTTGGTGTTTTTGTTCAAAATTTCTTATACTTGATTTAAAGATCCTCTCTCAACTCTTTGTTTGAACCATTATTTGATAATATTAATGGTTACTACTTTTGGTTGATATATATTTGCATGTATGTTTTTGAAGGTCTAGGACCCTTGCATGTTGGTTTTATGGCTTGTGGATGATGCTCGAGTGAAGATAATAACTTGGTGTGGATAAACATGGGTAAAATGTGGTTCTGGCAGCATGATATACATTTATTCGTAAGCCCATAAATTTTTATACAAGACGTATTTCTGAAAACTAAATACATATTTGGAAAGAATACTTTTGTGGCTTTAATTTGATATATAATATGTAAGTATTTGGATAAGATGTACTGGGTCAAAACACCTCTCAAAATAGGATCAGATTCTGATTACGAAAATATGCACCTAATTGATTTCATGACGATTTTAAATATGATTTTGAAAGTTAAAAACTTTTATAAAATTTTCTGGGTTATTACTAAAGTATAACTAAATTTTGTTGAAGTTTTGGAATTTTTACATATGTATATAAAGAGAAATAATTTCTTAAAGGTAGAAGTTGGTGAACTCGGATTTTTGGAAAATCCTATACAATCAGAGGCAGTGTGTGATTTTTAATAACTTAATGCCTTCAAATTTTGACATGGGACCAACCACAATATGTTTATATATGAGTTTGGCACCTTCAATTAAATTTTCAAAAATTCTAAACGTCATTTGAGTGATCATTCACAATTTAAACCCGCTGCTGTTCTGAAAATGCTTTTATAAAAGAGTTCACCCTTATTTTTTTGAAGGAAAAATATGATTTTAAAATTAATTTCTTTTAACATTATCAATTAAAGATTTTTGGTATAAAATGGACTATAAACAAGTTTAAAAGTAAAGACATAAAAATAAGGGATTAAAGTATATATATAGGTAAGTTTTGGACAAAGCGTAATCCAAGAATTTGTAAAAATTGGACATCTCTAGCATCATTTTTCTAGCCATGGCCAAAACCTATACTTAGGAAGATAATATGACTTTGTTGTTTTAATTTAAGTCATTCGCTTAATTCTTAGACTTGCAACACGCTGTGGGCAAAGGAAGTTCGCTATGGACAACACGGAAACAAAGACTTTTTCTATCCGTCGAATCAGGTAAGGGGAGAAAGCCTGAGGGATAAATTAATTACGATGAATAAATTCTATTGATTGTTTGATGTTGTTGTTGTGGATGTTTTAGAGTAATCTACAGTTCTTGTTGCTTTGATGACATATTTGAACGATTAACATGCCTTAGTTGATGATTTATGAATATGTGAATGTTGTTGGTATATGTTAGAATTGTTGTATACATATATATATATATATATATATATATATATATATATATATATGTTGGTTGTTGCATAGAAGCCTAACCATTGGTTAGAGCTCAATTAATAATACAAGATAAAAGCTTTAAGAAAACATTTATGAAGAAAATCAAAAATAAAGATTTCTTTTTACAAGGTTCTGATGAAAACTGAAGAAAAATAATTCTAATGTTTGGTGAGAATTTTTAGAAGTAAAAGACAATTTTATGAAGGAAATTCAGTTGAAAATTTAAATGATTTTACACTAAAATAAAATCAATTTCCTTGGAAATGTTTGAAGGAAACAAAAGTTTATTTTGGAACTTAAAAGAATTTTATTTGAAAGTTTCAATTGTTTTTAGGAAAAAAAAGATTTTAAAATAAAAAAATTTAGAATTTGGAAATAGAATGGATTTTTTTCAAAAACTTAAAGTTTTAAACAAAAAAATATCAAAGGAAAAGCTTTCTTTAAAAGATTTTATTCAAAAATAAAATGTCTGATAACTTGGATAAGTTACGGAAAATTTTGGTTTTGTATTTGTTTTTCACTGAACGAAAAATAACGTTGAAAAGTGAACCTAGTAACCGAGACGTCGGACTACTAGAGATTTAAAGCACGTGGATCTATGATCTGTATCACGATGTTGTAGACTATGTGTCCTATATACGCTGTTGTGGACTGTGTCCTATATATGTTGTTGTGGACTGTGTATCCTACAAACGTTGTGGTTAAAACGTGGTGAACATAGTAAATGGGTGAAAATTATTTTTCTATGACCACAAAGTTCTAGACAAGTGCACAAGTCTTGGACTTTTGTGATTGGACACTCGGACTTTAACGTCATGTGTTGACAATACAAGTTTTAAGACACTAAAAAATTCACGGGTGGTCGTGAGCCTTGAGCCTTGACAAGGAAAGAATGAAACACAAAGAAAAGCTGCAAAAACAAAATGTTTTACCTGCATTATTCGGCAGACATGCCACCGGTGTTAATCTGGATATATTGGCTAAGATATTCAAGACGTTGTATCATTGTGCCTTGATGGACAATGAAGATCATATGCCTTGGTTATTGTGCCTTGAGTTGGACAGTACGCTATGGACATCAACACGTTGATCACTGTGCCAGGAGTTTTTGGCAGTGCTGTGGAAAAACATGTTGTGCCTTATTTGGCAATCAAGCCTGATCAGGTCATTTTTAAAATGAAGTTGGGGTCTCCGGAGATTAGGACAGAAAGCTGAAATATAGAAGTGCCATATGTTTTCAAAAACAACGTTGATGCTTTGATGTTATGCCTCTATTTGATAATTTTATGTTGAATATGAATATTTATTTGTACATGTTGTTTTGTGTTTGGGCATGTAGTCGTCATAATTCATCCATATATTGGTATCTCACCCTTACAATATATCAGGTTTTCCTGGTTTCTTGCCGATGTACCTTAGTACACTAGGGCAAGTGGTGCCGAGAAGTTCCTAACCTCGCTTGGGGATATAAATCTCGATCCTTGAAGAGGTGGGTGATTGTTACAATGGTGAGAACTACGGAGTTTCTTTCCCGTAGATGTCTTTTTGAATGACCATCTTAGGATGTTTTTTTTGGGTTGTGTGTGTTTTTTGTAACACCCCCTTGGGCATTACATGGATAACTCTTAACTCATTGCAGAACTTAAATAAAAAGAATTTTGCTGCGGTTGCGGTAAGAACTTAAACATTTTATAAGATAATGACACCACATTTTCACCTATCACTGTATAGATTCTAATCATGTATATAAATTTTGTCACGACCCAAAAACCTAAGCCATCATCAGCGCACAGACTTACAATCCTAGCCAGACAAGTCTATTTTCTTTAGAAACAAACTTGAATACAGATCTATAACTTTTACAAAAACAAATTCGACAGAGTCTCCTCTGTAATTTCAACATCCCAAACAAAAACACCTGCTAATATATTTATATTTTCATCCAAAAGAAAGGTTTTCCGAGCCATAAATATTCTATCCAAAATAATGACTCTCCAAGCAATAAACATACATACTATCATTAATCAACAACGTTTTATAAACCTAAGCTGGTCAAACTATGAGACTCTTACTGGATAAGACCCCATGGTTATTCCAGTAAATCAACCTTCTCCACAAGTTGGGACCAATCCCTCCAAGTGGGGCAGAGAACTCCTCTGCATCATCTGTACACTCAAACCAAAATACCACGAATAGAAACCAAACAGAAAAAATGCAAATGTGAGATACCAATATATGAGTTTTTCATGGTAACCACATACACGACTCACAAGACAACAACATATGACAACAAAACATAATATAACATCATAATTATTTCACAGGGATTCATTCCTGACAACCAAATGCAATTTTGTAAAACCTTTCATGTCACTTCAATATTCACTAACTAACTCATATAATTCTCCGGAGATCCTAACTTCCCTTCATAGAGCATGATAGGTCGCGATAATGCCTATAACACAATTGTTTTGTGTTGGGCGGGCCTCTCAATTTAGGTCCGATCCCCAATTGTTCTAGGGTATCGTTTCTCACCTAAATAATATTGAATAGTTCCTAAAGTACATTATGTGCTGGGTAACTGATTTCCACGGCCCGAGGTTGCAAATGCCCGAGCCTTTCGTGGGTTTTCGAGCCCTAATGTCCCTAATAGATCCAAAGACTAAAGGATCTATCTCTGGTCCGTAACTATCCAATTTGTCAGTTCACACTTTGTGAAACTGTAGCTCGATACACAATGGCACGTCTGCCACAACGGCACATTGGCCAGACTATGCATGCAAAACAATGGTTTGTCGTTTTTGTTTTTCTGTGTCGATTCATTCTTTCCTCGTCGAGGCAATTAAAGCTCCCGACTACTTTTATTCAAGTATTAAATAAACTTTAATACCAACTTAGGATTTCAACCAAAACAATGGTTCACCATCTCCTTCTCAATCGAACACTAGCTCGACGTCTCAGAAATCTAGGTTCTTCTCAATATGAACACTAGCCCGGCTTTGCCGCAAGATCAATTCAGCTCGATATCTCGGCAATCCAAATCCAGCCCGGGTTTATAGCTCGGCAATCTAGGTCCTTTCCTTTCCTCAAAAACTCAAACAGGAACTCTAGCCCATACTTCACAATCCGGACATAGCCCGTAATTTCAGCAATCCAGATCTAGCCCGTCATTTCTGTAATCTAGGTCCTTTCCACTTTCCTCTTTTACACTTGGTTTTTTGTTCAGTGAAAACTAAATCGAAAAACAAAAGTTCAAAAGTTTCTCAACCTTGTGTCATAAATACTTTTCATTCTTGTAAATACGTTTTCATAGAAAATTTTGTTCTCGAAAATCCATTCTGAAAACTTAGAAAACAACTGAAATCTTTTTCTCAACTTTAAACCAAATATAAAACTTTTGCAAATAAATTTATCAAAGAGAGCATTTTCTCTAAACTTTTCCATTTTTGAACAACTTTTTGTAAAACCTAAAAGAAAATCTTTGTTTTCAAAAGACTTTTCCCTTCAAACACTCTTTTAAACCTTTTCATGAATTTTGATATTTTTTTTTTCATGTTCCTCCTCTTCCTAAACTTTAATCTATTTCCACACTTTCATCATTTGAATTTTCTTCTCACTTTCCAAAACAAAACATCACTTTTCCAATATTTTTGGGTTAAGTTATTTTAATGATTTAATCTTGATTAACAAGCAATGACCAGTGTCATGCCCTCAGTCAATCACAATCAAGAAATACAGTAATATCATTAAATACATACATAACTCAACAACAACATATACCAAATCAACAATTCCAAATAATATTAAAACACATTTTCAAATTAACATATTATCAATCAAACACACAGGGTACATGACTAGCAAATAAACTCCTCATCAATGTTATTAAATCCGAACCGGTGATCGACTAGGTCAGGGCACTGAGTTAATGGGTCACTGGTTCAACCGGGTTCAACCGGGGGTCACTGATTGACTCGGTTTGAACCGGTATACATTAAAAAATTCTAAAACATTCATATATATGACAACATAATTCAACATGTCCATACTCCAAATTCAAAATCATTACCATAAAAAAGTATCTAATTAAATAAATACCAATCTAGGTCACTGGTTGAACTGGATGAACCAGTATATATTAAATATATAAAATATTATGATTGAATTATTTAAATATAGTATTTGGCATGAGTTGTCTCGGTATACAATAATTTTATTTTAAAATATTCATACATAGGCCAATATAATTTAACATGTTCAGATTGTGGTTCGGATTTAGTAGAAGACATTTATGACTAAAAAACAATTCAATATTATTGATGAACTGGTATATATTGAATTTGTAAATTTAATATTAATATTATGTATATATAATATATTTGTCAACCACATAACAAATTAGAGATGTGGTCTATTGGTTGAGCTGCTCAGCATTTACGTATCAGTAGGTGTGTTCGATTCCCCACGGATGCAATTTTTGCAATGCATTTCCATTTAACAACAACAAGCATAATGATGCAAGTGTGTCAGACATTAGTGGACACGCTGCCTTGACCTACGTGCGCACACCAGGCCTCGGTCCACGTGAAATAAGGTTGAACCGGGTTCCGAGTCACCTGTTTAATGCCGAGTTAGCCGAGTTTGCACCGGTTTGTAGTCTCATCCGGTCTGACGTGTTGACCGGACCGGCTATGGGTCCGGTTTCTGGCCGAACCGGTCCGACCGGTTGGTCCGGTCCGGTTTTAATAACACTGCTCCTCAGGTAAACTCCCTTTACCTTTGAAGACCAGAAAAGATCCTCTCCTTGATGCTCCAACAATTTGTTTCCCTCTCAATGATGCCTCGGTCCCTTTGAGGTACATTCGCCACAGCTCCAAAAACCACAAGTTGCTCTCCCAGGTAAGCAATAATGTAACACCCCCCCTTGGGCATTACGTACTTAACACATGCAGAATTTAAATTAAAAGATAATTTGCTGGTGCTTTCAGAAAATAATTTATATAAGTACATAAGTGTCTGAAATTGGGTATAAAAATTTTGTCACGACTCCTAAGCCTTGATCGGCACCCAGACTTACTATCATAGTATGGCAAGCCTATTTAATTTAAAGAATATACTTGAATAAAAGCTAGTATTTTGCAAAAATTTCGACAGAGTCTCCTCTGTAATTCGGACATCCCGGGTAAAAGAACACCTGCTAAAATAATTACATTTTCATTCCAGAATTCCAGTTACACCAAATACAACCAAGCAGTAATATGCTAAAGATAGTTATATCAATTAGCTATACATGACCAAAAGGAAAAGTTTAAGCTTTCATTCAAAAGAAACGCTCTCCGAGCCATAAACATTTCATTTTAAAATAAAGGCTCTCTGAGCCATACTCATACATACTATTAAATACTTCATCAATCAAATACTTCATCAAACACCCAGATCCAAGTCTCTGAGGTACTTAGGAAGACTCCTCTGCACCATCTGTACAAAAGTACCCAGGGTACACTAGCGAACCAGAAGAAACCTGATATGTAAGGGTGAGACGCCAATATATGGATTTAACACAATAACTAAATGCGCGACACAAAAGAAGGTACATCCACAATTTCATGTTCATAACAACATAAGCATTTACCAAACACGAGCATTCATAAGCAAATAGTTTATCGGTGGGTTCAACACCCCAAACATCATCGATTTAAAATTATGCATGACACTTCATATTCATCATCTAATTTCGTCCTAATCTCATGAGATATCCCAACATATAATGAGTTGATCAGGCTCATAGCCACACTGGCTAACTTGGCACACTGCCACTAGGCACGCAACTTCTTCCCATCCACACAGGCACACAAGGCCAGGCACGCAGCCAAACACATTGCATACTGTCCACACTCAGGGCACCAATAGCAATGAAGTTGGGGTCTCAAATGTCCTCACTAGGCACATGAGAAAAACACAGTAAAAATTACCTTTCGCCGCTGGTAATTAATACATCGAACCGCGGGCACGTCTGCCAATGCATGCAAAACACTTTTGTTTTGTTCTTTTCTTTGTGTTCAATCTTTTTTTGCCCAAGCTCAAAATGGCTTACGACTCACATAGTTTGAAAACACCTTTAAAACTTTCATTACAACACAGGACCTCACAGTCCGAGTGCTCAATCACGACACCTCTCGACCGATGCACCAGTCTTAGGTTCGTGGTACTAGAAAACATCTTCAATGTTTCAATACGGTATACACCACGTATAGGGTACAGGACCTCAAAGTCCAAAGGACCCCAAGTCCATCACAACACAGAACCTTAGTACCCCGACGTCTCGGTTACTAAGTTCAACAACACTTTTAACACTTTTGAATTTATTTTTGTCTTCATAAATTCTTTTCAAATGGGAAATTCTTCAATAAAATCTTTAAATAGTAAAGCTTAGTTTTCACAAAGGTGAGTCACTTGAGGTTTTAACTTACTTAAAATATGTACTGCCATTTCAAAATACCCGCCATCTACACTTTTCCAATTTTGCCGTCAAATTATCACTTTTAAAGCTTTTAAGCCAAAACTTAGCTTTTTCCACTTAAACAATTTTCTAAAATCATAATTAACTTATCTTCAACAATTAATTTCATAAAATAACTTTTTATAATATTGCAAACTTTCTTACGTAAAAATTAGCAGTACAAAAATATTTTCACGGTTTCGCTCTCATTGTGACTCATAAATTACTTTTACACTAATAAATCATTAAAATAATAATATTTCTCAAAACTCATTACTTTTCCAAAAATAATATTTTCCACCACTATTATCTTCCAACATTTCCCATAAAACATTGAACATAATCTTTTCACAACTTATTAAAGCTTTTATCTGATTAATCGGTTGTGCACTGACCACTGTCAGGCTTCTCAAACAACACTCACAAGCAACTTTCAACAACAATTATCGAAATTATATCACCAGGCAGATCATGCATCATAGCAATATAATATACATCTGCAGATAGTCAAATAAATTAAAAACAGATCAAACACCGATACACAGATAAACAACACAACGTAAACAACATAAACAGATAACCACAACCACATAAATTATACAGACTACACTAAAAGCAAATGGTTATTGAGAAAAATCCCTCAGGTAAGCTCCCCTTACCTTTGAAGACAAGTAAAGGATCCTCGTCTTAATTCTCACGTTAGCTCATATCTACTCCATCAAGCAAGCATAGCCGTGTCAAACGTCTCAGAGAGGGAATCCAACAACGCGCAACAACCAGAAATCAAGAAGTCAATTACACATGACCAAACACACATTCTAATTTGATCTAAACACTTAATCTTATTACCAAACAAGGTTATTTTCAAAGAAAATCATGTTTGGAGCTTACGCTTCATAATACTCTTTGAGGAAACTTTGTTTTGATTAAAGGATCAAAAAAAAGAACTTGGGAATCATCAATTAAGAGTCCTAATTGCACTAAATCATAACTAATTTCACAAAAACAGAATCAAATTCAAATAAAATCAACTTGGGGTTTAGGGTTCCTAAATACAATTTGGGGAAAACTCATTTTAACTAAAGAATAATGAAATTGGTTTAGGGAAACACCAATTCACAGTCCCGATTTCATAAAGCAAGGTTTAATCTTAAGATTAAAATCTAAAATCAAAGGGTTAGGGTTTCAAAATCAATTTGGGGGTTTTGAATCTGAGACACAAGAGAGAGTTTTGACTCACCCAAGGTGGAAGAGGAAGAAAACATGGTGGCTGCCTTGGAGGTACAGTGGCGGCGGCGTCACGGCGGTTCTGACGGCGGCAGCAGTGGTTCTATGACACCCATGAACCAAAAATGAAGGGTAAGCTTTGGGGGAGGAGAAGGAAGTTTAAAGTAACAAAGAAAGGTGTAAAACTACCATAAATGGCGGCCAAACTCACTTACCGCGATGGAGGGCGGTGGCGCGACGGAGTTGGACGGTCAGGCACGGTGATGGTCGTTCTCCTCCATGTTGAGTCGTGGTCGAAGCGCCTCCTAGGGGTGGTGTGCGCAGCTGATGAAGGGAGGAGGAGAAGATCAAGCTTGAAGTTTAGGGAGAGAGAAAAAGAAGAAGAAGAAGAAGTGTGGAAGAAGAAGCAGAGAAAGAAATGAGAAAGTGAGGGGGGGGGCGTCGAGAAAGAGAGAGAGAAATGAGAAAGTTAAGTTTTAAACGAATTATTTAGTGACAAGTACAAAAATGAGTGGTAGATATTAAGCCTAAAATAAACATGTTTTTACTTTTTAGAATCTAAAAAGAAAGATTGATAAAGATATGATTTCGAAATTCAAATTAGAGTAAAGATTAATAGTTGAACTGATCAACTAAGAAAATACTCGGTCCAAAATTTAATCTCCGATTAAGGTCAAACCAGTTTATTTTCAACTCTAAAATTAAATTGAATGAAAATATGAAAATGCTTTTCTCTTAATCATATTATTTAAAATATTTTTCTGTACTGATAATAATAGTGACAATAATAACGTAAATTATTGTCTAGTAAGCGTGCATTCACTGAAATAAGTCAGTGCTAACGCACCCAATAAAATAATTTGAAGAGAGTAATTTAATTACTCAAACTAAACCACATAACAAAATGAACATAAACATCCAAATAAAATAATTAATCATATGTGTAAAAACTAGGGTGTTACAAATAACACAACCATCAACATAGGGAGAGCGTCCAAACGCATTCAACAACCAAAACAACATATCAATCCATAATTCAACATCAACATAAAACCTAATAAATTCAAACCTTTAATTTAACAAAACATAATCAATTTCCAATAAAACAAATTTGAGCAAAATAGGGTTCATCCCAAAAAATTGGGGAAACTTTGTTTTAATTTGAGAATCATGAAATTAACCTTAGAAATCATTAATTACAAGTCCTAATTGCACTAAAACTGAACCAATTTCATGATTGAAGTAAAATGAAAAGTTAGGGTTTTTGAGTGAAATTGGGGAAATTCAATCTAGACAAGGAACAATGAAATTAGTTTAGGGAAACACTAATTCATAGTCCCAATTGAATAAAACAAGTTTTGATTTCAAATTACCATATGAAATTAAAAAGCTAGGGTTAGGGTTTTCAAAATCAATTTGGGGATTTTTCAACAAAAAGAGATGATGGTGAAGCACTTACCCAATATGAAAAAGAAAGAGGACATGGTGGCTGATGGCATTTCCGGCGCGGCGGCTGGCGGCGAATGAGGCAGCAGCAGTGGCAGTTTTTTTTTTCCAAAATACCCATGGACCAAAACAAAGAGAAACTTCATAGAGGAAGAGAAAGGTGGCCGAACCACCATAGACAACGGCTAGGAGGCGTCACCGTGGCGGTTGGTATGGCATCTAATGGAAAACCCAAACGGAGCAGAACGAACAGAGCAAGGAGGACGCGTTTCAGGTCAGCTCCTTCGCCCTTGATGCAGTCGAAGCGAACGGTGACCGGCGGCGGACATGGGCAGCGCTCCTCCGTGGCTGGATGTGGCTGAGTTGTGGAGAGAAGAAGGATTAAGATGGAGTGAGGAGGAGGAGGAGGAAATAGCAAGGAAAGAAATAAATAAAAGAGTGGGGGGGGGGGGGGGGGGTTCACACGTTTCGTGAAAAAGAAGGGGAGATAGTATTTTTTCATTTTTCTTTTATTTTAAGTTAAAAATAGGTAAAATATGTGGTTGAAAATTGAGTCTTAGAAAATTCACTAATATTGATCCTTGGATCTAAAACAATGAGTGACATATATATTTTCAAAATTCAAATTAGAGTAATGATTGATAGTTGAACTGGTCAATCAAGAAAATCAGTGACCCAAAATTAATCTCAAAATAATGTCAAATCAGTTAATTTTCAAATCTAAAATTACATAGAGTAAAATATAAAATAATTTCTTTCAATCATATCATTTGAAATATTTTTCTGAACAAATACTAATAGTGACAATAACACAATATTTGTGTCTAGTAAGCATGCATACACTGAAATAAGGCAGTGTCACTAGTGGAAAATATACATTAGACGGTAAAGGTTTACGTCAGTTAACCAAAAGCTAGACGTTAAAAAGGAGGCGGTGGCAGTTTTGTAAATATCAGACTTCATTAATTCAATTTTAACGTCATTTGTTTTAATGACTGACGTTAAAAGTGAAGTGACTCACTTTTAACGTCAGCTCCATAAAAAGCTGACGTTAACAGTGAACATTTTAACGTCAGTTCTATAAAGAACTGACGTTAAAAGTAAGTCACTTCACTTTTAACGTCAATCCTTACATCAACAGACATTAAAGGTTATTTTAATAATTTTTTTTATCTAGTATACGATCCCTTCCGCATTGCCTTCCTCAAAGTTTCAGTTTCACATGAATTGCTTTGATGTTTTGTGTTTCTGTTTTGAAAACTAAAATATATGTGCTAAGTATAAGCTGAATCAATAACCCAAACCAGATCTCATTCATGAAGTGTAATACTAACTGATACAGAAGATTGAAAGGGTTTAAAATCCTATAAAAAGTTACATTGAAAGGGTTTAAAATCCTAAACATTAAAGCTACATCCCATCAGAGAGTTTTATGAAATATGCCAAAGGGAAAACTATACTCCGAAGACCTCAGAAAACTGGGGGGCATGAGAGAGCTCAAGAGAGAGGCAAAAACAGGTGCACTAGATCTGTTTCAAGCAAAGGCAGTGGTTCCAGAGACTTCCAAGACGGTCACTTGCTGCCAAAGCTGAGGTTTTGGAACTGTGACCCCCGAGCACCTGATTAGCCCTCCAGCAGCTGATTCTCCGAATGGTGATAAGGTGAGCAACTCACATAATGTAGTTTACTCAAACTTATCACCCATGTAATGTAATTTACTCAAACTCAGAAGTTGTTTGACCATTAAGACAAAGACCTTTGAGTCTAGGAATAGGAAGAAAGAGTGATGAAGTTAATCTCACTTACAGAGCCATATTGTGAAGCAGAAAATTAAAAGGATGGAAGGAAGCTATTTATAGGAGCAGTGGATGAAGTTACTAAGCTAGCTATTCTGATTTTCTTGAAAACTTATCTATAAACTTAATGCTCATTAAGAGGATTGAGTTACAAGGTGCATGGGTAAGTAGCACAGTAGTCAAAGGAATGAATGTTTTTGCAGATATCTATACACTTTTAACGTCAGTTGTTTTAAAAAACTGACGTTAAAAGTGTTTTTAAAATAAAAAATATTTATTGTTAACATCAGTTTTTTAAAAAACTGACGTTAAAAGTTTGATTTTTTACTTCAGTTAAATAAATAGCTAACGTAAATAATCCTATATATTATAAACGTGCAGAATGAATATTGGAAATAATGTAATTAATATACGGGAACTTGGCAGTCATAAATTAAGTTGATGTTAAAAATGAGGTGGTGGCAGTTTGTAAATATTAAATTACTATTTGCGTCAGTTCTATAAATAACTGACGTAAATAATTATGAAACTCATTTCATTGGTTGTCATGTCCCTGTTGTCCCTCTTAACGCAGATCACTCCATATAGTACTGCAGTTTATTTCTAAACCTTTTTTTATACAAGTTTATATTTAATTTTTATTAATTAGCTTGAAGTAGTAAACAAATTCTTGTGCAAATTAAAATAAATAAACACTTAACATAAAACAAGTTATATGTATAATCAAATCGTATGTCATTGAAGCGATTCATAAGTTAAAATTACATGATTAAAAGATAAAAAATTTCTGCAACATAGCCCTAAAATATAAAAAAGTTTCTGCATCAACATCATTTTCTTCTCAGTCCTGTCAACAGAAACTCCAATGGATGCATCATCACCTCCCTCACTTGAATTCCATGATGTAATGTAAATCCTTAGTCACTAGCAGCGAAAGCAAAGTGAAACGGATCTTTGCATCTTTCTTCTTCCGTGGAATTCCTTGATGCATCATCTTGAATCCACAATCACTTGCTTCCAAAGCAAAGTGAAAGGGATGACGGGGATGGAATAAAGTGAGAGAATCACATTACGTGATTCACCCAACCTTAATATCCATGTAATGTGATTTACTCAAACTCAGAAGTTGTTTGACCATTAAGACAAAGACCTTTGAGTCTAGGAATAGGAAGAAAGAGTGATGAAGTTAATCTCCACGACAGAGCCATATTGTGAAGCAGAAAATTAATTAAAAGGATGGAAGGAAGCTATTTATAGGAGCAGTGGATGAAGTTACTAAGCTATTATGATTTTCTTGAAAACTTATCTATAAACTTAATGCTCATTAAGAGGATTAGGTACAAAGGTGAATGGGTAAGTAGCACAGTAATCAAAGGAATGAATGTTTTTGCAGAAACTAATAAACTTTTAACGTCCGTTATGTAATACAACTGACTTAAGAAGTTGTGAGTGTTTTTAACGTCAGTTTCTTAATACAACTGACGTTAAATATATGACCTTTAACGTCAGTTTTTACTAACAACTGACGTAATAAGTGTGAGAGTTTTTAACGTCAGTTTCTTAAGACAACTGACGTTAAATATATGATCTTCAACGTCAGGTTTTACTAAAAACTGACGTAAAATGTTGTTTTATTTTAGTTATAATGTTTACCCCCGCGCGCCTTCTCCACTTCTCTGTACGTACGTGTCTTTTCTCTTTTCATCACGCTCAACCCTCACTCTCAACCCTCACTCTCGCTCTCACTCTGCCCTAATCGCGAGCTCATCTCCACCGCAACCACCGCGAGGGCTTCTTCGCCACCACCGTGAGGTACACTCTTAACCCCTAACTCTGTCTTTCCCGCTCATTCTTTGCAATAACTTGACATCTCTATTTCCCCTTCCTGCGCACTAACTCTCCTTGTCCCTCTGCTCTCAGTAACCACATCGAACGTTGGCCACCACTCGAGCTTCCCCCCCACCACCACGCGAGCGCCTATTTCTGGTGAGTCTTTAATTAGAGCACATTTTTTATTTTTGGTTTTGAGTGCATGCATGTTGCTCTGCTGGTTTGAAACTGTAGTCTCAGTAGTTGAAACTTGAAACTGTGAGTTTGAGTTGTTTGGAATGTCTCTATTTTAGGTTTTGAGTGTATGTTGAAACTGTAGTCTCAGTAGTTGTAACTTTAAACCGTGAGTTTGAGTTGTTTGGAATGTCTCTATTTTTGGTTTTGAGTGCATGTTGCTCTGCTGGTTGATCTGTCACGGCCGTGATGCTCATCACGGCTAGGCCGTGATCAGTTCTGCCTATGAGGGTCTGGTTCAGTTGGCACGTTACCGTGACCAGTGCTTGACAATCTTCAAAAACTATAGTTTTCAATCTCCCGTATTGTCCTTATATTGGATATATAGATGTTTTGTATATCTACAGGACCTATCTAGTTATTTTTATTTATACTTCTGTATTTATTTTGAGTTATAACCTATGTTAATACATATATATTGTTTCTGAACAGGCATACATATGGATCAGTCGGATAGCCCACATGCACGGGAGGACACTGTGGGGGTTTCGCAAGACCCGATCACGCCTACGCCTGATTCTAGTGTAAGTTTACATGTTATATACTATCTTTAGTCCTTCTTTTTAATGTAAGTTTATAATGTTACAACCCTCTATTTTATCATTTTTTTTGTCCATACAGACATCACAGGCTCATAGGAAACGGGGTAAAGGAGCCACCTCGTTGAAGAAACTAGAGAAGGACAGGCAGAGCGGACAGAAGCTTGAGGTGTCCTTCGATGCTAATCTAAATGCCCAGGGACCCCGTGCTAAAGAATTTAATAAGTGGGTATTTCTACAAGCGAAGCAGCACGTAAGCATCAACTACAACCATTGGAATGACGTTCCACAGAACGTTAAGGATCAGATTTGGGAGGCTATCACGGTATTTTACCTTTACATTCGTTTGATTTACATTATTAGATAATTATCCGAGTTATAATCCATCCAGTTCTTATATATGTATCTAATGTGTAGGTAGCTTGGACTGTGACAAATGACGAGGATCATCGTCATAAATGTATGAAAATGGCATCAAAGCGTTGGAATGGGTTCAAGCATGATCTTACCAGGTACTATGTATCTGGGAAGAAGCGACTTGATAAAATGTTCTCGGATTATCCCTGGATTGATCAGGATACTTGGGATATGTTTGCCAGGAGTCGACGGGATGGAGAATTTCAGGTTGGTTGATTAAGTTAATTTTGTATGCTTATTATAGATCATTTAACTGTATTTAATTATGTGTTTTTGTTTGAATAGGCTAAGGCAAATAAGGGTCGGCAGAATCAGGCGAAGAACGTCCACCGCCACACCATGTCTCAGGGTGGGTACCAGACTCGGATCGAGCAGATGATGGCGGATAGGCTGAGGGCGAAGCAGGAAGAGCACTCTGCTAGGATTGAAAGAGGAGAGATGCCTGAGGGCACACCATCAAGTCCTCCGTCGGACATCGACCGCGAGGATGTCTGGTTAGCCAGCCGCATGACAAAGATGGGATCTTTTAAAGTTGATGCCACTCGCGAAGTGGCAGATAAGATTGTAAGTAAATAATTAACTTGTTTTCAATTGATATTTGTATAGATATTTGCAACACTTTTCACTTGCATGTTTTTTCATTTTTTTCATTGTAGATGGATCTTAAAGCAAAATCCTCCCGTGGCGCATTCGTCCCTTCCGGGACGGCAGGGGCGTCTTGATGATTGCTCTAGGCAAGAAAGACCATCCTGGTCGGGTTCTCGGTGTTCCTGGGAACGTGACCATCAAACAATATTATGGCAAGTCTGCTTCATGAAAGCGGGTGGTCAATGAAGCATCAATTTTGGCTGACATTACTCAGTACCTCATGTCCAACCCAGCTATTACATCACATCTGATGCAAGGCTTAATATCCAACCCAGAATTCAAGCAGGCGCTTGCCAGAGAGCTTTCCTCCGTCGGTACATCCCAGGACACCGCAGGGCTTGCCAACACTTCACATGTGAGCACAAAAGAGAGTTTTAGTAGGGCACATGTGGAGGACGATGAGTTGGCAGCTAGGGAGCGGGAGTTGGAAGTCCAGCGCCATGAGCATGAGTTGGAAATGAAAAGGTGTGAGCTTGAGTTGGACTCCAAACGACGTGAGCTCGAAATGTTAACAAAGGTATTTATTCATTATTAATGTCCAAATTAGTCAAATAATTACTTGTGTTTTTTTTAATTATCAACAACTTATCTATTTTATTTTTCCTAAACTGAAGGCCAAGTCGACGTCGGTGTCGCTGTCACCTATCACTCGTTTGTTCTCACTTGGTGAGGATTATGGGTTTGAGATTTTTGAATGTCCATTGGATCACGATGGATGGGTGGCACGCCCAGATCAACGGAGGATATTTTCCTTCGTTGGTGACGATCTCGGGAACGCCTGCAGAAATAACGTCTGGATGAACAGCAATGTCATCAGTCTCTGGGGCACGTAAGTTAATTTTAATTTTATAACTTATTTATTTTTGGTATTTTTCCATTTAATAATTTATTTTAATTTCAATATATATATTACGTAATTAACATCCACAACTTTTCATATCTTAGGTATCTCCATCGTCTTCAGCTTGATAAGGGCGTTGCATCAGTTTACGGTTTCTTAGATCCGTCAATCCTTGTGCCCGAATTCTTTGCTGGCGATGCATTGAGTAAATACTTAGGGAACTTGTTGGGAAACAATCCGAAAGAATTATATCTGGCTCCCTACTGTATGGAACGCCATTGGCAGTTGTTCGTACTTCACCCGTCTAGGCATACTGTCATATTCTTCTCGCTTCCCACTAAGATCCGCCACCGAAGGTGGTGGAAGATATAAATAAGTAAGTAACTAATCTTAAATTTAATTTAAGTTTTAATATCAGTTGTTTTTAGTTTATTACACACATGATATATGAGTTTGTTAATTGATCGACATGATTATTTGTTTATGATAGCGCGTTGAAGGCGAGTAGCATAAGTTGCGCCAATGGGAGACGTAGGACTTCTAAGGCTAAAGCAAATCCTGTATGGAACATCCTCAAGGTTTGGTAGTTTATTTATCAAATAATTAATATTATAATTACTAATTTATATGTATATTCAACTAACGTTGAAATTAATTTTGTTGGTAGTCTCGATTTCAAATTGACGGGTGGTCGTGCGGTTATTATGTGATGCTTCATATGATGAACATAGTCTCCGCATCTATTACGGATGGATGGAAGAAGGTAATATTTAAACAACTTGTTAAATTATAAATTATAGTTTTGAAGATGACTTGCATTGATGTTATTGTTATTATTTGAACGTGTCTAGGCATTTATCGACCAATCGCCTATTGAAGAAGATGAGTTAAGAGACTTGAGGATGTGCTTCGCTGAATTCTTCTTCAAGTATGCGGCTGAAAAAGGAATTGACAACATACCTCCGCACTACTTAGATGAATAGTTTTTTTGTTAGACTTTAGAAACTAATTAATAACATGTATATATATATATCCTTAGATAGTTTTGTTTTTTAGACATTGGAACTAAAATTTATTTATATATATACATGGGTTTTGGTTTTAAGTCCCCCCATTGTTCAATTTTCCTTTGCAATTCTGTAATATGTGTGATATTCTGTGTTACTGTAACTGAATGCAGGGATAGCTGAGGGGAGTGATATTTTAAAACTGAATTTAAAAAAAAAAACCTATTAATGTCAGTTGTATCAAACAACTGACGTTAATAGTATTTTATACACTATTAACGTCAGTTGTTTATTACAACTGACGTTAAAATTAAACCTTTAACGTCAGTTCTTTATAACAACTGACGTTAGTTTTAACAAAATCAACGTCCGTTGTCTTAAAGAACTGACATTAATCATTTTATGTTTAACGTCAGTTGTTTAAAAAACTGACGTTAATTTTTACAAAATTAACGTCAGTTTTGTTAAAGAACTGACGTTAATAGTTTTATATTTAACGTTAGTTCTCAACTGACGTTAAAATATTAACTATTAACGTCAGCTGTATTTACGTCAGTCAGTATTCTGACGTAAAAAATCAATTTTAACTGTCGTAAAAAGCACTTATTGCACTAGTGTGTTAACGCACTCAATAAAATAACCTTAAAAGAGTAAATAAAATTACTCAAACCAAACTGCATAAAAATAAATAAAAATAATCATTCAGAAAATTATTCACTCCAAATAAAATAATATAAACTAATAGGTTTTACTGATATTGAAAAATAGTAAAAACCAGGGTGTTTCATTTATAGAGAAGTTGATATAGGTAGTTCTGAAAAACCTTGTAAAGATTTTATAAATTTTAGTATGAAAGATTATTTCATGAAAATGTACATGTTGAGGTGTTTTTGATTTATAAACAAACCTAGTTTTTGTGTGTTATTAAGAATGGTGTGATTTTATCCTTGTGATGTGTGTATCATTCTTTTTCCGAAGTGTACATCAGAAAAGAAAAATAATAATTGTTAACCCCCATTTTTAGATTTATGAAAAATAATAGAAGTTATTTATTAAAATAACCAGCAAAACTATTCTTTTAATTTATTTCCGCATGTGATTAGGAGGTGATGCCCAAGGGGTGTGTTACAATTAGGTTCACTAGGACTTGTTTGCTTGACACGAGCCATCAAAGATTGAAGGGAAATGACAAAAAATGAGTTCTGCTAGGGTTTAGATTCAAGTAGATGAAGAATTTTGGAGATTTGAAGTGTGAAATCTGGTAGGAAAAAAGAGTGAATGCATTTAAGATATTAAATGTATTTTTTTTTCAATTATAATACTTTAACTTTTTAACAAGGTTTAACTATTGAGTTGGACCCTAAACTATTTGGAATTTTCAAGTAGGTCCCTAGACTAAAAAAACTTAAATTGGGTCCCCCGAACTTTTATAAAATTTTCAATTAAGTCCCTGAAGTAAACAAGATTCTAATTAGGTCCTTGAACTTAGATAAAATCTTCAATTGGTTCCTGGGGTAGGGTTTCATGAAGAGGTCGTTAAGTTTGTGTAACACCCCGATTTTTCCGCTTTCTAAGATCGGTATAAATATAAAAAAACGTTTATATTTTTATCTGAAATTAGAAAATTATTTTAGGAAAACCAAAGTCATATTCATATTGTACTTATTTTTATAAGTATACGAGAAAGTTTTGGTTGAAAATTCAGACGGAACCCGGTCTGTGTTTTCGCTGGCAGTAAGATTTTACTGATCGGAAAACCTAATTTTGACCCGAGAACGAAATAAATAGATTTTATATCTCATTTCCAACAATATAGGTTGTTTTGAAAATTTTCAAAATAAATAGGTTATTATACTCGATTCGGGCGTAAAACCCTAACTCGGGTAATCGACGGAGTTGAGAACGGACGTGCAGAGATAAAACCCGACATCGGATGCTGAGACCTCTTGCCACCTAGGGTGGTGAGTCATATGGGTGAGTCACCAATGTCATGATCACATTTAATAAATAAATCTAGATATTTCTTCAAATTAGTGTAAAGACCATTTTGCCCTTGGAATGTTTTACCCTTGAACTTTCCTTGAAATGCCTAGTTTGTCCCCACAATTTGTGGACACAAATCAGACACATCTCCAATCAATTCTCACCACATGTTTGTCATGATGGTTTTAGGGAAATTATCATTTTGTCCTTAAGGTTGTTTTATATCACAAAATGCCATTTTGTAAGATTACTCTTTTGCCCTTAAATTTTTATGACATGGACCCTTATACCCCTCATTTCCACGGTCCAAACCCTCCCAAGTGAGATCATTTCACTTCTACTTAAAGCACACTTCATCATCTTCCTCAAGCTTTCTCCATTTACTTTTAAAAAGCTTAAGTTCCATAGCTTTATTTTGTGAAGCAACTACTTGAAACCTTACTCAATTTTCAATTCTAAGAGGTATACCATACTCCTTTCACACAATCATCATCATGTTCTTCAATTATTTTTGTGTTTTGAAGCCATGATCATATTTTTCAATTCTTAGATCTAGAACTTTCAAAAATCATAGAAAAATCCAATGAGCATGAAACCAATTTCTATGATCTTATTATCCTCTCTATATTTAAGATCCAATAGGGTGCATCAAACTAAAATTTCGTGCCTATTTATCTTAAGGAGGCCGAACCCTAGTTTTGTGGGGGGAGGAACTTTGTTCAAACTTTTTGGTTAAGTCTTGCTTGATTCAATCTTATGGCTCATATAGGTATTGAATCCATGCTTGTTTAATCAAATTAAAATCTCTAAGCCACTGTTTTACTCATGGCCTAAATTCATTTTTTGAAGGGTTGGAATACTTGATTTCAATCTTTGTATATTAATCTTTGTTTTAGGGTTTAAGTGATCAAGGATCACTAATCCAAAGAGCTTATGTTTTTTAGAAATTTTGAGCCATAATTTGTGTCATGGCCGTGAGTCTTAAATTTTCTGGTTAAAATGGTTTTGATTCAATTTTTGTTAAGGAAGCTTTGTTTATATCTTAATCTTGCTTAAGGATCCTTAATCCAAAAGCTTGCAAAATTTTATCATGTCTAGCCAACTTAAAAACCTCAATGGCCGACCTAGCATATAGGAGCATAGGTGTATTTAGTGTTTGATTGATAATTATTTGTTGTGTTTTGTTGAAGGATAAATTGTTGTGTGAATTGTGTACGTGTCTGGCGGAGATTGGACGCTCGACGAAATTATGATTCGAAAAGGAAAAGTCATCAAGAGGTAAGGGGAGTACCTGAGGGATTTTTCCGATAGCTATATGCTATTTGGTTGTTGTATGTATAATTTGGTTGGTGTGTTAATTATTTTCTGTAGTTTGAAATTATCTGTTTTGCAATTATCTACTTTTAAATATTTATTTATCTGCATTTAATTGTTATTATATGTTTTTACATGTCATTAATTGGTATTTGCTATATTATTGGCATGATTGTTATTGATATTGCTTGTGGATTGTAAAGCCTGACAGTGGTCAGTGCTCAATTAATAATGAGGTTAAAAGCGTTAAAAAGCTTTTTACGGAATAATGAGTTTTAATTGATGAGAAATAATATTATAATATTACTTAAGTATTTGGTTGGTTGAAAAAGAGAAAAAGTTGAAAATAATATTATTTTAATAATTTAACAGCGAAAGAGTGTTTAATGAGTCATACCGATTTTTGAGTTTAACTAAGGAAATGCATTTTGGTTGCTCCCACATTATTAGAGAGGGTAATTCCTGCGCTGACAAATTAGCCAACTATGGCATTCTTTCCCAGGGGTTTGTTTGGTGGAATTTAGGTCCTAGCTTTATTTTACAAGATTTCTTCCGGAATAGGATTGGTCTCCCTAATTATAGGTTTAAATAACTTTGTTTCTTCCATGGGTATTGGTGTTGTCCCCCCATGCTTTGTACTCTTTTCTTCTTTTTAATAAATTTGTGGTGTGCTGCAAGTGATTGGTGGTGCTTGGGGTGCCAACATAGTTGGGATGTCAAGTTTCCACAATGGATGCCTTTGCACCCCATTTTGCTTTAAAAAAAAGAGTCATAGTGAGGATGTAGCCGTGAAAATATTTTTGCGCTTCTAATTTTGACGTAAGAAATTTATAAATAGTAGAAAATGTTATTTTAAGAAAATAAGTTTCAAAAATAATTTTATTATGGTATTGGAATTTTTTTTTTAAACCAACCACACTTATCCATAAATCATGTCTAGTTAAATGGAAATATTTCTAAAAGTAAAAAGTTGAATTCAACAAAACTAGGACAGCATATCCATCCAAACATTCATTTGTCCTGTGAAACTAGAACAAAGTTAATAAGACTTATTTCTTTTTATCACCAGCCCCACCAGCCCTCATCTTCCTGAGAACATTGGACATCTCCTCACGCTTCTTCTTTTCACACTTGTGGGTTCTGAGCTTTCTCTTTGCAACCTTCAGTGCTCTCTTATCCTTTCCAACCTTGAGTAACTCAGTTATACGCTTCTCATAAGGAGCGAAACCAGCAACCTCACGGATGAGGTTCCTTACAAAGTGCACCCTCTTGCTTGTTTTCCCCTTTGCGATCTGAGGGTTTTGGAGGCAATTCCCTTTTGGTGACAATGTGACCCTTATTCAATCCAACAAACAGACCCGTGCTAGGCTGTTTAGGAGCCATTTCCCTATGGAACTCGAAGCCCGTGAAACCCTAACTAACCCCGGAGTGATGAGGGAAGTGACGAAACTCATATTGGAAAATTTATTTTACTAGAAAATCCATTTTTGGACTTATAACGTTTTTAAAACGTCAAACGTCGGACAATTCCGATAATATTTATGGTAGTATTATTAAAAACGGTAATATTAGATAAAACAAAGAATTTGTCCCAAAGCAATATTCTCAGGTTCAAAATATTGATTTTTGAAAGAAAATGAATTTTCAAGTGATTTTGATGATTTTATAAAACGAATTTCCAACGTGAAAGGATTTTTTGTAAAGTAGTTTTATACAATGGGTTATTTCCGACAACTTGGATAAGTTAAGGAAATTTTGTTTTTTTTTGGATTTGTGTTTCACAGAGCGAAGATGTTGTTAAATTAAAAGACAAACCTAGCTGCCGAGATGTCAGTGTCTAGAGTTCTATGATATGGACCCGGGGTCCGAAAGATAAAGTTATGGACTAAATGTCCTATAAAAAATGATATTGATTTTTGTGCCCCAAAATCTACGATTCTAAATCTGGTGCATCGGACTAGATTTCGTGATTTGTATATTTTTGACTTGGAGTCTGTTTGTTTGGTTAGGACTTGGAGTTCTTTTATTGCTATTATTGTTAAACTTAAATGTTTAAACCATGGTTTGGTCGTGAGCCTTTGAGCCTCGACAAGGAAAGAATGAACACAAAGAAAATGACGCGAACAAAACGTTTTACATTCATTTTTGGGCAGACATGCCTACGCATTGGACTTGAATACTTGGAGACTTAAGTCCGGATTGCGGGAAGAGATGTGTGATCATAGGGATGATCACGAGGTCTTATCAGTGAGTGTCTTGTAGAGCGACTAGCTTAGGATATTTGAAATTTTGTTAGGTGGTATGTTTTGAGAAAGTGTGTGTAGGTATTTTGAAAACCTTTATATGGTTGAAATTCTGTTGTGAATAAGATGGTTTCTATTATTGTGTTATGCACGTTACACTCGAAGTATTCAGAAGAAATTGTTTTACACCCAGATTTTTTGACTCCAAATATATCAATTTTTCGAAAGCAACCAGCAATATTATTTTTAATTTATTTCCGCACGTGTTCACATAGTAATGCCCAAGGGGGGTGTTACAGTTTGCTGATGTGGAACGTGACCTGGAATTCCCTCCAATTTGTATTTAGGGTTGTAAGAGACCAAAATGTTGAACCGGAAGACTAAAAGGTGACCTCCGACTGCTTGTCCTCCATGTGAACAAATAGTTCCTTCCCTCCCCAACCTCCATTTTCACGGTTGCATATCCCTCCCTCGAAATATTTTCGTCCAAAATAGATCCCCCACTTGCAACTTACTACATCTTACTCAAGATTCATCCTCCACCCGAACCACCCATAGATGGCTGATATAGGTATCTAGCTTGGATGAAATCAATAATATTTCATCCAATTCAACAGATCACTAATGGATTTTCTACTTTAGGGACCCAATTGAAAATTTTATATAAATTCAAGGACCCAATTAGAAACTTTTTTAGTTCCGGGATCCAATTGAAAACATTGTAAAAGTTTGGTGACCCAATTAAACATTTTTTAGTTTAGGAACCTACTTCAAAATTCTCAAATAGTCCAGGGACCAACTCAATAGTTAAACCTTTTAACAATTAGGAAGTTCTAAGAGGATTTGTTACCATGACAGTATTGCTGTTATTATATTTACTATATGTCTGTTTTTTATAAAAGAACTTTCTATTATTATTATTTAGCATATTAACTATTATGTATATATCCCTTATTAATTATATACCAGCTATCAATAATGAATAATGGAAAGATGCATTCAAATATTATAATAAAATTTAATATGGTATATGTATTAACTAATCTTTAATTCTTAATATTTTAATTTTATAAAATAAATATTTTGTATTTTGTATTAATTATATACTATAAGAGTAGAGACCTTTCTTATAAATCGATATTAAATTTCTTCTTATCTCATAGCACTCTTTTCACACATCACTCGTTATATATAAGAAGAAATAACTCTCCCAAGTGATGACAAAAATTTCAGATTAAGGTTAAGAGAAGTCTTATATTGTTGAGTCATGCCGGTGCTTTGGGTAGTAAAGCAGCCCAGAAAGCTAGTTCCGAAAATTTTCACTAATATCATTGTCAATGGTTGTCTAATAAAGTTCCGTCATTTCATTATCAATATTTGTGAGGTCATCTCTCTCGCCATTTTAGTACTTTGAATATAATTTTAATTATGTATTCTTATATTTGCTTTCTTTCAAGCATTGAAGGAGAATTAATTGTAAGAGTTTCACATAGATATGAATTCATGTTAGGATAATTTTGCCTAGCAGTTGGTAAGGGCTACAATTTATTGTTTTAAATTTTAAGGATGTGCTCATTTTTTTTCTTCTTCAATTTTTAACATAGCAGTTGGTTGAGACATATGAAAAGCTACAACCACAAAAGCTTGAAGAGCTTGGACAACTTGCAACTTTTTCAATCTCACAAGAATCCTTCACGGCTTTCAGGTAATACTTAAATCGTTGGATGGGGACAAGATTATAGATCTGAGTTTTGAGTTTGAACTTTTCAATAGTTGTGTGCTTATCATAATATTCTTTATGAAGAAAAATACTTCAAGCTGTATAAAAGTATATTGAAGCTTTTTTCTCATCAATTATTTTATCATGTCATTCACTTGCTACTTTACAGGGTGAAGCTTGCCCCAACCGTCGGTTGTTGCTTTGGGGTCTAACGCCTACTCCATGTTCAAGGTTTGGTTGTGAGATGACTTTACCGTAATGGCTGTGAATTGTCAAAACATGTGGTGGTTGTGAGATAGCCTTACCATAATTGCTGCGAACTGTCAACAAATGCGGTTATAAACCACAATTGTAATTACGATATCGTTGCGGAGCATTATGCACTAGGCCATGTGCCCTTTTTATTAATCTGCTAGTCTTCAGTCTTCACATACATCAGACTTACAGTAATTAAATTTTTATTTGTAACGTAAGAAGTTGGTCCATATGTAATCCATCTTTGTTTGAGTATTGTTAAAAATTGAGAATGGTAGAGGATGCAGTTGTAACAACCCTGACTGCTTTATGGATTGACGACTGTCCCAACAAACCAACATGGGTCTTTTCAGCATGCTTTGTCTTTTCAGCATGCATTGTCCTCACTCACACGTCTCCTAGGAAAACTTTCTAGGAGGTCACCCATCCCATAATTGCTCCAAGTCAAGCACGCTTAACTGTGGAGTTCTTAAGTGATGGGCTCCCGAAAAGGAGATGCATCTTATTGATATGGGTAGTACCAATCAATTCTTATAAGCCATCCTCAACTGTATAGTCCCATACCTACACAGTCTCAGGATCCCTCTCATTTGGGTGTGTAATCGGTTCATTCATTTGCCCCTCTGCCTAGAAGCCTGCCAGGAGTCGCTCCTTGTCCGTGCCTTCTTGCACCAGCGACCACTCCCCGCCCTCGTCGGCACCCGGGTGTTACAACAGTTCAGTGTATCTAGAAAAAGAGTAGTATCAATTTTGAGTATTGTTAAAAAATTTGATCATGCTTCTCATTTTTAGGAGTAGTATCAATTTTACATAGCTTTTCTCCAAAGTTTTGTTCTTGTATATGTGTTAGAGCACCCCTTTACTCCCTTTATATATATTTTTGGCTTATCTTTTAAACCCAAAAAAAATGGCTTATCTAAAAAAAAAGTGTATCTAGAAAAGGTTAAAACTCAAAATATGCGACTTACTCAGCAAAATTTAAAATGTTACAAAACATCCCTTGCATGTTATTAATAATGTATAAGGGGTCGGACGTTTTGCTCATAAAATTAGTTAAGGATTTTATTGGTATACATAGATATTGTAAAAAAAAATTATACTGTCAACCAATTAGAAATTGACACGTCATTAAAAATTAATGTTTTATTCTTATCCTAACTAACTTAAAAAGTCAATTATACTATAATTTCTGATTGGTTAATAGTGTAAAAAGATTTATGCTGACAATGCATACCAACTAAACTATATAGTTAAAGGGGCTGCATAAATTTTAATTTTTAGAAAAGTTTGAACTTCTAATGATTAAACAAATTTTGTGTTAAAACCCTATTGTCACACAACTTTTTAATTGAGTCCTTGATTTCAATCTACCAATAGAATATTACAATAAATTTCCAAAAATAGAGATTCATTAAGAAAATTATGAATTCACCGAAAACAAAATTCTCAAACAATAAGGACAAGTTCAAGTTCTAGAGTTTGGAATAAAGAGACATAATTAGATTTTCTAAATAGTATAATAACTTCTCATGAACTCACCTTTATCAATTATAATCTCATGTTTATTGTAAGATATCTCGTTAGCATCAGCAAGATACCTTTCAATACTTTAACCATGTCTTAATAAGCGCAACAAAGTCTTTAATTAGGAAAAAAATCAGCTTGAATGTAAAAAACGTAGGATGTAAGCGTAATGAGTAGCAACTCACTTTAACTAATTATGCGTTACCTTTATTTTCTCAATTTACTTCACACGTAAGCTCACTTCAAAAAAAAAACTATTCTTATTCAAGCTAGTAACTTCACCTTTGTTGGAGGAGAAACGATACATTTTTTTTAAGCAAAAGGGACCTCTTTAAAACCTTATGGTGCAAAACCCTCCTTAGGGAAAAAAGCATCAAAAAGGAAAAAGAGCGCCTGTAACGCCCCGATTTTCGTTGTTTTCTAATATCGGTAATAAATATATAAACATATATATTTTTATCCGAGACTCAAAATGATTTTGGGTAAACCACTATCATTTCTATATCATGCTTTATATCATAGAGTTACGATGAAATTTTGGGTTAAAAATTCAGACGGAAACCCGTCTGCCGTTTTGTGTTTTCGCTGACAGTAAAAGTTTACTGCTCAGAAAATCTAATTTTAATTCTTGAACGAGATGAATAATGTTTTTATCGTATTTACTGCAATACTGGAAGTTTTGAAAAAATTAGCGTAAAAATATAATATTATATTTGCTGCGGGCGAAAACGTCGAGATATCTCTAGGAAAAACCTGCGTCAGATGAACCAGGGAGTCAGCAACGGGGCTGAGGTGATGGATTTGACTGATGTGACAGGCATTTATGACAATCTTATCCACGTCATAATGCCCATAATGGTGCATTTATGACAAATGAATATTTTGCATGGAAATGACGATTTTACCCTTGGCTCTTCATGAAATTTTCAAGTCATGCCATTGTAAATTGGGACCAAATTGCCCCTAAACCCACGGCTCCCCCTCTTTAGCAACACACTTTGGCAAATTTCTTCATTTCTTCATGTCATCTCCTTCCTCCAAACTTAATGTTTTCTTAAGAACACATAAGAACAACCATAGGTGTTCATACTCGCCAGATTTTGAATCGCGATTCTGACCATTTTCTATTCTGAATCTCGGAAAACTTTCTACATGAAAGTTGTTCATCTTTCTCTCTTCTTTCCAACGACATAAAGAACATCAAAAATGGATAAGTATATTGAGAGATATGTCCAAATTACCGAAACTGCTTTAAATCTTCATCTTTCTCTCTAAACTTCTCAAGAACACTTAGAACACAAAAGCTTGATTTTGTGAAGCAAGTCCTTGGATCTTCACTTGTTTTTGATATTCAAGAGGTGAATCCTATTCTCCTTTCCTAATCATGTCTATGTTCTTCAATAAGTTTCATGATTCAAAGTCTATTTTATCTATGTTCATGACTTTTAAGTTTCTAGATCTAGAACTTTGAAAATTCATAACAAATTCTAGAAAATTCTCATGATGTTGAAACCACTTCCTATGTTCTTATAATCATGTATATTGTCTGTACCTAAGAGCATGTGATGATCAAAAATTTTCTTCCCTTGAAACCCATCTTGGCCGAATCCTAGAGGAAAGGATGGATGGAGTTTTTGTTCTTGCTTTTGATGTATGATCATGTCTTTCATCATACATACTTGTATACTTGTTGAATCCTGGTTGGTTCATTAAACTAAAAACCCTAGCCTCATGTACATGTCTTGGCCGAATCTACCATTTAGAGGATTAGGATTGTTTTGATTCTTAACTTTGTTGTTTAGCCTTAATCCATTTCCTTAAGTATATTAGGATCATTAATCCATGACTTAAGCAAGTTTGGAGATTTTGAGCCACAAAACCCTAAGGAGTCCGTGACCTATTAGAGAGGATTAGGTGTTTGTTTTGCTTGTTTTGATTGGTTGTTTGGATGTGTTGTTGAAGGTTAATTGTTCTACGGCGTACGAGGGTTTCCGACAATCGACAGAGTTCTTTTAATTTCACTAAGGAGCTTTAAGAGGTAAGGGGAGCTTACTTGAGGGATTTTTCTCAATAACCATTTGCTTTTAGTGTGGTTTATATAATTTATATGTGGTTGTGGTTATTTGTTTATGTTGTTTACGTTGTGTTGTTTATCTGTGTATCGGTGATTGATCTGCTTTTAATTTATTTAATTATCTGCAGTTGTATATTATATAGCTATGATGCATGATCTGCTTGGTGATATAATTCTGATGATGTTGTTGAATGTTGTTTGAGAAGCCTGACAGTGGTCAGTGCACAACCGATTAATCAGATAAAAGCTTTAATAAGCCGTGTAAATTATATTCAATGTTTTATGGGAAATGTTGGAATATAATAGTGGTGGAAAATATTGTTTTGGAAAAATAGTGAGTTTTGAGAAATATTATTATTTTAATGATTTATTAGTGTAAAAGTAATTTATGAGTCACGGTGAGAGCGTAACCGTGAAATTATTTTTGTACTGCTAATTTTTACGTAAGAAATTCCGTAATATTATAAAAAGTTATTTTGTGAAATTAATATTTGAAAATACCTTATTTATTATATAATAAAATTATTTTAGAAGAACGGTCAAAGTTTGACTTAAAAACGTTTTCTTGGAAAATGCTAAACGACGACAAGTTTCGAAATTATTTACGGTGAGAGTTTAAAAACAACAGTACTTATTTTGAGAAGAGATTTAATTTGAATTGATTTATTTTTTTAGAGTTGAAGTTTCAGTAAAAGAGTTCTTAATGATTTGACGTTATTTCGGAAGAAATGAGTTTCCAAAGGAAAAAATGATTTTTCTATGATTTGACGTTTTATAAACGAATTTCAAGTAGAAAGGATTTTCTGTAAATGAGTTTTACTTAATGACGTATTTCCGGTAACTTGGATAAAGTGCGGAGATCTTATTCTGGGTTTGTTTTTCACAGACAAAAAATGACGTAAATGACGATATGGAACTTATTAACCGAGATGTCAGGGTGCTGGTGTTCTTATGACGTTATCTTATTTTAGATTTGTTTTTCACAGAACGAAAATAACATAAACGATGATATGGAACCTAGTAACCGAGATGTCGGGGTACTAGTGTTCTTATGACGTTATAGACTTGGTGTTCAGTAGACGGTGTGTCTACTTCACGACATAATAAACGACGGTAAAAGATTTATGATGTTTTCTAGTACCACGAACCGAAGGCTAGTGCATCGGTCTAGGGGTTTCGTGATTGAGCACTCGGACTTTGAAGTCCTGTGTTATTAATGAAAGTTTTAAAATGATAGAACTCTGTTGGTCGCAAGCTTTGAGCTTCGGCAAAGGAAAGATTGAACACAAAGAAAAATGACGAGAATAAAATGTTTTGCATGCATATTCGGCAGACATGCCTAACGAGTTAATCATGATATCTTAATGATACTCATGTCTCGATGTATTTGTTAATAATGGTATCTTTATGATATTCATGTAATCGACTTATTCATTGTGCCTTTGGGCAATCGACGTACAATGAAAAACCATAAATTGACGTTCTCACTGTGCCTGACAGTGGGCTACGGAAAACGAAGTGCCTCTTTTGGCCAAAGGCGAAGTGCCTCTTCTGGCCAAACACGAAGTGCCTCTTTTGGCCAAACACGAAGTACCTCTTTTGGCCAAAGACGAAGTGCCTCTTTTGGCCATCAAGCTTGATCAGCTTGTTTTAAATGATGTTGGGGATCTCCGGAGATTAGGTGCGAATGTTTAGATGATGTATTGAAGTGTTCATGCATAGTTTTCCAACGTTGATGTTTGGGGTGTGATACCTATTGATAAACTGTATGCTATAATATGGATGCTTATGTTGTTATAAACATGTATATGTGTATGTGCCTTCTTTTGTGTCGCGCATTTAGTTATTGTGTTAAATCCATATATTGGCATCTCACCCTTACAAACATATCAGAGCCGCACAAGGGGTATGACCTCTACAAGAAGAAGAAGGCTGTCTAGTTCGGGGCATGTTGTTGCTGCTTCTACCGGTTGTAATGTTTGTTAGTTACGACCAGCTTAAGTCCTATTATGTTATATTATGTTTTGAGAATAAAACTGATTATGATCTAGGTGTGAAAACATATGAGGCAGTATAGTTGTATGACTTATATACCTTATGCATTTAAGTGTTGATTACATTGTTGTTGTTATGAGGTTAAAAAGAAAAAAATTTATCACCATATTTTGAAAAGATAAACGTTGAGAAAACATTATTTTCCGAAAGCAACCAGCAAATTAAGTTTTATTTCAGCAAACGGGTAACCATGTGATGACCCGAGTTAGGGTGTCACAGCGCCCATATTATTAAAAAGAAAAAAAGAAAACAAAATATATGGGGGGCATGTACCTGACCCAAAGAAATATCAATGAAATCTATAACAAGGTAAACCAAACATATTTCTAAAGAAATCCTCCCTACCAAAGTCAGGGATTAAATCCCACCAAATAAAACCAGTAATCTTAGTACCATAAGAAGCTAATTTATCCGCACAATGATTATCCTCTCTAAAGATATGGGAAACAATGAACCTCATTCGTTTAGTAAGCAGAACACAATTATCCCATCTATTTCTTAACCACCAAGGCACAATGTTAGAGTTTGAGAAAGCCATAACCACAAAAGTAGAATCACACTCCAACCAAAGGTTAAGCCAACCTTTCTTAAAAGCAATTTCAATAGCCATCATTGCACCATGCAACTCAGCTTCATGAGATGAGAGGGAACCTAGAAAGGAAGAGAAGCAACCAAGGATGGAAGCCTTGCTATCCCTGTAAAGGCCACCAAATGACTTCAGTGAACTTTGGAGTAGAAGAAGGATGGCCCGAAACCTTAAAACTGTTGAGGATAGAAAACTCTTCGATGGAGTTTGACATTTTCCCTTTACTATGCAAGACAGCCATAGTGATATTAGAGGAAACCATAGTTATAGCAGTATTAGCCAGAACACCCTTATTTTCAAACCTGGCCAAGTTTCTGCACTCCCAAACAATATAGAAGGTGTTGAGGATACCGGCAATGATCATGTCATGAATTTGAGAACTCGAATTTCTGGAGCAGATAGAGAGGACAACATCAAAGTTTGAAAGATCAAATTGATAGCCAAATGAAGCCATCAACCAGAACCATAACGGCTTGGCAAAACAGTAATCCAGAAAAATATGCTTAGTAGTTTCTGCAGATTTTCCACACATACTACACATAGAGACAACAATGCACCCTCTAGCTTGAAGATTATCATCTGTTGGCATTTTATTATGCATGATTCTCCAATAAATGAATGATCTAGATGGAGAAATACAAGTAGACCAAATTAACTTTGTCCAATGGAAAGACTGACCAGCAGGACAAACATGGCTAAATGCATCTTTAAACTGAAGCACGCCTGATGGAGAATTAGACCAAACAATCTGATCTGAACAAGGGAAAATTGGCAGAACCAATTTGTCCATCTCAGACTGCAGCAAAGGGAAATGAAAAAGGAGGGTGTTAGGCACATTCCAATGACCATCTTCAATAAAATCTACAACCTTAGCTTTTAAAATAGACTTCAAATCAGCAGGTAAATTTAAGAGAACCAAGACAGGTTGTGATAACCATTTATCACTCCAAAAGTTTATATCCTTGCCATTTCCAAGCTTCCAAGAAATATTGTCCTAGACCTCGGATAAACATCACCTAATACCAGACCAAATTAAGGATGATATGTGGTGTCTGACAGGGAAAATATGTCTAAAAGCTCTTGCCTTAAGAATAATAGACCATTGATTGTTTGAGGCCATAAAATCCCAACCAAGCTTAAGCAGACCAGCTCTGTTTATAGCACTGATAGACCTCATATCCAAACCACCTTCTGAGTAAGGCTTGCAGACTTTGTTCCAAGAAACAGTGACAATTTTCTGTGTTAATGTCTCCAGCCCAAAACAAAATTTTTCAACCATCTATCAACTGTTTTCAACAAATTAGAAGGCCAAGCATATATTTAAAAACTGTAAATAACCATACCATGAATAATTGATTTCACCAATTGAATCCTTCCCATAATTGAGAGAATGGATCCTTTCCAGGAAGCCAATCTGCACTTAACTTTGTCAGCAATAGGGAGCAGATGATATCTCCTAGGTCTGCCTTTAAAAAGTGGGACCCCAAGATATATGAAAGGCAAGAGACCAGGACTGAAACCAAGCTGAGAGGACAAAGCTGCTGTTCTAAAAGCTGAAACAGAATCCGTATAGAATCTAGATTTGTCAGCACTGATAACTTGGCAAGAGATTAACTCATATTCTTTAAATAAGGCAGGTAAGCTGTCAATCCTGGATTTAGAGGCTCTACTGAAGATAAGAATATCATCAGCATAAAGAACATGAGAGGGCATTCTGCAGTTTCTAGGGCCAGACATTAATTGCAATTTACCATCTTCCACCAATTGAATGATGCCTCTACTAATAACTTCTTCAACAATACAGAAAAGGAGAGGGGAGAGGGGGTCACCTTGCCTAACCCCCCTCTTGCAGTTGAAGAAACCAACAGCATTCCCATTTACTAAGATGGACAACATAGCTGAATGAAGAATGACTTCAATCCAATTGCAAAACTGATGGTTGACGCCAAATGATTTCAGAACAGCAAGGATAAAATTCAAGTCTAGAATATGAAAAGCTTTTTTGATATCTATCTTCATTGCAATTTGGCCACCAAAAGCTTTTTTATCCAGGAGGTTGATGCATTCAGAAGCCACTCCTATACAATCTGAAATATGTCAACCTTTAATGAAGCCCCTTTGGTTCTCAGTAACAATTTTAGGAGCTATAGTAGCTAGCCTATCTGCCAAGATTTTTGTAATGATCTTGAACTTGTAGTTAGCTAGAGCAATAGGCCTATATTGATCAATCCTGACAGCATTTGGAATCTTCGGAATCGGAGCAACAGGGCTGGAATTAAAATTTGGAAGGATCCAACCTTGATTAAAAAATTGCAACACAACATTATGCACTTCTTGAGCTATTATATCCCAATAAGTATGAAAGAAGTGACCTCCAAAACCATCTGGACCGGGGGCACTATCTGCATTTAGAGAAAAAAATAGCAACTTTAACTTCATCCAATGAAGGCAAGTTTGTAAGTAGAGCATTATCTTGATCAGAGACTAAAGATAGAATCACTCTATCAATCAGATTTGAAACTTGGCAAGTATTTTCTTGAGCAAACAGATTCTGATAAAAACTCACGATGTGAGATTCAATATTTGCAAGAGAACTTATGATCTTATCTCCATCTTTCAAAACTGTGATCTTCTTAGAGACAGCTTTAATTTTGGCCATCCTATGAAAAAATTCTGTATTTCTATCCCCTTCAGTATACCATTTGATGCTGGCCTTTTCCTTCCAAAAAACCTCTTCATCTCTTAAAGCTTGCTGCTGCAAGCTCTGAGCCTCTCTTTCCTTACAAAATAGGTCATGAGAGCTATCATCATTTATCAAATGTTGAATATGATCAAGGTTCGACTTAGCTTCTTTGACATTGTTATGGACATTACCAAACACAGTCCTATTCCACTCTTTCAGCTTAGATTTCAAATTTTTCAACTTTTGAGAGAGAATGAACATAGGACACCCACTAACTTAAAAATTCCAAGCTTCTTCTATCAAAGATATGCATTTAGGATGCCCAGACCACATCTTAAGAAATTTAAAAGAAGAACCATGCATTCTGTCATTCTTCTTCAGAGATAGCAGGATAGGAAAATGATCAGATTTGGATCTAGTGAGGGTGCAGCAGGCTACTCCATTCCACAAATCAAGCAAATCATTGTTGTAAAATGATCTATCCAACCTTCTTTCAGTGTAATTGCCACCAATTCTACCATTAGACCAAGTATAAGAAGAGCCTCTAGTATCAATATGGATCAGATTTAACAAATCAGTCCAACTTCTGATTTCCTCACAAGGAACTCTAGATGGCAAACCTCTGCCTCTAAACTCATGTGAACTAAGGCCACAATTAAAGTCACCAAAATAGCACTAGGGAACACTGTGAGATTGATGCAGAGAAGTAAGATCAGCCTAAAGCTGCCTTCTGTTAATGTAATTGGTTGAAGCATAAACAGCATTAACAAACATAGACTTCCCATCTATATCCACTAAGCAAGTAACTTGCTGATCTGACACAAATAATAGTAGGAGACAAATTCAAAGAGCACAAACACCATAAATTAGGAAGTTTAGAGGGCCTTTCATTAACAGCAAACATTTTTAAATTTAAATCTTTCCCAAATTTACCTGGCATTTGAGAAGGAGAAATCCAAGGCTCGGCTAAGAACACAAAAGAAGGCTTATGATCAAATCAAAGCTTTTTCAAAACTAACCTAGTGTCTAGGTTCCCAATCCCTCTAGCATTCCAGAATAGAAGATCCATTACGCAAAGTTGTTGGGACCACCCCTTGAACGGGTATTAATACCATGACCCTTCTCAATTTTTAACTTATGCTTCTTCTTTTTTTCTTCTAAGATTTTGAGAGCACAACTGTGTAACCATCTTGGGTCCCATTAACTTTAGGATCCACAAGGTATTTAGAATAAATTGGTTGCTGTCTCTGATTAGAAACCTCAATTTCATATTCCTCTTCATTTTCAACTTGATCACTCCACAACACTCTGCTAACCACTTGTAGGTCATGAGCCACAACAGGATTGATTTTTGGGGGAGCAGCATTGTCAACATGCACAGGACTAATAGAAGTTAAAGAATTAGGAACGAATTCCATACCTTGCAAAGAATTCGAAGGAGTATTTTGAACATCTTCAGCAGTATAAGAAGCACTGCTAGCATAAAAGACATTGTGAAGAGCTTCCTCCACCCCAAATTCTTTTTGAGGGGATTCCCATAGATTGGAAACAGGTTCATTATTGATACCCAAGAATTCAGATCTGCCCACAGCACCATCCTCCACCACATAACCGTTATTTGTTGAAAGACTTTTCATATTAGCTACAGACAAGTTTTCCACATTTGACTTCACTGGAGCAGCAAAAACAATCATATCATTCTCGGATATTAATTCAACAACATGAGAAGTATCCTTGCTCAAGAATTTAGTTACCGCTCTTCCCTCTATATTGTTTGGACCATGGGCTGAGTTAATGCCCTCATCATCATCACTATCATCTTCAATTAAAATGCCTTTCCCCTTATCCAATCTAGCAACATTTGTCTCCGTCACATGATTATCCTTTTCCATAGTTTTTTCCTGTTGAACTCCCATCTTTGGAACATATTGGAACACTGGATTCTTGGGAGCTTCTTTAACAAGCTCATCAGGTTTCTTGGAAGCTTTAACAGGCTCATATGATTTCTTGGAGGCTTTAACATGCTTTTCTCCTAATTGCTTTGTAACACGGCAATCCCTCAATATATGGCCAATCGATTTACAGAATGAACAGAAGGGAGGCAGCCATTCATATTCAATTTCCACGATGAAAGCAAATCCTTCCCTCTCAACCATAATTTTGTCATGAAACACATCCGAGAGATCGATATCAATGAGAATTCTAGCAAAGTGACCAAAGGTTCTCTTTCTTGTAGCTTCATCCAAGGCTACAGGGGCTCCAAGAGCACCACCAATTTCAAAGAGAGTTTTAGGGCGCCAATACTCTCTGGGAAAGCCATGAAATCGAACCCACCCCTGGTAGTTTGTTTGTTTGATCGTTCTTGGATTAAAATCCGGAGTCCATGCAAAGACTCTCAAAAGACCCGGGTTGAGGTTCCATGATCCAATGGATCCAAGGCTACGAAGGTCATCTAAAGAGGAGAAACTAAACTCAAAATAGCCTCTACCAAGAGACACAATATTCCAAGAACCATTCAGTTTCCAAATCCTTCTTAACTTGTTTCGCAAGTCAACAACCTTCATAGGTGTATCACCTTTGGAAAGCGTTAGACGACCGTGCAACACGTTTTTGTAGTCGACAACACCAACACGATATTCCTCTTCAGAGATCTTGATAAATAATTTATCTCCTTTCAGACATGGCTTCGAAAGTTGGCTGGCTGGGATGTCATATGAATTTTGTAGCGCCTGTGCAGATACCTCACCCTAAATGTACATAAATTTGATGTCTGAATCAATCTGATCAATACGACTCGATAAAAAGTACAAATGAATCGATGACAACCTCCCACTGGCATATCTTGTTTATTGCATTCAGTATATTTTCGAAAACTATGTGAAGAAATGTAACCACAAAGACATGCATAAATGGGTTAAAACGGTACATAAAACAATTATAAATAACAAATTAAATTCTTCATTATATCTATTAAAATTGTATAAATGCAAGCAAATTCATTGATGTATTACATTAAATCTCCTTTTTTTTTTGCATTTGTTATAGAGTAAAGATCCTCTCCATTTTAAGGAATGAAATTTGAAGCACCTTATTAATTTCATATTAAAATAATATTTTTCTAATTATTTTATATATCCATCTGCTGAATTCTCTTACTAATCTTTCAAATAATCTTTTAAAGTCGGATACACGAGATTTATTTATATCCTCCAGATGAATCCTGATGATTTCTCAAACATTAAAGTGTTAAAAACTTTTTTAACCTTTCAATATACTAAATGGTTTTGAATATTTTACTTAAAAACTAAATGGTTTGGAATATCTTACCTTTTGATTTATTGAATCTTGCATATTTTACCCAAAGTCTAGTCTATCCAGTGATGTAATTAAAAAAATTTGGTTTATTGATGCTTATTCCTTTTCATATGAGTATGTGCATGGTTGAAGTTTTGATGCCTCTCTTAGTTGTATATAAGTTTGAAGTTCAACCATATGCTTTCTTCGGTTAATGCAGAGTTATTTGATCTTTCATTCTTGAGGTTAAAATTATAAGGAAGGGGCTCTTCTTTGACAAGCTAGAATAGCATCTGTGAGTGGAAATAGAAAATAGATAAAGTTTTGTTATATGGAACCGCGGTCTATCAGTTATCAAATGAGGCATTTGTATGAGTATGATATCAAAAATCATGATAGCATAGCATTATATAAACTGGAATTAAAACTTGGGGATAAAAAGAAAAGTACTAAAGTAAAAGTAACAAAGGAATCTCTTGTTGATTTAGAAAACAAGATGGGAAATCTAACTGCTGTGTTCTAGCAGATGAAGGACATCCTGAAAGAAAAAAACAAAGGCCAACAATGGGAGTAATTTTGCCAAATGACTTACTAAAATGTACACGTCACATCCTAAACTGGCATATTTTTGGTGTCTGATCAACACGAGTCGATAAAAAGTGCAGTGGCCATGGGTGACAACCTTCAACTCTTATTTGTTTATTGCATTAAGTATATTGTGGAAAAAAATTTGAAAAAAATTTAACAATTACATTTTTAAATAGGTTAACACGGGTACATACAACATTTATAAAAAAACAAATTTCATAATTCTATATATTAAAATTGTTATTATATAAATACGAGTAGATTCATTGATGTATTACATTAACTCTCTTTTTTTTGGAGTTTATTATAATCACTACATAGGATTGGAATTTGAACATCTTCATTTCATATTAAAGTAATAATTTAATAATATTTATTTTATATTTCACTCTCCTAAATTCGGTTAATTATCTTTCAAGTAATCTTTTATAGTTGGATACTCCTCAAGATTTATTTGATATCCTCCTAATAAATTCTCAAACATTAATGTTGGCATCTTTTATTTTATGTATTTGTGGCAGATTTTGACCTCTTCGAAATAGAATTGAGGCGGTTTTCAAAACCACCACAGCTAAGGTCGCCACAAGTATTTTGCAGCTGTTTAAGGAACCCCTAATATATTATTTATATATGGGCGGTCAATTTGAGGATGTTGATAACCTCCACAATTTGCGGGGCTTTTTTAATGGACGTTCAAAACCTCCTCTATTTGTTTGCTATTTTGTGGGGTGGGGGGAGAGGGGGTGTTAAGCCTCCTCTATGGGCGGCTGATATACTGTGGTGATTGAAACCCCCTCTATCATTATTTGTGATTGAGGAAGTCGACCTCCCTTAGTTGTGATGATTTCTTTATTTGTAATTGAGGTTTTTGACCTCTCTTATTATGATAATTTTGTTGTCTTACTAATAACAATAGGCAATTTTTGTCTCAAATGTTTTTGTTTGTAAACGTCTCGCATCTTCATAATTTGTGGCAAGTAAAAAATATTTGATATATTTTACCAAAATAATCACACAAATTTCTTAAAAATATAACCATAATGACATAAGTATGGTTCAAACATTTGTAGTTCAAATGTCAATAGTCACTTACAGAATACAACTTGAGCTAGGGATTTAGGTCTGTGTAGCAAAAAGAACAGGTTTTTGCGGTTAGATATTTGAGCTTATAAATTTCTTATTCACAAAAGAGCAAGTAATGATTAATTAGTGCTAGGAGAATATTTTAACTTGAAATCTGAAGAGGTTCTACACCGCACAAAATAAAAATAAAACCGCCATTGTTTACTCAATTGCGGACAATTTGTAGAAAGACTAATATTTTCTTAAATTTATGCTAATTTGAGGCGGTTTTTATAACACCTCAAAATAACCTCGGTAAAATGAATTTTTGTACTGTAAATATTTTTTTTTTGGTTCATAGGAGCCATACTTAGGCTTTATAGGGAAGGGGGAAATTGGAGGTACTACGCGCGGGTTCGAACCCGCAACCTCACTGACACCAAATGTCCTTGAGCTCTACCACTTGAGCTACACTAGCGGGACAAATATTGTTATTTATTTTACTTGAAACTTTTAAAATAAAGGTACTGCTTGAAAGAATATAAACTATTCGTCATGATTTATTTAGAATTTTATGTTTTATGTAATAAGTAATTAGGAAAATGTGTGGTAACTGTCAAGGGATTTATGCAATATCCTTTTAAAAAATTCTTCTTACATCCTCATATAATCACTTAAATATAAACTTCAAAAAGTTTATTCTTCATAATTTATCGAAGAAATCATTGAATATATATTAATACTTTTCAAGTTATTAAGATAAGAAAAAAATGCAGTAAAAAGAAACGAATATTATATATTCATATATATATATATATATATATATATATATATATATATATATATTAATGTATATTCTATATGCAATAAATAATTTTTGTTTGTTTAAAAAAACTCCATTTTTGCAATTAATTACTTAATGTTTTAATTAATAGTTTAAAAATGATTTGTTTATAAATAATTTAAATTGAAACGTAAATATATTTATTATTTAAAAACATAAAATAATTTAAGGCATTCTCCTTTAAATTAAATAAATGGTATGATTATATAAGGAGGAGTATTAATCAGCATATAAAATTATTCTTTCTTAGCATGATACCCTTCAAGATTTATTTTATATCCATATACATAATTTACCAAATTACTTGATGAAAATATTATATATTTTTGAAGTTTCCAAATATATATATTTTTTAATATTTTTTTTTTGTTTTGTCTTTGATCGTGCATCCCCACTAGCAAAGCCGCGGAGTAACCCTCAGACCGAGATATATAGTGATTTGGTAAAATCCTCCCAAAAGTTGAAATTTAAGGGCCTGTTTGCTTAGTTTCTAGTTTCCTGCTTTCATTTCATGTTTTCATAAATAATTTCAAAACTGCAACCTTATTTTCATTCTGTTTCCTGTTTTGAGAAATTTGTATAGAAAACACTGAATACAACTTTAATATGTTTTCATTGTTAACTGTACAAATCTTTGAATACAGGAAAGAGAATGAAAACAAGGTGACAATTTTGTAATTATTTTTGAAAATAGGAAATGAAAACCGAAATCTAGAAACAAATCCAAACGACCCTAAGAATTCGAACATCTGACATTGTAAATAAAGTTTGCTTATAAATATCGAGTGATGTAATTTTAAAAAATTGGTCTATTGATGCTTATTACTTTTCATCTGAGTATGTGCATGGTTGAAGTTTTGATGCCATTCTTAGTTGTATATATTGTACAAGTTTGAAGTTCAACCATATGGTTTCTTCTGTTAATGCAGAGTTATTTGATCTTTCATTCTTGAGGTTAAAATTATAAGGAAGGGGCTCTTCTTTAACAAGCTAGAAAAGCATCTGTGAGTGGAAATAGAAAACAGATAAGGTTTTGTTATATGGAACCTCGGCATTTGTATGAGTATGATATCAAAAATCATGATAGCAGAGCATTATATAAACTGGAATTAAAACTTGGGGATAAAAAGAAATGTACTAAAGTAAAAGTAACAAAGGAATCTCTTGCTGATTTACAAAACAAGATGGGAAATCTAACTGTTGTTGTTCCAGCAGATGAAGGACATCTTGTCAAGAGAAAAAAAAGGCCAACAATGGGAGTGATTTTTCCAAATGACTAACTAAAATTTACATGTCACATCCTAAACATGCATAATTTTGGCGTCTGATCAACACGAGTCGATAAAAAGTGCAGTGGCCATGGGTGACAACCTTCAACTCCTATATGTTTATTGCATTAAATATATTGTCGAAAAAAATTTGAAAAACATTTATTAAGGACAGGTGTAAATAGGTTAACATGGGTACGTACAACATTTATAAAAAAACAAAATTCATAATTCTATATATTAAGATTGTTATTATATAAATATGACCAGATTCATTGATGTATTGCATTAACTCTCCTTAATTTTGGAATTTGTTATAATCACTATATCGGATTGGAATTTGAACATCCTCATTTCATATTAAAGTAATAATTTAATAATATTATTTTATATTTCACTCTCCTGAATTCTGTTAATTATCTTTCAAATAATCTTTAATAGTTGGATACACCTCAAGATTTATTTGATATCCTCCTAATAAATCCTAATAATTTCTCAAACATTAATGTGTTAAATACTTCTTAACCTTTCAATATACCCAACAACATAAAAAACTGCTAATTTAATTATGACGGTTTTTATTTTATGTATTTGTTGTGGATTTTGACCACTTCAAATAGAATTGAGGTGGTTTTCAAAACCACCACAGCTAAGGTCACCACCTGTATTTTTTGAGACGCCCCGACGTCCCATTAAAGAAAACCCAAAATATTAAGACCTAATTTCGTTATTGTCGTTAAGTGAGTATATTAAAACAGCGGAAAATTTAAAACTTAAAATATATCCAACATATATACATACATACATACATACATACATAACATATACACCTCAAGTCCTGATACAGTACAGTAGAGGGAATCCCATCAGTCGGATCCCAAAATGTACAAACTGATAATCAAACAGAAAATAAAAACAACATCCTAAAGAGACAAGACACGCTGGCCATAGACTCTGTACTCAACTATGAGGATCCACTGCTCATCATCCAACGTCTGGCTCATACGAGGTCCCATCAAGATCCTCCATAGCTGGCTCCCCCGTAGGATCTTCTCATCACAATCACAAAAAGAAAACATATGCAATATAGAGAAGACAGGGATAAAAAACCATATAACATCAAACGTGGAAAGGGTTTAGCAACATTTAATAAAATAACAGCACACTAAACATCTGTCTGCCAAGTATAAATATATGTAACACAATCACCCTCAATCCACATCTAGGATCTTTCCTCTACCCTCCATCATGATGCAATGCAAATGCTGTATGAATAATCTCCTCAGGTATCTGCCATATCCAGATATCACAACAATATAATTGACACGTCCCAGAGTCCCCGGCGCACACCCTCGTCCGCGGCTGGAGGGTGCCGATGCAAAGCAATGGCACTATAGCTACACAACCCGGTGCACACCTCTGGACCACAATCCAGGATGCTCATGCAATGCATGAACTATAGCTGCGACTAAAATGAAATCATCTCTGGACGGTCCGCCGTTAGCCTATCCCGTGGAATTTTCCCTCCGAGGCATAGACCCCAATCGACCGTGTTTCAAGTCCCTCATATCGCAGACCATGTTTCAGGTCGCCCCCTAGTGCCCTAACCGGTCATCCTAATCTCATAGATAACCTCAAAATAATCTCATCTCATTAATCTCAACCTCATCTCACGATAATTATCTCGGTTGGGCACGGCTATCACATATCGTATGCAATCCCCAAATACATCCTCGTGTCTCAACATGACTTATGATTTACTCAATCCTCTAAGCACAATCATTACACTCATCCTATCATCATAATCATCATCAAGTTATCCAAAATCATTATCATATATCCTCATATCATAATATCATTTCCGAACAATAAATGCCGAAATATAATAATAATAATAATAATAATAATAATAATAATAATGAGAATAATAACAATAATAATAATACTCATAATAATAATAATAATCACAGTAGTAGTAGTAGTAGTAATAATAATAATAATAATAATAATAAGTATAAACACTTCTAAAATAATTACCACACTCATGATATCATATATCAAGTATCAAGTTAACATCAACCAGTCAAACAGGCAATCATCACGTAATAAAATAATCTATGTATGTAGCGTAACGACGATAAACACACAATTTCTATATCATCATCGGTACCACTGAGTAGTTCCCAATGTGTTATAGACATTGTCCGTTACTCGCTCTCGTGTAGGGTTTGGGTCGCCCTACGCCATTATCTAATTAAATGTAACCGTGCCGTTTCCAACGTTAAATAGTTTCTTTCCCCCACCTGAGATGTCTTAGGCTAGCTCTGGAGTAACGAAACGGACACTCCCTATACTCCCTCAAATATTCCACGCACAGTTCGACACCCTCCAGGGCTCCAAAAATTCACCTGAACACATCATTGTGAAGCACACGTTACGTGTAACCCAAATTTGAAGACGGAACTGAAAACCGATAAACGAATTGAAAGATAACCTCAATACCGTCACCGACGACATTTCGGCATAAAAAGGACATGGGATTACCTTAGCCTAGATGAGAAAGGAAAGATAAGGTAACGAAGTAGACGTCGCGAAGATCACAACGGTATAATCGGTTTCTTGATAGGACAAACGGATTGACCGGAATCGGATCCAGAAGTTTCACTCTCTCTCTCTTTCTCTCTATTTCTCATGCTGCCCCAGTTCTTTCTTATTCCTTCATTTTCTTTCTTTTCTTTTACCTTAGTTTCATATTAATTTAAAATAACCAACATTCTTCATGATGTAGTAACATAATGACTCATCCATGCTACCATGCTACAGTTATAGACCTTGGAATTTACGTGGACTAAGGAAAAGAAAGGCAAGCAGGTGACATGGTTTAGTGTTGCCTCATTGAGAAAGGAAGAAGAAAAAAATAAAATAAACAAAGGCAAGTAAGTGACGTGGTTTCTCAAGGATCATGAAATGAGTTGAAGAATTGTATGAAGATGGAAATACTTAAGCAGGAGGTGGTGCTCCATAATTTTTAGCCATTATTTGAAGAGGTGGAGGTGTCTTCCATGTATAAAACCGTGAGATACTTGCTCATATATAAAAAATTATTTTAGTTAATTTAATTAGGTTAAAACTTGTAACTAGGGTATAATTATTTTAGACTAGTGCTAATTAATTATGATGAGTAAATTGATTATAATTATCTAGATTTGATTAAGATCTATATCTATGTCTAATTACCTTTTAATTTTGTTGATGATAAACCACCTTAATTAAGGATTTAAATTGAGGTGTTTCCGGTAGGGTTTTTTGATGTCCTTGCTTGAGGTGCTTGCCTACTGAAAATTTTGAAGTGCTTGAATTTTATTTTAAACTTGCATATGTGTTTAGATTCTTAAATAATTTTAATTTATCTAACCCTCATTCCCATCTACTTAAGATATCTATTTTTTTTTATTCATGAAAGATAGGATGTTACATTTTGCAGCTGTTTGAGGAACCCCTGATATTTATTTATATAGGGGCGGTCAATTTGAGGAGGTTGATAACCTCCACAATGTGCGGTGATTGTTTAATGGATGTTTAAAACCTCCTCAATTTGTTTGTTATTTTGTGGGAGGTTTAAGCCTCCTCTATGTGTGGCTGATATACTGTGGCGGTTAAAACCCCCTCTATCATTATTTGATAGAATGACCAGCTTAGGAGTCTGAGCTGGGTTGTATATCTAAAGAAGTCGGTAGATGTAGTGTTATATACATCCATCTGTAGTTTAAACTTTTTCTTTCGAAAATTGAAGCTTAGAGAAATGTTGTATGTCATGATAACTTTGTTACGAATGTGACTTTACATTTTAAATGTATGTATTATGGATTTCAGAGTTATCCTTAAAGAAAAATTTTATACCCCAGTTTTCCGACTTAAAAGAAAACAATTTTCCGAAAGCAACCAACAAATTATATCTTTAATTTAAATTCCGCATGTGTTACATAGTAATACCCTAAGGGTGTGTGTTACATCCTGTATGTGCGGCTGATATAATGTGGCGGTTAAAACCCCCTCTATCATTATTTGTGATTGAGGAAGTCGACCTCCCTTAGTTGTGATGATTTCATTATTTTAAATTGAGGTTTTTGACCTCTCTTAATTATGATAATTTGTTGTCTTACTAATAAAAATAGGCAATTTTTGCCTCAAATGGTTTTGTTTGTAAATGTCTCGCATCTTCATAATTTGTGGCAAGTAAAAAATATTCGATATATTTTACCAAAATACTCACACAGTTTTCTTAAAAATATAACCATAATGACATAAGTATGGTTCAAACATTTGTAGTTCAAATGTCAATAGTAACTTATAGAATACAACTTGAGTTAGGGATTTAGGTCTGTGTAGCAAAAAGAACAGGTTTCGCGGTTAGATATTCGAGATTATTAATTTCTTATTCTCTAAAGAGAAATTAATGATTAATTAGTGCTGGGAGAATATCTTAACTTAAAATCCGAAGAGGTTCTACACCCCACAAAATAAAAATAAAACCTCCATTGTTTACTCAATTTCGGACAATTTGTAGAAAGACTAATAATTACTCAAATTTATGCTAATTTGAGGCGGTTTTTATAACCCCTCAAAATAACCTCCGCAAAGTGATTTTTTTTAGTGTAAATATTGTTATTTATTTTACTTGAAACTTTTCAATTAAAGGTAATAATTGAAAGAATATAAAACTATTCGTCATGATTTATTTAGAATTTTCTATTTTAAGTAATAAGTAATTAGGAAAATGTTTGGTAACTGTCGAGGGAGTTATGCAATATCCTTTTAAAAAATTCTTCTTACATCCTCATATAATCACTTTAAGTAGAAAGCCTTAAATAAAAAATTTAAATATATTTCAGTATCTTGAAAACTTAAAAAGGTTTATTCTATATATTTTTATAATTTAACGAAGAAAGCATTAAATATATATTAATACTTTTCAAGTTATTAAGATAAGAACCGTATATTATATATATATATATATATATATATATATATATATATGCATTAAATAATTTTTGTTTCAAAAAAAACTGCATTTTTTAATTAAATACTTGATGTTTTAAGTAATAGTTTAAAAATGATTTGTTTATAAATTATTTAAATTGAAAAGTTAATATATTTAATATTTAAAAACATAAAATAATTTAAGGCATTCTCCTTTAAATTAAATAAATGGTATGATTATAAAAGGAGGAGTATTAATCAGCATATAAAATTATTCTTTCTTAGCATGATACCCATCAAGATTTATTTTATATCCTTATATTTAATTTATCAAATTACTTGATTAAAATATTATATATTTTTGAAGTTTCCAAATATAAATGTAAATTATTTTTCTTTAATGATTTTTTTTTTGTTTTGTCTTTGATCGTGCATGCCCACAAGTAAATCCGCGGAGTAACCCTCAGACCGAGATACATAGTGATTTGGTAAAGTCCTCCCAAAAGTGGAAATGTATGGTCCTGTTTGCTTTGTTTCTAGTTTGCTTTGTTTTTAGTTTCCTGTTTTCATTTCATGTTTTTAGAAATAATTTCAAAACTACCACCTTATTTTCATTATGTTTCCTATTTTGAGAAATTTGTATCGAAAACACTGAAAACAACTTTAATCTGTTTTCACTTTTAACTGTACAAATCTTTGAAAATATGAAAGAGAATGAAAACAAGGAGGCAGTTTTGTAATTATTTTTGAAAACAGGAAATGAAAACAAAACTCTGGAAACAAAACCAAACGACCCTAAGAATTCGAACATCTGACACTGTAAATAAAGTTTACTTGGAAATATAGGCCACTTCCAAAGCAGCCAACTACTTCAAAATTTATTCAACTACTGCAAATAAAGATTGTGAATTTTGGAGGATTTGTTATGACGACATAACATCACTTTAATTATCTTAGGAGGATAAGATTGCATTAATTTTTTGAAAGGGACCTTCCCACATGAAGCATTTAAGTGAAACTTTTTTTTAAAACAAAGAATGATATGCAAAGGCATCACTATAAACGAAAGACATCCAAACTAGGTTGGCACCTCAGTCTTTATCAATCGTTTGCAGCATATCATTAATTTATTAGAAGAAAATAATAAGAAAAATACAAAATGGGCGGGCATTAACCTAACCCATGAAAGAAGCTATTTGAATCTATAATTAGGCAAGAGCCACCTATTACGAAAAAATTCATTCCTAATGAAGTTAGGAATTAAATTCCACCAGGTATAGCACTTGAATCCACACCAAAGTTTGCAAGCTTGTCAGCACACTGATTTCCTTCTCTGAAAATGTGAGGTACCTTGAAATCCATATTATAAGAAAGGACAAGAGAGTTTCTCCATTTATTCCTGATTCTCCAAGGCACAATATCTGGATTGGAGAAAGCTTAAACCACAAGGGGTGAGTCACATTCAAGCCAAAGCCTATGCCACCCTCTATCAAAAGCAATTCGAAGAGCTTTAATAACTGCCAACAATTCTGCATTAAAAGAATCAACAATGCCATAAAATTCAGCAAAACAACCTAATACTACCCCACTTTTATCTCTGAAAATGGCATCTCCTCCAGCAAGACCAGGAGAGCCCCTAGATGCACCATCAGAATTAACTTTGATCCAACCACAATCCGGAGGCAACCAATCCACCTGAATGATCTTCTGAGAAGTACTTGGGTGGACCGTAACCCTAAACTTATTTAAAATAGGAAACTCCTCAACAGAAGAATTCATATGATTTTTGGAAAGGTTTCGGTTAAAGAGGTGGAGGTAAAAACCATATTAATTGCAGACCTGACATAAATGAAGTGATTTTTAAATCTCACACTGTTTCTGCAGAACCATATCACCCACAGAGTATTAAGAACTGCTGCAACAATGACATCCTTGGTCTGTTTACTCCATTGTTTGTTATATATTGAGAAGACAAAACAGAAAGAGGATGTGTCGATTGTCACATTTAGAGTATTGCTTAACCAGTGCCAAAGCGAGATTGCAAAGGGACAAGTGAAGAACAGGTGCTCAGAAGATTCATCAGTCTTGTAATAAAGACCGCAGATAGAGACCATAGTGCAACCACTTTGTTTTAAATTTTCATCAGTAGGCATTCTTTTATGCCAAAGCCGCCAAGCAATAAATGACTTAGAAGGGGGAATAGCTTGATTCCAAATCAAATTAGACCAAGAACTAAAAATCTAAGATTGAACAAGCCTGATCACATTAAGCGCGTCCTTGAGAGTCAAGGTACCTGAACTAGTTTCTTTCCCGTACAACTTATCTGAAACTGCAAACTTAGGAATAATTACTTGAGCAATTAAACTAGATAGATGAGGATAATGCTCTAAGAGAGAGGAAGGAATAATCCATCTATCATTATCAATAAAATCCGAGACATAACAGTTCAGCTCATTGTGCATATAATCAGGAAGATGCAACTGTTCTGCCAAGGGGGAGAAATCCAATTATCTAACCAGAAGTTTAAACTTTCTCCATCACCAACCTGCCACATTGAATTCTCTATGACAGTATGCAAGTTAATCTTGATGCCAAGCCATATAGAGGATTTAATATACTTTATACAAGGCTTGTAAGAAAGAGAAAACCTTTGTCTTAAGAAAACAACCCATTCCTTATTAGAAGCAAACAACTCAAAGGATAATTACAGTAGAGAAGCCTTATTTAAAGATCTAATTGATTTTAAGCCAAGCCCTCCTTTAGTGACTGGTGCACAAGTCTTATGCCAAGCTACCGTAACTACTTTCCTCACATTAACATTACCAGCCCAAATGAAATTCCTAATGCACTTGTCTAAATGCTTTAGGAGTGAGATAGGCTAAGACTATACCTGGAAGCTATGCAGAAACATACTTTGGATGACTGTTTTAACTAATTCAACTCTGCCCATGATCGATAGGAGAGATCCCTTCCAAGAAGCCAATTTATTAATGATCTTATCAACAATAGACTGAAGATAAAGCTTCTTAGGTTTTCCTTTAAAAATAGGAATTCCTAAATAAGTGAAAGGAAGAGTGCCTGCAGAGAAGCCAAGGATTCCAGTAATATAAGCAGATTTTTTAGCTGTCCTATTCCCTGAGTAGAACTTGCATTTATTTAAACTCAAGAATTGTCCAGAAGCTTGACCATACTTAGCGAACAAACTCATCAAAGTCTGTAGACCTTTCTTTGTTCCCTTGCAAAAAACTAGGACATCATATGCAAAAAGGACATGAGAAGGAGTGGTAGTGTTCTTAGGACCTGACATTGGCTGCAAAGAACCTGAAATGATCAAGTAAGAGATACCTCTACTCAGCACATCTTATGTAATGCAGAAAAGTAGAGGGGATAGAGGATCACCCTGCCTTACACCTCTCTTGCAAGCAAAGAAGCCAAATGGCTTACCATTGACAAGAAAGGATAACTTGGCATATTCCAAAATGACTATGATCCAACAACAGAAGGTGCTATTGAAACCAAATGCTTTTAAAGCATCAAGCAGAAAATTCCAATCCAAAGTATCAAAAGCTTTTCTGATATCAAGTTTGAGTGCAAGATTCCCACCAAAATATTTGAAGTCTAATAGATTGGAAGTCTCTGAAGCAATACAAATACACTCCTTGATGTTCCTATCTTTAATGAAATCTCTTTGTTGATGAGATATAATTTTGGGAGCAATAGAGGCGAGTATGTCAGCTATAACCTTTGTGATTATTTTGAATTGGAAATTGGCTAAGGCTATTGGCCTGTAGTTTTCAATTCTGTCTGCACCATGGATTTTCATAATAAGCACCACAAGGATAGCATTTAAGTTAGGCAACATCCAACCACTTCTAAAAAACTGCTGGACATAATTGCATACATCAGTGCAGATAATCTACCAGAAGCTTTGAAAAAAACACTCTCCAAAACCATCAGGGACCTAGAGCTCCATCACCATTTAAGGCAAAGACCGCTTCCTTTATTTTTTCAGAAGAATGTATTTTGATTAAAAGATCATTATCTTGCTGTGAAACTAATTCAGGCACCACTTTATCAATAAGACCATTCTGCAAACAATCATTTGAGCTGGCATACAAAGAGGAAAAATAATGCAGAACATGTTGTTCAATAGCATCATTATCCAACAGAATATCATCACCTTTTTTAAGCAAGGACACTGATTTAGAGGCTTGCCTAATTTTTGTCATCCTATGGAAAAAAACCAGTGTTATGACTACCTGAACAATGCCAATTCTGCCTAGCCTTTTGTCTACATAATTCCTCTTCAAAATTCAAAGATTGCTGAAGCTCCAACTCCGCTACTGTTTCCCGCTCTAAAAGATCGTTTGTAGCACTAGAAGAACTGATTTGGTTCTGGATAATTTCAAAAGTAGATAGAGCATTCTTTACCCGAAGCTGAATGTTCCCAAAGACCAACTTGTTCCAGCTTTTGAGTTCTAACTTCAAAGCCTTCAATTTTTGAGATAATATGGCCATAGGGAATCCAAAGACAGGCCTATTCCATACTTCTTTGATCAATCTCTTACAGTCAGTGTGCTCAAGCCACATTTTTTCGAATTTGAATGCTTGTGGAAAAGAATGATGAGCCTTTATAGCCACAAAAATGAGAAGATAGTGATCTGACTTGCTTCTAACTAAAGTACAACAAGAAGAAGAGTTCCAAAAATCAAGCCATGATTCATTAGAAATACTTGTCCAATCTCTTTTCAGTGAAAGCATGACCCCTTCTTCTATTGCTCCAAGTAAAGTCTACACCTCTAGTTTCAATATGGATCAGATTGTTGTTATCAAAAAACTATTTGAAATCTTCACAAGCCACTTGAAGAGGCAGAGAGGAGCCTCTCATTTCATGAGACCCTAGAATAGCATTGAAGTCTCCAAGCATGTACCAAGGGCCTAGATTTTTATTCTACAGATATGACAACTCAGACCAGAAATTCCTTCTCAAAAGATAGTTGGTACTTACATACACACCACAGATAAAAACATTCTCACCATCTAAGTTAACAGAAACTGAAATTTGTTGAGAAGATCTAGTTAAAATTGAAGGGGAGAGGTTGATGTTACAGAAGAACCATAAATTGGGAATAAAACCACCTCTATCATTACTGGCCAAATGATTTAAATTCAACTAAGACCAAAAAGAGCATGGAACACTATCCACATCAATCCAAGGTTCAGAAATGAAAACCATTTCAGGTTTATTCAAAAGACAAAGTTTCTTTAAGACATTCCTAGTTTCGGAATTACCAAAACCTCTACAATTCCAATAGAGAATTTTCATTGATTGACAGCATTTGAAAGAACACCTTTAGATCGGGTGTTGTGAGATTTCTCTGCTCTAATAATCGGATTAGCCTTCTTCCTCATCCTTTTTTTCTGGGATTTTGAGAGAACAGGAGTAAAATTATCATTCTCAGTAACATCCTTCAAGTATTTACTTGGATCAAAAGGAGTTTGAGAAGGAGTATTATCCACTATCTGATCTTCTTCTTCTACTACTCCATTAGCTCAAAGAGAACCCACAATCCTCATGTCATGTGATACTGAGCAATTTTTGGTTGAAACAACAGGAATCACAGGAGATACATCCTGATTTACCATAGAAGGTGAGGTCTTATCTTTGCTAGATGATCCATTTGTATAAGAACTGCTTGCTTTCTACTAGGAATCTTTCACAATAGTATCCCCATAGTCACTAGAAAATTTTTGAGAGCTCTCCCCTGAAGAGACATTCTGGTTTGAAATGGGAGGAGTAATCTCAGGATCAAAACCTGCTTCATTAATAAAACCTAGGATAGTAATAGGATCAACCAACATATCTTTCTTTGCATGCTCAATTTGCTGAGGGGTCAACTTAGGAACTCCTTTATAAATAGTTTCCACATCAACAACTGTATGATCTCTTCTGCCTTCTAAGGAAGCTCCCTGCGCATCTTTAACAGTCTCATTAATTTTCACACCAGTCTCTACTAGGACTCTTTTGTTTCAAGTCCTCTACTTATGCCTCCTTATCCTTCTCCACAGAAATCACATCCTTCTTAGGGTCATTATCAGTCGGTTTTTTAGCGACGTACTTCATAGTAAGCCTACTATTAACAACAGGATGCCTATTCTTGGCATCATGAATCTTATCTTCAGGCCTTTCTTTATTCAATTTTCTACAATTCTGATCCAAATGCCCTATGACCTGACAATTATAACAGAATAAAGGAAGATTTTCATAGGTTATATCCACAATGAAGGAAAAATCCTCCCTTTCAACCATAATATGATCACTGAGATTGCTTTTAAATCAAGATCCACAAGGACTCGACCATAATGGCCAAAAGTTTTTTTACTAGTTGCCTCATCAATGGCGATCGGAGTTCCAATCCCGACTGCTATTGCAAAAAATATCTTAGGGCTCCAATATTCTTGAGGCAACCCTGATATCCTTACCCAACATTGTGCATGAGTTTGCCTTTGTGCATTAGGATTAGAGTCAGGTGTCCAGGGTGACAAACGCAAGAAACTTGGTTTCAAACTCCAAGAATCGACTGACCATACCCTCCTAAGGTCTTATGTTGATGCAAAGGAGAATTCATAGAATCCTTTGCCCAACGAAATCATGCTCCATTGTCCTATCGATTTCCAAAGGGATGATAGCTTGGCCTTCAAGTCAACAAATTTGATGGGAACATCCCCTTTGGAGAGGATCAATCTTCCATGAAGATTATTTTTACATATTTCTAAACCAGCCTTATATTCTTCTTCAGGAATTCTGATGGCTACGTAATCAGCTTTCAAATAAGGACGCAACAACTGGCTTACTGGAATATCGCAAGAATTATTGAGCGCTTGAGCAAAAGTTTTACGTTGGGGAGACAAGGGAGGAGGAGAAGAAGGGCAAGAAGGAGAAGGAGAGAGAGGATCCAAGAACCTCCATGGACAAACAGATTTGCAGGCTACCATGATAGTACATGCAAACCCTAGAAAACCCACGAGAAAGAGAACCCTAGGGAAACCCTAGTAGAGCATCCAATATCTTTATCAAAAAGACCAAGTATTTAAGTGAAACTATTTCCCCAAGCATTTGCAAAACAAAATTCAATCTAGTAGACACTATGTCACCACCATTAGGTTTTAGTGCTAGACCAAATCCAAGGCGACCTGGCCATGGTTGATAATGAAGTGACGAAACTTGGGGTGATAACCAGCCTCCTTCTTGTATTTTTTAGGCATATTTCTGCTGCCAATAGCCTCAAGGAGAAGTCTTGCTATCATACAATGTTTCGTCACTTCTTATCAACCTAGTCTATGTCCTCTCTCTCTCTCTCTCTTTCTCACACACACACCAAAACACTTAGACTTATAGAATATATCTTGATGCCCAGAGCTATTTGACCTATGGATAATCAGGGTTTTAAATTGTGGATTGCATCACATGATGAGGCCGTAACATCTTGGTAGCGGCACCCGCCGCAAATGCATCGGATCGTGATTGAGGACCGCATCGGATCGCAAGGCAACCATGATTTCATTAGACTAAGTCATGCTATTGTGCATATATATTGTTTGTTCATGAACTGGCATCTGGTGCCTCTTATTGTGTTGATGCTCTTTAGGAGATTGTGATATATGGTTGAATTGATATTGAGTTCCTCTAGAGTCAATATTTTATGCATGAAGTCTTTATGATGTCTTATGTATCTTACCGTTTGATTTCTTGAATCTTGGATATTTTACCCACAGTCTAGTCTATCCAGTGATGTAATTTAAAAAATTTGGTCTATTGATGCTTATTACTTTTCATTTGAGTATGTGCATGGTTGAAGTTTTGATGCCATTCTTAGTTGTATATATTGTACAAGTTTGTTCAACCATATGGTTTCTTCTGTTAATGTAGAGTTATTTGATCTTTCATTCTTGAGGTTAAAATTATAAGGAAGGGGCTCTTCTTTAACAAGCTAGAAAAGCATCTGTGAGTGGAAATAGAAAACAGATAAGGTTTTGTTATATGGAACCTCGGCATTTGTATGAGTATGATATCAAAAATCATGATAGCAGAGCATTATATAAACTGGAATTAAAACTTGGGGATAAAAAGAAAAGTATTAAAGTAAAAGTAACAAAGGAATCTCTTGCTGATTTACAAAACAAGATGGGAAATATAACTGTTGTTGTTCCAGTAGATGAAGGACATCTTGTCAAGAGAAAAAAAGGCCAACAATGGGAGTGATTTTACCAAATGACTAACTAAAATGCACATGTCACATCCTAAACTGGCATAATTTTGGCATCTGATCAACACGAGTCGATAAAAACTGCAGTGGCCATGGGTGACAACCTTCAACTCCTATATGTTTATTACATTAAATATATTGTCGAAAAAAATTTGAAAAAAATTTAACAAGGACAGGTGTAAATAGGTTAACACGGGTACATACAACATTTATAAAAAAACAAAATTCATAATTCTATATATTAAGATTGTTATTCGGATTGGAATTTGAACATCCTCATTTCTTATTAAAGTAATAATTTAATAATATTTAATTTATATTTCACTCTCCTGAATTCTGTTAATTATCTTTCAAATAATCTTTTATAGTTGGATGCACCTCAAGATTTATTTGATATCCTCCTAATAAATCTTTTTTTTTTCAAGCAAAAAGGCGTGCAAATGCATCACTGTAGTGGAAATTATCCTAACTAGGTTGACACCAAAACCACTACCATTCATCTGCAGCACCCCAATATATTATTAAAAAAAGGAAAAAAAATACAAGGAAACATGGGGGGACATAAAGCCTTACCCATGAAAAGAGGAGAAATTACTTGAATCTAAAATTAGGCAGACCCCACCTATTAGATAAGAAATCATGCCTAATAAAATTTGGAATCAAGTTCCACCAAGTAAAGCATTTTGAAATGACTCCAAAATTAGCTAGCTTATCAGCACAATGGTTAGCCTCTCTAAAAACATGAGAAATCAAAAAAGCAAAATTGGAAGTCAAAGCAATACAATTTCTCCATTTAGTTCTAATTTTCCAAGGAACTATGTCCGGATTAGAGTAAGCAAGAACCACAAGAGAAGAGTCACATTCCATCCATAGTCTAGACCAACCCTTCTCAAATGCTACCTGAATTGCTTTCATGGCAGCATGTAACTCAGCAGAGAAAGAATCCTGAGTCCCATAGAATTCAACAAAGTAGCCAAGAGTAGCTCCACTACTGTCCCTAAAGATTTCACCACCACCTGCTTGGCCTGGAGAGCCTTTAGAAGCACCATCAGTGTTTACTTTGATCCAACCTGGGTTGGGCGGAGTCCAATCAACTTGGATAATTTTAGGAGAGGTTCCCGGATGGCCATTGATCCCCAACAGCTCCAAAATTCTTATTTCCTCAGCAGAAGGAAACATTTTGTTTGTAGACACGTTGCCAGATAGTGAAATGGAAGCTTTGATTATGCTAGTAGCTTCCCTCACTGAGATTATTTTATCTTCAAACTTCAATTTATTCCTTGAGAACCAAATGATCCAAAAAGAGTTTATAATAGATGCAGTTAGAATGTCTTCATTTGCAAGCTCCCTTGCTTGTTGCAAAGGGAAAGAATAGATAAGATAGAGGAAGTGTCCACCTGCAAATCAAAAATCAAGCCAATCCACTGCCAAATGTGTTTTGCAAAGGAACAAGCTAAGAAAAGATGGTATGCACTCTCTGCTGCAGAATAACAAAGACTGCAGATCGAAACAGTGCAGCAACCCGTCTTTTGAAGTTGGTCTTCAGTAGGCAACTTGTTGTGAATAAGTCTCCAAGTAACAAAGGACTTAGAGGGAGGAATTGCCCTATTCCAAATCAGCTTAGACCAATCACAAATAAAATGACTAAGATTTAAGAAATGGAAAGCTTCTTTGAATGATAAAGCACCCGAGGATGAGTGCTGCCAAATGAGGGTATCCGCTGCAGGGAAAACAGGAATATCCAAAAAGGGCAGCTCCAGACCAAAAATTGGGAGGTTATCAAACAGAGATGCAGGGATATTCCAGCTGCCTTCCCTGATAAAATCAGCAACCTTGGCTTTCAGTCTATGCTGTAAATTGTGAGGAACTTGTAACAGATCAACCAAAGGCATTGAGAGCCATTTGTCAGTCCAGAAATTAATTGAGGACCCATCTCCAATCTGCCAAACTGAATTGTTAAAAACAGACTGCATATGAGTTTTAATTCCTGGCCATATGGATGACTTGACATAGGTGGGGACAGGCTTGCAATATTGAAAGAACCTTTTCCTAAGAAAGGTAGCCCATTCAGCACAAGAGGAAGCCATTTCAAAAGATAACTTCAAAAGAGCAGCTTCATTAAGAGCTAACAAGGACTTAATGTCCAGCCCTCCTTCCAGAACAGGCCTGCATAGTTTCTTCCAAGCAACAGTGCAGATTTTCTTGACATTAGGATCTCCAGACCAAATAAAATTCCTAATGGATTTGTCTAAATCCTTAAGAACTGATGAAGGCCAGCAGTAAACAAGAAAGCTATGGAGCATCATACTATTGATCACAGACTTGACAAGTTCAACCCTGCCCATGATGGATAGGAGGCTACCTTTCCACGAGGCAAGTTTGGAGAGGATCCTATCTGCTAAAGGCTGCAAGTGAATCCTTCTTGACTTGACCTTGAAAATTGGGAGTCCAAGGTAGTTAAAAGGAAGGGATCCAGCAGAAAATCCAAGTATATTAGCAACTCTGGATGATTTGTTGGAGGAAATACTACCCGAATAGAATTTGCACTTATTGAGGCTAAGACATTGGCCTGAAGCTGCTCCATATTCAGTAAAAAGATTCATCAGGGCTTCAAGACCCCTCTTGCTACCCTTACAGAGGACTAGCACATCATCTGCATACAAAACATGGCTAGGAGATGCTAGATTCTTTGGGCCAGATATAGTTTGTAACACTCCAGAACTGACAAGGCTAGAAATCCCTCTACTCAAGGCATCTTCAGCTAGACAAAAAAGCAGAGGTGATAGAGGGTCACCTTGCCTAACTCCTCTTTTACAAGCAAAAAATCCTTCTGGTTTTCCATTGATCAAAAAGGAAAACTTAGCAGAGTGAAGGATTGTTTGAATCCAGTTACAGAAAATGAGATTAAAACCAAAAGCTTTCAAAACAGAAATGAGAAAGTTCCAGTCCAATGTATCAAAAGCTTTTTTGATATCAAGCTTTAGAGCCAGATTTCCACCAATGGCCTTATAGTCCAACAAATTACAAGCCTCTGAAGCAATACAAATGCACTCCTTGATATTTCTACCTTTGACAAAGCCTCTTTACTGAGGAGAAATGATTCTAGCTGCAATATTTGCTAGTCTGTCAGCTAACACCTTAGTAATGATTTTGAGCTGAAAGTTGGCTAAAGCAATAGGTCTATAGTCTTCAATTCTATCAGCATTTGGCATTTTTGGAATCAAAACTACTAGATTGGAGTTCATATTAGGCAAGAGCCAATTTTGAGCAAAGAACTGATTAACTGACACGCACACCTCAGTTCCAATAATATCCCAATAGGATTGGTAAAAGCACCCTCCAAAACCATCTGGTCCAGGGGCACCCTCACTGTTCATTACAAAGACTGCTTTCCTTATTTCCTCATTAGATGGCAGCATTGTTAGCAAATTATTCTCTTCAGCTGTAACAGAATTAGGGACAACTCTGTTTATGAGATCATTTACTTGACAATCATTAGGGACTGCATACAGATTTGAGATGAATTCAATGACATGGTGAGCCAAGGCCCCTACATCATCAATAATAACATCTCCACACTTAAGCATACTCATAGACTTTGCAGCATACCTAGTTTTTGTAATCCTATGGAAAAATGTAGTGTTTCTATCCCCTTGGCAATGCCAATTTATCCTGGATTTTTCTCTCCAAAACTCCTCTTCAAACAATAAATCTTGTGGTAATTCAGTTTGTGCTAGAACCTCTTGTTCCATAAGATCATTAGTCACACCACTAGAGTTAATGAGTTGCTGAACAGAATCCACAGCAGCCATGGCAGATTCTACTCTTTGATGCACATTCCCAAAAACCAGCTTGTTCCAAATTTTTAGTTCAATTTTTAAGCACTTCAGCTTCTGAGAAAGGACATACATTGGACAACCGTAAACAGGTTTGTTCCACACTTCCTTAATGAGTCTATGACAATCCGGATGGCCAATCCACATTTTATGAAATTTAAAAGCAGAAGGGAAGGATTGAACCAACTTAGAACAATTTACCATGATAGGAAAGTGGTCAGACTGAGACCTAATCAAAGTACAGCAAGAAGTGGAATTCCAAATGTCTAGCCAAGCTTCATTGCATAGGGTTCTGTCCAGTCATTTTTCAGTGTGAGCTGATCCTCTTCTCCTATTACTCCAAGTAAAACTGGCTCCTCTTGTAAGGAGATGAATCAGGTTGGCTATATCAGTGAAGTTCTTAAAATCTTCACAAGCTGCCTTGAGAGGTAAGGAAGAGCTTCTAACTTCATGGGATCCCAAAACAGAATTGAAATCACCTAGCATGCACCAAGGACCTGGATTGTTAACTTGTAGATTAATTAATTCTGACCAAAGAGATCTTCTTAAGAGATGAGAGGTACTAGCATAAATAGCTGCAACATAAAGATCTTGTCCATCTTTGTTTATATGAAATGAACACTGCTGAGATGAGATAGACAGGGAGGTTGGAGATAAATGGCTGCCGCATAACCCCCATAGATTAGGAATACGACTACCTCTATCATTTAGACAAAAAACTTTTAAATTCAGCTGCCTACAAAAGGAATCTGGAACATCAGTTACATTGATCCAAGGTTCTGAGATGAAGACAAATTCTGCTTTGTTAGCAACACAAATTCTTGAAGACTAACCTTGTACTAGGATTACCAAATCCTCTACAATTCGAATATATGATTTTCATTAAGCAAACTGTTGAGGACCACCCCTTAAACGGGCAAAATTCTTTTCTTGCTGTGCTTCCTTAGCAGCCTTTTACCTTAATTTTTTCTTCTTAGATTTAGATAGCACAGTTGAAAAATCATCTCCTTGAGAGCTGCTCAGAAGATATTTACTCGGATCTACCATTGCAATTGGAGAGGACTGATTCTCCCCATTGTCATCATCTAGCTTATCATCCTCATGACCCCAAAAAGGACTGAAAATTTGTAAGTTGATACGATTTCGGCAAGTATACCTAGTCGTACAAGTAATACGGTGGTGAGACCGGTTATCGTCCACAGGGATCGGTTGCCAATTACCAATTCACAAATTTAACAACTATCTAGACTAAACGATGGCATGAAAAGAAATCAAAACATAAAATAAAGCAATAAAATATTTATGGTCTTTTGGGAACTTTTATCAAACACTTGGAATGCAGATACAAATGGATAGAATTGTCTGGGTTAGACTACACTAATCTTTCCTCGGTTGCAATGAAATGATTAATAACGCAAGTCCTAATTCAATTATGACAATCAAATCTTCTAAAATACTCAAACCCTAATGTCTTAGGTGGAATGAGCCTAAAACCCCAAATTAAACCCTAATGTCTTAGGTGGAATAACATGAGATTTTTCATAAAGAGTCAAGATTTATAAGATTGCAAGCACCCCAAGACTTATGTCTAGGTTCATGAACTACTTGACATTTGATTCATGAGCATGCCTTAACATCAATCTTTCAATTGTCTATCAAAGCAACAAATCATTCCATGGGTAGCTAAGCCAAGAAAAGCATTAAGCATAGAATCAATACTCATAAAGAAATAGGAACTTATATTATAATCAAATCATGAGACAAACAAGTTCAGAAAAGCTATCATCTAACCCCAACAAAAAGGGGATTTAGCTAGACATACTAAACCCTAAAATAAAATTAAAATAGAGATAAATAAAGAGAGAAGGAAACTTCATGATACTGATAGCAAGAGAACACAACAGATTCCTCATGCTGCTCTCCGTCAAAATTGCAGGCTCAACTCCTTCTTCTACACTATTTTTTTTACTGTGCGGCTCTATTCCCTTTTTTTCTACTGTTCGGCTATATGTCCGTGTTCTGCGCAGCTCTCCCATTTGCGCTCCTTCAATTCCTCCTTTCTTCTTCAATTGCCCACACTTTCCTTTTTTTTAGGCTTTCTGTTGGACTTGGACGTGATGCCCATTTCTCACAAATGCCAATCCAACTATCCAAGATTGGATTGGTTTCCAAAGTGCCCAGAAGCAAAAATGACTTCACGTGGGCTTCTTGTGCTTTTATCATGTGGTTTTTTTTTCTTTCAATTGTCCAGCAAAATATGGCCTTCCTTTTCCTTAAGTGGGCTTTAATATCTTTTTCAATTTGAAATTAGCTCTCAATACTTGATTTGTCCATGTATCAATATCATCTTTATTATTTTTCTACAAACAAAAACAAATAAAAAATATTATTATATTAACTCTAAAAACATAAAATTAAAATAAAATATTGAAAACACTATTAAAAAATAAATTACTTAAACTTAGGGACAAAACTCAATCAATTAGCATTATTAGGAGTAAAAATCCATCAAATAAGTACACATAAATCACATAATATAGTGGATTATCACACCCCCAAACCTAAGACTTTGCTTGTCCTCAAGCAAAAGTAACCCAAACTAGCACACAAAACACTAAGGACAAAAGACCAAGCTCTTATATGATTTGGGAAAACTGAAAGAGAGCACAAATAGTAAAATCACTATAAGGCAAAATTGCACAAGGACTAATTCCTAAAACAGAAGCATCAACCAGTAGCAAGCTCACATCCAAAAATGTCAAGAAGCAAAAAGCATAACAACTTTGCAATCTCCATATTCTTCAAAATTAAAAATCATGGCAATTTGGCAAGAGAAGAACTTAGAACCTTAGTCCTCACAGGATGCACACTCATGAAATAATCACTCAAGTATATGGTGGTGAAGTGTTTCCCTCAAAGCGCACATTAGAGTCATGGAACCATAGATTTGCTTTTCATCTAATTCCAAAAAAAAATCACAAACCACAAGCATTCACAAATCAACGGGACTTTATTTTGGGTTGTAACTTGACTAAAGTGGAAAACAAGTGAGGTGAGAAACAAATAGAAAAATGTCCAAGAAAATAGGAGAGCAATTACAACAACTCAAATGTTTCAATGTAAAGCACAAATTCCCAATTGCTATAGTTGAATTTATTTTTTCTTCCATTTCTCCTTTCCCTTCTTTGAAGCTTCTTTCAACTTTATTCCTCAACCTTACTCACATAAATCTCTTTTTTTTTTCAAACTTCTTTTTCTTTTCTTTTTTTCTTAATTTTTTTTTGTTTCAACTTCCATGTTTTCAATCAAATTTTTTTTTCTTGTGGGTATCAATTTTTTCCCCACTTTTTCATGTCCTTTTTTTTTCCAAAGCTTCTCACAATATTTCATTACTTTCTCCCCCAAACCAAAGTCTTTGCTTGTCCACAAGAAATTCACCAATGCTTTCCTACCCTCAAGTTGGAATAAACATGGCAATCATCATTCAAGAAGAAATGGTGAGAACAAAAAGTAACAATAAGCTCAAAGGGGTCAGCAAGGGAATTTTTCATGCAAGGTTGGCTTTTTGGCTCAAGTGGCTTATGAAAAATGGCCCAAATCATTTTTATGCAAAACATGCAATTCATGAATCTTAGATAAAAGAATCAAGCAAATCTCAGCACATCAACTCAATGGTACACACTCAAAAAATTAACAATCAAGCCCAATATCTCACTAAGGTTATAACTAAGATTCCAAAATTTCGTTCCATACCTTATTGCCATGAATTTAATAAAAAAGAAACAAAAATATGCAAAGAGGTTATGAAAATTGCTATGAACAAATTTGAAAAATGAAGACTATACTACAAGAAGAACTTCCAAAGAAAGGAAAATAGCCAGACAAAATGCACAAAATAATGAGAATGCTAAAAGTGACATCTCAAAACAACATCCTAAATATTTAAGTGCTTGACATGTTTTTATTCTAACCCAAACTAACTAAAACATGTGAAACACACAACTAACAACAAGAAAATAAAAATAAATTAAAGTGAAGGGTTAAAAAAAACTCATTGAGAAGCTTCCACCCGGATCCCATTGCTTATAGCATAAGGGCCAAGAGATGCTCAATATGTAAGATCCTCCTCCCGGATCCCATGGCTTGTGGAGTGGCAATTGCAGAAGCAATATAAATCTACCCTCGGTTCCTCCTGGGTCAAACGGCGAGTGATAAACTCCTATTTTGACCTCTTCAGGCATAAATGTTCCATGAAGCACATGAGGTTTTACTTCTTGAGCCAATTTTGTAGTGTCCACGCATGCATCCAAACCAATATATTTATCCAATGCCGAAATTCCCGGTTTCTTAGCAAGCATGGTGAAAGGTAGTTCCTCTTTGCTCTCCATCCCATGTTCTTTTTCTTGTGACTCACCTTCCACTACCACTTCAACTTCACTTTGAATTATCCCCAAAACCAGATTTTTCTCAAATTGTGCTTCATGTGATTCTTGTACCAACTGTTTACAAATTTCATCAACTTGCATTTTGAAATTTTGCATCACAGCTTTGATGCTATCACAATTGGTTCTTATTTTGGTCTCAGAGATGGACAACTCTTGTGAATATTGTTCCAGAGCAAATTTCAAAGGATTTGGCTCATTCCATTTCCAGTCCTCCTCATGCTTCATGATTACACTGTAAGCTTGTGCGTGAGGGCATTGATACCCCCAGAGCCTATAGTCTCCTAAGACTACATTAGGTCCAAAGGAATATTTTGTAACTCCATCCAAGGCAGGAAAATAATAAATCTCCATGTGTTGCAATCCACCTTGAACAGATAAAACTCAAAAGAAAAAAAAAAGTGAAATATACACAGAATATAAAAATAAAATAAAAAAAATTAAAAATGTCTAAATTAGTTGCCTCCTTTGTTACTAATGATATTGGCAAAACCAATCCCCGGCAACGGTGCCAAAAACTTGATACGATTTCGGCAAGTATACCTAGTCGTACAAGTAATACGGTGGTGAGACCGGTTATCGTCCACAGGGATCGGTTGCCAATTACCAATTCACAAATTTAACAACTATCTAGACTAAACGATGGCATGAAAAGAAATCAAAACATAAAATAAAGCAATAAAATATTTTTGGTCTTTTGGGAACTTTTATCAAACACTTGGAATGCAGATACAAATGGATAGAATTGTCAGGGTTAGACTACACTAATCTTTCCTCGGTTGCAATGAAATGATTAATAACGCAGGTCCTAATTCAATTATGACAATCAAATCTTCTAAAATACTCAAACCCTAATGTCTTAGGTGGAATGAGCCTAAAACCCCAAATTAAACCCTAATGTCTTAGGTGGAATAACATGAGATTTTGCATAAAGAGTCAAGATTTATAAGATTGCAAGCACCCCAAGACCTATGTCTAGGTTCATGAACTACTTGACATTTGATTCATGAGCATGCCTTAACATCAATCTTTCAATTGTCTATCAAAGCAACAAATCATTCCATGGGTAGCTAAGCCAAGAAAAGCATTAAGCATAGAATCAATACTCATAAAGAAATAGGAACTTGTATTATAATCAAATCATGAGACAAACAAGTTCAGAAAAGCTATCATCTAACCCCAACAAAAAGGGGATTTAGCTAGACATACTAAACCCTAAAATAAAATTAAAATAGAGATAAATAAAGAGAGAAGGAAACTTCATGATACTGATAGCAAGAGAACACAACAAATTCCTCATGCTGCTCTCCGTCAAAATTACAGGCGCAACTCCTTCTTCTACACTATTTTTTTTTACTGTGCAGCTCTATTCCCTTTTTTTCTCTTTGTGCGGCTATATGTCCCCTGGTCTGCGCAGCTCTCCCATTTGCGCTCCTTCAATTCCTCCTTTCTTCTTCAATTGCCCACACTTTCCTTTTTTTAGGCTTTCTGTTGGACTTGGACGTGATGCCCATTTCTCACAAATGCCAATCCAACTATCCAAGATTGGATTGGTTTCCAAAGTGCCCAGAAGCAAAAATGACTTCACGTGGGCTTCTTGTGCTTTTATCATGTGGTTTTTTTTTCTTTCAATTGTCCAGCAAAATATGGCCTTCCTTTTCCTTAAGTGGGCTTTAATATCTTTTTCAATTTGAAATTAGCTCTCAATACTTGATTTGTCCATGTATCAATATCATCTTTATTATTTTTCTACAAACAAAAACAAATAAAAAATATTATTATATTAACTCTAAAAACATAAAATTAAAATAAAATATTGAAAACACTATTAAAAAATAAATTACTTAAACTTAGGGACAAAACTCAATCAATTAGCATTATTAGGAGTAAAAATCCATCAAATAAGTACACATAAATCACATAATATAGTGGATTATCACACCCCCAAACCTAAGACTTTGCTTGTCCTCAAGCAAAAGTAACCCAAACTAGCACACAAAACACTAAGGACAAAAGACCAAGCTCTTATATGATTTGGGAAAACTGAAAGAGAGCACAAATAGTAAAATCACTATAAGGCAAAATTGCACAAGGACTAATTCCTAAAACAGAAGCATCAACCAGTAGCAAGCTCACATCCAAAAATGTCAAGAAGCAAAAAGAATAACAACTTTGCAATCTCCATATTCTTCAAAATTAAAAATCATGGAAATTTGGCAAGAGAAGAACTTAGAACCTTAGTCCTCACAGGATGCACACTCATGAAATAATCACTCAAGTATATGGTGGTGAAGTGTTTCCCTCAAAGCGCACATTAGAGTCATGGAACCATAGATTTGCTTTTCATCTAATTCCAAAAAAAAATCACAAACCACAAGCATTCACAAATCAACGGGACTTTATTTTGGGTTGTAACTTGACTAAAGTGGAAAACAAGTGAGGTGAGAAACAAATAGAAAAATGTCCAAGAAAATAGGAGAGCAATTACAACAACTCAAATGTTTCAATGTAAAGCACAAATTCCCAAATGCTATAGTTGAATTTTTTTTTTCTTCCATTTCTCATTTCCCTTCTTTGAAGCTTCTTTCAACTTTATTCCTCAACCTTACTCACATAAATCTCTTTTTTTTTTTCAAACTTCTTTTTCTTTTCTTTTTTTCTTAATTTTTTTTTGTTTCAACTTCCATGTTTTCAATCAATTTTTTTTTTCTTGTGGGTATCAATTTTTTCCCCATTTTTTCATGTCCTTTTTTTTTCCAAAGCTTCTCACAATATTTCATTACTTTCTCCCCCAAACCAAAGTCTTTGCTTGTCCACAAGCAATTCACCAATGCTTTCCTACCCTCAAGTTGGAATAAACATGGCAATCATCATTCAAGAAGAAATGGTGAGAACAAAAAGTAACAATAAGCTCAAAGGGGTCAGCAAGGGAATTTTTCATGCAAGGTTGGCTTTTTGGCTCAAGTGGCTTATGAAAAATGGCCCAAATCATTTTTATGCAAAACATGCAATTCATGAATCTTAGATAAAAGAATCAAGCAAATCTCAGCACATCAACTCAATGGTACACACTCAAAAAATTAACAATCAAGCCCAATATCTCACTAAGGTTATAACTAAGATTCCAAAATTTCGTTCCATACCTTATTGCCATGAATTTAATAAAAAGAAACAAAAATATGCAAAGAGGTTATGAAAATTGCTATGAACAAATTTGAAAAATGAAGACTATACTACAAGAAGAACTTCCAAAGAAAGGAAAATAGCCAGACAAAATGCACAAAATAATGAGAATGCTAAAAGTGACATCTCAAAACAACATCCTAAATATTTAAGTGCTTGACATGTTTTTATTCTAACCCAAACTAACTAAAACATGTGAAACACACAACTAACAACAAGAAAATAAAAATAAATTAAAGTGAAGGGTTAAAAAAAACTCATTGAGAAGCTTCCACCCGGATCCCATTGCTTATAGCATAAGGGCCAAGAGATGCTCAATATGTAAGATCCTCCTCCCGGATCCCATGGCTTGTGGAGTGGCAATTGCAGAAGCAATATAAATCTACCCTCGGTTCCTCCTGGGTCAAACGGCGAGTGATAAACTCCTATTTTGACCTCTTCAGGCATAAATGTTCCATGAAGCACATGAGGTTTTACTTCTTGAGCCAATTTTGTAGTGTCCACGCATGCATCCAAACCAATATATTTATCCAATGCCGAAATTCCCGGTTTCTTAGCAAGCATGGTGAAAGGTAGTTCCTCTTTGCTCTCCATCCCATGTTCTTTTTCTTGTGACTCACCTTCCACTACCACTTCAACTTCACTTTGAATTATCCCCAAAACCAGATTTTTCTCAAATTGTGCTTCATGTGATTCTTGTACCAACTGTTTACAAATTTCATCAACTTGCATTTTGAAATTTTGCATCACAGCTTTGATGCTATCACAATTGGTTCTTATTTTGGTCTCAGAGATGGACAACTCTTGTGAATATTGTTCCAGAGCAAATTTCAAAGGATTTGGCTCATTCCATTTCCAGTCCTCCTCATGCTTCATGATTACACTGTAAGCTTGTGCGTGAGGGCATTGATACCCCCAGAGCCTATAGTCTCCTAAGACTACATTAGGTCCAAAGGAATATTTTGTAACTCCATCCAAGGCAGGAAAATAATAAATCTCCATGTGTTGCAATCCACCTTGAACAGATAAAACTCAAAAGAAAAAAAAAAGTGAAATATACACAGAATATAAAAATAAAATAAAAAAAATTAAAAATGTCTAAATTAGTTGCCTCCTTTGTTACTAATGATATTGGCAAAACCAATCCCCGGCAACGGTGCCAAAAACTTGATACGATTTCGGCAAGTATACCTAGTCGTACAAGTAATACGGTGGTGAGACCGGTTATCGTCCACAGGGATCGGTTGCCAATTACCAATTCACAAATTTAACAACTATCTAGACTAAACGATGGCATGAAAAGAAATCAAAACATAAAATAAAGCAATAAAATATTTTTGGTCTTTTGGGAACTTTTATCAAACACTTGGAATGCAGATACAAATGGATAGAATTGTCAGGGTTAGACTACACTAATCTTTCCTCGGTTGCAATGAAATGATTAATAACGCAGGTCCTAATTCAATTATGACAATCAAATCTTATAAAATACTCAAACCCTAATGTCTTAGGTGGAATGAGCCTAAAACCCCAAATTAAACCCTAATGTCTTAGGTGGAATAACATGAGATTTTGCATAAAGAGTCAAGATTTATAAGATTGCAAGCACCCCAAGACCTATGTCTAGGTTCATGAACTACTTGACATTTGATTCATGAGCATGCCTTAACATCAATCTTTCAATTGTCTATCAAAGCAACAAATCATTCCATGGGTAGCTAAGCCAAGAAAAGCATTAAGCATAGAATCAATACTCATAAAGAAATAGGAACTTGTATTATAATCAAATCATGAGACAAACAAGTTCAGAAAAGCTATCATCTAACCCCAACAAAAAGGGGATTTAGCTAGACATACTAAACCCTAAAATAAAATTAAAATAGAGATAAATAAAGAGAGAAGGAAACTTCATGATACTGATAGCAAGCGAACACAACAGATTCCTCATGCTGCTCTCCGTCAAAATTACAGGCGCAACTCCTTCTTCTACACTATTTTTTTTTACTGTGCAGCTCTATTCCCTTTTTTTCTACTGTGCGGCTATATGTCCCTGTTCTGCGCAGCTCTCCCATTTGCGCTCCTTCAATTCCTCCTTTCTTCTTCAATTGCCCACACTTTCCTTTTTTTTAGGCTTTCTGTTGGACTTGGACGTGATGCCCATTTCTCACAAATGCCAATCCAACTATCCAAGATTGGATTGGTTTCCAAAGTGCCCAGAAGCAAAAATGACTTCACGTGGGCTTCTTGTGCTTTTATCATGTGGTTTCTTTTTCTTTCAATTGTCCAGCAAAATATGGCCTTCCTTTTCCTTAAGTGGGCTTTAATATCTTTTTCAATTTGAAATTAGATCTCAATACTTGATTTGTCCATGTATCAATATCATCTTTATTATTTTTCTACAAACAAAAACAAATAAAAAATATTATTATATTAACTCTAAAAACATAAAATTAAAATAAAATATTGAAAACACTATTAAAAAATAAATTACTTAAACTTAGGGACAAAACTCAATCAATTAGCATTATTAGGAGTAAAAATCCATCAAATAAGTACACATAAATCACATAATATAGTGGATTATCATAAGTCAGAGGCAACAATTTCATTCCTTATGTCGCTGTCTGGAGTGACACTAATAGTGCTCTTTCCTAAAAGAGTTGGAACAACATTATCCTTGGGTAGAGAATTACCTTGGAGATGTAAATTACCTTGATGAGATACAGAAATCTCTTTGCCTGCATTTAAGATATGAGCATTATGTTGTGCAGGTGAGCAATCCACAGGAGTGTCTACTACAAAAGTCCCATTATTGGTGACAGAGTGTTGGACAGGAGAGAGGAAATCACTCTCTGTAGGAGAATATTGCATAACCCCACAAATAGGAGATAGAATCTCTACAACATTCAGGGAACTGGAGGGATGAACAAATCCAAGAAGAGGATTAATGGAAGCCTGAGAATCAGGATCACTGTGTGGGACATTGTTAACTCCTAAAAAGTCTTTCGGGTCAATAACTGTCTCCACAGAGATTAATTTAGAATTGCTAGTGCCTGCCTCCTGAACCAAATTTGGTTCAAGAATAGGTTCTTCAAAGGCAATACCTTTGCCTTTATCCATAACACTTATTTTTGTTTCCTTCAAAGTTGCGATATTTTCTTTATTAGTTTTTGGAACATACTGCAAAATCTTTTTTCGAGGTTCTTTCTGGACAACATCCAAACCTTTTGGAGCTAAAATTTCTCCAGTTTGATTCTTTTTGCAATTAGAACTTGAATGGCCAATTAACTTACAAGAAGAGCAGAAGGATGGAAGTCTCTCATACTCTATGTCAACAAAGAAAGCAAAGTCTTCTCTTTCCACAAGGATTCTGTCAAGCAGTTCCTTAGTAAGATCAATCTCAATGAGAATTCTAACAAAGTGGCCGAAGGATCTCTTCATAGTTGCTTCATCTAATGCAATTGGAACACCAATACCACCACCAATCTCAAACAAGATCTTTGGCCGCCAATACTCTCTAGGAAATCCATGGAACCTAACCCAACATTGTGCATGGGTTTGACGTATGGTATTTGGATTAAAATCCGGAATCCAAGAAGATAATATGAGCACACCTGGACTTAAATTCCAAGCACCAGCAGATTGGATCCTACGTTGGTCATCTAAGGAGGAGAAGTTGAACTCGTAGAAACCCTTTCCCAGAGATACCACAGTCCAAGAAGCAATAGGTTTCCAAATCTTGAGAAGCTTGGATCGCAAGTCACCCAGTTTTATCGGGGAATCTCCCTTGGACAGAATGAGACGACCATGAATAAGATTTTGGCATTCTTGTACACCATCCTGGTATTCAGATTCAGTTATCTTGATCGCCCATTTATCACCCTTCAAACAAGGTTTGGGTAGTTGATTAATAGGGATATCAAAGGAGTTAGAAACAGCTTGTGCGAAGGACTTTTTTAGAGAAGAAGCAGGAGCATTCGGAGGAGAAGATTGTAGAGCAAGGAAGCTCCATGGAACAATAGGTTCTTTAGCCATGAAGGACAAGAAAAACCCTAGAAGATCACTCTCCTCCTAATAAATCATAATAATTTCTCAAATATTAATGTGTTAAATACTTATTAACCTTTCAATATACCCAACAAACATAAAAACTGCTAATTTAATTATGGCAGTTTTTATTTTATGTATTTGTGGCGGATTTTGATCTCTTCAAATAGGATTGAGGCGGTTTTCGAAACCACAACAACTAAGGTCACCACAAGTATTTTGCAGCTGTTTGAGGAACCCCTAATATCTTATTTATATAGGGGCGGTCAATTTGAGGCGGTTGATAACCTCCACAATTTGCGGCAATTGTTTAATGGATGTTTAAAACCTCCTCAATTTGTTTGTTATTTTGTGGGAGGTTTAAGACTCCTCTATGTGCGGCTGATATATTGTGGTGGTTAAAACCCCCTCTATCATTATTTGTGATTGAGGAAGTCGGCCTCCCTTATTTGTGATGATTTCATTATTTTAAATTGAGGTTTTTGACCTCTCTTAATTATGATAATGTGTTGTCTTACTCATAAAAATAGGCAATTTTTGCCTCAAATATTTTTGTTTGTAAACGTCTCGCATCTTCATAATTTGTGGCAAGTAAAAAATATTCGATATATTTTATCAAAATACTCACACAGTTTTCTTAAAAATATAACCATAATGACATAAGTATGGTTCAAACATTTGTAGTTCAAATGTCAATAGTAACTTATAGAATACAACCTGAGTTAGGGATTTAGGTCTGTGTAGCAAAAAGAACAGGTTTTCGCGGTTAGATATTCGAGATTATTAATTTCTTATTCTCTAAAGAACAAGTAATGATTAATTAGTGCTGGGAGAATATTTTAACTTAAAATCTGAAGAGGTTCTACACCCCACAAAATAAAAATAAAACCGCCATTGTTTACTCAATTTCAGACAATTTGTAGAAAGACTAATAATTACTCAAATTTATGCTATTTTGAGGCGGTTTTAATAACCCCTCAAAATAACCTCCACAAAATGATTTTTTGTAGGGTAAATATTGTTGTTTATTTTACTTGAAACTTTTCAATTAAAGTTAATAATTGAAAGAATATAAAACTATTCGTCATGATTTATTTAGAATTTTCTATTTTAAGTAATAAGTAATTAGGAAAATGTGTGGTAACTGTCGGGGGAGTTATGCAATATCCTTTTAAAAAATTCTTCTTACGTCCTCATATAATCACTTTAAGTAGAAATCCTTAGATAAAAATTTAAATATATTTTAGTATCTTGAAAACTTAAAAAGGTTTATTCTATATATTTTTAGAATTTAACGGAGAAAGCATTAAAAATGTATTAATACTTTTCAAGTTGTTAAGATAAGAACCACGCTTTGTTAGGAATTGGATATCTTATCCATCTAAGAGCTTGGTTTAAAGGTTTGTATTTAATCACTAAAGAAGGTGTTCCTCGCTCAATTTGTGCTTGTTTGTTAACATAAAAGGCAGAACAAGACCAAGGGGATTTACTTTCCCTGATTAATCCTTTCTTTAAGAAATCATTAATTTCCTTTTGACAATATCTAAGGAGTTCAAGATTCATTTGGATTGGTCTAGACTTGGTTGGTATTTGCCTTTCATTGAAATCTTGTTCATAAGGCAAATCTACAACATATTTCTTTCTATTCCAAAATGCTGTTGGCAAATCATAACAGACAGATTTTTGGATTTCATCAAAGAGGATCTGGATCTTATCTTTGATGTCTGGTTGTTGCAATTTTAACTCAATATTCTTAAAAGAAATTTCTTATTTCAAGAAATTGATTTGGTTAATTTTACAATCGAGAAAATTTAAATCTCGAATGATTGGTTTCCCGATGAAGGGAAAAACCAGAGGGATAACGGGGGAAGAGGGACAAGGGGGGAAAGAGAGCAGGATGAAAGAAGTAGGAGAACAGGCGGAGATTTACATATAATAAAAGAAAATAATTTAAATATGCAGATTAAAACATAAAAACTATAAAAAAAGATATTGTAGAAATTAAAACAAAATATAAAAACTTACAACATAAACCCAGAAAGGTGGTAGAACCGACCAAAATATGGAAAAATTAAAAAGAAACAGGAGCGGAGGCAGAGCCTCACCAGGACTGGTGGAGGGAGAAGAGAAGATTTCTAAACCACGTGTTTATAGATTGAATGATTGAAAACTACAAGATTGAAAGAAAGAAAAGAAGGAAGAAGAAGAACTTAGGAACTCACAATATGAGAACTCTCATAAAACTCAGAGCTTCTCTCTCTAAAACTCTCTTTAAAATTTCGGATGCTTAACAACTGAGTCTGGCATCCTATTTATAGAAGATTGAAAATATACTATTACAATAGTACCGGTAACAGTAACCTAGACTATTGCAACAATTGATGAACAATGCTGGTAACTTGACTAGGACTATTTTGTCGGTAATGAATAGTGCCGGTGATAAACAAAGGCTGTATCTTGATCGAATCAGTGATCGCTCGGTAATGAACAAGGTCTCAAAGTGACTAGAACTATTCATGCCAGAAAAATGCTTGAGATTGCTGGTTGAGTGACTGGAATTATTCATCATCACTCAAGTTGACTGTTGTGTCAATTCCATAGCAATCATCTTCATTCTGATAAAATGGATCCAAACATTGGCTTATATCCTCCTGGTCTTCATCTTCATCAGACTGGGGGAGCTTCTGTTGGGATGATTTTGATGAAGAGGCTATTTACTAATTTGCCAGTTTTAAGATAGTTTCCATATTCTGAAGGAAACTTTCTTTTGATTTGGATCCTGCCAAAACTGAAACTATTTGTGATCTTTGATTCAAAAGCTCACATGTTTCTGGATTGGCTGCTTTCATCCATTTAGGATTTTGCTGGAACCATGTCTTGACATTGTCACTGGTGGCTGCCACATAGTTGGACTAAGCCCACCACTTGACATATGTTGATCTTTTCAAAATGGGAAATATACCAGGATAATGATCTTGCTTCTGGTATTTGTATTTCCAGCTGAACACCCATGCAAGGGAGAATTTTGAGAAAAATATTAAATTGACAGGAAAAGGGGCTTTCCTTGATGTCAAAATATTTATCAAATGTTTGATATCCTTCTAGGACTTCTGCAGGAAGGATTTGTTTGATTGGACCAAAAATTCTCCACCAATGGACGAACCAATGTGGAAATTTGTAATTACCATTCTTTTTGAAATAAATCAACCAAGAATGTTTATTTTGATTGTTTTGGTACCAAAAAATATTGTACCAAGCTTGTTGATAATCCCAATAATTAAAACCAATGGGATCAAAAGTTTGAGAATTTTTTTTTGCAATTATTCAAATTCTTTCCAAATTGTTCAGGTGTTAAAACCTTTAAAATCTGGAAAGTCGAATGAGTGTATGCTGATTGATCCTTGGGATCTCGATAATGTTTAATTGAGACTGAATCAGTATCAATCAATATAAACTCATAAAAATTTCTATTTTTATTTGATTGTGTTTGTTGAAAATGGGAACTATTTTGAAAGATTTTGGCTAGAACTTTATTAAGGTTAGTATCCCAAAATCCTGGTTCCATTTGAACAACAAATTGTGTTTGGTTTTTTGCAACATAGTTAGTTGCAGAGGTTTGAGTTTGGGTTTTGTCTTTTGATAATCTTGTATCTGGCTTGACAACATTTAAAGGAGTAGTTGTTTGGGCTAGCACTTTCATTAGGTCTTTGAGAGGGGGTGGAGAACCTGATTCTTCCTCCACTCTATCACCCCAAGTTCCTTTAGGGGGTTTGGTTAGGCCTTGATTTTGAATGGCTAACAAAGTTTGAATTGGGATGCCATAGTCTTCATTTGACTGTTTGGCTGTTTGCTGGGTTGATGACCCAGATTGGGTTGTTGGCTTTTGGGTTGATGACCCAGATTTGATTGTTGGTTTATGGGTTGATGACCCAGATTGGGTAGACGACCCTGATTGTTTGGACGCACCTTGGCGTCGGAGTCCTGTAAGGACCCATTTTCCTTTCCCCTTCCCCTATGCTGAGGAAGTTGCTATTTTTGGCATTTTCCACTCCCACTCTCTTACCTACCCAGTAAATATTCACGAGTGAGGAAGTTAGGAAGAGAATTGGAAGATCCTTTGAGAAATTCAATTTGAAAATCAAAAGCACTTAATATTGCTTGCCATCTAGAAAAAATTTGTTTTGATGCCAAGTTTTTAACATCGTTTTGTAAAATATCTTTTGCAGATTTATAGTCTACTTTAACCAAAATTTTTTGATTATGTAAATCAGATTGAAATTTTGAAATACATAAAACTATTGCCAAAATCTATTTTTTGACAATAGAATAATTTTCGTGGGCAGAATTCCAATGTTTAGAAGTATATGCAATGATATGCTCTTTTCATGAAATTCTTTGTTTCAAAATACCGCCATAACCAATGTCAAAAGCATCAGTCTCAACGATTTTGAGGGCAGAAGGGTTTGGAAGATAAAGACATGTAAGATTCTTTATCCGAGACTTAATAGTTTTGACCACTTTTGTATGTTCATCCGTCCAAGGAGGTGGTTCCTTTTTAAGACGATTATGTAAAGGTTTGATGATATTGCTAAGGTTAGGAACCAAATCAGCGAAATAGTTTAGACAACCTAAGAATCTTTGAAGCTGAGTTTTGTCTATTATTTGATCCGGAAATTTATCCGCGAAATCTATTGCTCTATTGATTGGAATAATAGTTCCTTGATAAATATTATGACCAAGAAATCTAATTTTTGATTGGAAAAGGTTGACTTTGGTTTTAGACACAGCTAAACCATTTCTTTTAATCACTCCTATGAAGATTTTCACATGTTTGAAGTGTTGATCAATTGATTGAGAAAAGACTAAAACATCATCAATGAAGACGAGTGTAAAGTCTAAATATGGATTGAAGATCTCATTCATAATTCTCTGGAATTCTGAAGGAGTATTTTTAAGTCCAAAGGGCATAACATTCCATTCATAATGCTCAAAAGGAACAGTGAACGTTGTTTTGTAACGGTCACTTTCTTTGACTTCTATCTTATAATAACCAGATTTCATGTCAAATTTGGAAAATATTTTTGCTGAGTTTAGACGGTTAAGCAAATCCTTTTTGTTAGGAATTGGATATCTTATCCATTTAAGAGCTTGGTTTAAAGGTTTGAAGTTAATCAGTAAACGAGGTGTTCCTCGTTCAATTTCTGCTTGTTTGTTGACATAAAAAGCAGAACAGGACCAAGGGGATTTACTTTCCCTGATTAATCCTTTCTTTAAGAAATCATTAATTTCTTTTTGACAATATCTAACGAGTTCATGATTCATTTGGATTGGTTTAGACTTGGTTGGTATTTGCCTTTCATTGAAATCTTGTTCATAAGGCCAATCTACAACGTATTTCTTTCTACTCCAAAATGATGTTGGCAAATCAGAACAGACAGATTTTTGTATTTCATCAAAGAGGATCTGAATCTTAACTTTGATGTTTGGTTGTTGCAATTGTAACTCAATATTCTTAAAGAAAATTCCTTCTTTCAAGAGATTGATTGGGTTAATTTTACAATCGAGAAAATTTAAATCTCGAATGATTGGTTTCCTAATGAAGGGAAAAACTATATCTTTTCCCAAATGTTTAGTTGTGATTCCATCATGCGTAATGGAAAGAGGAAAAAGTGACCTTATGAATGGTGTTCCAAGAATGACTTCATTTTTCAGGTTCTTGACTAATAGAAATGGGGTTTCGACATGGAAACCTTGATTTTCTACTAATGCCTTTGACAGCTTATAATTGATTCTAAGATTAGAACCATTAGCTACACTTAACCTTTCTGAGGTTTTCTCAAAGTATTTGGTAGGAATTAATCCTTCCTAAATACAATTTGAATCAGCACCTGTATCAAAAAGCGCTATAGAATCAAGAACGAATTCTCCAATAATAATTTTGATCTTGATATGGAATTTTTGAATTTTTAATTGATTAACTAAATTCAGGAACGCTTCATCATCTTGATTGTCCTGATCATTAGTAAGATTATCATGCTCATCTTTTTTTATAGAACTTGATTATGGGTTTTCTTCAAAATCAGATTCATCTGATTGAGCCTATGCTAATTGAGACATAATTTATTTATGAACAGATTGTTCTTGCTTGATCTCTTTAACCTCTTGTCTCAAATTCTTAATCTCTTGCTGGAGATCTTGAATTGTGACGGGTTTAGTTTGTTGAGCAGCATCAAGCCGCTTAAGAATCCGTCTGAAGTCAAAATGATCTTTGACTATATCTTTGCCTTTGCTTTTGAATTCCTTTTCCATTGAGGACTCCATGGAAGATTTAAGCTTATCCAGATATTTCCGTCTTTCTTCTGGATCAGAAATTGAATTAATGACCTCAAAAAGGAGATCTTGCTCCTTTGTTAGGACATGAACCTCAGGAGATGAATCGGAACTAAGACTTCCAATATCATCTTGTTGGATTTGATTGAGTTCTTCAGGAAAATCACATCAGATTCGTTTGAAGTATCTGATTGGATCAAAAGATTATTCAGTTATTCCTCAACTGATGGTTCAAGATTTAATTCTTTTAACTTTTTCTTTAGCCTACAGTATTTACTGATGTGGCCAGGTTTGTCGCAGTTATAACAGGTAACCGCTTTCTTGGAAAACCTCTCACCAGTTGCTGGCTTAGGTTTAAATTCTGGTTTAGGCTTGTTATAACGTTTGTTTCCCTTATACTTAGTATACTTGGTATACTTAGCATTTTGGGGTTTGCTTTCGTATTTTTTGGAAGATTTAGATTTATCTTTTGGACAAGGGGGTATACCAAATTGTTCGCAAAAAGACCCTAAATCCTTCTTAGCGGCCTTTTATTTTTTGCACTGGTCTCGAACTTTGTCTTCCTTACAAAGTCTTGCCCCTATCTTTTGAGTGGCTGCAATGAGTTGTCCATAACTCAATTGCTCATATGGAATATTTCCATCTGGAGATTGGCCTATAAGCTCATCTTTTACAAGATCACCTAAAGATGTTGGGAGACTTGCAATGAACTTTTCCTTCCAGAATCTATTCTGGCAATCTTCTCTAGTGTAAACCCTAGTTAGGAAAGTATCTTTATACCACCTAAAACTGGATAACGATCTACACTTAAGATTGGACAATAAATCAGCAGATCAATCCTTCCATGTAGAAGAATTGCCCATAAAACGTCCGCATATAGAGAAGGTTAAGGTGTTGACAGCATCTGGAATTGTTTCACCGTAGTTATCGAAGATTGGATTTCCTTCTGCGCCAGTTTTGATTGCAGAAAAAAAAATTTCTTTGTGTTTCAGAGAAAGAGTAATCCCACCAACCTTTTAGTTGGCCCGTGAATCCAGCAGTCAAAATATTACAAATGGCTTCTTCTGAGCAATCATTCGTAGTTTGATATATTGTAGCCATCATCGACATGTGCTGCATTGTTTGAAGGATTTGATATTCTGCTTGACCATCTTTGTTCCATTCATAGATGTTGTTAGCATTGAAGCTTTTGAAAGTTGGAGACTTTTCCTCAAGAAGCAGATCTAGAGGAGTTGCCCTAGGATAGTAAAGTTTTGATGGTTTTTTCCAGGATTGACCTAAAACTGAATTAAGATTGATCGGGGGTTTTCAAAAGGTTTTGATTTAGAAGTACTGGACACAGAATCTGTTTCTGAGCCATCTTCATTAATGACATTTATGGTTGGTTCTTTGTTCCTTATTAAGGGTCGTCCTTCTTGATTAACAATGTTAGATGGAGACTCTGGAACACTTAATTGTTTTAATTTTTCTTATATTTTTTTGACTAATTCTTGTTTTTCTTTTTTTATCTCAGGGTTAAGAAGAAGTTGAAAACTTTCTCTGACCTTCTTATTAACCTTGGAAGGTTTAAACAAGGGTTTTTCTAAGGAAGGTCTTTCTAAGGGACTATCTTTCTTAATCCCAGAAGTAGATGCATGGGTGGAAGCATCTTTTTTAACCAAATGTTCTACCTTGCATGGGTCTTCAGCTGGCAATACAAATACCAGAAGCAAGATCATTATCCTGGTATATTCCCCATTCTGCAAAGATCAACATTTGTCAGGTGGTGGGCTCAGTTCAACTATGCGGCAGCCACCAGTGACAATGTCAAGACATGGTTCCAGCAAAATCCTAAATGGATGAAAGCAGCCAATCCAGAAACATGTGAGTTTTTTAATCAAAGATGAAAAATAGTTTTAGTTTTGGCAGGATCCAAATCAAAAGAAAGTTTCCTTCAGAATATGGAAACTATCTTAAAACTGGCAAAAGAGGAAATAGCCACTTCATCAAAATCATTAAAATCATCCCAAAAAAGCTCCCCCAGTCTGATGAAGATGAAGACCAGGAGAATACAAGCCAATGTTCGGATCCATTCTATCAGAATGAAGATGATTGCTATGGAATCGACACAACAGTCAACTTGAGTGATGATGAATAATTCTAGTCACTCAACCGGCAATCTCAAGCATTTTGTCAAGAGAAAAAAAAAGGCCAACAATGGGAGTGATTTTACCAAATGACTAACTAAAATGTACATGTCACATCCTAAACTGGCATAATTTTGGCGTCTGATCAACACGAGTCAATAAAAAGTGCAATGGCCATGAGTGACAACCTTCAACTCTTATATGTTTATTGCATTAAATATATTGTCGAAAAAATTGAAAAAAATTTAACAAGGACATGTGTAAATAGGTTAAAACGGGTACGTACAACATTTATAAAAAAACAAACTTCATAATTCTATATATTAAGATTGTTATTATATAAATATGAGCCTATTCATTGATGTATTACATTAACTCTCCTTATTTTTGGAATTTGTTATAATCACTATATAGGATTGGAATTTGAACATCCTCATTTCATATTAAAGTAATAATTTAATAATATTTATTTTATATTTCACTGTCCTGAATTCTGTTAATTATCTTTTAAATAATCTTTTATAGTTGGATACACCTCAAGATTTATTTGATATCCTCCTAATGAATCCTAATAATTTCTCAAACATTAATGTGTTAAATACTTCTTAACCTTTCAATATACCCAACAACATAAAAAAAAACTGCTAATTTAATTATGGCGATTTTTATTTTATGTATTTGTGGCAGATTTTGACCTCTTCAAATAAGATTGAGGAGGTTTTCAAAAACACCACAGCTAAGGTTGCCACATGTATTTTGTAGCTGTTTGAGAAACCCCTGGTATCTTATTTATATAGTGGTGGTCAATTTAAGGCAGTTGATAACCTCCACAATTTGCGGCGATTGTTTAATGGATGTTTAAAACCTCCTCAATTTGTTTGTTATTTTGTGAGAGGTTTAAGCCTCCTCTACGTGCGGCTGATATACTGTGGCGGTTAAAACCCCCTCTATCATTATTTGTGATTGAGGAAGTCAACCTCCCTTAGTTGTGATGATTTCATTATTTTAAATTGAGGTTTTTGACCTCTCTTAATTATGATTATTTGTTGTCTTACTAATAAAAATAGGCAATTTTTGCCTCAAATGTTTTTGTTTATAAACGTCTCGCATCTTCATAATTTTGGCAAGTAAAAAATATTCAATATATTTTACCAAAATACTCACAATTTTCTTAAAAATATAACCATAATGACATAAGTATGGTTCAAACATTTGTAGTTCAAATGTCAATAGTAACTTATAGAATACAACTTGAGTTAGGGATTTAGGTCTGTGTAGCAAAAAGAACAGGTTTTCGCGGTTAGATATTAGAGATTATTAATTTCTTATTCTCTAAAGAGCAAGTAATGATTAATTAGTGCAAGGAGAATATTTTAACTTAAAATCTGAAGAGGTTCTACACCCCACAAAATAAAAATAAAACCACCATTGTTTACTCAATTTCGGACAATTTGTAGAAAGACTAATAATTACTCAAATTTATGCTAATTTGAGGCGGTTTTTATAACCCCTCAAAATAACCTCCTCAAAATGATTTTTTGTAGTGTAAATATTGTTATTTATTTTACTTGAAACTTTTCAATTAAAGGTAATAATTGAAAGAATATAAAACTATTCTTCATGATTTATTAAGAATTTTCTATTTTAAGTAATAAGTAATTAGGAAAATGTGTGGTAACTGTCGAGGGAGTTATGCAATATCGTTTTAAAAAATTCTTCTTACATCCTCATATAATAACTTTAAGTAGAAAGCCTTAAATAAAAAATTTAATTATATTTTAGTATCTTGAAAACTTAAAAAGGTTTATTCTATATATTTTATAATTTAACGAAGAAAGCATTAAATATATATTGATACTTTTCAAGTTATTAAGATAAGAACCACATATTATATATATATATATATATATATATATATATATATATATATATATATATATATATATATATAGATATTAATGTATATTCTATATGCATAAATAATTTTTGTTTTTTAAAAAAACTGCATTTTTTAATTAAATACTTGATGTTTTAAGTAATAGTTTAAAAATGGTTTGTTTAAAAATAATTTAAATTGAAAAGTCAATATATTTAATATTTAAAAACATAAAATAATTTAAGGCATTCTCCTTTAAATTAAATAAATGGTATGATTATATAAGGAGGAGTATTAATCAGCATATAAAATAATTCTTTCTTAGGATGATACCCTTCAAGATTTATTTTATATCCTTATATTTAATTTACCAAATTACTTGATGAAAATATTATATATTTTTGAAGTTTCCAAATATAAATGTATATTGTTTTTTTAAAATGATTTTTTGTATTTTTTCTTTGATCGTGCATCCCCACATGCTGTTGCTGCTTCTATCAGTTGTAGTGTCAGTTACGACTAGCTTAGGTTCTACTGTATGATATTATGTTTTGGGAATAAACTAAATTGATAATGATCTAGGTGTGAAAACATATGAGGCAGTATAGTTGTATGACTTATATACATTATGTATTTAAGTGTGATATGATTTTGGTTGTTGTTGTTTTGAGGTTAAAAAGAAAAAAAAAATCACCATATTTTGAAAAGATAAACGTTGAGAAAATATTATTTTCCGAAAGCAACCAGCAAATTAAGTTTTATTTTCTCAAACGGGTAACCATGTAATGACCCGAGTTTAGGGTGTCACATTAGTGGTATCAGAGCTGGTCGAGTCTTTCAGGAATGTTGGGAAATAGGTATGTTAGGTTTTTGTTGTGTGATCTCTGGTTGAACCTTGTTTGAATTGTTTCTTGGTTGAAACAATGTGTGTTGACACACAAGTAAGTATGTTTTGGTGGATTCTGATTTGGGTTGAAACCTTGTGAGAACTCATGTTTAGTAAAGGGTACTTATGTTCATGTTGATACATTCGTTTATCCCTTAGGACGGTATCAGACATTTGAATAAGGTACCTGTCATTGAAAGTTTTTGGGGAAATTTTTTTGAGAATGTCCCAAGTTTGTACTGACGGATAGATGTTGAGTTTCATCGATGATGTTCTCGTTTAATCTAAGAGTCACGAGGAGTATGAGAGACCTCTGTATCAAGTGTTACAGATCCCTCGCAAGGAGTTGTTATATATTCAAAGATCGACTTGAGAACAAGTTACCACCAGATTGGAGTTAGGACTTATTAAATATTTTGTACTGTAAACTCAGTCTATGAGGCAAGATCAATTGTTCGTGTGTCTGGGAGATTGACCAAGTTATCAGAAATCGTGCCGATTCAGGGTAACCATACTAAGCGCATCATAAAAGACCATTGTGCTTGTGAGAAACCAAGGCGAATAGATTTAAATCTTCAACCTTAGGTGAGGGTCTCAGGATTAAGAAAAAATGATTCCTTATTGGCAAATTGCTTTTCAAATTCCTATGGCTGTATTAGACAATCATAGCGGTACATTCTGTACAGGCCAAATTCATTTTTCTGACCTTGATTTAAAATCTATCCTGACTTTGATTCTAACAGTCTGGATGTTTTCATACTTCTTTGGGAATGTATTATGAGTATTTCTTGAGTTATGCGACATATGTGAATTCTTGATGATAGAAGTTTCTTGATGAGACTTAGTCGATTCACTTTTACTTTTGGTGGAAGTGATCCAGTCTAAATTTTGTCGGACTGATGTTCTTTTAAATCGTTGTGTAGTAAAGTTATTGTGAAGGAAGAAACTTTATTAGACTCATGTTTGTAAACTTGTATTAGCTATGCATTTTTACACTCACGAACCTATTGAAGAATCTTTTTACATATTGGACACTTGTATCTTTCAGATTGGTCAAATTATTCTTTGTTCTTTCTTGTGAAAGCAAAATCAAGAAATTTCTTGTCTTGAAAACCTATTTTCAAAGTATTGGGAGTAGGTTGATGAAGTCGACATCTTTTTACCTGCTTCGGTCCACTGTGCAGTGGAAAAACCAACAGAGGTATGCATCAGAGGACTGATCCAACCTGATAAGGAATCTTCCAACATCGTTCTGAGTAAAGCCCGAAAAACTTACTTCGAGTGTTGGGTAAAGTTTACATCAAGCGTTAAGAGACAAGTTGAAGTTAATGTTCAGCTTTTCATCCTAAGTTAGATGGATAAATAAGAAAGGATTTGATCCTTAGAAGGTTAGTTGAGAGTAAGTGTAATATCTAAGAACGACAAGAAGTGAGTGGATTTTTATGGAGGTGTAGATGTGAATAGTAAGCTGAGAATTTCTAGAATTAACATCAGTAAATAAGATGATTTTGGCAGATTTTGTTATGATCCAGGTAGAGTTTTCTAAAGGAACTAGGATAATAATAAAATGATCATCGTTAAGATTTAATCGTATGATTGGAAGAAATTACAGAAAGATGTCTATGTTAGTTTTACCTAAGTTGAATGTGAGCGGAAAAGAGAAGTTCTTGAGTAAAATTAATGGATCGAAAAGTTCGAAAGCTAAGAGTTAGATAATTTTATTCTATATAATCCCTTTTGGTTTAATTGAATTAAGATATGCAATGAAGTTATTTTGAGGATGAGATGTGTGAGGTGATATCGAATTTGAGTGGTGAGTTATAATCAAGAGGAACTAAGACTATGATTAAATATTTTGAGTAGGGAATTAATGCGTGGTGCTGTGAAGACATTGTTTGTATTAATGATAATATTCAGGGTTAGATGATTGGAATAAGGTTTCTGGTGGAATCCTGTTGATAATAGAAGTGATTAAGTTTTGATTTTGTTTTTCGAGTGTGATAGACTCTGATGAAATTTTGAGGATAGTAAGGATAAGTAGAAATCACATAAGAATGAATTGTGTTATGGTATATGGAATAAGAGGAATGAAGTGATGTGAAGGGCAATGTAAAATCTTAAGGTTAAGATGTGATTAAAAAATTATGTCTAGTTCCGAGCTACGAAATTTCGAGGACGAAATTTTTTTTAAGTGGGGTAGTAATGTAACACCCCAATTTTTCACTGTTTCGAAATAATCGAAATGCGGACGATTATGTGTATATATTTATATGAGTATTAGAAAAATATTTTATTTTTTACGGAGTTCATCACTCAATCCTACTTGAATGTAGGAAGCTACGATTAAAATTTAGGTTGAAACGACGGGCGAATCCCGGTCCGCTATTTTCACTGACAGTATATTTATACTGCTCAAAAGACCTAATTTTAATTCGTGAACGAAAGACTTAAGGTTTTTATTTTATTTCCTACAATTCTGAATTTTTAGAATTATTTAAGAAAAAAAAATAATTTACGTTTTACGGACGAAATACGTAATCGGGTGAGCGGCAGAATGGATTTCGGAGTTTCCAAGAGCAGAAAGGGAGGTTATCTTAGGATTTTGAGATGATTCATGGGTATGAATCATACTTTTGAGTCTAGAGGATTCTACAAGGTTAAAGTGACAATTTATGAATTCTACGCTTAAGTCCTTAAACTTTCTATTAATTACACTTTGGTCCCTAAGTTAGTTTCTATGTTTTTCCAAGTGAATTGGGCCAGAATATTTGTTCCCAATTTATTAATGGACCGTGACCATGAAGCCCAAATTCCTTGTCCATGGATTAGTTCCATGAAGCCCATTAGAAATCATGTAAGTTTCCTATGTCATGTTTAAGCCTTAAGCAATTTAGTGGGCCCCACATAATTAATCCAAGCCCAAAATTTTAAGTCCCATGCGCAAGCCCATGAGGGAGTAGGGGCTGCCCTCATCTTGGATGAGCCAAGATTATTCTAGAATTTTTTACCATGTTCTTCAAGGTTCCACACAATTCTACAATGTTCTACACCATTCTACTACATCCCACTATGTTCTCCATCCTTCTAGGTTTTTCCAAAAAGTCTCAAGGAAAATTCAACCAAGATGAGTCAAGATGAGGACACATTTAATGTGGCACATGGCCATCATTTCAAACTACTGACAATTTGCAAAATAGTCCTTATACTTTTGGAATCTTTGCAAAATGGTCCCTAGGAATTATTTACACTTTAATCCTTTGAAAATCCACCTCCTCTCTCCTAAATCCTACAAAAGTGGCGCAGACCACATCCTTATAAATATGCCTTCACTTCATTATTTGACATTTTCCAACTTTGCACAAAAACTACTCAAAAGTTCTAAGTTCATAAGCCTTTTAGCATCACTTTGTGAAGCAAGTCCTTGGATCTTCACTTGTTTTTGATCTTCAAGAGGTGAATCCTATTCTTATTCCTTAATCATGTCTATGTTCTTCAATAAGTTTCTTGATTCAAAGTCTATTTCATCTATGTTTATCACTTTTAAGTTTCTAGATCTAGAACTTTGAAAATTCATAACTAATTCTAGAAAAATCCTTTTGACATGAAACCAATTGCTATGATCTTATAATCATCTCTATTTTCATCATCTATAAGCATATGATCATGAGAAATTTCTTTCCTTGATTTCTGGACTGGGCCGAATCTATGACAAAATGATGTTCATAGGTTTTGTTTCATTTTCATGTCTTGATTCATGACTCAATCTTCTAGTACCTTGATGATTCTTGTATGTAAGTACATAGAAGATCAAAAATCAAACTCTAACATATTTGTTTCATAAAGGCCGAAACCCTAGTTCTTGGAACTAGATGAGTTTTGTTCAAAGTTTTCATTAATGACCTTAGTAATCCAGCTATTAGTATGTATGCCTAATAAATCCAAGTTGGTTTATCAAACTAAAAACCCTAGCCCCATGAACATGTTAAGGTCGAATCTAAGTATATTAGAGTTAGGAAGTTTTGAGTTTAAAATTTAGTAAATTAGTTACTAATCCATGATCTTGGTTGATTAAGGACCATTAATCTATGACTTAACCATGATTAGAAATTTTAAGGATTTTGAACCCTAAAAGTCAGCCCTTGGCCGAAACCTAACCCTCATGAGCTAAGTATGTTGTTGTTTGTTTGATTTATTTGGTTGCAATTCGTTATGAAGGAATCGATCGGGTTGGTTTGACCTAAAGCCGACGGAGGAAACCGGATTAAATAGGGAGGTTGTTTGAAAACGTTAGTTTGAGTCTTCAAGAGGTAAGGGGAGCTTACCTGAGGGATTTTCTCAATAACTATTTGCTTTTAGTGTGGTTGATATGATTTATATGTGGTTGTGATTAATTGTTTATGTGGTTTATGTTGTGTTGTTTATCTGTGTATCGGTGATTGATCTGCTTTTAATTTATTGAATTATCTGCAGTAGTATATTATATTGCTATGACGCATGATCTGCCTGGTGATATAATTTTGATGATGTTGTTGAATGTTGAATGTTGTTTGAGAGGCCTGACAGTGGTCAGTGCACAACCAATTAATCAGATAAAAACTTTAATAAGCTGTGAAAATTATATTCAACGTTTTATGGGAAATGTTGGAATATAATAGTGGGGGAAAATATTATTTTGGAAAAATAATGAGTTTTGAGAAATATTATTATTTTAATGATCTATTAGTGTAAAAGAAATTTATGAGCCATGGTGAGAGCGTAACCGTGAAATTTTTTTGGTACTGCTAATTTTTACGCAAGAAATTCCGAAATATTATAAAAAGTTATTTTGTGAAATTAATATTTGAAAATAATTTTTTAAAAATAAAAATAATAATAATAAAAAAAGTCAAAGTCAAAGTTTGACTTTAAAAACATTTTCTTGGAAAATGATAAACGACGGCAGGTTTCGAAATTATTTACGGTGAAAATTTAAAAACATCAGTACTTAACTTAAGAAGAGATTTAATCTGAATTGATTTAATTTTTAGAGTTGAAGTTTCAGTAAAAGAGTCCTTGATGATTGGACGTTTTATAAACGAATTTCAAATAAAAAGGATTTTCTGTAAATGAGTTTACTCAATGACGTATTTTCGGTAACTTGGATAAGTTGCGGAGATCTTATTTTGGATTTGTTTTCATAGACGAAAAATGACGTAAAGGACGATATAGAACTTAGTAACCGAGATGTCGGGGTACTACTGTTCTTATGACGTTATCCTATTTTGGATTTGTTTTCATAGACAAAAACGACGTAAACGACGATATGGAACTTAGTAACCGAGACGTCGGGGTACTAGTGTTCTTATGACGTTATAGACTTGGTGTCTAGTAGGTAGACGGTGTGTCTACTTCACGACGTAATAAACGACGGTAAAAGATTTATGATGTTTTCTATTACCACGAACCTAAGACCGATTGCAAGGTTTAGGGTTTCGTGACTAAGCACTCGGACTGCGTGTCCTGTGTTGTTAATAAAAGATTTTATGACATTGAAAACTACGTTGGTCGTAAGCTTTTGAGCTTTGGCAAAGGAAAGATTACACACGAAGAAAACGACGAGAACAAAATATTTTATATGCATGCATTGGCAGACGTGCCCACGATTTCCTATGTTGGATACCTTAATGATAGGGTATTTTGGCTACGAAGTTATGTCGGATACCTTGATGATAGGGTATTTTGGCTACGAAGTTATGTCGGATACCTAAATGATAGGGTAGTCATGCTATGTCCTATGTCGGATACCTTAATGATAGTGTATTTTGGCTACGAAGTATGTATGGTGCTTTGATGAATAAAGTATTCCATGCCACGAAGTGCCTAATATATTTGGCAATTGAGCTTGATTAACTCATTTACGCGGTGTTGTGGGATCTCCGGAGATTAGGAAAAAGTTAGATAATGTATAGAAGTGTTCATGCATAGTTTTCCAACGTTGATGTTTAGGGTGTGAAACCCATTGATAAACTGTATGCTATAGTATTGATGCTTATGTTGTTATAAACATGAAATTGTGCATGTGCCTTCTTTTGTGTCGCGCATTTAGTTATTTTTTTAAATCCATATATTGACGTCTCACCCTTACAAACATATCAGAGTCGCACAAGGGGCATGATCTCTACAAGAAGAAGAAGGTCGTCTAGTTCGGGGCATGCTGTTGCTGCTTCTATCAGTTGTAGTGTCAGTTAGCTACGACCAGCTTAGGTTCTATTGTATGATATTATGTTTTGGGAATAAACTAAACTGATAATGATCTAGGTGTGAAAACATATGAGGCAGTATAGTTGTATGACTTATATACATTATGTATTTAAGTGTGATCTGATTTTGGTTGTTGTTGTTTTGAGGTTAAAAAGCAAAAAAAAAAAAATTTATCACCATATTTTGAAAAGATAAACGTTGAAAAAACATTATTTTCCGAAAGCAACCAGCAAATTAAGTTTTATTTTTGCAAACGGGTAACCATGTGATGACCCGAGTTTAGGGTGTCACATAATCTGTTTTCACTTTTAACTGTACACATCTTTGAAAACATGAAAGAGAATGAAAACAAGGTGGCAGTTTTGTAATTATTTTTGAAAACAGGAAATGAAAACAGAACTCTAGAAACAAAACCAAACGACCCAAAGAATTCGAACATCTGACGTTGCAACTAAAGTTTACTTGGAAATATAGTCCACTTCCAATGCAGCCAACTACTTTAAAATTTATTCAACGCATTTTGTTTTACGTAATTAGATGAATTTTGGAGGATTTGTTACGACGACATAACATCACTTTAATTAACTTAGGAGGATAAGATTGCATTAATTTTTTAAGGTGACCTTCACACATGAAGTATTAAAGTGAAACTATTTCCCCAAGCTATTGCAAAAAAATTCAATCTAGTAGACACTATGTCACCACCATTAGGTTAAGTGCTAGAGTAAATCCAAGGAGATTTGGCCATGGTTGATAATGAAGTGACGAAATTTGGGGTGATAACCAGCCTCCTTCTTGTATTTTTAAGGCATGTTGCTGATGCCAATAGCCTCAAGGAGAAAGCTGGCTATCATACAATGTTTCGTCACATCTTATCAACCTAGTCCATGTCCTCTCTCTCTCTCTCACCAAAAGACTTAGACTTGTCGAATATATCTTGCTGCCCAGAGCTATTTGAACTATGGATAATCAGGGTTTAAATTGCGGACCCTGTCACATGATGAGTCCGCAACATCTTGGTAGCGGTACCCGCCGCAAACGCGTCGGGTCGTGAATACGGACTGCAAGGCAACCATGATCCCAACCACAATTTAAAACCTTAGTTGTAATAGTTTAGACTTATAGATAATATCATTAAACTAACTCCTTCTATTGTGCATATATATTGTTTGTTCATGAACTGGCATCTAATGCCTCTTATTTTATTGATGCTCTTTAGGATATTGTGATATATGGTTGAATTGATATTGAGTTCCTCTAGAGTCAACATTTTATGCATGAAGTCTTTATGATGTCTTATGTATCTTACCGTTTGATTTCTTGAATCTTGCATATTTTACCCACTGTCTAGTCTATCCAATGATGTAGTTAAAACAATTTGGTCTATCGATGCTTATTACTTTTCATCTGAGTATGTGCATGGTTGAAGTTTTGATGCCATTCTTAGTTGTATATATTGTACAAGTTTGTAGTTCAACCATATGATTTCTTCTGTTAATGCAAAATTATTTGATATTTCATTCTTGAGGTTAAAATTATAAGGGAGGGGCTATTCTTTGACAAGCTAGAATAACATCTATGAGTGGAAATAGAAAACAGATAAGGTTCTGTTATTTGGAACCTCGGCCTATCAGTTATCAAATGAGGCATTTGTATAAGTATGATATCAATATTGGAATTAAAACATGGGGATAAAAATAAAAGTAGTAAAGTAAAAGTAACAAAGGAATCTCTTGCTGATTTACAAAACAATATGGGAAATCTAACTGCTGTTGTTCCAGCAGATGAAGGACATCATGTCAAGAGAAAAACATAGGCCAACAATGTGAGTGAGTTTTCCAAATGACTTACTAACATGTACACGTCACATCCTAAACTGGCATATTTTTGGAGTCTGATCAACACGAGTCGATAAGAAGTGCAGTGTCCATGGGTGACAACCTTCAACTCTTATATTTTTATTGCATTAAGTATATTATCAAAAAAATTTGAAAATAATTTAACTAGGACGTGTGTAAATAGGTTAACACAGATACGTACAACATTTATAAAAAAACAAAATTCATAATTCTATATATTAAAATTGTTATTATATAAATACGTTCAGATTCATTGATGTATTACATTAACTCTCCCTTTTTTTTTGGAATTTGTTACAATCACTATATGGGATTGGAATTTGAACATCCTCATTTCATATTAAAGTAATAATTTAATAATATTTCCTTTATATTTCACTCTCCTGAATTCTGTTAAATGTCATTCAAATAATCTTTTATAGTTGGATACTCCTCAAGATATATTTGATATACTCCTAATAAATCCTAATAATTTCTCAAACATTAATGTGTTAAATTCTTCTTAACATTTCAATGTACCCAACAACTAAACAACCTGTTAATTTAATTATGGCGATTTTTATTCTATGTGTTTGTGGCGGATTTTGACCTCTACAAATTGGATTGAGACGGTTTTCAAAACCACCACAGCTAAGGTCGCCACAAGTATTTTGTGGCGATTTAAGGAACCACTGATATCTTATTTATATAGGGACGGTTAATTTGAGGTAGTTGATAACCTCAACAATTTGCATCGGTTGTTGAATGGACATTTAAAACCTCCTCTATTTGTTTGCTATTTTGTGGGGGTTTATGCCACCTCTATAGGCGGCTGATATACTGTGGTGGTTGAAAACCTCTCTATCATTATTTGTGATTGAGGAAGATTTTGACCTTTGTGATGATTTCATTATTTGTAATTAAGGTTTTTGACCTCTCTTAATTATGATAATTTTGTTGTCGTAGAAATAACTATAGGCGATTTTTGTCTCAAATGTTTGTTTGTAAATGTCCCGCATCTTCATAATTTGTGGCAAGTGAAAGATATTTTATATATTTTACCAAAATACTCACACAATTTTCTCAAAAATATAACCGTAATGACATAAATATGGTTCAAACATTTGTAGTTCAAATATGTAACACCCCGATTTTTCACTGCTTCCTAATATCGGTAATAAATATATAAATGTTTATATTTTTATCCGAGACTTAGAAAATGATTTTGGATAAAATAATGTCATTTCCATGTTACCCGGTCTGTATTTTTACTGACATTAAAATTTTAGTTCTCAGAAAACCTAATTTTAATTTATGAACGAGATGGTTAGTGTTTATATCGTATTTGCTACAATATTGGATGTTTTAAAATTTTCGCATAAAAATATAATATTATATTTGCTGCAGGCAAAAACATCATAATGTCTTGAGGAAAACCTGAGTTGGGGAGACAACGGAGCCAGATACGAAGCTGACATGACATATGTGACTGATGTGACGAGAATTTATGACGATCTTACACTAGTGGAAAATATACATTAGACGGTAAAGGTTTACGTCAGTTAACCAAAAGCTAGACGTTAAAAAGGAGACGGTGGCAGTTTTGTAAATATCAGAGTTCATTAATTCAATTTTAACGTCAGTTGTTTTAATGATCGACGCTTAAAAGTGAAGTGACTCACTTTTAACGTCAGTTCAATAAAAAACTGACGTTAACATCGAAGATTTTAACGTCAGTTCTATAAAGAACTGACGTTAAAAGTAAGTCACTTCACTTTTAACGTCAGTCCTTACATCAACAGACGTTAAAGGTTATTTTAATAATTTTTTTATCTAGTATACGATCCCTTCCGCATTGCCTTCCTCAAAGTTTCAGTTTCACATGAATTGCTTTGATGTTTTGTGTTTCTGTTTTGAAAACTATAAGTTGAATCAATAACCCAAACCGGATCTCATTCATGAAGTGTAATACAGACTGATACAGAAGATTGAAAGGGTTTAAAATCCTATAAAAAGTTACATTGAAAGGGTTTAAAATCCTATAAAAAGTTACATTGAAAGGGTTTAAAATCCTAAACATTAAAGCTACATCTCATCAGAGAGTTTTATGAAATATATGCCAAAGGGAAAACTATAATCCGAAGACCTCAGAAAACTGGGGGGCATGAGAGAGCTCAAGAGAGAGGCAAAAACAGGTGCACTAGATCTGTTTCAAGCAAAGGTAGTGGTTCCAGAGACTTCCAAGACGGTCACTTGCTGCCAAAGCTGAGGTTTTGGAACTGTGACCCCCGAGCACCTGATTAGCCCTCCAGCAGCTGATTCTCAGGAAGGTGATAAGGTGAGCAACTCACATAATGTAATTTACTCAAACTTATCACCCATGTAATGTAATTTACTCAAACTCAGAAGTTGTTTGACCATTAAGACAAAGACCTTTGAGTCTAGGAATAGGAAGAAAGAGTGATGAAGTTAATCTCCACGGTAGAGCCATATTGTGAAGCAGAAAATTAAAAGGATGGCAGGAAGCTATTTATAGGAGCAGGGGATGAAGTTACTAAGCTATTATGATTTTCTTGAAAACTTACCTATAAACTTAATGCTCATTAAGAGGATTGAGTTACAAGGTGCATGGGTAAGTAGCACAAGATACCAAAAGGAATGAATGTTTTTGCACATATCTATACACTTTTAACGTCAGTTTTTTAAAAAAACTGACGTTAAAAGTGTTTTTCAAATAAAAAATATTTATTGTTAACGTCAGTTTTTTATACAACTGACGTTAAAAGTTTGATTTTTACTTCAATTAAATAAATAGTTGACGTAAATAATCCTATATATTGTAAACGTGCAGAATGAATATTGGAAATAATGTAATTAATATACGGGAACTTGGCAGTCATAAATTAAGTTGACGTTAAAAATGAGGTGGTGTGTAAACTATTTGCGTCAGTTCTATAAATAACTGACGTAAATAATTATGAAACTCATTTCATTGGTTGTCATGTCCCTGTTGTCCCTCTTAACGCAGATCACTCCATATAGTACTGCAGTTTATTTCTAAACCTTTTTTTATACAAGTTTATTTTTAATTTTTATTAATTAGCTTGAATTAGTAAACAAATTATTGTGCAAATTAAAATAAATAAACACTTAACATAAAACAAGTTATATGTATAATCAAATCGTATGACATTGAAGCGATTCATAAGTTAAAATTACATGATTAAAAGATAAAAAATTTCTGCAACATAGCCCTAAAATATAAAAAAGTTTCTGCATCAACATCATTTTCTTCTCGATCTGTCATCAGAAACTCCAATGGATGCATCACCTCCCTCACTTGAATTCCATGATGCAAAGTAAATCCTCAGTCACTAGCAGTGAAAGCAAAGTGAAATGGATCTTTGCATCTTTCTTCTTCAGTGGAGTTCCTTGATGCATCATCTTGAATCCACAATCACTTGCTTCCAAAGCAAAGTGAAAGGGATGACGGGGATGAAATAAAGTGAGAGAATCACATTACGTGATTCACCCAACCTTAATATCCATGTAATGTGATTTACTCAAACTCAGAAGTTGTTTGACCATTAAGACAAAGACCTTTGAGTCTAGGAATAGGAAGAAAGAGTGATGAAGTTAATCTCCACGACAGAGCCATATTGTGAAGCAGAAAATTAATTAAAAGGATGGAAGGAAGCTATTTATAGGAGAAGTGGATGAAGTTACTAAGTTATTCTTATTTTCTTGAAAACTTATCTATAAACTTAATGCTCATTAAGAGGATTAGGTACAAAGGTGAATGGGTAAGTAGCACAGTAGTCAAGGGAATGAATGTTTTTGCAGAAACTAATAAACCTTTAACGTCCGTTGTGTAATACAACTAACATAAGAAGTTGTGATTGTTTTTAACGTCAGTTTCTTAATACAACTTACGTTAAATATATGACCTTTAACGTCAGTTTTTACTAACAACTGACGTAATAAGTGTGAGAGTTTTTAACGTCCGTTTATTAAGACAACTGACGTTCAATATATGATCTTCAACGTCAGGTTTTACCAAAAACTGACATAAAATGTTGTTTTATTTTAATTATAACGTTTACCCCCGCGCGCCTTCTCCACTTCTCTGTATGTCTTTTCTCTTTTCATCACGCTCAACCCTCACTCTCGCTCTCACTCTGCCCTAATCGCGAGCTCATCTCCACCATAACCACCGCGAGGGCTTCTTCGCCACCACCGTGAGGTACACTCTTAACCCCTAACTCTGTCTTTCCCGCTCATTCTTTGCAATAACTTGACATCTTTCTTTCCCCTTCCCACGCACTAACTCTCCTTGTCCCTCTGCTCTCACTAACCACATCGAACGTTGGCCACCACTCGAGCTTCCCCCCCACCACCACGCGAGCGCCTATTTCCGGTGAGTCTTTAATTAGGGAACATTTTTTTATTTTTGGTTTTGAGTGCATGCATGTTGCTATGCTGGTTTGAAACTGTAGTCTCAGTAGTTGAAACTTGAAACTGTGAGTTTGAGTTGTTTGGAATGTCTCTATTTTTGGTTTTGAGTGTATGTTGAAACTGTAGTCTCAGTAGTTGTAACTTTAAACCGTGAGTTTGAGTTGTTTGGAATGTCTCTATTTTTGGTTTTGAGTGCATGTTGCTCTGTTTGGTTGATCTGTCACGGCCGTGATGCTCATCACGGCTGCAGGCCGTGATCGGTTCCGCCTATGAGGGTCTGGTTCGATTGGCACGTTACGGCCGTGATGGACATCACGGCCGGGCCGTGACCATGCTTGCAAATCTTCAAAAACTATAGTTTTCAATCTCCCGTATTCTCCTTATATTGGATATATAGATGTTTTGTATATCTACAGGACCTATCTAGTTATTTTTATTTATACTTCTGTATTTATTTTGAGTTATAACCTATGTTAATACATATATATTGTTTCTGAACAGGCATACATATGGATCAGTCGGATAGCCCACATGCACGGGAGGACACTGTGGGGGTTTCGCAGGACCCGATCACGCCTACGCCTGATTCTAGTGTAAGTTTACATGTTATATACAATCTTTAGTCCTTCTTGTTAATGTAAGTTTATAATGTTACAACCCTCTATTTTATCATTTTTTTTGTCCATACAGACATTACAGGCTCATAGGAAACGGGGTAGAGGAGCCACCTCGTTGAAGAAACTAGAGAAGGACAGGCAGAGCGGATAGAAGCTTGAGGTGTCCTTCGATGCTAATCTAAATGCCCAGGGACCCCGTGCTAAAGAATTTAATAAGTGGGTGTTTCTACAAGCGAAGCAGCACGTAAGCATCAACTACAACCACCGGAATGACGTTCCACAGAACGTTAAGGATCAAATTTGGGAGGCTATCACGGTATTTTACCTTTACATTCGTTTGATTTACATTATTAGATAATTATCCGAGTTATAATCCATCCAGTTGTTATATATGTATCTAATGTGTAGGTAGCTTGGATCGCCAAATGACGAGGATCATCGTCATAAATGTATGAAAATGGCATCAAAGCGTTGGAATGAGTTCAAGCATGATCTTACCAGGTACTATGTATCTGGGAAGAAGCGGCTTGATAAAATGTTCTCGGATTATCCCTGGATTGATCAGGATACTTGGGATATGTTTGCCAGGAGTCGACAGGATGGAGAATTTCAGGTTGGTTGATTAAGTTAATTTTGTATGCTTATTATAGATCATTTAACTGTATTTAATTATGTGTTTTTGTTTGAATAGGCTAAGGCAAATAAGGGTCGGCAGAATCAGGCGAAGAACGTCCACCGCCACACCATGTCTCAGGGTGGGTACCATACTCGGATCCAGCAGATGATGGCGGATAGGCTGAGGGTGAAGCAGGAAGAGCACTCTGCTAGGATTGAAAGAGGAGAGGTGCCTGAGGGCACACCATCAAGTCCTCCGTCGGACATCGACCGCGAGGATGTCAGGTTTAGCCGACGCATGACAAAGACGGGATCTTTTAAAGTTGATGCCACTCGCGAAGTGGCAAATAAGATTGTAAGTAAATAATTAACTTGATTTCAATTGATATTTGTATAGATATTTGTAACACTTTTCACTTGCACGTTTTTTCATTTTTTTTCATTGTAGATGGATCTTAAAGCAAAATCCTCCCAGGGCGCATTCGTCCCTTCTGGACGGCAGGACGTCTTGATGACTGCTCTAGGCAAGAAAGACCATCCTGGTCGGGTTCTCGGTGTTCCTGGGAACATGACCATCAAACAATATTATGGCAAGTATGCTTCACGAAAGCGGGTGGTCAATGAAGCATCAATTTTGGCTGACATTACTCAGCACCTCATGTCCAACCCAGATATTACAACACATCTGATGCAAGGCTTAATAGCCAACCCAGAATTCAAGCAGGTGCTTGCCAGAGAGCTTTCCTCCGTCGGTACATCCCAGGACACCGCAGGGCTTGCCAACGCTTCACATGTGAGCACAAAAGAGAGTTTTAGTATGGCACATGTGGAGGACGATGAGTTGGCAGCTAGGGAGCGGGAGTTGGAAGTCCAGCGCCATGAGCATGAGTTGGAAATGAAAAGGCGTGAGCTTGAGTTGGAATCCAAACGACGTGAGCTCGAAATGTTAGAAAAGGTATTTATTCATTATTAATGTCCAAATTAGTCAAATAATTACTTGTGTTTTTTTTAATTATCGAAAACTTATATATTTTATTTTTCCTAAACTGAAGGCCAAGTCGATGTCGGTGTCGCTGTCACCTATCACTCGTTTGTTCTCACTTGGTGAGGATTATGCGTTTGAGATTTTTGAATGTCCATTGGATCACGATGGATGGGTGGCACGCCCAGATCAACAGAGGATATTTTCCTTCATTGCTGACGATCTCGGGAACGCCTGCAGGAAATAACGTCCGGATGAACAAAGAATGTCATCGGTCTACGGTGCACGTAAGTTAATTTTAATTTTATAACTTATTTATTTTTGGTATTTTTCCATTTAATAATTTATTTTAATTTCAATATATATATATTATGTAATTAACATCCACACCTTTTCATATCTTAGGTATCTCCATCGTCTTCAGCTTGATAAGGGCGTTGCATCAGTTTACGGTTTCTTAGATCCGTCAATCCTTCTGCCCGAGTTCTTTGCTGGCGATGCATTGAGTAAATACTTAGGGAACTTGTTGGGAGACAATCCGAAAGAATTATATCTGGCTCCCTACTGTATGGAACGCCATTGGCAGTTGTTCGTACTTCACCCGTCTAGGCATATTGTCATATTCTCCTGCTCTCTCCACCAAGATCCGCCACCGAAGGTGGTGGAAGCTGTAAATATGTAAGTAACTAATCTTAAATTTAATTTAAGTTTTAATATCAGTTGTTTTTAGTTTATTACACACATGATATATGAGTTTGTTAATTGATCGACATGATTATTTGTTTATGATAGCTACGGGCAAGGCGAGTAGCATAAGTTGCGCCAACGGGAGAAGTAGGACTTCTAAGGCTAAAGCAAATCCTGTATGGAACATCCTCAAGGTTTGGTAGTTTATTTATCAAATAATTAATATTATAATTACTAATTTATGTGTATATTCAACTGACGTTGAAATTAATTTTGTTGGTAGTCTCGATTTCAAACTGACAGTTGGTCGTGCGGCTATTATGTGATGCTTCATATGCTGAACATAGTCTCCGCATCTATTACGGATGGATGGAAGAAGGTAATATTTAAACAACTTGTTAAATTATATATTATAGTTTTGAAGATGACTTGCATTGATGTTATTGTTATTATTTGAACGTGTCTAGGCATTTATCGACCAATCGCCTATTGAAGAAGATGAGTTAAGAGACTTGAGGATGCGCTTTTGAATTCTTCTTAAATTATGCGGCTGAAAAAGTAATTGACAACATACCTCCGCACTACTTAGATAAATAGTTTTTTTGTTAGACTTTAGAAACTAATTAATAACATGTATATATATATATATATATATATATATCCTTAGATAGTTTTGTTTTTTAGACATTGGAACAAAAATTTATTTATATATATACATGGGTTTTGGTTTTAAGTCCCCCCATTGTTCAATTTTCCGTTGCAGTTATGTAATGTGTGTGATATTCGTGTTCTTACTGGGGGTGAATGCGAGGGATAGGCGAGGGGAGTGATATTTTAAAACTGAATTTTTAAAAAAAAACCTATTAACGCTCGGTTGTATCAAACAACCGACGTTAATAGTATTTTATAAAATATACGAATACACTATTAACGTCGATTGTTTATTACAACTGACGTTAAAATTAAACCTTTAACGTCAGTTCTTTATAACAACTGACGTTAGTTTTAACAAAATCAACGTCCGTTGTATTAAAGAACTGACGTTAATAGTTTTAGTTTAACGTCAGTTGTTTAAAAATCCGACGTTAAATTTTACAAAATTAACGTCGGTTTTGTTAAGGAACTGACGTTAATAGTTTTATATTTAACGTCAGTTCTCAACTGACGTTAAAATATTAACTATTAACGTCAGCTGTATTTACGTCAGTCAGTATTCTGACGTAAAAAATCAATTTTAACTGACATAAAAAGCACTTATTGCACTAGTGTTATCCGAGTCATAATGGTCATAATGGCACATAAATGCCATTAGATATTTTAGCATGGAAAAGACCATTTTATCCTCGAATTTCATGGTAATTACAAGGCTTGCCATTGTAATTTTGGACCAAAACACCCTCCCCCTACATGGCTCCCCTTTCAATTAACCACGCTTAGGCAAAATTTTGCTCATTTGGCATCATCTTCTTCAAATATAAACCATATTCTCTTAAGAAATCATAAGAACACTTTGGTGATTTTGTGAAGAACATCATCATTCTTGATCATTTTCTCTCATTCCAAGAGGTAACATCTCTTCATCTTGCCTTTGTAAGCTTTTCTCTTCACAAACTTCTTGAGTTTATGCCATTAATCATCATGTTCTTCATTATGTTCAAAGTTCATGATGCTTTCTTCAAAAATTCATAGAAAATTGTAGAAAAATCCATTTGACTTGAAACCAATTTCTATGAACTCATCTTGATGCCTATATTCATCATCTAGAAGCATGAACCCAAAAGAAATTTCTTCCCTATTTTTCCAAGCAAGGCTGAAACCTATGTGTTTAGGTGTAAATGGGTTTTGCTTCAACTTTTGAGTTATGATTCATGATTTCATATCTTAAACCAAGATAGGTATTGAATCTAAGTGGTTGATAAAATCAAATCAAACCCTAACCTATTTTTCTTCATGAGGGTCGAAACCCTAATTTCTTGTAGTAAATGAATTTTGATTCGCTTTTTGTCTTGTGACACTTGAAATCATCTCTATACTAGGTATGTTTGCTGAATCCAAGAGATGAAAATCAAGTGAAATTTCTAACCCAACTTTAGTGTCAAGGATGAAACCCTAGCTCATGGAGTTACATGAGTTTTGTTCAATGTTCTTGGTTCATGATCATTGATTAGGTTACCATCATGTTTAAGGATCATAAATCCATGAGTTAGGAAATTTTTAAATATTCCTAGTCTAATGAGTTAGTGAAGACCAAACCATAACCCTCATGAACGCCATGAGTTTTGTTTGATTTTGTTAATTTTTGGTTATGATTTGTGATGAAGGATCAATCGGTGTTACGTTGATCTAAGCGGTACGAAGGAAACCGGATCCAAATCAGAATGTTGTTTATGAAACTGAAAGTTGAATCTTCAAGAGGTAAGGGGAGTTTACCCGAGGAGTTTAAGATAGCCATATGCTATCTTAGAGTTGTCTGTAATTTTTATCTGTTGTGGTTTTCTGTGACAATTAAATTAATTGTTGTTTAATTCGCTATGTGTTTAGATGTGGTATGTTGATTTGTGTGATTATAACTGGTTTGTTGAGTTGTAATTGTGATGTATGCTATACTATGTTGTGATGAACTTATCTGTTGTTGAGTGATGGATTGAGAAACCTAACAGTGGTCAGTGTTTAAATTTATTTAAGGAGAAAAGCTTGATAAGCTTAAATATTTAATCAAATTAATTAGATTGTGAAAATTTGAGGAAAAGTGGAAAAATATTATTTTAATAATATTTTTTTATGGGAAATGAGTTAATGAGTGACAGTAAGGGCGGAACTGTGAAAAAATTTCACAGGCGTTAGTTTTTCCAAAATAAATTCAAGTTTATTATAAAATGTTAGTTAAAAAGATTAAGTTTTTAAAATAGTGAAATATTGACGTCGGAATAATTATTTACAACAGAAAAGTCATTTTGAGTTATGAAAGGATTTTTGCGGCATAAGTTTTGGAAAAATAGTTTTTATTTTGTTACAAATTTATTGATAAAGTAATTTCAAGAAGTTGATGTTTTTATGAGAATGATTTTTAAGGATGAAGTAATTAGGAGAAAAGGAATTTATTTACGATTTTACGTTTTTTAAACGTTTTCAACAGAAAAGAATTTCTGTAAAGGAATTTTATTTAGCAAAATTATTCCGTTAAACTTGGATAAGTTTTCAGAGGTTTTTGTTTTGTATTTGTTGTTTCACTGAACGAAATGTTTTAAAGAAGAGAAATGAACCTAGTAACCGAGACATTAGAATTCTAGTGTTCTATTGACAGGTAGATCAGGGATCTGTGTTAGGAGACTGAGTGTCCTTTAAAAGTCTTTGTGGACTGAGTGTCCTAAAATTGATATGAGGAATGTGAATTCCATATCCGCTAGCCTAAGACTGCTGCATCAGTTTAGGGCTTTGCGATTGAGAACTCGGACCTTTGTGTCCTGTGTTGAGTTTAAAACATTTGGACTGGTATGTCCTGTGTTTGTTTAAAGTGGAAAAGTCTTAATATTTAAAATTAATCATGGTCGTGAGCCTTTGAGCTTCGACAAGGAAAGATAAACAAAAAGACAAATAACGAGAAATAAATGTTTTACATGCATTATTTGGCAGACGTGCCTGAGTTACCGTGTGTATGACAACAACAATAGTTGGATAGCTGTCACAAGGGGTCGTATGACTAGAGGCAATAGCTGTTTGAGTGGCTATCATACGAAGTTGGATAATATTTATGCATAACTGCAATAGCTGTTTGAGTGGTTATGTATTTGTGTACAACTGCAATAACTATTTGAGTGGTTGTCATAGAGGGGTTGTGAGAAATAATATTTATACATAACTGCAATAGTTGTTTGAGTGGTTATGTATCTGTGTACAACTACAATAGCTGTTTGAGTGGTTGTCATAGAGGGGTCGTGTGAACAGTTACAATAGTTGTTTGAGAAATTGTCACCTGAGGTTGAGATGGATTTTCCGACCATGTATAATGGTAAGTTGAAAGTTGGGATCTCTGGAGATAAGATATCAAATTAGAGCCTGAATATTGAACTGTCATGCATTTTTTTATAAAATCGCGATGACTGTCGGGTATGAGTCCCTTTGACAAAATTATTATGTTGTTTGGATGATTCTCATATGTTGTGAATATCATGTATCTGCTGTTTTTGTGTGTCGCGCATGTGGTTATCTTATCAAAACTCATATATTGGTATCTTACCCTTGCGACATACCTGCTTTTTTGGTTTTGCTATTGTACCTTGGTACATGAGAGCAGATGGTGCAGAGAAGTTCCAGTTCACTCGAGGAGTTTAGTCCCGATCCACTGAACTAAGGTAATGACCAGTGGATGTTGTCAAGAGTGACCAGCTTAGGATTTTCTTGTGGTGTGTGTTTTAAGAAAGTAGGTAGACGTAGTCTTGAGAACCTTTATGTGGTTTAGTGTTCAGTTGGGAATTATGAAATACTTTCTGGAAAAAAAAATCTGTATGATGTGAAAGATTTAATTTTGAATATAATAAATTTTTATGTGTTGATGAGTATTATATAGTGTTACCGTTGTAATATGTGTTGCAGATTTTCAAATGTGTTCCATCGAAGAGAAAAAATTTACCCCCATTTTCGGACTTATACAAAATTATAAGCATTATTTTTCGAAAGAAATCAGCAAATTCCTTTAAATTTTATTTCCGCACGTGTTCACGAGGTAATGCCCAAGGGGGTGTTACAAAATATATATAGTAACTTATAGAATACAAGTTGAGTCAAGGATTTAGGGTTGTGTAGCAAAAAGAGAACATGTTTTCGCGGTTAGATATTTGAGATTATTAATTTCTTATTCTAAAAGAGCAAGTAATGGTTAATTAGTGATGGGAGAATATTATAATTTTTAATCTGAAGAGGTTCTACACTGGACAAAATACAAATAAACCCACCATTGTTTACTCAATTTTGGACAATTTGTAGAAAGACTAATATTTACTCAAATGTATACTAATTTGAGGCAATTTTTATAAGCCCTCAAAATAACCTCCATAGAATGATTTTTTTGTAGCTTAAATATTTTTATTTATTTTACTTTAAACTTTTCAATTAAAGTTACTAATTGAAAGAATATAAAACTATTCGTCAGGATTTATTTAGAATTTCCCGTTTTAAGTAATTAGGAGAATGTGTGGTAACTATTGAGGGGGTTATGCTATATCCTTTTAAATATATTTTAGTATCTTGAAAGCTTAAAAAGGTTTGTTCTATATATTTTTATAATTTAACAAAGAAAGTATTAAATAAATATTAATACTTTTCAAGTTATCAAGAGATAAGAACAACATATTTTATGTGTGTGTGTCTATATCTATATATATATATATATATATATATATATATATATATATATATATATATATATATATATATAAATTTTATATTCTATATGCATTAAATAATTTTTGTTTGTTTAAAAAAACTTCATTTTTTTATTAAATACTTGATGTTTTAAGTAATAGTTTAAAAATTATTTGTTTAGAAATAACTTAAATTGAAAAGTAAATATATTTAATTTTTTAAAACATAACATCATTTTAGGCATTCTCCTTTAAATTAAACAAATTGTACTATTATATAAGGAGGAATATTAATCAGTATATAAAATTATTCTTTCTAGGCATGATATCCTTCAATATTTATTTTATATCCTTATACTTAATTTACAAAATAACTTGGTGAAGATATTAAATATTCTTGAAGTTTCCAAATATTAATGTATATAGTTTTTTTGTTTAATGATTTTTGTTTTTTGTTTGGTCTTTGATCATGCATCCCCACAAGCAAAGACGTGGAGTAACCCTCAGACTGAGATACATAGTGATTAGGTAAAGTCCTCCCAAAAGTGGAAACTTAAGAATTCGAAAATCTGACATCGCAAATAAAGTTTGCTTGGAACTATAGTCCACTTCCAATGCAGTCAACTACTTCAAAATTTATTCAACGCATTTTGTTTTATGTAATTAGAGGAATTTTGGAGGATTTGTTATGAAGACATAACATCACTTTAATTATCTAGAGGATAAGATTGCGTTAATTTTTTGAAAGGGGCCTTCCCACTTGAAGTATTTAAGTGAAACTATTTAACCAAGCTATTGCAAATAAAAAAATTCAATCTAGTTGACACTATGTCACCACCATTAGGTTTAAGTAGTAGACTAAATCCAAGGCGACCTGGCCATGGTTGATAATGAAGTGACGGAACTTGGGGTGATAACCAGCCTCCTTCTTGTATTTTTTTAGGCATGTTGCTACTGCCAATAGCCTCGAGGAGAAGTCTGGCTAACATACAATGTTTCGTCACTTCTTATCAACCTAGTCCATGCCCTTTCTCTCTCTCTCTCTCTCTCTCACCAAAAGACTTAGACTTGTAGAATATATCTTGCTTCCAAGAGCTATTTGAAATAAGGATAATCAGGGTTTTAAATTGCGGACCGCATCACATGATGCGGCCGCAACATCTTGGTAGCGGCACCCGCCTCAACCGCATTGGGCAGTGATTACAGACCGCATCGGACCGCAAGGCAACCGTGATCGCAATCGGAATTTAATACCTTAATTGTAATAGATTAGACTTATAGATAATATAATTAAACTAACTTAGGATATTGTGCATGCATATGTATAGTTTGTTCATGAACTGGCATCTGGTGCCTCTTTTTGTGTTGATGCTCTTTAGGAGATTGCGATATATGTGATACCCAGGGTTGACGAGGGCAAGGAGTGGTCGCCAGTGCAAGAAGGCACGAACAAGGAGCAGCTCCTAACAGGATTCTAGGCGGAGGGGCACATGAATGAACCGATTACAAACCGGAATAAGAGGGATCCTGAGACTGTGTCGGTATGGGACTATATAGTGAGGATGGCTTATATGATTTGATTGGTGCTACCTATACCAACAAGATGCATATATTCTTTTCGGGAGCCCATCACTTAAGAACTCCACAATTAGGCGTGCTTGACTTGGAGCAATTCTGGGATGGGTGACTTTCTAGGAAGTTTTCCAAAGAAGCATGTGAGTGAGGACAAAGCACGTTGAAAATACTCGTGTAGGTCTGTGGGGACAGTCGTCAATCCATAGAGCAACCAGGGATGTTACAATATGTGGTTTTATTGATATTGAGTTCCTCTAGAGTCAATATTTTATGCATGAAGTCTTTATGATGTCTTATTTATCTTGCCACTTGATTTATTGAATCTTGTATATTTTACCCACAGTCTAGTCTATCTAGTGATGTAGTTAAAAAAATTTGGTCTATGTATACTTATTACTTTTCATCCGAGTTGTATATATTGTACAAGTTTGTAGTTCAATCATATGCTTTCTTCTATTAAGGCAGAGTTATTTGATCTTTCATTCTTGAAGTTAGAATTATAAGGGAGGGGCTCTTCTTTGACAAGCTAGAATAGCATTTGTGAGTGGAAATAGAAAACAGATAAGGTTCTGTTATATGGAACCTCGGCCTATCAGTTATCAAATGAGGCATTTGTATGAGTATGACATCAACAGTTATGATAGCATAGCATTATATAAACTAGAATTAAAACTAGGAGATAAAAAAGAAAAGTACTAAAGTAAAAGTAACAAAGGAAACTCTTGCTGATTTACAAAACAAGATGGGAAATCTAACTACTGTTGTTCCTACAGATGAAGGACATCCTGTCAAGAGAAAAACAAAGGCCAACAATGGGAGTGATTTTGCCAAATGACTTACTAAAATGTACATGTCACATCCTAAACTGGCATAATTTTGGCGTCTGATCAACACGAGTCGATAAAAAGTGCAGTGGCGAAGGGTGACAACCTTAAACTCTTATATGTTTATTGCATTAAATATGTTGTCGAAAAAAAATTGAATTTTTTTTAACAAGGACGGGTGTAAATAGGTTAACACGGGTATGTACAACATTTATAAAAAAACAAAATTCATAATTCTATATATTAAGATTGTTATTATATAAATACGAGTAGATTCATTGATGTATTACATTAACTCTCCTTTTTTTTTGGAATTTGTTATAATCACTATATAGGATTGGAATTTGAACATCCTAATTTCATATTAAAGTAATAATTTAATAATACTTATTTATATTGGCTTAAATAAGTTTTTGGTCCCTGAAAAGTTCCTTTTTTTTGGTTTTAGTCCTTGTACTATTTTTTCATAGGTTTGCATCCCTACATTGTTCAAAGTTAAGGAAATGGTCCCCATCGGCAACCTGCCTCTGTTTCTGCTGACATGGCTAACCGAATGCCATATCAGCAATGCCACGTCATCCACATTGCGTTAAGTTTGACACGCCAGCATGGACTATTTCTAAAAAATTGAAAATACAAGGACGAAATCCTAAGACAAAATTAATAGGGACTAAAACCAAAATTTGTGAACCTTAGAGGGACTAAAAACTTGTTTTAACAAAAAAATTATTTTCCAGCCATTTTCACACCAAGTCGTACAGGGATAGGAAACTACCTCGATATCCCCGAATATTCTCTTAAAGCTATTTTAAGAAACTTATACTCAGTTTTCTCGTCTAGCTATACTTTGGACAATTATGCAAGCTAGAATACGAGTTAGTCTTTTAACACAACTTTGCCATACAAATATAGCCTTTTTGTTAACATCAAAACTTAAGAGATTATTTAACCAAAACCACTTTGGTTCCAACAAATTTGAAACCTATGGCTCTAATATATGATTTGTTTCTATTTTCTAGCCAAGTTTTGTCATGGTTTAAATTGCCAAATTCCATCATCTGGTATGATTTTTAGTACAGGGGTACCGAGCTAATTTCCTTTCCCTACACGACTTGCTATGAAATTTGGCAAGAAAATAGAAACAAATTCATACATTTTGGACCACATGGTTAAAATTGCTAAATTCCTTCATTTTGTATGATATATCTAGTACTGAAGGGTACCGAGGTAATTTCTTATTTGTGTCTAACTTGCTCCAAATTTTGGCTAGAAAATAGAAAGAAATCATACATTAGGGCCACAAGTTTCAAATTGAAAAATCCCTTCATCTGGTATGATTTCTAGTACTCAAGGGTATCAAGGTAATTTCTTATTACAGTTTGATTGCTCTGAGATTTGACTAGAGAATAGAAGAAACAGAAAACCATACATTAGAGACATGAGGACAAATTTGTCAAATTCATTTTTCTGGTATAATTTATAGTATTTGGGGATATCGAGGTGGTTTTATGTCCCTATATGACTTGGTCTGAAAAAAGGTCACAAAATAGTTTTTAGTACCTGCAAAGTTAAAAAAAATTGGTCTAGACCCTATAAATTTTGTCTTAGGATTTCGTCCCTGTATTTTCAATTTTTTGGAAATAGTCCCTGCTGATGTGGCAAACTTAACGCCACGTGGATGACTTGGCATTACTGACGTGGCATTTTGTTAGCCACGTCAGCAGAAAATGAAGGCAGGTTGACGGTGGGGACCATTTCCTTAACTTTGAACAATGTGGGGATGAAAACCTATGAAAAAATAGTACAAGGACTAAAACCAAAAAATGGGAACTTTTCGGGGACCGAAAAATTATTTAAGCCATTTATATTTCACTCTCCTGAATTCTGTTATTTATCTTTCAAATAATCTTTTATAGCTAGATACTCCTCAAGATTTATTTGATATCCTCCTAATAAATCCTAATAATTTCTCAAACATTAATGTGTTAAATACTTCTTAACCCTTCAATATACCCAACAACTAAAAAAACTGCTAATTTAATTATGGCGGTTTTTTTATTTTATGTATTTGTGGCAGATTTTGACCTCTTCAAATTGGATTGAGGCAGTTTTCAAAACCACCACAGCAAAGGTCGCCACAAGTATTTTGCGGCTGTTTGAGGAACCCCTGATATCTTATTTATATAAGGGCGTTCAATTTGAAGCAGTTGATAATCTCCACAATTTGCGACGGTTGTTTAATGGACGTTTAAAACCTCCTCTATTTGTTTGTTATTTTGTGGAAGGTTTAAGCCTCCTCTATGACGGCTGATATACTGTGGCGGTTGAAAACCCCCTCTATCATTATTTGATATTGAGAAAGTTTTCTACATCCCTTAGTTGTAATGATTTCATTATTTGTATTGGAGGTTTTTTACGTCTCTTAATTATGATGATTTTTGTAACACCCTGTTTTTCGTATTAAGTCTTTAAGCGCTTCTATATGTTTTGTACGTATGTTTTTTTGTTGAGTAGTTGCTAGGAATGTGCCTAGGAAAATGTTAAAAAGGGCTAAGTGGGATATTAAAGTGGAACATCCCTTTCTGGTGCATGAGCACACCCATGCTCATGTCCAGCACGCTCATGCTTAATGTGCGTGCTCTATGGCTGCTTGAACCACAAGCACGGTCGTTCTCAAGGGGAGCACGACCGTGTTGGAAAACACACGTTTCGACGGACAAGTTATGGACCCTGTGCTTAGTTATGCACGCCCGTGGCCACGTTAAGAACGCCCTTGCTTAGTGGGAGCACGACCGTGCTCGGGTATGAAGGTTTATAAATTAGAGAGTTCCGTTAGGGTTGCGGTGGAAACCCTTATTTTGACACTTTTAGCAATCATAGTGTGACAGAAACCTCTCCCCTTTCCTTTCCCTCGAACCCTTTGAAGTTCTTGGTGTTCTTGACTCCGTTGGGGAGAGAAGTCACGTGCGCTAGTGTCGGTTAAGGTAACACGGTTATCCCTCTATTAATCTCTTATTCTTGTTTAATTGAATTTGAGCTTTATGTTTGCCCTTTTATGCTTGGCCAAGGCTTGAGGAACTCGTCGAGCCGCTCGAGGGAATGAGAATGGTTTTCTTGCATTGTCGTAGTAGGAAATTCATACCAGGTATGGGGAGAAGGGATAGTATGAACATGTAGGCACTGGGGGTAGCGTAAGATGAAGGGTTAACCCATGACCCTATTGCTTGCTATCTGCTTAATTGTTATCTTGTTATATGTTGTATATGTTATTGTAATTGGCATGTATAGTTGTGAATTATGATGATGATGATTATGCAATGCTTGATTTTGTTGACGATGATGTTGTTATACCATGAGTGTATGATTGAATTGCTGTTGTTGTTAACGTTGTTATTAACGTAACAAGATATTAATTAAGTACACAAGAATGTTGATGACGATGTTTAAGAATTAAGGGACTAAGTCCCAATTGTTCGTAAGACATGAATTGTAGTAATGGGAGGGAAGGTTATTGTTCAATGGTTTAGTCAAGACTCTAGGATTGATTCATGAGTGTTTTAGGGACATTAATAATTAAACAGGAATTAAAGGATTAATTCCCAGTTGTTTATATGACATGAAGATTAATGAGAATAACAAGTTAATGATTGATGGTTAGTCAAAAGCCAATAGGATTAATCTTTGAATGCCCTGGGAAGCTTAGGAAGGGTTCTCCAACCCTTCTTCTCAGACTAGTACGGTCATGCTCCAGTAAGCATGACCGTGCTCAATAGACAGCATGACCGTGCCGAACTTAAAGTCCAGCACGCCCATGCTGGGGGGAAGCATGACCATGCTCCCCTGCTCAGAACAGACGTTAAAAACAGAAATAGGGGTGTTTCACCCCAATTGTTCCCAATGATATAATAAGACACCAATCTAAGTAAATACAAGATATGGATAATTCAATGAAGACTTAACAAATATAATTAAACACGAACGTTAAAGATTGTTAAGTCGGAAATGATGTTTACTGCACGTTGTTGTACCTTGGTGCTTATTGGCCTAGGGGACCTTGATGCTTAATGGTCAAGTTGTTGTTAATGTTGAACCTCGGTGATTATTGGCCAAGGGGGACTCGGTGCTTATTGGTCGAGGTGTTGATGGTGATAAAACTTTGGTGCCTAGTGGCCAAAGCGGAGGAGGTGATTATTTGATTGTGTGTTGTTGTTGCTCATGCATTCACACATTGGAGATGTTAGTGGGGGATGTGCAACATAGGGGAGGTTGTCCGAGAGTAAGGCGATCTGGCCGTCCGAGATTATTAATTCGAGAGTTAGATGAATCTGTCCCCCCGTGGTGGTGCATCCGAGAGTAAAGTGCATCGGCTATCCAAGGGGTTCACCCAAGGTTTGGTGAACTGTCGGCGTTGGTGCTTAATGTCCAATGTGGATATGTAACTCCGAAGTTGACTTCTTGAGGTAGATTGGATCCACATGCATAATGGAGTAGTGGAGTAGTCCTGCACCGCATAGCATATGTAACGCCCCGATTTCTGCTGTTTTCTGTATCGATAAACAAATATCTGTTTATATTTTTATCCGAGATCTAGAAAATGATTTTGGTTGAAACAAAATCATATTTAGACTTGACTTCATGGCGAAAGCCTACGGTTAAATTTTGGGTTGAAAATTCATACGAAACCCGATCTGCGTTTTCACTGACTGTATGATTTTACTGGTCAGAAAACCTAATTTTGACTCGATAATGAAATGATAATTTTTCTTATCACTTATTAAGTGATGTGGGTCTTTTAAAAAATTTCGCTCTAAAATAAAATATTATATTTTGTTCGGGTGAAGTTTTGAATTAAATTAGTTGTGGAAAACCTAAATCGGGAGAATAACGGAGTCGGAATCGGAACTACGGAGACTGAACCGGACATCGAGCCAGGGTGGGACAAGTGTCAAAGGGTTGTGGTGAGTAGGGTGAGTCACCACTAATGACTCACCAGTAGTTAAGATTAACTTTGTAAAATATCTTAGATATTTTAAGTGGAAAAGACTAATATGCCCCTAGGATTAATTAGAAACCACAACTTAGCCTTAATGACTCACTCATCCTTGCCCCCTCACTCTCCTTTACTCACGACACCCCCCCCCCCCCCTCGGACACTCTCTTTTTTCTTCAACTTCAACTAAGAACAACTAAGAAAAAAACTTAAGTTCTCAAGTGGTTGTTTTGCAAATTGGATCAAAATCTTAATCTTTTCTCCATCTGCAAGAGGTAATCCCTCTTCAACTATGATCATAAGCTTTCATATTTCAATTCTTCCATTGAATCATGTCCAAAACCCATTTTTCATCAACTTTCATGTATGTCTTCAAAAATTTACAGAAAAGCATATGATGCTTATTTTTTAGTCCAAACAATTTTCTATACCTCTCTACTACTCTAGGATCAAGGATCCAAGAGTATGCAAAATTTTGAAAACCCTAGCCATTTTTTTTATGTTGGCTGAATTCTACCCATAAAATGGGTTAGATGATTTTGATTCATTTTCAATTTTTGACAATTTTCCCTAGCTCTACACTACTTTAAGGTCGTGGATCTAAGAGTATGTGAAATTTTGAGATCCCTAGCCTATTTTTCCTATGGTGGCCGAACCTAGACATATAGGTTGTAGGAGATTTTATTTCATTTTGTAACTTTTTCTTTACTTGTTTGTGAAGGATTAGTTGAGTAATTGTGTTTGGAGTCTTGTGGAGGAAACTGAGAAATTCGAGATCATTTTCAGAAGCAAAATCCACACATTAAGGTAAGGGGAGTTTGCCTGAGGAGCTTCGATAACTATGTGTATAAATTGTTTGGTGTGTCTGTAATCATTTATGGTAGTTTGTGGTGTTTGTTTTAAATTATTGCAAAATATTCTGTGATGCATGATTTATCTGTGAAAGCATGCTATAAATTGTGATGTATGAATTTCTTGTTTGTTGTGAAAGCATGTAATAAATTGTGTTGTATGAAATTTTTCTGTTGATTGTGTTATTGGCTGGAAGCCTGACATTGGTCAGTGCTTATTGGAAATAAAGGATAAACGTTAAGGCGGCTCAATCCCTTGATTCTTGATGTTGTGAAGAAGGAGGTAACAAAACTCTTGCATGCGGGTATCATATACCCAATCTCTGATAGTAATTGGGTGAGCCCAGTGCAAGTTGTACCTAAGAAATCTGGACTCACAGTGGTGAAAAATGAAAATGATGAACTTGTTCTCACTAGAGTTCAGAATAGCTGGAGAGTTTGCATTGATTACAGGAGATTGAACCAGGCTACTAGAAAGGATCACTTTCCTTTGCCGTTCATCGATCAGATGCTTGAACGGTTGGCCGGTAAATCACACTATTGCTTTCTTGATGGTTTTTCAGGTTACTTCCAGATCCATATTGCACCAGAGGATCAAGAGAAGACAACCTTCACGTGCCCTTTCGGCACGTTTGCTTACAGGAGGATGCCATTTGGTCTTTTCAATGCTCCTGGCACATTCCAGAGATGCATGATTAGCATTTTCACTGAATATATTGAGAATTGCATGGAAGTGTTCATGGATGATTTTACTGTTTATGGTTCCTCATTTGATGCATGCTTGCATAGTTTGAATCTGGTTCTGGAAAGATGCATTGAAACTGACCTTGTTTTGAACTATGAAAAATGCCATTTTATGGTTGAACAGGGGATTTTTTTGGGGCATATTATTTCTGAAAAGGGTATCTCAGTAGATCCTTCTAAGATTAATGTGATTTCTACACCGCCTTACCCATCTTGCGTTCGCGAGATTCGTTCTTTTCTTGGTCATGCATGTTTTTACAGGCGCTTCATAAAGGATTTCAGCAAGATAGCTCTCCCTCTGTCAAACTTGTTGAAGAATGACGCCATTTTCAACTTTGATGAAAACTGCAAGAAGGCGTTTGATTTCTTGAAGAAAGCATTGACCTTTACCCCCATCATCCAGCCTCCTGTGTGGAGCCTCCCTTTTGAGATTATGTGTGATGCCTCTAACTATGTTGTGGGGGCGTTCCTTGCACAAAGGGTGGGCAAGGTTTCCCATGTTATTTATTATGATTCTAGAACTTTAGATGCTGCACAGGCTAATTACACCACTACTGAAAAGGAACTTCTAGCTATTGTTTTTGCTCTTGATAAATTCAGATCATATTTGCTAGGTTCCAAGGTTGTTGTTTTCACTGACCATGCAGCTCTAAAGTACTTGTTGAAGAAACCAGAAGCAAAACCGAGATTGATTCGGTGGATGTTGTTGCTCCAAGAGTTTAGTGTGGAGATAAAAGATAAGAGTGGAGCTGAGAATTTGGTGGCTGATCACTTGAGCGGAATAGAGAGGGATGAAGATCCTTCCCCCATTCAGGATGACTTTCCTGATGAGCAGCTTTTACAGTTACATGGGGTAAGTCCTTGATTTACTGATATTGTTAACTATCTTGTTGCTGGTGTTTTTCCGACAGGTGCAACTAGGTCACAAATTCACAAACTCAAGAGTGATGCCAAATATTATGTTTGGGATGATCCATATCTTTGGAAATTTGGCAGTGATCAGGTAATTAGGAGATGTGTCCCCGACTATGAGATTGAATCTATTCTGCATTTTTCTCATGCTTCTCAAGTAGGGGGACACTTTGGGCCACAAAGGACTGCAAGAAAAATCCTGGACTCAGGTTTTTATTGGCCCACCATTTTTAGAGATGCTTATGAGGTTTACCGGACTTGTAAAGAGTGTCAGACAGCAGGTACAGCCATCACTCGTAAGAGTGAAATGCCTCAGTAACCTATGCTTTTCTGTGAGGTGTTTGATGTGTGGGGAATTGACTTTATGGGTCCTTTCCCTGCATCTTTTGGTTTTCTCTATATTTTACTGGCTGTTGACTATGTTTCAAAGTGGGTGGAAGCTATCCCCACTAGGACTAATGATTCTAGAGTTGTTGCAAATTTTGTCAGGTCAAATATTTTTTGCAGGTTCGGAATACCTCGTGTTATCATAAGTGACCAAGGCACCCACTTCTGCAACCGCACCATGGAAGCCTTACTCCGAAAGTATGGGGTCGTGCACAGGGTCTCTACTGCATACCATCCCCAAACTAATGGGCAGACTGAGATCTCAAATGGAGAAATCAAACAAATCTTAGAGAAAGTGGTGCAGCCAAATAGGAAGGACTGGAGCCGCCGTCTAGAAGACGCACTTTGGGCTCAAAGAACAGCTTTTAAGACACCAATAGGGATGTCTCCCTATAGACTTGTGTTCGGTAAGGCATGCCATCTTCCTGTAGAGATTGAGCACCGTGCTTATTGGACGGTCAAAAGCTGTAATTTGGAAATGCAAAAAGCAGGCATTGAAAGGAAACTCCAATTACAGCAGCTTGAAGAGCTTAGGTTGGAAGCCTATGAAATCTCTCAGATTTATAAAGAGAAAACTAAGCACTTCCATGATAGGATGATTTCTAGGAAGGGATTCTCTGTGGGCCACCAGGTTCTATTGTTTAACTCCCGCCTGAAAGTGATGGTTGGGAAACTTCGATCCAAGTGGATTGGCCCATTTATTGTTACTAATGTTTTCCCTCATGGTGCAGTAGAAATAAAAAGTGCAGGTAGCAACAAGGTCTTTAAGGTTAATGGGCAGTGCTTGAAGCTATTCCATGAGAGCTCGGTGCCTGAAGATGCTACTGTTGAAGAGCTCTCCTTGGGAGAGCCCACCTACACTACAACTTGATCGGGGAGCACCTTCTCGTTTCCCTCACTCTTATTTTATATTTATGTTCTTTCATTGAGGACAATGTATGTTTTAAGTGTGGGGGAGGGAACCAATTGTTTTGTTTTTGTTTTGTTTTCCTTGTTTGTATTGCTTTGAGTCGTTTGTGTATGAGTCTTATGTCGGTGAGCTTAATGGATTGTAATTGAAATAGCATAGATGGACTGCATGATATTTGTTGACTGTTGATGATTTCCCCCTAGGTCTTGAAAATCGAAAATTTGACCCCCATGTGAAAAATTGAAAATTGAACTTTGAGATATTCTGTTGTGATTGCATGATTTATGATAAGTTTGGGGTGAAGGGATGCACACACTAGGGATTGAATCTCGGTCAAACAATTTGCGAAAAATGTCCAGGTGAGGATTTGAGCCTTCAACATGTTTTTAATTGTGTGAATCACTTTTAAGCTGCACTTTCCCGAATTTGCTTGAATCTCTTCATGGTTTGCATGTTTATATGGTTGCATCAAATGATTTAGGCAATTTTTCTTTGAAATAACCACGTGGCCTAAAAGAACCATCCCGAATGCATGTTCCCTAGTTAACAACATTGAGCCTAATAAGCCTATTGTTTCTTGATGACCTCATGTTATAAGACAAAAATCTGAAAAAAAAAAAACCATGTTAACCCGATCTTAAGATTAGGAGAGCGTGGAAGCTTAGCAAGAGAAGGGTTGCAAGAAACTAAGTTTGGGGTGGCTACAAGGTGTGATATGTCATTCTGGGTTGAGAAAAAGAAAAATAAAAATAAAGGTTGGTGCCGAAGGCAAAGTAGAAAGAGTAAAAAAGAAAAAAGGAAAAAAAGAAGAAAATAGCAGGAATGTCAAAAAAGGATTAGAAGAAAAAAAGGTTGTGGTCACCCAAAGCAAAAAGAAAAATGGAAAAAGGAATTTGAGTAGAAGTTCAATGTGTCAAATTGCTCATGCTCTCTTAGTTCATAGGGGCTTAAGCCTAGTACCTTTGAATATCCTACCTTTAGCCAGGCCCCATTACAACCTTTAAAAGACCTTTTGATGTTGCATGCATGTTTTCGTGGGAACTATTTTGAGATGAAAATCAAATTCATGGGAAGTGCTCTTGAAATGTGAAATTGAGTGAAAAGTTGATAGCCTGGACAAATTGAGTGAATGAGTGAAACATTAATTACCCTTGTGAGGAAGGCGATTGTTTGAATTTGGTGATCTCCCTTTTGTGTGTAACTTGGATCCTCAACTCAGATTACTGATTGCATGAATGATGGAATTCTCAATTGTTTAAAGTAAATGAATGTGGGGATTGCATTGTTTAAAAGAAGGGAAACATTGAAGGAAAATATTCTTGTCAAATTGCATGAAATTTGTGCGGAATTGATTGAATCCTTTAAGCTTGCCAAGTTTGAGTCTTTTTGAGTTTTAGTTTGCTTGGGGACAAGTAAAGTTTAAGTTTGGGGTATTTTGATCAGCCTCTGGCTCATCTAGTTTTTAACTAGTAAGACCATGGTTTTTTCACCAATTACTGGAGTTTCAATCTCGTTTTAGCCCAAATTTGGATTTAATTGTCCTCAAGCAACATTTTGAGTTTCTTAAGTAGTTTAGGACATTTTAGTTAATTTTTGAGTCAAATAAAGCATTCACTGCTATTTCGTATTTTTAGGTTAAAAGGGAAGCACTTAGAGTCAAGGGAACGAAGGAAACAGTGGAAAATGCCATTCTGGAAGGTTCTCCTCGCGAGAAGCTACTCGCTTCGCGAGCCTGAGGACCAGCCTGAGCAGCAACAGTCACCCTTTCTGTCTCGCCTCGTGAATCTCCAACTCGCCTCACGAGCCTGAAGGCCTGACTGTACCAGAGAATGTACCCCTTTCGGTCTCGCCCCGTGAATCACCATCTCGCCTCGCGAGAACTCAATTTTGAACTCGCGTCACTTTTAATATTCGCCTCGCGAGCGGGCGCAGATTCTGAAGGCTATAAATTGTTGTTTTAGGGCAGATTGCATAGACTTCTTTTTCTCTTCATTTGTGACGGCTGCGAATTAGTTCCTAGGTTTTGTGTTACGTTTGTACTGGAGAACTAATCGCCAGTGATTAATCTGCTGTAATCGGGTTCCACTACCACTTGAGGTTCTGTAATTCTCAATCTTATTGCTATTCTCTTTTAATACTATGCTATATGTTCTGTTTTCTTAATTCAGGATTGTATAGAATAAATATTGATTTATTTCGATGATTCTATGTTCCTATACTTAATCGCGTTTGCTTAATTCGCGTGTGTTCAATCATGTTTGCTTAATTAACGAGAGCTTCAACCCATTTTCTTAATTCGGGAATTAGGAACATATATCTCATAGTGTCAATTTCGCTTGTTAATTGCTGCTACAATCGAAAAGGGATTAGAATCCGCTTAGGGCATGGAATTATATGAACTAATGATAGTTGGGAAACCGAGAATAGTAGATTAATCGTTTTTAGCTTATTTGACAATCACTTATTTGCATTGTTTTTCTTAATTGAATCATTCAACAACCCCCCCCCCCCTGTTGAGTCACCCACAAGTGTACCGGGTCGTCGCAAGTAATAAAATAAACACGGTAAGAATTTACCGAGGTCGAACACAAGGATTGGGCTACCAATTCAACTAATTCGCGAGAAATTCGATAAGTTGGTTAAGTGACAGCAGATGGTTGAGAGAGAGAAAATAGGATTGCAATTCAATTAACAAATCTAATAAAACTAAGGTATTAAAATCTGAAATTAAAATATCTAAGGTCTCAAATCCACCTACCCAATCATGCATAGTACCCAAGTGATGATGAATTCCTCCCTAAGTTCAATACTAATGTCAACCGGGACCCCCAAATTCTCCTATATCCACTGTCGTGCTCAATAGGACGTATTCGATGATTGAGTGAATTACTTACTAGGTCTCATAACCCTAATCATCAAACTCTATTAATTCTTGTTCCCTATAAGGTTGCACTAATCTCCTACTCACTCTCGTGCAATATTCAATTAGTGATCCTAATTCAAGTTCTAAACGCGAATTGCCGACTAAGCCTCATCAACGTTAACAAGTCAATCACGCATGCATATGATCAAGCAATCAAATCAGAATTGGAAAACATCAATTGAGAAAAGGGGAGAAACATATATCACATGAACACTATACCACCATGGGTGGCTTCATTGATCCCTTAGACGAGGGGATTAGCTCCTCATGCCCGTAACGACAAACGAACAATCGGAATTAACCACCATTGTAAAATAAAAGAAGAAAAGAGGGAGACGCAGCTCCAGAGTAACAAGGATTCGGCCTAAACGCTACAAAATCAGTGGAGAATCAAAAGCTTTTAAAATTCTGCCCTAAAACAGCAATATATAGGATTCAGGATCCGCGCGCTCTCGCGAGGCGAGCATTCTCTCGCGAGGCGAATATTAAAATTGAAGTGCTTTCAAATTGGACTCTCGCGAGGCGAGAGTATGTTTTGCGTGGCGAGGCTTCAAATCCTAGTCTTTCACAGTCGTGACCTTCATCACGTCTATGCCGTGATGGTCTCTGTCCTCCAGGGTCTTCATGATTCGCGAGGCGAGAATCCTCTCACGAGGAGAGACAGAAAGGATGACTGTTGCTTCTTAGCTGATCTTCAGGCTCACGAGGCGAGCATCCACTCGCGGGGCGAGTATCTCCATAATGGCAATTTCCACTGTTTCTTGACTTTCCTTGACTCTCAGAGCTTCACTTCTAACATGAAACAATAAAAAGAAACAAAAAGCATAATTCTATTCAAAATAGACTAAAAACTATTAAAAATGCGTAGAACGAGTCAAAGTCTAACTCAGGAACAAAACAAGGCCAATTTGGGCGAAAACGAGATTGAACTCGAATAATTAGCACATAAATCACAGTCTTACTAGTTATAAAACTAGATAAGCCAGAGGCTTATCACCCCCCCCCCCCCCCCCCAAAACTGATTTTGAGGTTAATAACAATACAAGAGTCCTTGTGATACGATACCCGAGTTGTCGCGCCCTGACTACAGTTTTTAAAACCACTCGTTCTTTTTGACCCGTGTGCGACATCGTGTCAATTAACTAAGTGAATAACACTTTGGCTATCATAATGAACAGTTACACTCTTTTGCATAATTCTGAATTCACCAATCATCCCTTTTAACCATAGAGCTTCCTTTACTCCATCCGCAAAAGCTATATACTCTACTTGTGTAGTTGACAACGCAACCACGGGTTTTAAAGTAGACTTCCAGTTAATTGTAGTCCCAAACAAAGTGAACACATACCCCAAAAGAGACTTCTTTGTATCAACATTCCCAGCATAATCCGCATCAACATAACCCATAATAGCATCTTCTCCTTGAGCTGCTTTCTTGTACATAAGTCCAGAATTTAGAGAACCATTCAAATACCTTATAACCAACTTCAAAGCCTCCCAATGAGCTTTCCCCAGATCCGTCATAAACCTACTAACAATGCTAACAGCGTGTGGCAAGTCCGGTCTGCTACATACCATCCCATACATGATGCTACCCACTCTACTTGCATAAGGAATAGAATCCATTCTTCTTCTTTTCGTATCGTTGCTAGGTGCTTGAGTAATAGAAAGCTTTGTGTGATTACCCAAAGGTGTAGAAACCAGTTTAGACTGATGCATCCTATAACTTTCTTCAAGTAACCTTGCTGAGTTAGTAATAGTTCCCCTTTCTTTCTATTTCTGACTATGTCCATGCCAAGTATCCTCTTTGAATTTTCAAGATCATTCATATCAAATTCAGAATTCAATTGGCCCTTAAGCTTGCTTATCTCTTCCTTGGTAGAGCTGGCTATAAGAATGTCATCCACATATAGGAGTAGGAAAAGAACACACTCCTCCCCTCTCCTTAGTATGTACACACAGCTATCATAACTACTCCTCAGAAATCCCACTCTCAAAAGAAAATCATCAAATTTTTTGTACCATTGTCTAGGGCTTTGTTTTAGCCCATAGAGTGATTTTCTCAAGAGACATACCTTGGTATTATCTTCTGCATACCCTTCCGATTGTTGCATGTAGATAGTTTCCTCTAGATCTCCATGTAGAAATGTTAACATGACATCCAACTGTTCTAACTCCAAGTCATACTGATTCACAATGGACATCAATATCCTTATAGAACAATGTTTTACCACAGGTGAAAAGATCTCATTGTAGTCAATCCCTTCAACCTAGGTAAAACCCTTTGCTACCAGTCTTGCCTTGAACCTTGCCTCCTCAATGCCTGGAATGCCATCCTTTTTCTTGAAGATCCACTTGCATCCAACTACCCTTTGATTCTTAGGAAAGTCCACAAGTGTCCAAGTTTGATTTTTATCCTTGCTTTCCATAGCCTCTCCGAAACTTCTCGATTCTGGATCTTGTATAGCAAACGAGGTACAATATTCCTCCTAGCTCGATCTCTAGACAACTGATAATCTGATACTACTAGTGATTGTTGATCTGTCTGTTCTGCTAGTGGTGGACTTTCCTCTCTGATGCTAGAGGCGGGGAACTCCACCTCAAACTGAGCTTTCTGGTCTGTTTCATCTGAACTGCTTTGCTCCAAGCCATTGCACATCATACCCATCCTGGTCTCATCAAATGTGACATCCTTGCTTACAAAGCACCTTGATCCTCTTAATTCCAACTTCCACAACTTGTAGCCCTTCACACCATCTGGATACCCAAGGAAGATGCATTTTACCTCCCGTGCATCAAGATTGTCCTCCTTGATGTGAGAAAATACCAAATAACCAAATACCCTAAGATTAGAGTTATCCATCGGTTTACCACTCCATACTTCCATAGGTGTCTTGAAGTCTAAAGCTGAAGACGGACATTTGTTTATCAAGTACACAGCAGTATTTGCAGCTTCACCCCAGAAACTCTAAGGTAGTCCAGGACCCAAAAGCATACACCTAACACGCTCAAAAATAGTCATGTTCATCCTTTCTGCTAGACCATTTTGTTGAGGAGTCCGTGCCACGGTCCTATGCTTTTTAATTCCCTGTTTCCTGCAAAACTCATTAAACTGCTCTGAAACAAACTCCAGGCCATTGTCAGTCCTTAAAACTATCAATTTTGAGCCTAGTTAATTTTCTATAAGAGTGTACCATTCCTTGAATTTTTGAAAGGTTTCAGATTTATTTTTCAAAATTTAAATCCACACTCTTCTAGAAAAGTCATCAATCATGGTAAGAAAATAGGATCCCCCTCCATGAGTCATCACCCTTGATGGACCCCAAAGATCCAAGTGCACATACTCAAAAGGTCTACTAGAAACATGCATACCGGTTCCAAAGGAAACTATATGTTGCTTACCTAATATGCAATGATCACAAAATTCTAGTTTCTCCAATTTATCACCATTTAACAAGTTTTTTTTAGACAATTCTATCAATCCTTTTTCACTTACATGACCTAGCCTTAAGCGCCATAACTTGTTTTTATCATGTGGTGTTTGGCTAGCTACCGATGCTTGTGCAATAATAGTGGAACCATTAAGAATATACAATCCATTTCTATTTGTTCTCTTAGCTATTATTAAAGCACCACTGGAAATCTTTATCATACCATGTTCAATTTTAGTGGAATAACCTAAATCATCAAACATGCTAATGGATAGAAGATTTATCTTAAGTTCAGGAACATACCTCACATCCTTCAAAAGGATTTCACGATTTTCAGAAGCACCACTCCACCTTCTTGGAATTCTAGTGTCTCGAAGTAGTCCTTCCTTGGGCACATATGGTATGAACATCCGGAATCCATAACCCAACTCCTTTGTGTTTCTAAACTTGATGCCACCAACACCCCGACACTCTCATAGCCATCCAAAGCAATTTCAACCTCAGCGGAGTTCCTTGATTCCTTGCCCCCCTTTTCAGGACAATCTTTCTTGAAGTGACCTGTTTTACCACAATTGAAACACTTGAGTTTTGAATTTGAATGACTCTTTGATTTTGATCTAGACCTCTTGCTCTTTGACCCTTTCTTCTCGTTCCTCCCCCTTGATACGTTCAAGCTCTCACCATTATTCTCTGCTTTCAACTCTTGTTGACTTTGGAGCTCCTTTGTCTGGATTGAAGTTTGAACGTCATCCAAGGAAATGGTTTGATCATTTCCATACAAAATAGCACCCTTGAAGTGCTCAAAGGATTTAGGTAAATAATTAAGTAGGAGCAACGCCTTGTCCTCATCATCGAGCTTCACCTCAATGTTCTCTAGGTCATCAAGAATTTTATTGAATTCCGCAAGTTGCTCCACAATGGTCTTCGATTCCATCATCTTGAAGGAATATAGAAGTTGCTTCAAGCATAGCCTACTCGCTAGTGACTTTGTCATGTACAATGTTTCTAACCTTGCCCACATAGACGCCGCTGTCTTTTCCCTTGCAACCTCTCTCAATGCCTTATCACCAAGACATAGAATGATTGCACTTCTTGCCTTCTCTATCATGTCGGTCTTATCCCTTTGTGATAGAGTGTCTGCCATCCTTGCCTCTCCTTTGAGAGCTTCTACACATCCAGGTTGTATCAAGATTGCCTCCATCTTAACCCTCCATAACTCGAAGTCATTACTTCCGGAGAATTTATCTATGTCATACTTTGTGTTTCCCATTGTTCAGCCTTTTGATCTTTCTTCTTTTTTCAATTCCCACAGATGGTGCCACTTGTTGGTCCAATGTATGAAAGAACCCAAAGAAGATCCCTGAAACAATACACAAAAGACTACACAGTACCAAGAAATAGAGTTTCGCAACCTAAACCCAATACACCTAATGTATAAGAAATACTATAGAAAACAACCGGCAAGAACCAAGCAAAAAAATAGCACAATAAAAGCACATCAATATGTGGTAATTGAATTACCACAGCAGGTAATTCAATTACAACAACATAAAAGAGAAAGGGAATAAGAGTTAGAGAGCACACACACAGTTTAGCGTGGTTCAGCCAATGTGGCCTACATCCACGGGAGAGAGCCTCCTCCATTATGAACTTTGATCAAGATTACAATAGAGATCCCTTGGATCTTCACTCCACCATGCTCAAGATGAATAAACAAGAGAACCCAAGCCTTTCGTTCTCTCTAATCCTCTCTTGATTCTTCTCTCTAATCACAATAGCATCAAAGCAATACAAGATGATAGTATTCTCTAGGTTTTTCCCTCTTTTTTGCTTTGAAAAACGCACCCAAGAAACCTATATCTCATTTCGTTCGCTGCTGTAACAAACTTAAATATCAGAAACTGACGCATCGTAATCGATTACAAGTTGTTGGTAATCGATTTCCGTAATCGATTATAGAATTATAGTAATCGACTACCAGTTGTATGTCCACTGTTCTGGAACTTCAGAATTCCTGGCTGAAGGTCCGTAATAGATTACGGCCTTCCCGTAATCGATTACCAGCTACCTGAACACCAAATTCTGCAGTTTTAAACTTGATTTTGATGCACTTTCAATGTTCTCTATTGTGCATATATATTGTTTGTTCATGAACTGGCATCGGGTGCCTCATATTGTGTTTATGCTCTTTAAGAGATTGTGATATGTGGTTGAATTTGTAACATCCCTGGCTGCTGTATGGATTGATGACTATCCCCACAGACCAACACAGGTCTTTTCAGCGTGCTTTGTCCTTACTCACACGCTTCCTGGGAAATCTTCGCAGGAGGTCACCCATCCCATAATTGCTCCAAGTGAAGCATGCTTAACTGTGGAGTTCTTAAGTGATGGGCTCCCGAAAAGAAGATGCATCTTGATAGTATAGGTAGTACCAATAAATTCATATAAACCATCCTCAACTATATAGTCCCATACCTACACACTCTCAGGATCCCTCTCATTCGGGTGTGTAACCGGTTCATTCATGTGTCCCTCCGCCTAGAACCTGCCAGGAGCCGCTCCTTGTCCGTGTCTTCTTGCACCGGTGACCACTGCCCGCCCTCGTCAGCCCCGGGTGTCACATGCCCACCAGCTTCTGCTTGGTTCGTCCCCGACCTACACCGTACTGGGAGAGGTGCCGCTCTGATACCATTTTGTAACACCATGTTACTTTTAACTCTGATTTAATTAATTAAATGAGGATTTTCAAATAAATGTGCAAAATGACCTTTTTAGAAATTGAAACTTTACATAACATCAAAATAAAAACCTAATAAATATTTTATAAATAAAAAAAACTACATTGAAGCTCTGGTATCTTCATAACTCTCTTCTGTCATTTCCTCAGCATCTCCTAGCCTGTCTTCATCTCTTCTCCGCTCATCAGTTAAAACTAATCGTTGCCAATAAGAAACAAAAGAAAAGAGAAACACAAATAGAGGGGGTAAGATTCCATAATAGACTAGTAATGTATATATGGGCATGCAGGTAAACAAACAAACATTCAAGTGGGAAAATATATCAAAGGATATATTTATAAAATACATATATAGCTTCATAAAATGGTTGAGACTCGAATGCATGCCTGAGACTTCGAATTAACTTTTCTCCAAGGAGACTATATTGTTGTCATAACGTTCTGTCGAGAGAGCACTCAGGAAATATTTGTAAACAACTCGGTGCACAAGCCCACAATCGGAGTACGCTAAAAGCCATATCCTCGGCACTTTCACACTAGAGTACTTAACATCTTAATCGTATTCAGTTTGGTGGAGTTTCAAGATAGCCATGCTGTCCGGGTCTCCACCAGCATCAGTGCAGCTGTACACTGACCATTGGCAGGATCCACGCACGGACTATCCCCGAGGTCTCCTTGGCCCCGACACCCCTAATATTCTATCATAGGTGTCTATGCCTCCAGAACGACAACGACTCTGAGTAGGTTGGAATGTTGTCCGAAGACAAACAATGCTGAAACTAAAAGTTCCAAAGCATCGGTATCAATTTAACAACAGTTATTGATAACAGTTGGGCTCAAATGGACCATTGGCCTATTTATTCCAAAAATTACTCAACTCCGTATAATAAAATATTCTCGAGCCCAAAACTTAACAAAACGTAAATAAGGATAAACCATAAGATTGAATTCACAGATTCAATAAATAAGAAATTGATACCATCTGATAATAACATTCCAACACCTCCCGAATCTAAGTTTGGAAACAAATTCACATCACAACAATTCCCTAAGCGACTTAAAGATTAGGCTTCTACACTTAGAGCTTAATTACATGGAAATTATATCCAATGCTTAATGTACGTAAGTTACAAATAAGTAAGATTCGCGAATTCAAAACTTACTCCAAAACCATCACAATTTATACTTAGCAATGAGATAAATCAAATATAAAATTTGTTAAAGCACAATATAAATTAAGGCCCTAATCACACAAATAGTCAACCGAGTAGAAGAAAGCAACTATACTAACAATTCCCTTAAAGTAAAGTCCCAAGCAAGTACACTAGAATCATCTTCAGTTAATTCCACCTTAATCAACATTAACAACTAAATTCCAAATAACTCATTTCCATAATCCCACATATATCCACAAATCCTTCAAGATACTTATTACAGCTCACTCTATAACTTATCCAATTAATTTAGGAACTTAAGGTTCTTCAAAGAGACTCTAACTTAACATCATAAGAATCAAGTTTATGTCATATCTCCTTCAATAACCAATCAATGCTTAAAGTCATCTTAATCTTATCCAAGTGGTGTCTTTAATATCAAATTAACGCTCAACGTTTATCATACATCATAAGTTATCACGATTTTGAGTATTAAACATACTCCACGTTATATCCAACCTTAAATCCTCACTAATAATTATATTGTTGGTTCCTTTTGATAACTTATACACCCATGAAAAGTTATTCTGCCCAATGACAAGAACCTATCCTCATGGAAACAAATGACTAATTCTTTCCACCATATTATCTTATCAAAATTGAATATATGAATACACACTTATAACCGTCCCATCTTCATAAGAAATTCTAAAACTTTCAATCCTCCAAGAAACTCCCATAATTTCAATCCAAATAATTCACATTCCAACATTCCTTATTTCCTAAATTATGGGAGACGAAAACAATACCTAAGGTATCCCAGATTTCCACCTCATAGAATTCTTCTATGCTGTCAAACTCAAACACCCAACATAATTCCTTCAATATTTCACCAGTACAATCTAATCCCAACAATTATAATATAGGGAATAAGCACCAACAACGGGAATCGAATATTCAATACAACTATAATCAGTCAATTTATAACAATAAACAACATATAATTTCCTAAGCAGATATACTAAACCCGCATTAAAACCCACACTACACCTAAAGTATCATCTTCCACCAGTTGACATGACGTTCCGGGTTCCTTTGGCGCTTCACAGCACACACAGGTAACTCTTGTCAACTCCCAGAAATACATATCCTGCTCCTCCAAGAACGACAGTCACAGTCACTTGAATGAAAATTGTCCGTTAATACAAACAAGACAAGCAGGACCAAAATGAGTACAATAATCATTGTAACACCACCCCCCCCCCCCCCTTGGGTCATTACATGGTTAACTCGCTGCGAAAAATAAAACTTTATTTCGCTGGTTGCTTTCGGAAAATAATATTTTCTTAAGTTATTAACATTCCTCAAAACAGTGATAAATTTTTTTCCTTTCGACAGCCACGACAACAACGTAAACATGACCGCATATGGATAGATATGTATATATAACCTCATGTAACTATATTGCATCATAATTGTTTACACAACAAGACGTTACTAAGTATAGGTTCTTCCAAATCATAATATAATTCAAAACCTAAGCTGGTCGGAACTAACAGTAGCTATCACGGTAGAAACGAACATCAGCCTGCTCCGAACTAAGGAAACTTCTTGTAGTCGCCAATTCCCTTGAGTGGTTCATCTGGACTCGGATATAAATATATACACAAGTAGAAAAACCAGCAATAAAACATGCAAGAGTGAGAAACCAATATATGGATTTAACGTGACAACTACATACACGACAAAAAAGAAAACATATATACATATACATGTTAATAACAACCTAAGCATTCATAATGAGACAAATAGTTTCTCAATGGGTTTCATACCCCAAACATCATCATTTGAAAAACTATGCATGAACATTTCATATTCGTCATCTAATTTCATACTTAATCTCATGAGATATCCCAATGTCGTGATGATTTGATCAAGCTCGATGGACAATAAGACACTCGTTAAATACCATAGCACACTGTCCAACACAAGGCACAGTGATCACCGAATATGGTTACCATAGCACACTGTCCAATTTAAGGAGTAGTAATCACCGAATATGGTTTTTCATTGTCCAACCAGGGCACAATGATACGTCGATTCATGAATATCGCCATGATATCATGATTAACAAATAGGCACGTCTGCCTAAAATGCATGTAAAACACTTTGTTCTAGTCATTTTTCTTCGTGTTCAATCTTTCCTTGTCAAAGCTCAAAAGCTTTAGACCATTCACCATTTCCAATATCTTAAGTCTTTTATTATTAACACAGGACTCAAAGTCCGGGTGCTCAATCACGAAACCCTAGACCGATGCATCAGGCTTAGGTTCGTGGTAATAGAAAACAATATTCACTTTGAATAACGTTATTTACACCAAAATTAGGACACGCAGTCGAGAATACACCGAAATTATGACACAAAGTCCAAAACACCGCAAGAACACTAGTACTTCGACATCTCGGTTACTAAGTTCAAAATCACTGTCTACACTATTTGCGTAAAACTTGATTTTTGGAAAATCATTTCAAATGGGAAATTCTTTCATAAAATCATCAGATACTAAAAATTTAGTTTTCAGAAAAGATAGTCACTTGAGGCTCAAACTTGTTTAAAATACGTACTGTCGTTTTAGAAATACTTGCCATCGACACTTTTCCAAATTACCGTCGTTTAGCCTTTTCAAAGCCATTTAAGCCAATTCTAATCATTTTCCATTTAAATAATTTTCTAAAATTAAAATTAAGTTATTTTCGAAGATTATTTTCATAAACTAACTTTTTATAATATTACGGAATTTCTCTGTTAAACATTGAATATAATTTATAAAGCATCTTAAAGCTTTTATCTTGTTAATTGATTGGGCACTGACCATTGTCAGGCTTCTCAAACAACTATCAACAACAATTTTTATAGAAATTAACCCAGGCAGATCATGCATCAAAACACTATAATATACTACTTCAAATAAATAATTAAATGCAGATAAACAAACACAGATAAATAACACAACTTTAATCAAGCACCACAACCATAAACCGAACACCACAACCACATATAAATCATACAGACCAACAACTTGATAGCACATAGCCAATGGATAAATCCCTCAGGTAATCCTCTCTTACATTTCGAAGAACTTAGTTTCCGATGAAAACTTTGTCGTGAATCCGTAAACTGTCAATGCACGTACACGGTACAAGACTTTTATCCTTCAAAAAACCACAATCAACCAATCAAAATCAAGAAAATACCAACACCTATACACTAAGAATAGGTCACGGTCTTGTATAGGTTTTTTGGCTAAAAATTTCTAAAACTACTTAAGTTATTGGATTAATGATCCTAAGTATTTAAGACAATAGATTAGTGATTAATCAACAAAGTTTTGAATCAAAAACTTCCAAACCCTTTAATACCTAGGTTCGACCATGATAGGTAAATGAAGCTAAAGATTTTGTTTGATGAAATAGCTTGGATTCAAAATGAACACATACTAGAAAGATAATATACAAGATTATTTGTGAAGGAAATGAACAAAATCTTCCTCCAACACCATCACCTAAGGTTCGGCCCTATCAAAAAAATGAGGAGGAAAACTTTGTTTACAACAATCTCTTGGATTATGAACATATGTATGATAATTGGAACATATAAATTGGTTTCATATTTTTAGGATTTTTCTATGATTTTCTAGAAAATTTCAAACTTTCTAGATCTAGAAATTGTAAAGGATGATCAAAGCTTTAAATCATGAAAATAATTGAAGAGACTATAGCTTAAAGATGATGAGGATCGTAGATTACCTCTTGGAAATTAAGAAATGTGCAAGAATCACCAAGTTCCTTCACAAACCAACAATGGAAGCTTAAGAGAGAAAGTAAGAATGGAGAAGATGATAGTAAGCTCAAGAAAGTTGTGGAAGTATCTAGTTACCTCATGAATTTTATGAGCAAGGTAAAGAGGCCTTGGGCCTTGCGCAAATTTGTCCAAAGAAAGCCCAAGCCCATTTCTTGCATTTTCAACATAAAATGCTTAAGTCTTTAACCAATGCATAGGAAAGTTTAGAGTAGGAAATTGATTCATGGAAAAATGAATTCTTGGCCATGACATTGGGCTCAAAAACCGCAGCCCAAACTTGGTTTGGAAGAGCCAAAATCGATCCACTTCACTTAGTGTATCATGGAAACTAGTTTAGGGACCAAAATGAAATTAAGAGAAAGTTTAAGGACCAAAATGCAATTTCCCTAGAAATTGTCATCATGACTAGTGACTCCATCCATGACATCATCCATATGGCCTTGTCATGTGTGACTCATGGATATTATCCATTAGCGGTTCCCGTTAATCTCGTATTTAGCTCCATCGATCGCCCGACTTAGGATATCGCCCGGATATAATATATTATTTCACTTTTTAGTGAAATATTTCAAAATAACCAAAATAGTAGGAAATTAAATAAAAACCTTAAGTTTTTCGTTCACGAGTCAAAATTAGGTTTTCTGAGCAGTATAAATATATTGTCAGTGAAATTCACAGACCGGATTTCGCCTGACTTTTCAACCTAAATTTTTATCGTAACTCTCTACGTTAAAGTAGAGTGTAAATAAGGTTTCAGTTTAATTAAAAACATTTCCTAAGTCTCGGATAAAAATATAAACATATTTATATAAATTTTCGATATTAGAAAACAGTGAAAAGTCGGAGTGTTACAATCATCAAATAATTAATATGAAATACAAATTTTAAGATTTCGAAACATACAACATTTAAAATAAAATTTCAGGAACTTCAGGTTCAGGCAATTTGAAGGATATACACATTGAAGGGTGACGGGACGGTGGAATCAACTCACCACTGAAAGAGGAAGAGAATGGGGGAGGTGGCAGCAGCTCCGGCGAAGCTCCGGTGCGGCGGCGACGGCCGTCCGAGGCGGTTCTCGGTGGTCAGAAACCAATGTTCTTCGATCTCGAAATTTCTTGAAGGGTTTTGTAGAGGAGGATGAGAGGAACAAAGTTATGGCGTTGATTTGTTGGAAAGTGGATGGACGGTGGCCGGAAAACGCCCAAACAGTGGTGTTGATGGCGGAGCAATGATGGCCAAATGGAAAACCTCATGGTGGAGAAGAAAGAGCACGATGAGGGGAGTTCGGATCTGTACTCCACTCCATCAAACATGGCCGAAAACCACCATGGATGGTGGTGGATAGCGGCGGTTCGCTGATCTCGCGGTGGGGCACGATTTGTACGGTGGTGAACGCGATCGGAGCAGAGACGCGAACCAGTCGTGGTGGTCGCGGCTCCGGCGGCGGTTCAGGGCTACGCGGTGCGGTTGTGCAAGGTGGGAGGAGGAAGAAGATGATGTTGAAGTCAAGAGGAAGAAGAAAGTGAGATGTTGTTATGCAGCAGAGGTGGAAATCATGAGGAAGAGAGATAGTAAAAGAAAATGGAGTGGAAGGGAGTGATGTAACGTGGAGAGTTATTGGCCAAGTAAAAGAAATAGACTTAAAACTGAACCCTTTTAATTTTTCTGGTGCTAAAAAAATTCTTTTAGGGACTATGAAATTAACTTTTCTTTAACTAAAATAATTTTAGATTGTATTCTTCTAAACAAAGAATAATAGCTTAATGTTCTTGTCTAGCAAGCGTGCACACTCTATAACAACACAATGTTAACACACTCAGTATAATATTTTTAAATGAGTAAAGTAAATTACTCAAACCAAGCAACATTAGAATAAATAAATATTTAACTAATTAATAAAAACTAATTATTAATAAACACATATGCATAATTATCGGGATGTTACAGAATTGATATTAAGTTCCTCTAGAGTCAATATTTTATGCATGAAGTCTTAATGATGTCTTATGTATCTTACCGTTTGATTTATTGAATCTTGCATATTTTACCCATAGTCTAGTTTATCCAGTGATGTAATTAAAAAAATTTGGTCTATTGATGCTTATTACTTTTCATATGATTATGTGCATGGTTGAAGTTTTGATGCCATTCTTAGTTGTATATGTTGTACGAGTTTGAAGTTCAACCATATGCTTTCTTCTGTTAATGCAGAGTTATTTCATCTTTCATTCTTGAGGTTAAAATTATAAGGGAGGGTCTCTTCTTTTGACAAGCTAGAATAGCATCTGTTGTGACACCCTTCTCGGGTGCTGCATTGTAAGTGACATTTTAAGGCTGATAAGTAGGTTAATTAAAATTGGCTTAAAGGAATAGAATATTTTTTTTTCCTTTTCGTAAGTCGTAAATATAGCTACTTTGATTTAAATGACTGAACAATAAAATATCACAATTAGGGTCATAAGTTCGTAAATCATTTACATAATACCCAACCCGACTCATAAACAGAAATCATAAAAGTATACAGACTCAACATAAAGATATGGAGATGCAGCTCCTAAAATATAAGATACTTGCAGTCGCAGCCCCATAAACAGTAACATTAACTCCCAAACAAACCCAGCTGGCCAAAATAAAATAGAAAAAGACAATCCTCTCTCGTATATCGTGAGAAGGACAAACCCAACTTACGAGATCTATTTAAAACTCTATTTGAGTCCACTACCGATGTCGTCAAAAAATACATTACTAGAGCTACTACTATAGTAACTCTCTAACTAAGCATGCTCCCCCTCCAAGAGGAAAAACATGGTCTATGAATCAAAAACGGTCATGCCCATCTCAAGAAAAGAAAAGTCAGGCATGACAGAAAACAAACACTATCGTCTTGAACCATCTGAAGGCTGAAAGATGTCCACCAGCAACTCCAACATATCGTCCGTATACTCGAACCTCAACCTCTACGATGAATCAGTCAAGCGACATCTTGACGTCTCAACCTTCTCAGAAGAATACAAAAGGCACATAGCCAGTCAACATAAGCAATATAAAAAATAAAGAGGTGAGATTTCCATTTATCTTACACATAAGGCAGACATGCAGTGGTACGACTCTCAGGTACGTACAATTAACAACATACAATCATATCATCACTCATATTGGAACAAAAATGTATCACAGAAACATGACCCCAACACGTTTTTCCTAGATAGTAGACATCTAAGACTTGAGGAATGACCTCTGAATTCCTATACCATGGTTTTACGAACAGTCGGAGAGAGTGGTTCGGAGGATTGTTCCGGAGGTGCCAGCCTAGGGTAATAAAATGTGTCAACAGTAGCAACGTGAACGTCATAGGCTTTTTCGGGAACATCCTACACTACCATAAAACACGTAGCGTCTAGTCGAGTATGTCGGTGCATTGCAAGATCACCACGCCACAAAGGAGCTACCAACTGGGCCTACATGTGTATTTCATACCCCGACACCCCCGAGCATCAACCAGATCATCACTACCGAATTCGCACCCGCATTAAATTGTTAGCTCCATCTCCTAGGCACAACGGTCTTACAGAACATAGTTTCACTATGTGTTTCGGCAAAATTGCCAGAAATACGTTCTTCTTGTCTATCCACCAGATGACATCTTGATTCCCTCGGAATCCTTTCAACGTGCTTTCTCATATGCTAGATGTTCTTAAGTCTGAATTATGGTACTTAACATCGAGCTAAAGTTCTCAAGTAACCTTTCATATTTGTGTAAAGAATTCTTAAAGTACTTGATTAAAAATCCTGGCACATTATGAGATTGGAACACAAGTCCAATTATTTATTTCTCTGTACTTTTCTAATTGAGCCTTTTTCTTGGCTTCCAAGAAAACAAATCATTCTGAGTCCATTAAATTTTATGGAATATGAATAATGAATTATCCATACTTTATGACATAAGGTCGTGTTCCACCCCACGTCATAAATTATTATGTTTGTATATTCACTAAGTAGTTCTTGACTTAGGTTTTTGCATTTTACCGTAAATGCTCGTCTTTGAATACTAAAATCCTTTTGACTTAAAACCAAAACCTTTGGAAAAAAGTCAAATCAATTTTCAAGAATAATTTCCATAAAAGATACATAGGTATCAGTTTCTCAAAACATTTTCTCAAAAATCCTTAAAAACGCTTAACGATGGTTTCGCCGCTTTTTACTAAATTTAGGGCCAAAAGCTGTACTTTTGATAACATGGTTCTTCACCTCAAATATATTAATTTCCTAGGTTATAATACTCATATGAAAATGTTGAAATACTGATTTTACATCTTTCTCTCCATTTATACGAAATTCCTAAAAATTTGACTGAACGCCGTTAAGTTTGTAAATCGCGTAAATCCTTTTTCAACGATTTTAAACTCTAATAGTCCAAAACTCATTTTGGAGTTTTAGAACAGTTATATAGGTATGAAAAACTGTCTCTAACTGTCCAGATGCATAAATTTTCGAAAATTGTAGTTTAGTCTCTAAACTTTCATTAATTTCAAAAAGGTCCCTAAACTCAAATTGCATATTAGTCCCTAAAGACTCACAAATTCATATCATTCAATATACATATCCAAATCAATCCAAACCAATTTCTATACTCTTATTTATTCATGCCATACCTATAAAAATTATCCAAAAATATTAAATCAACATGGAACCCCATTACTCAGTTATGATCGAATGGCCTAAATTAATCATGTTAGGCATTTTTTTTAACAAATCAATCAAACAACAACCAAGGTTCCAATTAGAAATCATTAGGATCAAAACCAACATATATCACAACCAAGCATCAACCAAATCCTCCAAGAGGATCACACACATATGCAAATAAATATACAAATTTCATACTTAGGAACCATATATACACTAAATAAACCATCAACATATCTACATTAAGGTAGGATAGTAGTAATCTCCCACATACCTTTGTTGATCACTTGAAAGTCAAGTAATAGAAGGATGTTGTTCACCTAAAGTCTCAAGGTTTGAACCAACACAACCTAGTCATGAACAACCAACAAGAAAACAAGTTAAAGAATGAAGAAAATCATCCTAACCCACCTGCACTTAGGTTCAGCCAAGTTAGAAAGAAATAGCTAGGGATCTCTAAATTTTTTAAGCTCTTGGGTGATGAATATAGGAATCAGAGTGAGTTTATTGAAATTGATCTCACATTAAAATGATTTTTCTATGAATTTCTAGAATTATTTGAAAACTAGATCTAGGAATTGGAACTTGAAAAAAACTTTGAAATTGGAAGAAATTTTGTGAAGAGAAGTGAAGGTATGATCATGGATCATAAGGCTATACCTTTGGAATCTTAAGAAATGATCAAGATCTAAGACTTCCTTTGAAAATCAAGAGAAAGAACTTAAGAGTATTTTGTGTGCAAGTTATAAGAACATGAACCAAATGGGTAAAATGAATGGCCAAGTGTGTTTTTAAAGGGTGTGCCCGTGTATCATCTAGGGAGAAAAGGGTCCAAAGCTTTTTCATTTAGGGACAAAATGGTAAAAGTACTTAGGGACAAACTTGGCATTTCATGGAAAGTTAAGGACATAATAGACATTTCGCCCTTAACATCATCATTACTATGGTGAGTCACACCATGACTCACCATGGTGACTCACCTCATATGACTCATTGCTCTCATCCTTTAGCGGGTCGCGGAAAATCCGTATTCAGCTCCGTCGTTCACCCAATTCAATACTTCACCCGAATAAAATATGATATTTCATTTCCGAGCGAAAAATTTCAAAATAACTAAAGTCGTTGGAAACAGAATAAAAAACCTAACCATTTCGTTCTCGAGTCAAAATTAGGTTTTCTAATCAGTAAAGTTATACTGTCAATGAAAACACAGATCGGGTTTCGTCTGAATTTTAAGCCTAAATTTTTACCGTAACCTTCTACCATAAGGTAGAGTATAATTATGATTTTTTATCCAAAATCATTTTCTAGGTTTGAGATAAACATATAAACAATTATATATATCTTACCGATACTGAAAACAGTAAAAACGGGGTGTTACATCTGTGAGTGGAAATAGAAAACAGATAAGGTTCTGTTATATGGAACCTCGACCTATCAGTTATCAAATGGGGCATTTGTATGAGTATGATATCAACAATCATGATAGCATAGCATTATATAAATTGGAATTTAAACTTGGGGATAAAAAGAAAAGTACTAAAGTAAAAGTAACAAAAGAATCTCTTGCTGATTTACAAAACAAGATGGGAAATATAACTGCTGTTGTTCCAGCAGATGAATGACATCCTGTCAAGAGAAAAACAAAGGCCAAGAATGGGAGTGATTTTGCCAAATGACTTACTAACAAGTACATGTCACATCCTAAACTGGCATATTTTTGGCGTCTGATCAACACGAGTCGATAAAAAGTCCAGTGGCCATGGGTGACAACCTTCAACTCTTAACGTTTATTGCATTAAGTATATTGTCAACAAAATTTTGAATTTTTTTTACAAGGACATGTGTAAATAATTTAACAAGGGTACGTACAACATTTATAAAAAAACAAAATTCATAATTCTATATATTAAAAAATGTTATTATATAAATACGAGCAGATTCATTGATGTATTACATTAACTCTCCTTTTTATTTTGGAATTTGTTATAATCACTATATAGGATTGGAATTTGAACATCCTCTTTTCATATTAAAGTAATAATTTAATAATCTTTATTTTATATTTCACTCTCCTGAATTCTATTAATTATCTTTCAAATAATCTTTTATAGTTGGATACTCCTCAAGATTTATTTGATTTTCTCCTAATAAATACGAATAATTTCTCTAACATTAATGTGTTAAATACTTCTTAACCATTCAATATACCCAACAACATAAAAAACTACTAATTTAATTATGGCGGTTTTTATTTTATCTATTTGTGGCGGATTTTGACCTCTTCAAATAGGATTGAGGCAGTTTTCAAAACCACCACAGCTAAGGTCGACACAAGTATTTTGCGGCTGTTTGAGGAACCCCTGATATCTTATTTATATAGGGTCGATCAATTTGAGGTAGTTGTGCTGCAGATGATTGCTAGAGTCTGGGGTGCCAACATAGTTGGGATGCCTTTCTCTATAGTGATGCCTCTGCATTCCTAACCTTTCATTAAAAAAAAATTTGAGGCAGTTGATTGGGGTGGGGGGTTAAGCCTTCTCTATGGGCTGCTCATATATTGTGGCGGTTGAAGCCCCCTCTATCATTATTTGTGATTGATGAAGTATTCGACCTCCCTTAGTTGTGATGATTTCATTATTTGTAATTGAGGTTTTTGACCTCTCTTAATTATGATAATTTTGTTGTCTTACTAATAACAATAGGTAATTTTTGTCTCAAATGTTTTTGTTTGTAAACATCTCGCATCTTCATAATTTGTGGCAAGTAAAATATATTTGATATGTTTTACCAAAATACTCACACAATTTTCTTAAAAATATAACCATAATGACATAAGTATGGTTCAAACATTTGTAGTTCAAATGTCAATAGTAACTTGTAGAATACAACTTGAGTTAGGGATTTAGGTCTGCGTAGCAAAAAGAATAGGTTTTCGCGGTTAGATATTTGTGATTATTAATTTCTTATTCTCAAAAGAGCAAGTAATGGTTAATTAGTGATGGGAGAAAATTTTAATTTTTAATCTGAAGAGGTTCTACACCACACAAAATAAAAATAAAACCGCCATTGCTTACTCAATTTCAAACAATTTGTAGAAAGACTAATATTTACTCAAATTTATGCTAATTTGAGGCGGTTTTTATAACCCCTCAAAATAACCTCTACAAAATGATTTTTTGTACTGTAAACATTTTTATTTATTTTACTTGAAACTTTCGAATTAAAGGTAAAATTTTTTTGGGTGAACTCGGGTATCCTCCGGCCGGTAGCCAGAGACTAATCTCTCGAGGTACTGAGATCCATTTAAGAATTAAAGGTACAAATTGAAAGAATATAAAACTATTTTCAGGATTTATTTAGAATTTTTCTGTTTTAAGTAATAAGTAATTAGGAAAATGTTTGGTAACTGTCAAGAGAGTTATGCTATATCCTTACATCCTCATATAATCACTTAAAATAGAAAGCCTTCAATAAAAATTTAAATATATTTTAATCTTTTTTTTTTTTTGATGAACAAAAGTTTAGGTGAGCTGGGACCCGGGGGCTCACCAGGGCCAGGGCAGGCCTTAAGGCTCAAAGAGTGCTTACAGATGTACTTACAGATTACCCACCAACGAGTTCCTCACATTGGTAGTGGGATTCGAACTCACGACCTTGTGGATTATGAGTCGTATCCTTACCAACTGGACTAACCTTCGTTGGTCATATATTTTAGTATCTTGAAAACTTAAAAAGGTTTATTCTATATATTTTTAATTTAACGAATAAAGCATTCAATATATATATATATATATATATATATTAATACTTTTCAAGTTATCAAGATAAGAACCGCATATATACATACATACATATACATACATACATATATATATATATATATATATATATATATATATATATATATATATATATATATATATATATATGCATTAAATAATTTTTGTATGTTTAAAAAAAACTGCATTTTTTAATTAATTACTTGATGTCTTAAGTAATAGTGTAAAAATGATTTGTTTAGAAATAATTTAAATTGAAAATTAAGTATATTAAATATTTAAAAACATAAAATAATTTAAGGCATTCTCTTTAAATTAAATAAATGGATCAAATGTAATACTGATGTGGCAGCTAGAGGATCCCCTGGAATTGCAGCTTGTGGTGTCATTTTTAGAGATCGTTTCTGTAACACCCCGACTTTTCGCTGCTTTCCAATATCGGTAATAAATATATAAACATATATATTTTTATCCGAGACTTAGAAAATGATTTTGTATAAACCAAGGTCATTTTCATGTTATACTTATTTTTATAAGGTTACGGGAAAGTTTTTGGTTGGAAATTCAGACGGAAACCAGTCTGCCGTTTTCTGCGTTTTCACTGACAGTAAAAGTTTACTGCTCAGAAAACCTCATTTTACTTCGTGAATGAGATGAATAATGTTTTTATTGTATTTTCTTTGATACTGGAAGTTTTGAAAAATTTAGCGTAAAAATATAATATTATATTTGCTGCGGGTGAAAACGTCGAGATATCTCTAGCAAAACCTGAGTCAGATGAATCAGGGAGTCAGCAACGAAGCTGAGATGATTGATGTGATTGATGTGACAAGAATTTATGACGATCTTATCCGAGTCACAATGGCCATAATGACGCATTTATGACAATTAGATATTTTGGCATGGAAAAGACAATTTTGCCCCTAGCTTCACATAATTTTTACAAGCTTTGCCATTGTGTTTTTGGACCAAAACACCCTCCCCCCACACGGCTCCCCCTCTTTATCACCACAATTAGGCAACTTTGATTCATTTTCAAGTCATCTTCTTCAAACATAAAGCCTTTTCTCTTAAGAACTCCAAGAACACCCATAGGTGTTCATACTCGCCGAAATTGCACAGAATCTTTGACCATTTTCTGTTATTAATCTCGGAAAACTTTCTACATAAACGTTGTTCCTATTTCTCTCTTCTTTCCAACAAGCTAAAGATCAGAAAAAACGAATAAGTATTTTAGGTGATATGCCCAAATTACCGAAACTGCTCAAAATCTTCATCTTCCTCACTTTTCTCTCATTTTCTCTCAAGAACACTTAGTGATTTTTGTGAAGAACTTGATCATACTCATCACTTGTTCACCAACAAGAGGTAGAATCTTTCTCTCAATGATAAATCATGAACTCTTCTTCAATCATTTTGGAAGATCTAACCATGAATCATCATGTTCTTCATCATATTCAAAGTTCATGATACAATCTTCAAAAAATCATATAAAATTGTAGAAAAATCCATTTGACTTGAAACCAATTTCTATGAACTCATATTTATGTTTATATTCATCATCTAGAAGCATGAACCCAAAAGAATTTTCTTCCCTATTTTTCCAAGCAAGGCCGAAACCTATGTGTTTAGGTGTAAATGGGTTTTGCTTCAACTTTTGAGTTATGATTCATGATTTCATCTATTAAACCATGATAGGTATTGAATCTAAGTGGTTGAGAAAATCAAATCAAACCCTAACCTATTTTTCTTCATGAGGGCCGGAACCCTAATTTCTTGTAGTAAATGAATTTTGATTCACTTTTTGTCTTGTGACACTTAAATTTCATTCCTATACTAGGTATGTTTGTTGAATCCAAAAGATGAAAATCAAGTGAAGCTTCTAACCCAACTTTAGTGTCAAGGGAGAAAACCCTAACTCATGGAGTTAGATGAGTTTTGTTCAATGTTCTTAGTTCATGATCTTTGATTAGGTTTCCATCATGTATAAGGATCATAAATCCATAAGTTAGAAAAATTTTAACATCCTTAGCCTAATGATATTGAGTAGGCCGAACCATTATCATATGGTTTATAAAGTTTTGTTGTTTGATTTTCATTAATTTTGTGATGATTTGTTGTGAAGGATAAATCGTTGTTGATTATCCTGAGTGTACGAAGGAAACGGAGATCAAATGGGGAAATCGTTCGTGAAACAAATACTTGAATCTTCAAGAGGTAAGGGGAGATTACCTGAGGGATTTTCCCCAATAACTGTATGTGATTAGTGTGTGGTCTGTATTATTTATCTGTGGTTGTGGTGCTTGTTTAATTTGGTTCGAGTTGTTTAAGTTATGTTATTTTTATCTGTGATGGGATATTTGCATTTAAATTGTTAATATTGCAATTATATTATAATGTGTTGTGATGCATGATCTGCCTGGAAATATTTTTGTGATATTGTTGTTGATTGTTGTTTGAGAAGCCTGACAGTAGTCAGTGCTCAATTAATTAAACGAGGTAAAAGCTTAAAGAAGACACACGGAGAATATTCAATGTTTAACTTAGAGATATGGGATTACATTTTGTCTAAATAATTATTTGAGAAAAATAAGAATTTTTCGAAAATATTATTACTTTAATGATTTATTAGTGTAAAAGCAATTTATGAGTCACAATGAGGACATAACCGTGAAATTATTTTTGCACTGCTAATTTTTACATAAAAAATTCTGTAATATTATAAAAGTTATTTTATAGAATTAATATTCTAAAATAACTTAATTATTATTTTAGAAAAATATTTAAGTGGAAAAATCTAAGTTTTGGCTTAAATGGCTTTAAAAATGATAATTGACGGCAATTTGGAAAAGTATCGATGGCAAGTGTTTTAAAACGGCAGTATGTATTTTAAGCAAGTTTAAACCTCAAGCGACTCTCTTTTATGAAAACCAAGATTTGGTAACCAATGATTTTATTAAAGAATTTCCCATTTAAAACGATTTTCCGAAATCAAGTTTAACTCAACTGTGTTAAAAGTGGTGTTGGACTTAGTAACCGAGACGTCGGGGTACTAAGGTTCGTTGTTGTGTTATGTACTTGGGGTCCTTTGGACTTTGAGGTCCTGTAGACTGGGTGTTGATGAGTGTGATTTCACATCATCTTTGTCTATCATTTTGCATGCATTTTCATGTAGTTTAGGCATATTTTTTTATTAGATTTTAGGTTAATTTTCCTTTGGAACGGGTAAGGCGGTTTTCGTGTGTTGTTTTGCAGAAATCAAGGGTAAAATGCTCAAGATCAACCATGATGGAGTTTGGATGAAGATGGAGCTTTAAAAGTGAAGAAAATGTGCCAAACAGAGCCCATCACGGCCTAGCCGTGATGCCCATCACGGCCTAGCCGTGATGCCCATCACGGCCATGATCGAGCAAAACTGAAAAAGAACAAAGGCTGAAGTCAGAGTCTGTCACGGCCTAGCCGTGATGCACATCACAGCCGTGACCCAAAACCACCACAAGTCAGAATCCATCACGGCTTGGCCGTGATGGAGATCACGGCCATGAAATGGAGGCTCGCGACGCGAGCATGGGCTCGCTACGCGAGAGACTGAAAAATGCCAGAAGTGCCAGAAACAGAATCCGTCACGGCCTGCCCGTGATGGCCATCACGGCCGTGACGCGCATTACTTGGATCAGAAGCAACCGAAATAGATCAGATTTTGAGTTGGATTGGGACTCTAACTTCCCACATCTATAAATAAGGACCAGGCAGAGGCAGAAGGGCATCATGGGGATCATCCATAACAACTAGAACTCTAGGCATAGATCTCTCGGCGACTGCTTATTTGTGTGACGTGGACATTCTAAGGAGGAACCTAGCGGTGAACTTAGGATTTCTAGTGTGTTTCACTCGTAAAGTTCGGCGGCCGCTTATCAGCGAGACGTGGATATTCTAAGGAGGAACCTAGCGGTGAACTTAGGTTATTTGCATGACTGAGACATTCTAAGGAGGAACCTAGCGGTGAACTTAGGTGTCAGACCTATAGAAGTCAGACTTGGGACTGAAATCACGAGAGTTAGAAGCCATCCCTCGAGGAGCAACGAGTTGTCACGAAGCGCAAAGGGTCCAATCTGGGATCGACTACCACGAGAGTAGGGGTCGGGTCAATTGGGCACGGCTTTTGTAACCCGAGAGGGAGCTTAAGCTATTAGAGGATAAACTCGCCTTCAAGGCAATTTCGGTAATCAACAAAGGTAAATCAGATTAGTAACATAAACAGCCTCAAAGGTAACCCAAATCCCTAGGAATCCATTTAGATCAAAACCCCAAAAACATTTATTTTCTGTTTTAATTGTTTTCTGCTCATCTATCTTTTAATTTCAAATTCAAAACCCTTTTCACTCAAAACATAAAAATCCTTTTTAAACAGTCCAGATTTACTCAATTCGAAATCAATTGCGATTCGGGAACACAGTCTCTGTGGGTTCGATATCTTTTATTACTTGACGGCAATCCGGTACACTTACCGGAATCGCAGAGCGCGGCGCGCAACACACGCGCATCGCGCACGCCTACCAAGTTTTTGGCGCCGTTGCCGGGGACTGTGCCATTTCGAATTTCAATTGATATTGAAATTTATTTTTCTGGAAATTTTCTTTTTATTTGATTTTTAATTTCAAAAAAAAAACTCTTTTTTCCTTCTATTGTATCCATCTCTCTGTGTGTTATATGCAAAGATCCCTAAGTCTTGGGAGCCTTGGTGAAGTTGATCCGGAGATCGAGAAAACCTTCCATAGACGTAGGCGACTACAAAAAGAGGGAGAAAGGTCAATTCCCATTCCACTCATGGCGAATCAACCGGATACAAAGTCTTTGAAGGATTACGCAGCCCCAAATGCGAGAGGCTTGCGAACTGGGATCGCTAGGCCAGAGATTGAGGCAGAGCACTACACCATACCACCTATGCTAATCAACATGATTAGGCAACATCAATTCGTAGGATTGCCTTCGGAGGACCCGACTGACCATATAGAAACATTCTTGGAGTTCACCGACGCAATCAGGATTAATGGAGCCTCGGTCGATGTTGTGCGTTTGAGACTGTTCCCCTCATCTCTCACTGGAAAGGCGAAGGCCTGGCTTAAGCAAATCCTCGCTAACACTTTGTCCACTTGGGACCAACTGGAGCAGGCGTTCTTGGAGAAATTCTTCCCTCCATCCAAGACGGCCTACATAAGAACCCAGATCACCGGCTTCTTCCAGAAAGACGGAGAATCATTGTCGGAAGCTTGGGATCGTTACAAGGGACTGCTGGAGTCTTGCCCGCACCATGGACTCGAGAGGTGGTTAATAGTGCACACCTTCTATAACGGATTGGATTACTCTTCGAAGGTGTCACTAGATTCTGCAGCCGGTGGAGCATTTATGAATAGGCCTCTGACTGAGGCATTCAACATCATCGAGAATGTCGCCACCAACTACCACCAATGGGGATCCGAAAGAGGTAATAACCCGAACAAGATTTCGGGGGGTAAGTTTGAAGTAAACAGCACTGATCTTATCATGTCAAAAATAGACTCACTTAATAAACGTTTTGATCGGCTTGAAAGAGCTAATGTGAGTGCAATAGGCGCTACTAACCTTGTTTGTGAGATTTGTGGAATGCAGGGACACGACATCATGGAGTGCCCACGTGGAATTGCTCATGGATCCGGCACTTCGGGTGAACAAGTGAACTCTTGTCACAACTTCTACGACACGAACCCGAAGTTGCCCAACTATGCTCCCCCAAATCCCTACAACCAAAGGAAGAACAACCCTTACCTCTCCTACGGCAACTACAGCAATACGCTCAACCATGAGTTCCAAGAGGGCCAAGGTAATAGGAAACCGCTCTGGGGTATCCTCAAGTACAGCAGTCTAAACTTGAGTCTTTATTGGAAAGTTTTGTCGAAACTCAGACAAAACAAAATGAGGAGTTTAGACAACAAGGCAGGGCAGTAAACGAGGCAATAAAAGAGCTAGCATCTAAGGTAGACAACTTAGCAACTCATAACAAGATACTAGAAACCCAAATTGCCCAACAAGCCAGCACGTACTCGAGACCTAAGGGTATATTCCCGGGGCAACCCGAAGCAAATCCCATTGAACATTGTAATGCCATACACTTAAGGGATGATAAGCTTGGGGTGGGGGTAGCTGAAATGTAGGTGGAACCGGAGGAGGACACGAGCGAAAAGGAAGAGCCAGAACCGAAGTATGTACCTCCACCACCATACCAACCCCCGATACCTTTCCCACAAAGGTTGGTCAGAAAAAAGCAAGTAGATGTAGAGACTAAAATGCCTACTAAACTGAAAGACCCAGGTAGTTTCTCCATCTCTTGCTCGATCGAACAGGTGCAAATCGACCAAGCCTTATGTGACCTAGGGGCTAGTGCGAGCTTGATGCCCCTCACTATCATGGAAAGGTTGGAAAGTAAAGAGTTGAGACCGTTCAAATTCTCCTTACAATTTGCGGATGGCTCAACTAGGACTCCTCTAGGCATACTAGAGAACGTTCCTGTGAAGGTAGGGAAATTCTTCATCCCTACCGACTTCCTGGTATTGGACATGAAAGGGAATTCTGAATTCCCCATCATTTTAGGAAGGCCATTCTTGGCAACCGCTGGGGCAGTAATAGACGTAAGGAATGGTAAACTCTCTCTAAATGTAGAGGAAGGTAGGGTAAATTTTCAATTGACTAACTCTTATAACAACCCTCCTTTTGAGAGCCATGTGTGCAGAATTGATGTAACGTCTCCAGCGGTAGAGAAAGAACTTAGCATGGAAGCAACCCCAAATATATGCATGGTTGATGATGCACCCATCAGTGATGAAGTTGGAATTGCTGTCCATGCAGAAACAAAACTTCCGCCGGAAGGAAGGAAGGCTAGGAAGCTCCAAAAGAAAAGAGCGAAGCGGAAGCGTTATTGGCCGTATGAGCAGAAACGGCTTTTTTAAGGAGTTCCTTGGAAGAGAAGTGTTCCTTCACATCTACGCCCAGCCGACCCCGGTTGATTAAAGGAAGTTTGGTCAAGCTTAAGACCATAAATAAGCGCTTCTTGGGAGGCAACCCAAGTTTTCTTTCCCATTTTCCTTTTGTTTTGATTTAACCTCTTGAATAATTTGAGAAGATCAAGAGGCAAAAATATCATTAATAGGTTTGTCTAGTGTTTTCAGGTTGAGAAGGGAAGAAGAGCAAAGAAAAAAATAAAGTCAGAAGCCATCACGCCCTGGCCGTGACAATGGTCACGGCCGTGATGAACTAATACAAGAGCACAGAAAGGATCACGGCCTAGCCGTGATACACATCACGGGCGTGATAAGTAGGATGCCAAGGAAAGAATTGATCACGGCCTGCCCGTGATAAGCCTCACGGCCGTGATGCAATCTCCACCCAAGTTTTGACTGGAATGTGAGCCAACACCCGCTACCGACTCGGTAAGTTGTTCCATTTTTCTCCTCTCTCCGACTTGATTATTTACATTGGAGACAATGTAAGTAATCAAGCTTGGGGTAGGGGTATTTTTGCATTATTTTTGCATTTGCATTGTTGCATTCATATTGCATTCTCATAGGCATAGATTGGTATGATCACATTCTTTAGATTTCCCCTCACTTAGAACATGCATCCAAATGTAAGAACTTGGAGCCAAATGAATTGAGATAGTGAATTTTTGAACCCAATTTTTCATTATTCTTGTGACATGGCTAAAAATAAAAATTCTTGAGATAAACTTTTGATAGTTGATGATTAGCATGTGGTTCCTTAGATTTGTGTTTCTCACTGATTTTTGAACTACTAAATGTAAGATTTTGAGACAAAAGGGGTATTCACTAAATCTACCTCATTCCTTGTGATAGAGTGTTGTAATTCCTCTTGGACTGTATTTTCTAGAACTTGACTTGAAACCATTTTGAAACTTAAAAATTTTTGAAAACATTTTTGGAAATGATTGAGGCACTAGGTATTTTTTCGGCCTCCCGAGCTTTGAATGTTTAAATGCTACCCCTTAGTTGCCCAATTTTGAGCCTAAAAAAAAAATACTTTTCTTGGTACCTTGAATTACTTTGATAAATAATGCTTGGTATGGCACCTTTTAAAGTATTACAAAAAGGACAAAATGGTAGTTGGAAAAAGTATGGGATGAAAAAGCTAGAAAGTAATTTCTCTTGAGCTATAAATATCCCCTTCTCCAAACAAATAAAATGAAATAAACAAAAAAAATGGAGAAGGGGATGACAAAAGAAAATGAGAAATGAAAAAAAAAAAAAAGAGGTGGAGAAGTGAATCAAAGCCCCTAAAAGGTATTTTAGAAGGTGTCATGCTTTGCAATGTTTGAATTTTGTTTAGCCTTCTTGAATTTCCCTTTTCTTGATTTCCCCACCTAACAATAAATCCCATGGCCACATTACAACCAAAGGAAAAGACCTCTTGATTCTTATGTGTTTTCATTAATAAAGTAGAGATTTGGTTAATAGTCAAGCCTATGGTAGAGTACTTTCCTTGAGGAAACTGAGCGAATTGTCATATACCCTAAAATACTTGAGTGAGGTGAGACGAGTGCCCAAATCAGTGAGAATATGAACTTGAAGAACCTAAGCTTCTAATTGGACTAGAAATTGATTGTCTCTTAAGTGCTTTTTGAATATGCCTGTCACTTGGATTTAGTTGCTAGGGTTCTGGGTTCACTATCCATGCTTTGAATGATTTTTATCTTATGGCCTTAGTGATTTCTTGAGGACAAGCAAAGTTTTAAGCTTGGGGTGATTTGATGAGTGTGATTTCACATCATCTTTGTCTATCATTTTGCATGCATTTTCATGTAGTTTAGGCATATTTTTTTATTAGATTTTAGGTTAATTTTCCTTTGGAACGGGTAAGGCGGTTTTCGTGTGTTGTTTTGCAGAAATCAAGGGTAAAATGCTCAAGATCAACCATGATGGAGTTTGGATGAAGATGGAGCTTTAAAAGTGAAGAAAATGTGCCAAACAGAGCCCATCACGGCCTAGCCGTGATGCCCATCACGGCCATGATCGAGCAAAACTGAAAAAGAACAAAGGTCAAGTCGAGTGCATCACGGCCTAGCCGTGATGCACATCACGGCCGTGACCCAAAACCACCACAAGTCAGAATCCATCACGGCTTGGCCGTGATAGAGATCACGGCCATGAAATGGAGGCTCGCGACGCGAGCATGGGCTCACCACGCGAGAGACTGAAAAATGCCAGAAGTGCCAGAAACAGAATCCGTCACGGCCTGCCCGTGATGGCCATCACGGCCGTGACGCGCATTACTTGGATCAGAAGCAACCGAAATAGATCAGATTTTGAGTTGGATTGGGACTCTAACTTCCCACATCTATAAATAAGGACCAGGCAGAGGCAGAAGGGCATCATGGGGATCATCCATAACAACTAGAACTCTAGGCATAGATCTCTCTTCTCCTCTCCTCCTCTCTTCTCTGATTTTTGTATTTTCATTATGTTGTCAGCCAAGCTTGTCATCCCCATGGCAAGACTTGAGTAGTAGTTTGTTTCTAGGGATAGGGGCTCTGCCCGAGTTTTGTTTACGATGCTGATTTTGATGTAATATCTTTGTAATTATGATTTTGCTTTAGATCTAATTTCTAGCGTTTTAATCAATCGTAAAATCGGCGACTGCTTATTTGTGTGACGTGGACGTTCTAAGGAGGAACCTAGCGGTGAACTTAGGATTTCTAGTGTGTTTCACTCGTAAAGTTCGGCGGCCGCTTATCAGCGAGACGTGGATATTCTAAGGAGGAACCTAGCGGTGAACTTAGGTTATTTGCATGACTGAGACATTCTAAGGAGGAACCTAGCGGTGAACTTAGGTGTCAGACCTATAGAAGTCAGACTTGGGACTGAAATCACAAGAGTTAGAAGCCGTCCCTCGAGGAGCTACGAGTTGTCACGAAGCGCAAAGGGTCCAATCTGGGATCGACTACCACGAGAGTAGGGGTCGGGTCAATTGGGCACGACTTTTGTAACCCGAGAGGGAGCTTAAGCTATTAGAGGATAAACTCGCCTTCAAGGCAATTTCGGTAATCAACAAAGGTAAATCAGATTAGTAACATAAACAGCCTCAAAGGTAACCCAAATCCCTAGGAATCCATTTAGATCAAAACCCCAAAAACATTTATTTTCTGTTTTAATTGTTTTCTGCTCATCTATCTTTTAATTTCAAATTCAAAACCCTTTTCACTCAAAACATAAAAATCCTTTTTAAACAGTCCAGATTTACTCAATTCGAAATCAATTGCGATTCGGGAACACAGTCTCTGTGGGTTCGATATCTTTTATTACTTGACGGCAATCCGGTACACTTGCCGGAATCGCAGAGCGCGGTGCGCAACACACGCGCATCGCGCACGCCTACCAGGTGTCTACTGTATACGTGATGTATACTGTTTAAACATTTAAGATGTTTTCTATTACCACGAACCTATTACTGGTGCATCGGCCTAGGGTTTCGTGACTCAGCACTCGAACTACATGTCCTGTGTTGATAATAAAAGATTTTAAGACATTGAAAACTACGTTGGTCGTAAGCTTTTGAGCTTTGGCAAAGGAAAGATTATACACGAAGAAAACGACGAGAACAAAATGTTTTATATGCATGCATTAGCAGACGTGCCCACGTCCTATGTCTGATACCTTAATGATAGGGTATTCGGGCTACGAAGATATGTATGATGCCTTAATGATAGGGTATTCATGCTACGACCTATGTCTGATACCTTAATGATAGGGTATTCGGGCTACGAAGTTATGTACAGTGCCTTGGTGAATAAGGTATTCCGTGCTACGAAGTATGTATGGTGCTTTGATGAATAAAGTATTCCATGCCATGAAGTGCCTAATATATCTGGCTATCGAGCTTGATCAGCTCATTTACGCGGTGTTGTGATCTCCGGAGATTAGGTAAAAGTTAGACGACGATAATTGAAGTGTACATGCATAGTTTTTCAAACGATGATGTTTCGGGTATGAAACTCAATGATGACTACTTGTTTATTTAAGAACTGATGTTGTATGAAAATATATTTGTTTATATGCTTTCCTTTGTGTCGCGCATACGGTTATTGTGTTAAATCCATATATTGGTGTTTCACCCTTACAAATATATCAGGTTCTTCTGGTAAGTACCGTTGTATCTTGAGATACTAGTACAGATGAAGCGGAGGAGTTCTTTAAGTCACTTGCGGACTTAGATTCTAGATGCTTGAAGAAGTATTTGTTCTAGGGAAAGACCACGGAGGTCTTTCCAATAATGTCTTGTAGAGCGAATAGCTTAGGAGTTTTGCTTTAGGTTTTATGTTGAAAAGGTCGGTAATTAGGATGTTGTAATATTATCTTTGTTTTAAGTTTCTCTTTTGGGAAATTAAGACCTTTTGAAAATAAAAATGGTATGCTATGGTAACTTCTTTAAGAATATGATTTTACTATTTATTGTATGTATTAAGGTGTTCTACAGTTATTCACGGAAGAAAAATTTTTACACCCAAGTTTTCTAACCTCAAATAAATAAATTTTCCGAAAGCAACCAGCGAATTAAAGTTTTATTTTCCGCTATGAGTTAACAGGTAACCATGTGATGACCCAGGTTAGGGTGTCACAGTTTCTCCATAGTTTTGGGTTGCTTTGCTCTTAACATCGGTGTGGTAAACTCTGTTTTTACTGAATTTTCTGCAGCTATGATGGCAATTGAAGTTGCTGCTAAAAATGGTTGGTCTAACCTTTGGCTGGAATGTGACTCAAGCTTTGTGGTTGAGACCTTTAATTTGGAATCATTAGTTCCTTGGAAGCTTAGATCTCGCTGGAAGAACTGTTTGCTCATGACCAAATGTATGAATTTACAAGTTTCCCACATATTCAGAGAAGGAAATTGCTGTGCGGATAAATTGGCATCTTTTGGGATAAATTCTCAAGGTTTCACTTGGTGGAATTCCGTTCCTAGTTTTATTTTTGAGGATGTTAACCGCAATAGGTTAAGTCTTCCGAATTATAGATTTAGATGACTCTATTCTATGGCTCGGGTTTTGGTTAATGTCCCCCTTTGCCTTTTCTTTTGTATTCTTTTATTTCTATTAATAAGTTCTAAGGTGTGCTGCAGATGATGGATGGTTTTAGGGGTGTGCCAATCTAGTTGGGATGCCTAATTCCATTGTGATGCCTTTGCAAGCCTTATTTTTGCTTTAAAAAGATATAAGGAGGAGTATTAATCAGCATATAAAATTATTCTTTCTTAGCATGAAGATTTTCTATTATATATCCACATTTGGATAGTTTATAAAATAAAATAGTCAAAATAAATTTATTTTCAAAAAGATACAATACAAAAAAAATATTAGAAAAAAATAAAATAAATAAGAATAAGAAATCTATTTTTATTAATATTAATAAAAAATAAAATCTATTTTTTATACACTTCAAGATTTATTTTATATCCTTATACTTAATTTGCCAAATTACGTGATGAAAATATTATATATTTTTTAAGTTTCCAAATATAAATGTATATTGTTTTTTGTTTAATGATTTTTTTTGTTTTGTCTTTGATCACGCATCCCCACAAGAAAAGTCGTGGAGTAACCCTCAGACCGAGATACATAATGATTAGGTAAAGTCCTCCCAAAAGTGGAAATTTAATGGCCAGTTTGCTTTGTTTCTAGTTTCCTGTTTTCATTTCATGTTTTCAGAAATAATTTCAAAACGGTCACCATATTTTCATTGTTTCCTGATTTGAGAAATTTGTATAGAAAACATTGAAAACAACTTTTTTCTGTTTTCACTGTTAACTGTACAAATCTTTGAAAACAGGAAAGAGAATGAAAACAAGGTGGTAGATTTGTAATTATTTTTGAAAATAGGAAATGAAAACATAAATCTGGAAATAAAACAAAACGGTCCTAAGAATTCGAACATCTGACATTGCAAATAAATTTTGCTTAGAAATATAGTCCAATTCCAATGCAGCCAACTACTTCAAAATTTATTCAACGCATTTTGTTTTACGTAATTAGACGAATTTTGGAGGATTTGTTATGACGACTTAACATCAATTTAATTATCTTAATTAGGAGGATAAGATTGCATTAATTTTTTGAAAGGGACCTTCCTACATGAAGTATTTAAGTGAAACTATTTCCCCAAGCTATTGCAAAAAAAAATAAAAAAAAATCTAGTAGACACTATGTCACCACCATTAGGTTTATGTTCTAGACTAAATCCAAGGCGACCTGGCCATGGTTGATAATGAAGTGACGAAACTTGGGGTGATAACCAGCCTCCTTCTTGTATTTTTTTTAGGCATGTTGTTGCTGCCAATAACCTCAAGGAGAAGTCTGGCTATCATACAATGCTTCATCACTTTTTATTAACCTTGTCCATGTCCTCTCTCTCTCTCTCTCTCACACACACACACTAAAAGACTTAGACTTGTAGAATATACCTTGCTACCAAGAGCTATTTGAACTAAGGATAAGCAGGGTTTTAAAATGCGGACCGCATCACATGATGCGGTCGCAAAATCTCTGTAACAACAACCGCCGCAACCGTATTGGATCGTGATTGCGGACCGCAATGACCACAACGCAAGTGTGATCGCAACCGCAATTTAAAACCATAATTGTAATAGTTTAGACTTATAGATAATATCATTAAACTAACTCGTGCTATTGCGCACATATATTGTTTGTTCATGAATTGGCATCTGGTGCTTCTTATTGTGTTGATGCTCTTTAGGAGATTGTGATATGTGGTTTAATTGATATTGAGTTCCTCTAGAGTCAATATTTTATGCATGAAGTCTTTATGATGTCTTACGTATCTTACCATTTGATTTATTGAATCTTGCATATTTAACCCACAGTCTAGTCTATCCAGTGATGTAATTAAATTTTTTTGTATATTGATGCTTATTACTTTTCATCTGAGTATGTGCATGGTTGAAGTTTTATGCCATTCTAAGTTGTATATATTGTTCAAGTTTGAAGTTCAACCATATGATTTCTTCAGTTAATGCAGGGTTATTTGATCTTTCATTCTTGAGGTTAAAATTATAAGGGAAGGGCTCTTCTTTGGCAAGCTAGAATGGCATCTTTGAGTTGAAAAAGAGAAGTCCTAAAGTAAAAGTGACACGAGATATGTAACATCCAGTTTTTCGTATAAGTGCTTTTGTGTGTGCCTTGTTTGTTAGGAAAGTTTAGAGTGGGCTAAGTAAGGTTTTAGTCTAAAAATCCCTTTCTGGTACATGAGCACGCCCGTGCTGAAGGCTGCATGCGTCTCGTTGACGCTGATGTGAGCATGCCCGTGCTCATTAGGGAGCACGATCGTGCTCAACAGTAAGGCGCGTCTCGTTGATGCTGTGCTCAACAGTAAGCACGACCGTGCTCGAGTCTGAGTCTTTATATAGACATCAGATTATGAGGGTTACGAGTTACAACCCTCAAATTGGCACTTTAGGCAACCCTAAGTGTGATGGCAGCCTCTCCCTCTCTTCCCCTTTGAACCCAAACTGTTCTTGGTGTTCTTGCTCTTTGGGAGAGACAATCACGCGCTAGTGCCAATTGTAACATCCCGATTTTCGGATACGTTGTATTAACGGTAAAGATATATTTATTTATATTTTTATTTATAATCTAGGAAATGATTTTGGAGGAAAAAAAAATCATATCTAGAACCCACTCTATGTTAGGAAGCTCTGGTTAAAATTTGGGTTTAAAACTCAGACGGAAACCGGTCTATGTTTTTACTAACAGTATAGTTTTATACCGGCAGAAAACCCTAATTTGACCCGAAACTGAAAATTTGTAGATTTTTTATATTATGTTCGTGAGGAATTCTACTTTCCAAATTTCTTATCAAAAATAAAATATTATGTTTATTCGGACGAATTTTTGTGAAAGTTCGAACGGAAAACGATCTGCATTTTACCTGACAGTAAGATTTTACTGATAAGAAAACTTAATTTTGACTCGTGAACGAAATGATTTATGTTTAAATCGTATTTCCAATGAGTTTGGTTATTTTGAAAAGTTTAGATCAAAAACGAAAGATTTTTATTTTATTCGGGCGTAAAACCTTAATCGGGAAACCGACAAAGTCGGAAACGGAACTGCATAGACGGAACCGGACACCGGAGGGGATGAGTCATGGTGTGAGTCACCACCATGACACACCAAGAATTTATGAGCATTGAATGTTATTAATCATGCTTTTAAGGATGAAAAGACAAAAATACCCCCAAGCTTTCATGGTTAGAAACAAGCCACATCTCCTCACTTCTAACCACTCATTTTACATGGTTGTAAACCTCCCACATCTCTCCAATTTCATGCAGTCACATCACATAAGACATACCTATTTCATTTTGCTTTCGTTTCATCATTTTCCTCTCAAAAACCGAATTCGGGTAAATGACGGAGCTGAATACGGGATTTCCGGTAACCGCTAAGGGATTGGATCGATGAGTCATGGATGACTCATAAGATGTGGCCCAAAATCAGTCACACCTCCCTTAATTCTCAACCACATAATCTAACCTAATCATGATTACAAATTAACTCTAGTTAGGTTATTATAACCATAGTTAAGTTATTATATTATTTTCTAACTTAACCTAAGTCAATTAACTTAACCTTGGTTCATTCTAATCAATTAAACAAAGCATTTTCACTCCCTCACTCACTCAATTTTGTGTCTGCCTTCTCCTCCTTCATCACACACTTAGCCAAATTTTCACTTCACTTGTTCAAGTCATTTCTCACCAAAAACACTAAGAACACCATAGTTGTTCTTGCAAAGTTCTTCATCTTTCTTCAAGTTCTTCATCAAATCTCTTCATTCCAAGGTAAGTTATTATATTATTTTCTAACTTAACCTAAGTCAATTAACTTAACCTTGGTTCATTCTAATCAATTAAACAAAGCATTTTCACTCCCACACTCACTCAATTTCGTGGCTGCCTTCTCCTCCTTCATCACACACTTAGCCAATTTTTCATTTCACTTGTTCAAGTCATTTCTGACCAAAAACACTAAGAACGCCATAGTTGTTCTTGCAAAGTTCTTCATCTTTCTTCAAGTTCTTCATCAAATCTCTTCATTCCAAGGTGAGGATCATGTTCCTCATCATCTTAGCTTCATTAATCATCCATCAAACTCCATTTTCATCAACTATTTCACAAATTCCTATTTCTAGATCTAGAACTTCAAATAATACTAGAAAATTGTAGAAAAATCATTTTAATGTGAAACCAATTTATTTGATCTTCATATGACTTCTACTTTCATCACCTAAGAGAATGTAAGTAAAAGAATTTTCTTTTCATATTTTCTTAACATGGCCGAAACTAGGTCTTTATGAGCAAATGAGATTTTGTTCAATTTTTAAAGTATGACACTTGATCTTAACTCTTTAATACCAATAGTTGTTATATCAAAAAAGTTGAAATCAAAAGAAATTCCTAACCCTATTTTATAGTCTTGGCCGAATTTGTGTTCATGTGAACAAAATCAGTTTTCTTCAATCTTTAACTAGATCATGATTTATATGAACTATTTAAAATGTGTAGGTTCTAGATCCGAGAGTTTTTGATAAAAGGGAATTTCTAACCTATTTTTTCATTGAGACCGAAACCCTAACCTAGTTGGTTAGAGGATTTTGTTTCATATTTTTAACTAGTAACACTTGATTTATATTAGTTAATACTCTAGGAACTAAGATCCAAAAGATGAAGTTGAGAAAGTAACCCTAGCCTATTTTTGATATCATGGCCGAACCTAGCATAAAATGGACATAGCTGAGTTTTGTTTGATTAACTAGTGGTTACGTTGTTTTGGTTGAAGGTTAACCATTAACCGTGGTAGAGTAACGAGGATCGGAAGTTCGGGACTCCGGTGATAAGTCAGGTGGGGGAAAGAATCAACCTATCATTGGAACGGATAAGTAGTATATAATTTATAATAATGGTATAGGGCAACCTAAACTCTACTAGTGGTCGAGTAATCTACAATACCAAAATCGCATTGGAAACTTTTTCGTAATACCAATGATGATTCAGGGATTGTAGGTTTATCGATGTTAGGATAATTTTAGAATATTTGAGGATGTTTGACTTTATGATTATTGACTGTTTGTGATACGCTGGTTGAGGTATTCTATTGATGTGACGTTTTATTTTGATGTTTGAATATTTTATGATGATTGTGTTATGCATGATCTGCCTGGTTTGATAGTGTGCGTAGTTGTCTTTTAAGTAAAGATATATGTTGTGCGGGAGATGTTCATGTGGGTGAGAGAATGAATCGACTTAGAGGTGCCTAGCTTAATTAAGTTGTTTTATAGATGAGATTATGAGATATGATTTGAGGCTATGATGGAAGCTTGAGGCACTAGGTTGTTATTGATGCAATTTAGGGACATTCATATATAGATGTATTGTTATTCACAGCCGTGTGAGTGGAACACACGAGGTCAGGATATCCTATTTTGGGATATCGGATATTGCGGGTGAGTACCCTACGGATGTGATACCGAGGTAGACTATCGTAATACTATTTTAGTTCTTGACGCGTTCGAATGTTCTTGGCTTTGGACCGTTCTAGATTGATATTCCTGAAGCGTTCGTATATTCTTGGCACTGGATCGTTCTGGACTAATACTCGCTTAGTCTTTAACTCATTCGAAAATTATTGGCACTGGACCATTTTAGACTAATACTTGTTTAGTCTTTGACGCGTTCAAAAGTTATTTGTACTGGACCGTTCCAGACTACTGACTAACGTGATAGGAATGGAGATGGCCAAGTTAGCATAAAGGTTTAGTTGCATGAGAGTAAGGGTAGAGGAAAATATCGTACTTTGAGGATGATTGTTAGTTATGTGTTATGTGTGTCCTTGACTGTTATTATATTATATGCTATGATTCTTTTCTGCCTATAATGATAGAAATATTTCTTATCCCCTATATTTTCTGTATGCTGTATTTTGTTAATTATGTGATCGTACGAGAAGACCCTGTGGAGGATCTTGATACTGAGGAGATGGATGGGATTCCGTATGAACCGGATGCGGGAGGACGAGTTGTGATTTACAACGATGTAGTTAGTGTCTAGGGCCAGTGAGTCTTATAAGACGTTTTATACTTCCGCAAATGTTAGCTTGTTTAAATATGCACCTACAATGGATCCTGTTTCTGGGATACCCTAAACAGTGTTTTTGATAACTCAGATGCAAGACATATGTGTGTATGTATTTATTATTGGTGTGTGTCGTGCGAACGTACGTGCGATCCGGCAAGTGTACCGGATTGTCGCCAAGTAATAAAAGATATCGATCCCACAGAGACTGTGATCTCGAATCACAACTAATTTTCAATTTGGTAAATCTGGATTGTATAAAAAAGATTTGAAAAAGGATTTGATATTTTGAAAAGGTTTTGAATTTGAATTAAGAGATAAATAAAACAGAAAACAAATCTATTTGTGGTTTTTGGATCTAAATGGATTCCTAGGGATTTGGGTTACCTACGAGGCTGTTTATGTTACAAATCTGATTTACCCTTGTTAATTATAGAAATTGCCTTGAAGACTAGTTTATCCTCTAATAGTTTAAGCTCCCTCTCAGGTTACAAAAACCGTGCGAATTGAACCAACCCCTACTCTCGTGGTAGTCGAATTCAGATTGGACCCTTTGCGTTTCGTGACAACTCATTGATCCTCGAAGGACGGCTTCTAACTCTCATGATTTCAGTCCTAAGTCTGACTCTATAGATCCGACACCTAAGTTCACCGCTAGGTTCCTCCTTAGAATGCCTATGACACGCAAACAAGTGGCCACCGAATTTACGAGTGATTCAAACACTAGAAATCAGATCTAAAACAAAATCGAAATTAACAAAGATGTTACATCAAATTAACAACATAAATCAGATCTCGGGCATGGCCCCAATCCCTAGAAACTAAGCTACTACTCAAGCCTTGTCATGGAGATGACAGGCATGATTACAAATAACATGAAAATAAACTAAGAGAAGAGAGAAGGAGAAGGAGAAAGAGATCCTAAATTGTAGCCTAAGAGTAGCAGCCAAAAGTCTTCCTCTGCCTCTGCCTGGGTCCTTATTTATAGATTTGGGAAGTTTGAATCCCAATCTAACTCAAATTCTGATCCAATTCAGTTGCTTCAGGTCCAAGTAATGCGCGTCACGGCCGTGATGGCCATCACGGCCAGGCCGTGACGGCTTCTGCCTCGAGCACTTCTATAGATTCCAGATTCTCGCGAGGCGAGAGGACTTTCGCGTCGTGAGAGTTCAAGTTCTAGCCTGTAATAGGAATCACGGCTAGGCCGTGACAGATTCTGACTTGTGGGGGTGAAAGGTCACGGCTGTGATGGTCATCACGGCTAGGCCGTGACCAGTTCTGACTTCTGTCTTTCTTCCTTTTCAGTTTTGCTCAATCATGGCCATGATGGGCATCACGGCTAGGCCGTGATGGGCTCTGTTTGGCTCATTTTCTTCACTTTTTAAGCTCCGTCTTCGTCCGAACTCCATCATGGTTGATCTTGAGCATTTTTCCCTTGATTTCTGCAAAACAACACCACGAAAACCGCCTTACCCGTTCCAAAGTAAAAATAACCAAAAATCCAATTAAATATGCCTAGACTACATGAAAATGCATGCAAAATGATAAACAAAGATGAGGTGAAATCACACTCATCAAATCACCCCAAGCTTAAGATTTTGCTTGTCCTCAAGCAATCACTAAGGCCAGAAGATATAGATAATCAGAGCATGGATAGTGAATCAAGAACCCGAGAAACTAATCCATGTGACAGGCACATTCGATAAGCACCCAAGAGATAATCGATTTCAAGTCCAATTAGAAGCTTAGGTTCATCAAATTCATATTCTCACTAATTCAGGCACTCATCTCACCTCACTCAAGTGTTCCTAGGTATATGACAATTCGCTCAATTTCCTCAAGGAAGGTATTCTACCATAGGCTTGACTATTAACCAAATCTCTACTTTATTAATGAAAACACATAAGAATCAAGAGGTATTTTACTTTGGTTGTAATGTGGCCATGGGATTAATTGTTATGTGGGGAGATCAAGAAAAGGAAATTTCAAAAAGGCTAAACAAATTATCAAACTTTGCAAAGCATGACACCTTCTAAAATACCTTTTTGGGATTTGATTCACTTTTCCACCTTTCTTTCTTTTCTTTTTTCTTTTCTTTTTTATTTCTCACTTTCTTTTGTCATCCCCTTCTCCATTTTTTTTGTGTTTATTTCATTTTATTTATTTGGAGAAGGGGAGATTTTTAGCTCAAGAGAAATATTTTCTAAATTTCTCATCCCATACTTTTTCAAACTACCTTTTTACCCTTTTTGTAATACTTTAAAAGGTGCCATACCAAGTATTATTCATCAAAACATTTCATGGTACCAAGAAAAGTATTTTAATCTTTTAGGCTCAAAATTGGGCAACTAAGGGGTAGCATTTAATCAATCAAAGCTCAGAAGGCCGGAAAGATGCCTAGTGCCTCAATCATTTTCAAAATATGTTTTCAAAAATTTTTAAGTTTCAAAATGGTTTCAAGTCAAGTTCTAGAAAATACAATCCAAGAGGAATTAAAACACTCTATCACAAGGAATGGGGTAGATTTAGTGAGTACCCCCTTTTGGCTCAAAATCTTACATTTAGTAGTTCAAAAATCAGTGAGAAACACAAATTTAAGGAACCACATGCTAATTATTAACTATCAAAAGATTATCTCAAGAATTTTTATTTTTAGCCTTGTCACAAGAATAAAAAAATTGGGTTCAAAAATTCACTATCTCAATTTATTTGGCACCAAGTTCTCACAATTGGATGCATATTCTAAGTGAGGGGCAATCTAATGAATGTGATCATGCAAAACTATGCCTATATGAATGCAACATGAAAAATGCAAAAATGCAAAAATTTGCAAAAATACCCCTACCCCAAGCTTAAAAACTTACATTGTCCCCAATGTAAATAATCAAGTCGGAGAGAGGAGAAAAATTGGAACAACTCGCCGAGGTGGTAGCGGGTGTTGGCTCACATTCCAGTCAAAAACTTGTTGGAAACTGCATCACGGCCGTGAGGCTCATCACGGGCGGGTCGTGATCAATTCTGGTCTCCTTTATTAGCTCATTACGACCGTGACCACTGTCACGACCGGGGTGTGATGTCTTCTGACTTTACTAGTCCCAGCCCTTCTTGCTCTTCCTTCCTCTTTAACCTAAAAACACTAGACAAATCTATTAATTTATGATTTTTTTGCCTCTTGATATTCTCAAATTATTCAAGAGCTAAATTCAAAAACAAAAGGAAAAAGGGAAAGAAAACTTGGGTTGCCTCCCAAGAAGCGCTTGTTTACGATCCTAAGCTTGACCAAACTTCCTTCATTCAACCGAGGTCGGCTGGGCGTAGAAGTGCAGGAACACTTCTCTTCCATGGAACTCCTTCAAAGAGTCGATTCTGCTCATATGGCCAATTATGCTTCCGCTTTGCTCTTTTCATTCGGACCTTCCTGGCCTTACTTCCTCCCGGCGGAAGTTTTATTTCCTCATGATCAGCAACTCCAACTCCATCACCATTTGGTGCATCATCAGCCATGCAAATCTCCGGAGTTGCTTCCATGTTGAGCTCTTCCTTTACCACTGGAGACGTGATATCGATCCTGCACACTTGGCTCTCAAAAGGAGGGTTGTTATATGAGTTAGTAAATTCAAAATCGACCCTACCTTCCTCTACATTTAGAGAGAGTTTACCATTCCTTACATCTATTACTGCTCCAGCGGTGGCCAAGAATGGCCTTCCTAAAATGATGGGGAATTCAGAATTCCCTTTCATATCCAATACCAGGAAATCGGTAGGGATGAAGAATTTCCCTACCTTTACAGGAACGTTCTCTAGTATGCCTAGAGGAGTCCTAGTTGAGCCATCCGTAAATTGTAAGGAGAATTTGAATGGTCTCAACTCTTTCGTTCCCAACCTTTCCAAGATAGTGAGCGGCATCAAGCTCGCACTAGCCCCTAAGCCACATAAGGCTTGGTCGATTTGCACTTGTTTAATTGAGCAAGCGATAGAGAAGCTACCTGGGTCTTTCAGTTTAGGAGGCATTTTAGCTTCTATGTCTACTTGCTTTCTCTTGACCAACCTTTGTGGGAAAGGTATCGGGGGTTGGTACGGTGGTGGAAGGACATATTTTGGTTCTGGCTCTTCATCTTCGCTCATGTCCTCCTCCGGTTCCACGTACTTTTCCCCCACCCCTAGCTTATCATCCCTCAAGTGTATGGCATTACAATGCTCAATGGGATTAGCTTCGGGTTGACCCGGGAACGTACCCTTAGGTCTAGTGTATGTGCTGGCTTGTTGGGCAATCTGGGTTTCTAGCATCTTGTTATGGATTGCTAAGTTATCTACCTTAGATGCTAGCTCTTTTATTGTCTCGTTTACTGCCCTGCCTTGCTGTCTAAACTCCTCATTTTGTTTTGTTTGGGTTTCAACAAAACTTTCCAATAAAGACTCGAGTTTAGACTGCTGTACCTGAGGATACCCCGCTGTGGGTTTCCTATTACCTTGGCCCTCTTGGAACTCGTGGTTCAGCGTGTTGCTGTAGTTGACGTAGGAGAGGTAAGGGTTGTTCTTCCTTTGGTTGTAGGGATTTGGGGGAGCATAATTGGGAAACTTCGGGTTTGTATCGTAGAAGTTGTGACAAGCGTTCACTTGTTCCCCCGAAGCGCCGGATCCATGAGCAATACCTCGTGGGCACTCCATGATGTCGTGTCCCTGCATTCCACAAATCTCACAAACAATGTTAGTAGCACCTATTGCACTCACATTAGCCCTTTCAAGCCGATCAAAACGTTTATTCAGTGAGTCTATTTTTGACATTATAAGATCAGTGCTATTTACTTCAAACTTACCCCCCGAAATCTTGTTCGGGTTATTACCTCTTTCTGAACCCCATTGGTGGTAGTTGGTGGCCACGTTTTCAATGATGTTGAATGCCTCAGTCAGGCCTAATCATAAATGCTCCACCAGCTCCGGAATCAAGTGACACCTTCGAAGAGTAGTCCAATCCGTTGTAGAAGGTGTGCACTAGTAACCACCTCTCGAGTCCATGGTGTGGGCAAGACTCCAGCAGTCCCTTGTAGCAATCCCAAGCTTCCGATAAGGATTCTCCGTCTTTTTGGAAGAAGCCGGTGATCTGGGTTCGTATATAGGCCGTCTTGGATGGAGGGAAGAATTTCTCCAAGAACGCCTGTTCCAGTTGGTCCGAAGTAGACAAGGTGTTGGCGGGCAATTGCTTTAGCCAAGCCTTTGCCTTTCCAGTCAGAGATGAGGGGAATAACCTTAAGCGTATAGCATCGACCGGGGTATAGTGTAGTTCTCCGCCTCAATCTCTGGCCTAGCAATCCCAGTTCGCAAACCCCTAGCATTTGGGGCTGCGTAGTCCTTCAATGGTTTTGTATCCGGTTGATTCGCCATGAGTGGAATGGGACTCAACCTTTCTCTCTCTCTTTGTAGTCTCCTACGTCTGTGAAAGGTCCTCTCGATTTCTGGATCAACCTCCATAAGGCTCCCAAGACATAGGGATCTTTGCATATAACACACAGAGAGATGGATACACTAGAAGGAAAGAAATTTTGAATTTTTTTTTTCAAATATAAAAATTAAATAAAAAGAAAAGGTCCAGAAAAATCAATTTAAAAATTAAATTGAGATTCGAAAACGCACAGTCCCCGGCAACGGCGCCAAAAACTTGGTGTGTCGTGCGAACGCACGTGCGATCCGGCAAGTGTATCGGATTGTCGCCAAGTAATAAAAGATATCGATCCCATAGAGACTGTGATCTCGAATCACAACTAATTTTCAATTTGGTAAATCTGGACTGTATAAAAAAGATTTGAAAAAGGATTTGATATTTTGAAAAGGTTTTGAATTTGAATTAAGAGATAAATAAAACATAAAACAAATCTATTTGTGGTTTTTGGATCTAAATGGATTCCTAGGGATTTGGGTTACCTACGAGGCTGTTTATGTTACTAATATGATTTACCCTTGTTAATTATAGAAATTGCCTTGAAGGCTAGTTTTTCCTCTAATAGTTTAAGCTCCCTCTCAGGTTACAAAAACCGTTCCGAATTGAACCAACCCCTACTCTCGTGGTAGTCGAATTCAGATTGGACCCTTTGCGTTTCGTGACAACTCGTTGATCCTCGAAGGACGGCTTCTAACTCTCGTGATTTCAGTCATAAGTCTGACACTATAGATCCGACACCTAAGTTCACCGCTAGGTTCCTCCTTAGAATGCCTATGACACGCAAACAAGTGGCCACCGAATTTATGAGTGATTTAAACACTAGAAATCAGATCTAAAACAAAATCGAAATTAACAAAGATGTTACATCAAATTAACAACATAAATCAGATCTCGGGCATGGCCCCAATCCCTAGAAACTAAGCTACTACTCAAGCCTTGTCATGGAGATGACAGGCATGATTACAAATAACATGAAAATAAACTAAGAGAAGAGAGAAGGAGAAGGAGAAAGAGATCCTAAATTGTAGCTGAAGAGTAGCAGTCAAAAGTCTTCCTCTGCCTCTGCCTGGGTCCTTATTTATAGATTTGGGAAGTTTGAATCCCAATCTAACTCAAATTCTGATCCAATTCAGTTGCTTCAGGTCCAAGTAATGCGCGTCACGATCGTGATGGCCATCACGGCCAGGCCGTGACGGCTTCTGCCTCGAGCACTTCTATAGATTCCAGATTCTCGCGAGGCGAGAGGACTTTTGCGTCGCGAGAGTTCAAGTTCTAGCATGTAATAGGAATCACGGCTAGGCCGTGACAGATTCTGACTTGTGGGGGTGAAAGGTCACGGCTGTGATGGTCATCACGGCTAGGCCGTGACCAGTTCTGACTTCTGTCTTTCTTCCTTTTCAGTTTTTCTCGATCATGACCATGATGGGCATCACGGCTAGGCCGTGATCGGCTCTGTTTGGCTCATTTTCTTCCCTTTTTAAGCTCCGTCTTCGTCCGAACTCCATCATGGTTGATCTTGAGCATTTTTCCCTTGATTTCTGCAAAACAACACCACGAAAACCGCCTTACCCGTTCCAAAGTAAAAATAACCAAAAATCCAATTAAATATGCCTAAACTACATGAAAATGCATGCAAAATGATAAACAAAGATGAGGTGAAATCACACTCATCAATTATATAAAGTGTGATACATTAAGTTGTTGGATGCGTTATAAGTTAAGTTTTAATTTATACATATTTTTACGTTAAGTGCACGATTAAGAAATTAATTAATAAGGTTTTAAGTTAATGTCACAACGGGGCACAACGAGGTGTCTCACCAATTAATGCAAGGCTTGAGACGATTCATTGAACCAAACCGAGGGAACCGGTAGAGCTTTCGTTGGTTAAAGGAAGAATCTTCATACCAGGTATAGGGAGAAGGAATAGTATGAGTATGTAGGCTTGGGGTAGCGTAAGACGAAGGGTTCCCATGACCCTTTATGTGTGATAACATGTTGTATGCCTATTTGCTATTGATGTTAACTGTTGTATTAGTATGATTATTAATTATTGATGTTGGTATGAATGCCTTGTTATAAATCATTGAATGTTATAAACATGATGATGTAAGTTGCCATGATTGGATGTTTATCATATTTGTGATATTATGATGTACTGGCTGTTGACTGTTGTTACGACGCGTTAACGTAAAAGACTAAGCATGTTAAACAATGTTAAGGGAGGTTGTTCCCCTTGTTCATAAAACTGGATGTTAGTAATGAGTGAGGATTATGTCAATGGCTTAGTTAAGGACCCTAGGGATTGACCTTGAGCGATTAGGGACAATTAATGGAATGGAACTGAAGGACTAATTCCCCTTTAATTTGTAAGACATGAACATTAATTCAATATTAACGAAACTGATGAGTTATGGATTAGAAGAACCTTAGGATTGAATCTGAGGATGTCCCAAACAAGCGGCAATAGGGTCTATGACCCTTCTTCCCAGAACAGTAGGGCACACATTCGAGCACGCCCGTGCTCCCATTCAAACCTAGAATTGGGCACGCTGCCTAAGCACGCCCGTGCTCAACAGTTAGCACGACCGTGCTTGACTGTGAGCTCAGCATGACCATGCTGAGGGGTGAGCACGACCGTGCTCACCTATTCAGAACAGAACCTGAAGCAGGGATTTCACCCCAAATGCTCTAAAAGACTTAATAAAATACCAACGGAACATAAAGACCAAATACAAGTGATAAGATTTATGTACCTTGGTAGCCTAGTGTCCAAGGGGGATCTTGATGCATGATGGTCAATGTGGTAATCTCTAGTGCATAACAGTAGAGTGTTTAATTAATGAATACAAAAGAAAATGATAAATTAATGGTGTTAAAACTTGGGTAGCCTATGGGCCCAAGCGGAGGTGGTAGTTGTGCTTGTGTGTTTTGTTGAGCATGCATTCACGCATCGGAGATGCTAGTGGAGGATGTTCAACATAGGGGAGGTCGTCCGAGAGTAAGGCGATTTGGTCGTCCGCGGCCATTCAAGTGAATCGTGTTCAACCATGGTGGCGCATCCGTCAGTAAGGTTCGTCGGCTATCCTAGGGGTCCACCCAAGGTTTGGTGGATTGCCCCGGCATTGGTGCTTATTGGTCAATGTGGAAATGTAACCCCGAAGTTGACTTCCTGAGATAGTTTGGATCCAAGTGCATAACGGGGTAGTGGAGCAGAGTTGCATTGCATAGCATACATGTTTATATTATGATGTTGATGTGTTATACTGTTGTTTGCTATAACATGATTGTTTGATGTATGCTCGTCTTGCTAACTGCTTCCTTTCCATTATATTTGTATTCATGTTTCTTACTCCGTATCTCTATGTTTCTTGTTGTGCCATGTACCTTTTATGCAGAGGATGACAAGCAGCCAGTTGAGGAGTGACTCCGAGGAGCCGCGACTCTTTAGTTAGGATTTCCAGTTTTCAGTAGTTGTTTAGTTAGTTGTTTTTCAGTTGTATTCAAGGATTTATTCCGGATTGGTTATACTAGCTCTGTAATGTGACATCGGGGTTGGGTTTTTCTTTCATGTTATGTTATGGTTACTTTCCGCGTTTTGAGACTTGATATGATGTGGTACCTTTTACCTTACTTTTGATTATTTCCAATAAATGATGTTTTATTTTAATTTACCCTATCTTTTAATGCTTTATATGTATACGGGGTAGAGGGTGGCACATTTAGTGGTATCAGAGCAGTTCGGCCCTGTCCGGACATGGTATGAGTCTGTTGTGTGCTATTGTTTGAATTGTCTATACTTGTTATAGACAATGATGGTATATGTTAGAAGCCGTAGATTTTCCTGCTTTAAGTTCCCTGTATTTAATAAGTTGTATTAGGCGTTTACAGGAACTTATGGCAGGAAGAGGATGCAGAAACGACCAGGCTATCGCAGATGCTTTGGCACTCCTTGCCAACGCGATAGTCCAGAACCAGAATGCCAACAACAACGGGGGACCAACTGAGTTCCAGGGTCTCGACAAGTTCCAGTGGAATAATCCGCCATCTTTCAAGGGAGCTTACGATCCTGAGAGTGCCCTGTTGTGGATGAGGGAGACTGAGAAGATCTTTCGAGCTATGGGATGCCACGACCAGCAGTCTTTGGGACTTTCATGATGACAGAGGAGGATGAGCATTGGTGGGAGAACTATCGCCAGAGCTTGCAGGCGAAGGGTACTATGATCACATGGACTGTGTTCAAGGACAGATTTCTCAAGAAGTATTTCCCGGCAGACATCAAGGACAGGAAGGAGATGGAATTTCTGGCGCTGAAGCAGGGCAACATGTCGGTAGGAGAGTATGCGGCTAAGTTTGAAGAGCTCACCCGTTACTATACACTATATCAGTATGTGGCGGACGATCATTCCAAATACGTGAAGTTTGAGGATGGTCTGCGTCTAGCGATCAAGCAAGCTATTAGCTACCAGGAGATCTGAGTCTTCCCAGTTTTAGTGAACAAGTGCAGGATCTATGAAGATGCTTGCAAGTCTGGAGGGTCAGCCTCCAAGGGATCAGACATCCAGAGCAACAAGAGGAATGAGCAGGGAAACAAGTGGAAGTCTTAGTTTTCTTCAGACAGGTCCAGGAGATGGGATTCTTTCGATCCTAGACCTCTGCGGTGCGGCAAGTGTGGACAGAACCACTTCACTACCCAATGCAAGGAGACAGACATCATTTGCTTCAAGTGCGGCAAGCATGGCCGCATCAGCCGGAACTGCGAAGGAGGAAAGTCAGAACCACAGAGTGCGAACAAGTGTCAGAAGTCTCAAGCCAACCGACTTAAGACCACGGGGAGAGTTTTTACTCTCAGTGGAGTCGAGGCCTCTGAATCTGAAGATTTGATCCAAGGTATATTCCTCATTAATAAAGTTAGTTTGACTATATTGTTTTATTCGGGTGCGACTCACTCGTTTGTATCATATGAATGTACTAAGAGTCTTAAGTTGCCTATGACACTTCTTGAGTGTGATTTAGTTGTTGCCACACCCACGAATAAATATGTTCTTACTTCTTATGCATGCAAGAATATTCTTATTACCATATACGGTAGAGACTTTATTGTTGACCTTGCATGCTTACCTCTAAAAGACCTTGATGTTATTCTTGGCATGGACTGCTTATCTTCCAACCACGTTCTTCTGAATTGCTTTGATAAAACCATAGTTTTTGGAACTCCAGTGGAGTCTAGGGATCCTAGCTTTCTCTCTGCCAACCAAGTTAAGGCTTCAATGAATGAAGGAGCCCAAGTGTACATGATGCTATCTTCCCTGGAAGTTGAGAGCCCTCCTGATGTCGACAGCGTGCCTGTTGTGCGAGAATTTCTTGAAGTGTTCTCGGGGGATGTTTACGAACTACCCCCATAGAGAGATGTGGAGTTTGCCATAGACTTAGTGCCTGGCCCTGGGCCTATATCCATAGCACCCTATAGAATGTCTCCTCTAGAGCTAGCTAAGTTAAAAGAACAATTAGAGGATCTGATGCAGAAGCAATTCATCAGGCCTAGCGTATCCCCATGGGGAGTGCCAGTGTTGTTGGTGAAGAAGAAAGATAGCAGTATGAGGTTGTGTGTCGACTATCGACAGCTCAACAAAGTGACCGTTAAGAATAAGTATCCCCTCCCTAGGATTGATGATCTTATGGATTAGTTAATTGGGGATTGTGTTTTCTCGAAGATAGATTTGAGGTCAGGATACCATCAGATTCGGGTTAAGTCTGAGGACATCCTGAAGACAGGGTTTAGAACGCGATATGGTCACTATGAGTACTTAGTTATGCCCTTTGGTGTGACTAATGCTCCTGCTGTGTTCATGGATTACATGAACAAGACCTTTCACCCTTACTTGGATAAGTTTGTGGTGGTTTTAATAGACGACATCTTAGTGTACTCCAAGACCAAGGAAGAACATGAGAAACACTTGAGGGTTGTCTTGCAGACCCTTAAGGAGAAACGGTTGTATGCTAAGTTGTCTAAGTGCGAGTTTTGGTTAGAAGAGGTCAGTTTCTTAGGTCACGTGATCCCTAAAGGTGGAATAGTCGTGGACCCGGCTAAAGTAGAGACGGCGCTCCAGTGGGAAGCGCCAAAGTCAGTGACCGAGGTTAGAAGTTTCTTGGGTTTAGCAGGGTACTATAGGAGGTTTATAGAAGGCTTTTCTAAATTAGCTTTACCCTTGACCTATCTCACCAAGAAGGGACAGTTGTTTGTGTGGGACTCTAAGTGCGAAGAGAGTTTCCAAACCATAAAAGATAGGTTAACATCAACACCATTTTTGGTTTTGCTCGATCCTAGTAAACCCTTCGTAGTGTATTGTGATGCATTGAAGCAAGGTTTAGGTGGAGTGTTGATGCAAGATGGTAAGATAGTAGCTTACGCTTCTAGGTAGTTGAAAATCCATGAGAAGAACTACCCTACCCATGATTTAGAGTTAGGAGCTGTGGTATTTGCCTTAAAGATCTAGAGGCATTACCTTTATGGAGCTAAGTTTGAGGTTTTTAGTGATCATAAGAGTTTGAAATATTTGTTTGATCAGAAGGAGCTCAATATGAGGCAACGTAGGTGGATGGAGTTCTTAAAGGATTATAAGTTTGATCTGACCTACCACCTAGGAAAGGCCAATGTAGTGGTCGATGCTTTAAGTATAAAAACCTTGAACGTCTCCGCTTTGATGGTTAGGGAGATGGATCTGATCGAGTAGTTTAGAGACCTAAGATTAGCTTGGAAAGTTACCCCTACGAGCATTAGGCTTGGAACCTTGAAGGTTACCAACAGTTTAATGAATCAGGTTAGAGAAGACCAAAAGTTAGATAAGTTTCTCTTAGACCAGAGGGAGTTGCTTGCTCAAGGTAGTGACCTTAGTTTTAAGGACGGGAGTGATGGAGTTTAAAGGTTCAAAGATAGAATCTGTATACCAGACGTCTCGGAGCTTATGAAGTTGATCCTTGAGGAAGGACATAGGAGTGGACTGGGTGTGCACCCAGGTGCCACTAAGATGTACCAGGATTTAAAGAGGATGTTTTGGTGGCCTAGGATGAAGAAAGATGTGACTGAGTTTGTGTATGCTTGTTTAGTGTGCCAAAAGGCAAAGGTAGAACACCAGAAGCCATCGGGAAAGTTCCAACCTTTAAGTATCCCAGAATGGAAATGGGACAACATTGCCATGGATTTTGTGTCTGGACTCCCGAGGATTCCAACAGGTTATGAAGCGATATGGATTGTTATGGATAGATTGACTAAGTCTGTCCATTTCATCCCTATGAACATGGAATACCCTTTGGAAAAGTTGACCAGGTTGTACATCAAAGAGATAGTTAGGTTCATGGTGTACCTTCTAGCATAGGGTCGGATAGAGACTCGAGGTTTACCTCTAGGTTTTGGTCTAGTTTGCACGAGGCTTTAGATACCAAGCTTAAGCTAAGTTCAGCTTACCACCCACAGACAGATGGCCAGTCTGAGAGAACCATCCAGATCTTAGAGGACTTGCTTAGAGCTTGTGTGCTAGAACAGTCAGGTAGTTGGGACAAGTTTTTGCCCCAAATAGAGTTTACCTATAACAACAGCTACTATTCCAGTATTGGGATGGCACCTTATGAAGCTCTTTACGGGAGGAGATGTAGGACACCTTTGTGTTAGAGTGAACCTGGTGATAGTGCTGTGTTAGGACCTAAGATAGTGCAAGAAACCATGGAAAAGGTAAGGATGATTTAGGAAAAGATGGAAACGGCACAAAGTAGGCAGAAAAGCTACCATGACAAAAGGAGGAAGGGGCTCTAATTCCAGGAAGGCGATCACGTATTCTTGAGAGTTACACCAACAAATGGGGTCAGTAGAGTGATGAAAGAGAAGAAACTTACTCCAAAATTCATTGGCCCTTACCAAATTCTTAAAAGAGTCGGTGAAGTTGCGTACCAAATTGTATTGCCACCCTTCTTGTCTAAACTTCACAATGTCCCCGACACGATTTAGTTAAAAGAGAATTTGACTTTTGAGGTATAACCCTTTCGAGTTGAGGATCGGAGGGTGACGCAGCTGAGAGGCAAGGAGATTCATTTGGTTAAAGTCATTTGGATTGGGGTGATTGAGGAAAGTGCTACATGGGAGCTAGAGAGCAAGATGATGGAGGCATACCCACATATCTTCGTTTGAGGTGAGTAGAAATTTCGAGGACTAAATTTTTATAAGGGGGGTGGAATTGTGACATCCTATTTTTCGTATAAGTGCTTTTGTGTGTGCCTTGTTTTTTAGGAAGGTTTGAGTGGGCTAAGTGGGGTTTTAGCCTAAAAATCCCATTCTGGAACATGAGCACGACCACGCCCGTACTTAAGGATGCATGTGTCTCGTTGATGCTGATGTGAGAACGCCCGTGCTCATTAGGGAGCACGACCGTGCTCAGCAGTCAGGCGCGTCACATTGACGCTAAGTTAAGCACGCCCATGCTCAACTGTAAGCACGGCCGTGCTCGAGTCTGAATCTTTATATAGACATCAGATTGTGAGGGTTACGAGCTGCAACCCACAAATTGGCACTTTAGACAGCCCTAAGTGTGACGGCAGCCTCTCCCTCTCTTCCCCTTTGAACCCAAATTGTTCTTGGTTTTCTTACTCTTTGGGAAAGACAATCACTCACTAGTGCCAATAAACGCAAGATTTGAGACAAATCATCGAACCAAAACCAAGGGAACCGGTAGAGCTTTTGTTGGTTAAAGGAGGAATCTTCATACCAGGTATAAGGAGAAGGAATAGTATGAGTATGTAGGTTTGGGGGTAGCGTAAGACGAAGGGTTCCCATGACCCTTTATGTGTGATAACATGTTGTATGGCTAAATGCCTATTTGCTATTGATGTTAACTATTGTATTAGTATGATTATTAATTATTGATGTTGGTATGAATGCCTTGTTATAAATCGTTGACCGTTGATCAGTGCCTTTTAATATACTTTTTATAGCATTGCACTTGGTGTTTTTGGATGTGCTTTGAACCCAATATTGGATTCTAAGCATTGTTTCATATCTTTGGGTCTTAATTGGGCTTTAATGAATTTCTTAGTCAATTTTCGGATTTTAGTGCATCCTGACCCATCACCCTTAAGCAGGTCATACCCTGGGCTATACTTGTCCGATTTGAGTTCTCTTCATGGCGTTGGAAAGCTGATAAGCAGACCTACAACTTTCATGTTGACCTCTCAGCCCAGTTCGGATGTTTTGATGGTCGAAAATTCTAATTACAGAAGCTGTCCAGATTAGTACGGGAATTAGAATTATTGTTGTCATATCTCCATGTAATCAATCATTAATGGACCAATTAATTCCCATTGGACTCTCTAGGTCAGACGTATTAGTTTACCCTAGGATTACAAGTAGGTGGTTTTGAGATCTTGTTTATCATCTTTGGAGAGGCGGCTGCTCATAGGGTTTTGTCTCTCTTCTCCTCCTTCTTCAATTCTTATTTTCCTTTAAGCCTCCTATGGAAGGCTAAATTCTTAGATTGATTCACTGGTTAGGGATTTTTACAAAGACCTTGAGGTTAGGTTTTCAATGTTAATTTCGTTTTAGTAATTCTATATCTTTTCCTTTTAATCCTTCATCTCTTGATCAATGTTTGCAATTCCGTTTTTGTGTTTTGATGCTTAATCACTCAAACTCGTTTTTGCATTCCAATCTAATTATAATATGATTTAAGATTATTCAAAGCATGTTGAACGCTTGTTTTGATTTGTTACGAATAAGGATTGATAGGATCTATGACGCTTAGTGTAGGTTTGATTGAATTCGGTTATAAAATTGATTATGGTTTTGTGACGCTTGTTCCACAATTATAATTAATAAAATTCTGTGATGCTTAATCCAGTAGGAATTCGTATAGAATTAATTGACGCTTGATAGGTTAATTCTATGATCAAACAAGAATAGAATCACGAAAATAGATTAGATCCTCTGAAACTCGTGATAGGTCCAAGTGAAATTACCTTAAACCAGTGGATTAGTCGATTTGACATATTGATTCTCATCTCTCTTTTAAAATCTATTTTCTTCTCTCATTGAATTCAAAAATCCCCCCTTTTTCTCATTACTTGGCATGATTCTTGTATTTGGTTAATTGAATCAGAGATCCTTGCGAGATGACCAAGGTTATCACCTTGTACTACAGTTTTAAATTTTCATTCATTTGACCCGTGTTCGACAGCGGATCAACTGTTATAAACATGATGATGTAAGTCGCCATGATTGGATGTTTATCATATTTGTGATATTATGATGTACTGGCTACGCGTTAACGTACTGTTAAACAATGTTAAGGGAGGTTGTTCCCCTTGTTCATAAGACTGAATGTTAGTAATGAGTGAGGATTATGTCAATGGCTTAGTCAAGGACCCTAGGGATTGATCTTGAGCGATTAGGGACAATTAATGTAATGGAACTAAAGGACTAATTCCCCTTTAATTTGTAAGACATGAACATTAATTCAATATAAACGAAACTAATGGGTTATGGATTAGAAGTGCCTTAGGATTGAATCTGAGGATGTCTCAAACAAGTTGCAATAGGGTTTGTGACCCTTTTGCCCAAAATAGCAGGGCGCACATTCGAGCACACTGGTTCTCAACAGGGGGCATGCCCGTGCTCCCATTCAAACCCAGAATTGGGCGCGCTGCCTAAGCACGCCCGTGCTCAACATTCAGCACGAACGTGCTTGATTGTGAGCTCAGTCCGACCGTGCTATGGGGTGAGCATGACCGTGCACACCTATTCAAAACAGAACCCAGAACGGAACCTGAAGCAGTGGTTTCACCCCAAATGCTCTAAAGGACTTAATAAAATATCAATGGAACAAGAAGATCAAATACAAGTGATAAGATTTATGTACCTTGGTAGCCTAGTGGCCAAGGAGGCCATGATGCATGATGGTCGAGATGGTAATCTCTAGTGCAGAATGACTACAGTGTTTAATTAATGAATACGAAAGAAAATGATAAATTGATTTTGTTAAAAGTTAGGTAGCCTGTAGGTCCAAGTGAAGGTGGTAGTTGTGCTTGTGTGTTTTGTTAAGCATGAATTCACGCATCGGAGATGTTAGTAGAGGATGTTCAACATAGGGGAGGTCGTCCGAGAGTAAGGTGATCTGGTCGTCCGCGGTAATTCAAGTGAATCATGTACAACTGTGGTGGTGCATCCGTGAGTAAGGTGCGTCGGCTATCCTAGGGGTCCACCCATGGTTTGGTGGATTGCCCCGGCATTGGTGCTTATTGGCCAATATGGAAATGTAACCCCGAAGTTGACTTCATGAGATAGCATACACGTTTATATTATGATGTTAATGTGTTATACTGTTGTTTGCTATAATATGATTGTTTGATGTATGCTCGTCTTGCTAACTACTTCCTTGCCATTATATTCGTATTCATGTTTCTTACTCCCTATCTCTATGCTTCTTGTTGTGGCATGTATCTTTTATTCAGAGGACGACGAGCAGCCAGTTGAGGAGTGACTCCGAGGAGCCGCGACTCTTTAGTTAGGATTTCCAGTTTTCAGTAGTTGTTTAGTTAGTTGTTTTTCAGTTGTATCCGAGTATTTATTCCGGATTGGTTATACCAGCTCTGTGATGTGACATCGGGGTTGGGTTTTTCTTTCATTTTATGTTATGGTTATTTTCCGCGTTTTGAGACTTGATACGATGTGGTACCTTTTACCTTAGTTTTGATTATTTTCAATAAATGATGTTTTATTTTAATTTACTCTATCTTTTAATGTTTTATATGTATGATGGGTAGAGGGTGTCACATTTAGGCATGTAACACCCAGGTCGCGACGAGGGTGGGGAGTGATCACCGGTTCAAGAAGGCATGGACAAGGAGCGGCTCCTGGCATGCTTCTAGGCTGAAGGATATATGAATGAACCGATTACACACCCGAATAAGAGGGATCCTGAGACTGTGTAGGTATGACACTATACTGTTGAGGAAGGCTTATATGAATTGATTGGTACTACCTATACTAACAGTATGCATCTTCTTTTCGAGAGCTCATCACTTAAGAACTCCACAGTTAAGCGTGCTTGACTTGGAGCAATTTTGGGATGGGTCCTCCTGAGAAGTTTTCCCAAGAAGCGTGTGAGTGAGGACAAAGCATGCTGAAAAGACCCGTGTTGTTCTATGGGGACAGTCGTCAATCCATAGAGCAGTCAGGGATGTTACAAATGGTATCAGAGCGGCACCTCTCCCAGTACGGTGTGGTTAGGGGATGAACCAAGCGGAAGCTGGTGGGCATGTAACACCCGGGTGCCGACGAGGGCGGGGAGTGATCGCCGGTGCAAGAAGGCACGAGCAAGGAGCGGCGCCTAGCAGGCTTCTAGGCGTAGGGATACATGAATGAACCGATTACAAACTCGAATGAGATGGATCCTGAGACTGTGTAGGTATGGGACTATACCGTTGAGGAAGGCTTATATGAATTGATTGGTACAATCTATACAAACAAGATGCATCTTCTTTTCGGGAGCTCATCACTTAAGAACTCCACAGTTAAGCGTGCTTGACTTGGAGCAATTTTGGGATGGGTGACCTCTTGGGAAGTTTTCCCAGGAAGCGTGTGAGTGAGGACAAAACATGCTGAAAAGACCCGTGTTGGTCTGTGGGGACAGTCGTCAATCCATAGAGCAGTCAGGGATGTTACAAGATCTCTTTCTGATTTTCAAAACAAGATGGGAAATCTCATTGCTGCTTCCAGCAGATGAAGGACATCTTGTCAAAGGAAAAACAAAGGCCAATAATGTTGTATCTCCGGAAAATGGAATAAATATTCCAGAATAATTTTGCCAAATGACTTACTAACATGTACTCCCTCTGGAATCAACTATAAGCAAAAATAACTAATTTCACACTTATTAAGGAAGTTAGTTAATTTAGTTTAATTGTCTTGATTTATGTAAAAAGAATGAGTTATAATTACAACTGCCCTTTAATTGTCTCGGGAGTGTGCAATGCTCTTTGAAAAGTAAAAGGAGAATTGGTTGGATTGGTTAATTTTCCTGATTTTTGGAATACTGGCATTAAATATAGTTGAGTTGGTTGGATTTTGCTTATATTTGAGTCCAAAAAATATAGGTACTTTTTTGCTTATAATTGAGTCCAGAGGTAGTACATATCTTAGGATGGATGACAGCATGGGAAACTTATAACATTCCTTGGGCAAATGACACATCCCAGGTTTAAGCGATGCCTGCTGGCTCTATCTTCAATCCTCACTCTCAATAGGTGAGGATTGATCCTCTTCTAATTATAACTGTTGATATATTACTATTATAACTAACGGTCCAGATCTACCCAATTTTTTCACTTGCAACTTGTTTACCCAGTTTTCTTTCTTTTTTTTATTTAATCTTTCAATGGCAACCCCTTTTCCGTCTCTCCCCCTCCTCCTCATTGCCTTGGCCTCCTCCCGGCCTTTGCCTTCTCCCCGCCGGTACCAAGATTCCGACCATGCTCGCCGGTAAAGAAGACATTGGTAGATAAAAAAGAAGACCAAGAAGAGGAGTAAAGAAAAACCATAAAATGGATCTTTATCAATCGAAACCCATTTTGTTTCTGGCGTGGGTTCCGTCACCGATCATGCAAATGCTGCCGCTCCTCACTCCCTGGCATTTGACTTCTCTTTGTCGCTGTTCTCCCCATGGACTTTCCCGTACCAGATCTAGCTTCGGTGATCATCAAAATTTAACTTTCTCATGATGGTCGTGACTGAGCCAGTGAGGTCAAGAAAGACGGCGGGTGGAGGAGGTGGGAGGCAGAAGAAGGGTTGTTCAGATCTACAATTTTTTTTCTTGATAAATAAACAAAAGATAATTAAATAGTTTTAAAAATAAAATACGTACGACCGACACGAGATCGCCGCCCTTCCACCCTCATCCGATGCCACTCACCCTCCCGCATACCTTCATCGGCGGCACCTTCGTCGGTGTCCTTGAGTCCCTCGTCGCCCACCACTTCACTGGCCACCTCGTCCCCAAGCTCCTTCAAGTCGGTGTTCTCTGTGTATGACCAATCATACACTCCATCTATCAATATCTGCTCCGCTATCTATTATCATCATTGGGTGAGAAGATGGAGGCAGCGACGGAGGAGAGGGCGAGGGTGTGGTTTTCGGCGACAGGTTAAGAGGGTGGCGGCGATGTTGTTGGAGGTGGAGGAAGGTTCAAGGTTAGGTTTTCTAAAAAAATTTATTTTTGATAAATTAAAATTAAAATTAAAAATATATTTTAATTTACTGGGAAACCTGTTGTGACCGGTCACACCTCATGGAGCACTCATCCTCAACTCTTAGGAGTGAGAATTAAAGAATTGCCCATGGTTGCTAGCAATGTTCAGAATATGAATAAAATTAAGAAAATTGATGAAGAAAATTTAAATTGGTTGCTTTAATTTGAAACAAGGTTCTTTTAAAAAAATAACAAAACATGTGATTTTATCTGTTTATTGTATTTTCCAAATAATATTGATAAGTACTAAATGAATGAGATTCTTAATTTTTTATGGCAACTCATTGTATAGTGATAGATCAAGTCAGAGATTTGAAGATAGCACTTGCATTGTGGCAACAATAAAGGGCCGTTGATGCCAATCCTATATATCACTAAACTATAGACCATAACAAATGACCAACTTCAACAAGTGGGAACAGTTTTAATTCTCTCCCCTCAATCTTTGTTTTCTTCTCTTCAACATTACCTAATGAGCATTGTTATATGGTACGAATAAATTGTTTGAGAAAACGTGCCAACGGTTAATGTATTTTAACATAGATAAAAAAAAATCAAGAATTAGTGCTATTTATCAAAATCACATCATTCGTCAACATTGAGTACGAAACAACTTTTCATACTATCAATCATTCCAACTAGGATTCTCTCTGGCTACTTTGTCTCTCGCCACTCTCCGGTCCCTCTATCCCTCTCTTCCTTTCTCTATTTTTTCCCCTCATTTACACCCTCCCTTTTTATTCTCTCTCCCCTACTCTTTGATTTTACCGTTGGAGAGACAGGATAGCAGTAGACAATCCAAATTCAATTCCTTTCTCTTAACTAATAACACATTCTCATTGGTTGAATTGAATTTCGTTAGAATTCGTAGGATGAATTATCATACTAAATACCAACACTGATCCCAAAATTTTGAGGATTATATAGTTGAATCATGAACAGATAAAATATCCTATTTTACCATCTAACTAAGACCTTCCTTTCTTTTATATTTCAAACTATGCTGATTGAGCAGCATCCAGCTTTTTTAACCGGTGAGACATCATCTCTATTTCCAACATTAATGGTCTGCCCCTTAGACAAGGCTTCAAGGTCATTCCTAACCCCAAGACTCTTCCTACTGACAACATTATTGTATATCTGAGAGAGCACCTCTATGAAAGCATTGTCCACATTCAAGGACTCAAGGGCAGAGGTTTCCATGAAATATGTGTTCTCTGTCTCTGCAAATGTGGTGGCTTCATCGTTGGACACGGCACGCAGATCATGAAGATCTGCCTTGTTTCCAACAAGCATGATTATAATGTTTGCATCTGTGTGATACCGAAGCTCCTTCAACCATCTCTCAACATTTTCGAAAGTTATGTGTCTGCTAACATCATATACAACCAATGCACCAACAGCTCCTCGATAGTAAGCACTTGTGATTGCACGATATCTGTTGTGAATAACAAAAATGAGACTCATAAACATAATATTCAGGAATGAGTATGATGTATTAAGTTTTGATAAGTGTCATGGTGTAGATAAAAAAAACATTGGAAGTTTATATGTATAAACTTTAGAAGAACAGCTATGTTGTGAATATGATAATTGCAAAATTTGAGAAGTCATGCAGCCAACTTCACTTTTCCTCTTTTACTATCTTCTCAGAGCTACTTAGATGTTTGTGTTGAGTCTTGTTTTAGTTTTGATAGCTTGTGGCTTATTCAATGTAATCTTGCAGTTGGTTTGTTATTTCTATTTTTTGTTTTCAGTTAGTTTGTTAGCCTTTTGTTGGTATTCTCAATTTTGAGTTGCCATGTACTTTGCTATATAAGATCTTAGCCTCTCAATTCAATATCAATGAAGTTTATTCAATTCATTAAGTGTTGATCCAAGCTTAACATTTTGGCATCAGAGCTCCTACTGGAGCCTAAGAAGAAAGGTCGCATACTTAGAAGTGTTAGCAATAATGGCGAATGAAGGAAACTTTGTGCAACCTGCAATTCCTCGCTTCAATGGTCATTATGATCATTGGAGCATGCTAATGGAGAATTTCTTGCGATCCAAGGAGTATTGGAGTCTAGTCGAGACAGGTTTCACAGAACCAACAAAGGGGCATGTGATGAATGAGGCTCAGCAGAAGAGGCTTGATGAGACAAAGTTGAAAGATCTCAAGGTGAAGAATTACTTGTTTCAGGCAATTGACAGAACAATCTTGGAAACAATCTTGGAGAAGAACACCTCCAAGGAGATCTAGGACTCGATGAAAAGGAAGTATGAAGGTAATGCCAGGGTGAAAAGATCCATTCTTCAAGCTTTGAGGAAGGATTTTGAGGTTCTTGAAATGAAAACTGGAGAAACCATCACTAATTACTTCTCTAGAGTGATGAGTGTGGCAAATAAGATGAGGAATCACGGAGAGCAGATGAGAAATGTCACCATAGTTGAGAAGATCCTTAGATCCTTAACTGACAAGTTTAATTACATTGTTTGTTCAATTGAGGAATCTAAGGACACCGATGTGCTATCTGTTGATGAGCTGCAAAGCTCTTTAATAGTCCATGAACAAAAGTTTCACAAGAATCATGGAGAGGAGTAGGCCTTGAAGATTAGCTCTGAAGAAAGGAGTGATCTTGGAGGCAAAGGAAGGGGTGGCTATAGAGGATGAGGTAGAGGTCGAGGGAGGCAAAGTAGAGCAACAGTTGAGTGCTTCAAATGTCACAAAATAGGGCACTACAAATATGAATGTCCTGAGTGGGATAAGGAGGTGAATTATGAAGAATTCAATGAGGAGTAAGAGATGTTGTTGATGGCCTATGATGAGAAGTGTGATGTACAGCAAGGAGATGCTTGGTTCTTGGACTCAGGCTATTCAAACCACGTGTGTGGGAAGAAAGCCTGGTTCTGTGAATTGGATGAAAGCTTCAAGCAACAAGTGAAATTAGGAAACAACACAAGGATGGATGTGACTGGAAAGGGAAATGTGAAGCTGAGCATAAGTGGAGTTAAACATGCGATTTGTGATGTGTTTTTTGTGCCTGAACTCAAGAATAACCTCTTGAGTATAGGACAATTACAAGAAAGAGGCTTGACAGTTATGTTTCAATCAGGAAAATGCAAGGTGTTCCATCTTGAGAAAGTTTGATTTTGCAAACTACTATGACAAATAACAGAATGTTCATTTTGTATGTTGAGTCTCCTGCCAAGAAGAATGCATGTTTCCATACCAGTGCACAAGATCTCACTCACTTGTGGCACTGTAGATATGGTCATATGGGTTTTAAAGGTTTAAAAACCCTGCATAGCAAAGGAATGGTCAAAGGACTTCCTCAGTTGACAGCATCAGAAATTGTATGTTCTGATTGCATGAAGGGGAAGCAGCATAGAGATCCAATACCAAATAAGAGCAAGTGGAGAGCAACACAGAAATTGGAGCTTGTGCATGCTGATATTTGTGGTCCCATCACTCCAACCTCTAACAGTCAAAAGAGGTATTTCCTATGCTTTATATATGATTTTTCAAGAAAAGCATGGATTTACTTCGTAGTAGAAAAGTCAGAAGCCTTTCATTACTTTAAATGTTTCAAGAACCTAGTGGAGAAAGAAACAGGATTGCCTATCAAATGCTTTAGAACAGATAGAGGTGGAGAATTTACATCTAAAGAATTTAATGATTTTTATCAAAAGAATGGAATAAAGATGCAAATAACCACAACTTACACTCCCCAGCAAAATGGGGTAGCTGAGAGGAAGAATAGAACTGTTATGAACATGGTCAGGTCACTGCTTTCAGAAAAGAAAATTCCCAAAATTTTCTGGCTTGAGACAGTGAATTGGACTGTATATGTTTTGAACACATCATCAACCTTGGCTGTCAAGTATCAGACTCCAGAAAAGGCATGGAGTGGCATAAAACCAGTAGTTGATCATTTCAGATTTTTTGGATGTGTGGCACATGTTCATGTTCCAGATGCCAAAAGAACCAAACTAGAGAACAAGAGTTGCAAATGTGTGCTTCTTGGCATGAGTGATGAATCAAAAGGATACGGATTATATGATCCAATCACAAAAAGGATCATTGTAAGAAGAGATGTTATTTTTGAAGAAGAAACATAATGGAACTGGGAGATCAACCACAAAGAAGACTTGATAGTAAATATGGATTTTGGTGAATCAGAAATAGATGAATCAACTAATGTTGACAATGTTTCAAATGAAGAAGCAGATGAGCCTGATTTACCTCTTAACACATCAACTGAAGCTGACAGTAACAGAGAAAGAAGAGATAGGCATCCTCCTGGATGGATAAGTGACTATGTCACAGGTGAAGAAATCAAAGAAAAAGAGGAAGATGCAATGAACATGGCTCAGGTAGATTCAGCAGATCCTGAGACATTTGAAGCAGCAGTAAAAAGTGACAAATGGAGGACAGTCATGGATGCAGAAATCAATTCCATCATAAAAAATGGAACTTGGGAACTCACTGATCTTCCAAATGGTGCAAAGAAGATAGTGTGAAATGGATCTACAAGACTAAATTGAATGAACTTGGCCACGTGGATAAATATAAGGCTAGATTGGTGGCAAAGTGGTATTCTCAGTAGTATGGAGTGGATTACACTGAGGTATTTACACCAGTAAGCAGAATGGACACAGTTAGGATGACAGTTGCAGTTGCTGCACACAACGGCTGGAAATTGTATCAATTGGATGTCAAATATGCTTTTCTATATGGAAAGTTGAATGAAGATGTATATGTTGAGCAACCAAAGGGTTATGTGAAGCAGGGCAATGAGCATAAGGTCTACAAGTTGTATAAGGCCTTATATGGACTCAAGCAAGCTCCAAGAGCTTGGTTTAGCCACATAGAGTCTTACTTCATCAGTGAAGGTTTCCAAAGGAGTAAGAATGAGCAGATCTTGTTCTTAAAGCACAGCAAGGAGGGAAATGTTCTTATTGTCGGTGTTTATGTGGATGATCTCATTTACAATGGCAATGATGAATGTTTAATGAATTCCTTCAGAAGTTCCATGCAACAGGAGTTTGAAATGACAGACTTAAGAAAGATGAGATTCTTTCTTGGCATTGAAGTATTGTAGAATGAGCATGGAATTTATATATATCAAAAAAAAATATGCCATGGAAGTTTTGAGAAGATTTGGCATGTCAGAAAGTAATTTAGTGGGAATCCCTATGATTCCAGGGCAAAAGTTGCACAAAGATGAAGATGGAGAAAAGATAAATGAGACTTACTGCAAGAAAATAGTAGGAAGTCTCATCTACATTACTGCCACTAGACCAGATATGATGTTTGCTGTAAGCCTAATCAGCAGATAGATGAGTAAGCCAACTCAATTGCATTTTCAAGCTGCCAAAAGAGTTCTAAGGTACTTGCAAGGAACTGTGAATTTTGGCATTTTATACAAGAAGGGAGGGAATGAAGAGTTGCTGTCCTACACAGATAGTGACTATGCAGGTGACTTGGAGGATAAAAAGTGAACATCCGGATATGTTTTTCTGATAAGTGGTGGAGCGGTAGCCTGGAGCTCTAAGAAACAACTTATTGACACTCTTTCCACCATTGAAGCTGAATTTATAGCAGCTATAGCATGTGCTTGCCAAGCCATTTGGATGAGGAGAATCTTGAGGGAATTAGGCCATGTACAGGAAGGTTGCACTACTTTAATGTGTGACAACAGTTCTGCCATAAAGTTGTCCAGGAATCCAGTCATGCATGGAAGAAGTAAGCACATCAATATGCGGTTTCACTTCCTTAGAGTCCTTACAAAGGAAGGAACTATTGAGATGGTGCACTATGGAACAAAGGATCAGATTGCTGACTTGATGACCAAGCCACTGAAGATAGATCTGTTTGTCAAGCTTCGAGGGCTACTTGGTATGTACGAAATTCCCAAGTTAAACTAGTTGCATTCCTCTTTTGATATGCAATAGTTTAAGGGAGGGTTTGTTGAGTCTTGTTTTAGTTTTGATAGCTTGTGCTTAGTCAATGTAATCTTGCAGTTAGTTATTTATTTATTTTTATTTTTTTATGTTTTCAGTTAGTTTGTTAGCCTTTAGCTGGTATTCTCAGTTTTGAGTTGCCATGTACTTTGCTATATAAGAGCTTAGCCTCTCAATTCAATATCGAGGAAGTTTATTCATTTCATTAAGTGTTGATCCAAGCTTAAAAGTTTTAGCCTCCCCTCTATTTACCTGATTTTATTTTAAAAATCTGCACATACCTTTCTTTTACGGTTACATAGGCCTCCTTTGTATTTCAAAAATATGTTATACATAAACCCAATCAAGTGTGGTAAGAGTAAAACTGAATAATATAACACTTAATCTACGGTTATCAAGTATGAAACCAAAATGTGATTGAAATGAAAAAAATAAAAAAATTATCCCACAATTTTATCTAACTTTTTAAGCATTGTAATACTGAAAAAATAGCATTTTAATATGCTGTTCCTTTTTCTTGTATTAAGACCTGATCACTGATCAGGGGCCTTCATGGATGGGATAAAAAAACTAATTCTGATCTTCCATAATTATTATTGAAAAAGCTGATCATCCAAAATTATGTCTCAGACAAGAAACAAACGCAAATAACACTCTTCAATTCATCTGCATATCAGTTAAATGAGAATTGGACTTGTGCTAAGCATCTGGCATAATACAACCTTTTTTTTTTGTGCCAGGCAAAATACACAATCTTATCCCTTAAAAAAGTGTGAGCACACATGTTTTTGCTTGAAAATCCAAACATCCTACTGTAATCAATGATTCACTAAATACACTAAATACGTAGTGATGAGTGAGGCCAGTGATGAGAAACTGGGTTCATAATTATAAGGGCAATTTGGGGTTTCCATAATATAAAGAAATATTGCTAACAGAATCGGAAAACCAGCTTATGTATAGCTTTCCAAAATAGAAAGGAATATTTGAAAAATAAGGCAAACAGAAGGGAAGTTGGAGTGATACTCTACAAACTCTTTTTTTATTTACCAACTGGACCAACTTCTTTAGTTAGAAAGAGTAATCATGGATATATGCTTCCACGAATATTCAGGAGCGGCATTATTTAAAATTTTAAATAACCGCTTCATATCATATAGTTACCGAGTTCTCTTGTTAGTTATTACCCTTGCTCACCATATCAAATACTGCACATCGAGATCACATTAAAAAAAGTCTTTTACTAATAAAAAAGTGACGAACCACGTAATCACGTGCTACGTCTCCTATCCTGTATCTAGTAACTATGATTGATATAATTTCTCGTGGCACCTAATAATTTTATGTACACAGGACACAGGAGGCATTCTTGTTCATGCTTCTCATAAGTTGTTTAGATCACATTTTGGCATGATTAGTATCAAACTCAAACTGAAGCCCCACTTGGATGCATTTCCAGCTATAGAATGAGTCTTAAAAGAAAAGGGAAAAAAAATGATGGAATGAGATGAGTTATTATAGGAGTAAAGAAAAAGACCTTTCTTGGCCAGCAGTGTCCCAAATTTGAGCTTTGATAACCTTGTCATCAATGAGGATGGTGCGGGTGGCGAACTCAACGCCAATGGTGGATTTGCATTCCAAGTTGAATTCATTTCTAGTGAATCGAGATAAGAGGTTGGACTTGCCAACACCGGAGTCTCCGATCAGCACCACCTTAAACAAGTAATCATAGTCCTCACCCATTGAATGGATCAGGGGTGTCACTGAAATTCAATGAAATGAAATGGGTGAGTTTTTTTTTTAGTGTTTTTAAGGCTTTAAGTTTGGTGACTGGGTTTAATGCTGGTTTTTAAGTGTTTTCAGGCTTCAGCATTGTAGCGTGTAAAGGGAAAGAAGGTAGGCGTCTGTTGGCAGTTGCAAAGGAAGGGAGAGGAGAAGCATTTCAAACCTCACATCACCATATTTTCTACTAATATTTTTCTTCCCTATCATATAATTATAATAACAAATTAATGGTATTTGCTACTTTCACGTACTTTTCTTATCATCAAGAGCAAGGGACATTTTGCTGAAATTAATCATAAAATAAAGTGAAAAGGTCAAAAGAAAATTTTAAAAATGGAAAAGGGAGAGCCTCGTGAAAGCTTCATAAAATAAAGGGAAAGCCATGAGGTGTGTTCCGGATCGGTTCACAGATCTAATCGTGATTGAACCCGATTTTATCAAATATAATTTTTTTTAATTTTATATAATATAATAGTGACATAAACCAAGCAGTTGGGCATAGGGATGACAATGGGTAGGGTTAGGGTAGAGATCTTATAATCTCCCTCTCATACCCGTATTGAAAAAATTAATCGTACTCGGACCCATACCCATATCCATGTGGGTAATAATTTTAATACCCTTACCCGTACCCTCTGGGTAGCTGTCGCGACCGTCCCTTCCGGGAGCCGCGAAAAGAAGGTAAAAATAAAGGAGTCGCCACCAAAAATTTTAATTGGGAAAATCTTGGAAACCCCATTTATTTAAGGTAAACTGGTCTTAACAAAAAGATAGCGATTTGAGTCCTGGGAGTCGGTTCTAAGTAGGAAGGTGTTAGCACCTTACATCGCCCATTTAAAAACGGTAACTCAAGCTAATTGTGCAAATCAATTTTAATAACCTTTGAAAATATTTATTTTTACCCCATTTTGAAATTAGAAAAAAGAAAATAATACACAACAAAAGTGAAAATTAAATTTTGGGTTGACAGAATGATTGATTCTGCTCCTACGTATTCCCGGGTGCAATGGAAAACTCAAAGCCACGTAGTTCTTATAGAAAAAGGTTGATTGGTTGGTTGATTTTATTTTTGGTAAATATTTGATTTTTGAAAATAATTTTGAGAAAAAGGATTTAATTTCAAAATAAATTCACTCTTGCACATGGTCCAAGATAAAGAAAGTATACGATAAACTCTTACAATTCATACGACACTTGAAGATGAAAAATCATATATCAACGTCGCAGATTGTTGCGTGAATTCAAGAAAATCCATTTTTATTTTCAGAAATTTATTTTAAAATAAATCCTTCTTAAAAATTTTACTAAACAAAAAAGGAATTGATTTTCCTTTTTAATTTTGAAAAAGGGATTTTGTTAAAAAAAATCACTCATGCACAGGGTCCAAGATAGCAATGCTACACGATACACTGATACAATTCATACGACACTTCAGGATGAAAAATCATGCATCAACGTCGTAGATTATTGTATGAATTCAAGAAAATCCATTTTTGTTTTTAGAACTTTATTTTAAAAGAAATTCTTCTTAAAAATTTTACTAAACAAAAAAAAAATTGATTTTCCCTTTTAATTTTGAAAAAGGGATTTTGTTAAAAAATAAATTCACTCCTGCACAAGGTCCAAGATAGCAATGTTATACGATAAACCCTTACAATTCGTACGACACTTGAGGATGAAAATTCATACATCAATGTCATAGATTGTTGTGTGAATTCATAAAATTTTCTTTTTTATGTTTTTAAAATTTTGTTTTAAAAAGATATTTTTTATTTTAAAAATTTTTACTAAACATATTTCTTATAAAGAATGGATCTGACCCAGATGAAATAGCCCAATACTCTGGTGTAACAGTAACAAACAAAAAGGCAAACTAGGTCATATACTACAAATCCAAAATTAACATCAGAACCCAATCCTTAATAAACCAAACAATAAAGAAAAAAAAGAGTAAAACAGAGGGAAGCTTCTAGCTTCATTATTAGTTTATTACCACCAACGTGACAGAGAGCAAGAGAGGGGACCAAGGAGAATCAAAGCAGGGGCGGCTGGTTTGAGCAGTGGTTCGCACGGAGGATTGTGGTGAGGCGCGAACCGGGACACGAGGATCTGAACCGCGTTGGAACGCCTCTGGTGCGACGCGACGGAGTGGGTTGCACTGCGACTGACTGTCGTGGAGGAACCCTGCGGCGTAGGGATGCGGTGGTGACGATGGTGTTGTCGTGGTGGTGCGGGACGGTCTGAAAGGCGCGGATCTGTGTTCTGTGGCTAGTTTTCCTGCTGCTGTGTGCGTAGATTGGGTGGCTTGATCCATGTGTGTGGCGATTCGTGGCGGCAGGGATGGTTGCGAGACTGAGTGGCGCACGTCCTGTGGCGGTGCTGGGCGGAGTTAGGCGGAGCTGGGCTATGGTACTGAGTCGTGGCCCTTCTTTTTCCTCATACTTTTATTAGCATCTCTGTGATCCTTTGTTGTGTTTTTTTTTATTTGTTGAAAGAGGAAACAGAATAAGGAAAAAAAAAGAGTTTGATGAAGATGAAGTGGAATGATTCAAGGTGTTTCAATCAGAGAAATATGGGGAGGATGAGGGAGTTCAAAATAATTAAGAGCTCATCTCACTCCCCTTTTTTTTTTAATGAAGAATTTTCCTTTTAGCTCTCTCTACTCAAATTTTTTTTTTCTCTACTCTTGAAATCTGAACGTTCCCCCTATACAAGATGATGCTTCTGTTTATATATTAACCACAGGGGAAGATAGTGCCAAAATTTGTTATTTATATGCTGTGAGGCGTAGACAAAAAAATATGCAGAGGGTGATATATTTTGTGGGGAGCATATCAGCCTTTGCTCCACCACCTTTCTTGGTTGTTGCAGATGCATGGTTGGTGCCTCATTGTTTTGGAAAAAAGCATAAGAGAACAAAAGAAAGGGAAAAAATAAAGCTGGCACATACCTGAAATGAAAAAAAAAAACAGATAACGTTGGGGAAGGGGAATAGAAAAGTTCCAAATTTTATATTATTATTATTTATTTATTATTATTATTTAAAATAAAAAATAAAAAGAGAAAAATGAAAATAGAATCAGAAAGACCTTTTTTTTAATTTGGGTTTGGATTTTGCGCCAACAAGGCATTTATAACAATAAAATGAAAATGGGCTACACTAATCCTATAATGGGCCAAGAACAAAAACACATTTTTCCTTTTTGCAAAGTATTTTTTTATTTATCATCATTCATTTTTTGTTAATTATTTTTTACAACATTAATTAAATTAAAAAACATCCAGACAAAATTAGGTGTTCACAGTACCTAAGTACCCGAACCCGGATCCGTTACCCGCACTTTAACTGTGAAAAAATAATAAATAACAAAAAATGTTATAATAATTAAAAATGATTCAAAAATATTTTAAATCTACTCATAAAACATTACAAATCAAAATGTTTAAATAAATAAAACATCAAAAAAAGAATTATAGATTCAATTATGTTTAGAAAGTTAAGAATTTTTAGATTATTTTTTGTTTTAAAATTTGTATTATGGTTAAGATTATATATATTATTAATATGAATAAATAAATATTATATATACATATACATATGTGCGGGTGTGGGGCGAGGTGGGTACCATAGTCCCTGTACTCCACCCATACACATTCAAATTTACGGGTAATTATCCGGATCCGGACCCTTACCCATTAAGGGGGTAATTGTCCTACCCATCATGGATAATTTTTATGGGTACCCAATAGGTATGGTACAAATTGCCATCTCTAGTTCGGCACAAGTGGTTAATGTCTTGCTTTGTTGACGAATGATTCATGCTTTGCACGAGTTCGATCCTTGACAAAGAACAACTCTAGTCGTGAGCTTTACTTATCTCTCGGTCGGGGTCAAAGACTCTGGACACCGAGGTAGGGTTTAAAGACCCTCAGAACCAAAAAAAATTATAATAGTGACATATTTAAAGCAAGTAGTGGCATATTTGTAAATGAACTTTCTCTTGCTAATCCACCTGCACAAAAGGAGGCGATTGAAGCACATCCTACAATAACAATCAATGACCATTTGCAATGTTGTGTGCCTTGTAAACTTATCCGGTTTGCCGGTTTCAATAGGGAAGAATCTAAACAAGATTTTGATGCGTCTAGGAAAAGCAATAACCAAAGGGAGGATGAAAATATTAAATATTAAATATTAGATATGACAATGCTGAAAAAGGAGGTAGTGGAGCGAGAAGTACAAGTGGGGGTGGAAGATTTTCATTCCCATGGTTTTTGATGGATTATTTTCTTCAATAGACCGGGAGGGTTTAACGAGTGGCTATAAAATCAAAGTGTGAGAGGTTGCGTAGACCAAACTGTATTCAAATTGTATGTCCAAATATCTTTACTTTTTTATAACCCCCTCGGATCCAAATTACGTGTCTAAATATCTTTTCTCTTTTATAACCCCCCTCCCCCGGTCACACTGCTCTGTTTTGTCTTTACCCATGTGGGACTCTTAAAACTGGGTTTTCTCCAATTTCCTTGGGCAGCCTGTGAGCCGTTTCCAAAGGCGTTGTCTATCATCCTCAAATAAAAACCTGGAGGACCTAACAACGGTAGATGCCGATCGTTGATATAATGATATAATATTTCAATGGCCAGGATTAAAATGGGAAAAAAAGGTATTATGAAAATAATAATTTAATGTAAAAAAATGAAATAATCTTCTTCTTCCTTCTCCCTGATTCTATCCAACTCGAACCAATGAAAACCCAACATTCTTACTAAACCCAACTTCGTAACTTCTTCTTCTTAACTTCTTTTTCACTCCCAATCTGTATATTTGAATTCCAATCCCTGCCTCAACAAGCAGCAGATTGAGGAAACAGAGACTTTGAATAGGAGAAGGACAACAAAGAGAAAAAGAAGAAGCTCAACCTCAACAATGACAATTTGAATCAACGCCCCAATAAAGCAATGAAGTAAAAAATCGAACTTTAACCCAATCCAGAAAATTATTATCAACAAAGCAAAATAGGAAGCATGAAATTGCAATGAACATCAATAAAAATGGGTTATACAATCAAATCCCACACTTTCAAAAATTCAATAAACACCCCAAGAAAAATAGAAACAGAGAATAAACTTAGGTGTCCTCTAAGGTGAGGGAGCTATTAAGTCCCTCACCGATGAGAAAGGAACAAAAACAGGCTGCAGCACCTTAATCCAAATAAGGTGCTATTTATGGGTGCATCTTGATAAAAAGAGTGTATCCATGCACCTTACACAAGAGTCACAGATTTAACATTGAAATAGATGAATGGTTAGATTTTATCACTGATAAAATGTATAATTTAATTTGCAAAAAGGGTTTCTTCTTCCTTCAATTTGCAGGAAAGGGCTTCTCTCCCACTCCACCTCACCCGCTGGCGCCTCCCACTCACACCACATCACAAACACAAAATGCCAACACTAGTACACTCTCAAAACTCACTTTCTTTTATACCTCAATAAAAAAGAAAGACTTTCATTCCCCACAAATAACCATATTTGGATGACGTGGATTTTGGCTTCAATTTCAGACATGGGTTGTCCATATGAGCCGCAATCACATGGTACCATCATCTTCAAAATCATCGGCAGGGCTCAATACTGTTTCGACGTTTTCACTGTAGACCTCAACAAGTCGGTTTCTTCATGCCGGATCCAAGTTCTTTGCGGGAGAAGACAAACCGTAGCTACCATGGATGGATCTAAGTTTATTGAAATATGGTCCCATGGCACATTTGAGTTGAACCTCCCAGATCCGGTAGAGAAGACAAGGATCCTGTGTTCTTTTTTGAAGCTTGCAAATATATTTTTTCTGGTTTTCCCTGTGTTAGTTTGGGTGCACTGAGTTGGTAGCGGCACTGACGTAGGTGGTGGCGTAGGTGGACGAAGGAGGTGTGGGTGGTGGGGTGAGAAAGAAGATGGAAAAATTGAAAATAGGAATATATATGGGACAGTTTTATAAAATTAGAAAAATGGTAATTGCAAGTATTGTTGAAGAAGGAGCACCGTCAAGAAAATTTTGGAGTAAATTTGTTAAAACTAGTATAACGGGTCACAACAGATTAATCTCAGTCATTCACTTTTTAAATTGATAAATCTAATGGTTATTTTGGCTACCTCACTGATGAGGGATTCGATATCTCTCTCATCCTAGAAGCCACCATAAACTTATGGAATAAGATCTTGATAAAAAAAAAGCAAAAACTAAAAAACAAAATCCGGAAGTGATGTCGATGTGGCTTCACAGTCTCTCCTCCACCGCAGATTTGCTCATTGGGTCCTGGGATCGCTGGTCTTTGGTCGTGTAGTGGTGGTTGGCCGATGATGAGCTCGCCGCACATCGATAGTGGAACGCGTGTGGTGGCATTGCTTCTGTGGTGGAGCTCGACACTATGGCGGCTTGGGCGTCAGCGATAGAACAAAGCACGATCTGATGGTGAAGAGAAATGAGAGGTTTAACAAGTAGAGTGAAATCGTGGGGTGAAATTAGGAGGTTGAGTGAAATCAAGCTCGACACTATTGATTGCTACGACGGGGAAGGATGAAAGATGTGAGAGATGGAGGTTTGATGATGGTAGTGGCGGCGGTGGTTGTTGTGGTGGTGGTGGTGGTGAGAATGCGCATGGTAAGGAGTGTGGAGAGACGTGTTGAAGAGGAAGAACAGAAAGCTCTTGCCGTAACAAGAAAGAAGAAGACAGTGGTTTTGTGGATTGGAAGGATGAAGGAGTCAAGTGGAGCTCCAGAAGATTCAACAATGGCTCAGATTTTTCTAGTTTTTTTTTTACCAAAATGGCAAAATGTCTAAAATAGCCTTAGAGTATTGGTCCTTGTAACACCTCCTTGGCGCTACATGTTGAAACAAAAAGACTGAAAATAATTACACTGGTTGCTTTCGGAAAAATATAATTTTCTCTATTTCTTAACTTATATGAAATTAGTTGTAAATTTTTTTATTTCCTCGATCGATACAAACCAAACATTGATAACTGACAACCGTATATATATATATATATATATATATATATATATATATATATATATATATATATATGCATCATCACTTTTTACATAAGGACCTTTTTACTTACAGGTCATTTACCAAAGTCATAACATAAAATAAAAATAAACAAAACTATAAGTAGCGGTAGTCTGGAACCACGACTCAAAAAGAAGACTCTCCGTAGCCAGAATATACATACTGTCGACATACTACTATTCCCCAAAATGTAAACCCAAAACAAGTCCTACGGCTGGTCGCACCTAAAGAAAGCCATTGGGAAGGCCACCATGGTCCTCCCGGTTGCGGGAGTGTCGGGCGAAGGTACATCCGCCTCAACTCCAACCTCGGAACTACGCTATGTATGCCGTTTGGCAAGGGGATGATACTCTGGTACCTCCTCCTCGTCCTCAATGGGATCCTCCTCGATCTCCTCGTCAACCACAGGGACTAAAATGATCGGCGCTGGAGTGACACTGCACTGCCTCGTGCAAGGGCAGAATCAATGGCTGCTGGTGTACTACGTCTCCCGACTCTACCAAGGTCCCCAGTAGTAGCCACATCAAGGGAAGTGGTACTTCGACTGTCTCACAGCTGTGAGTACGGGTTTGTAGCCCCGTTGCTAATTACCGGTAATGGTACATACCTACCCGGTGTACGTAGCACTGCGAGCGCCTGGGTTAATTGCTCACACGCTCCCATCCTCAGCATCATCAAACTGCAGGGAACGTATCCCTGAATATGACAACGGACCCGTGTGGTTCATCTGTACTCGAATATATATATATATATATATATATATATATATATATATATATATATATATATATATATACTATATATACATATATACATACAAGCATAGTAGAAACCCAACATGAAATAAATACAAGCAAGGGTGATATAACAATATCGAGATTCATTATGATAACTACATGTAAGACACCCAAACAAACATCATATACATATTCAATAAATATCTCCAACCAGTGGATTCATACCCGACAATCACATCATGGTTTTTCAAACATGCATGGCACTTCAATATACGTCTTATGAGTCTTGACCTTTATTCTCCTGAGATCCTAACTTCCTTCCTTCGAGCAATGATTAGGCTCTGATACCCCTTAACACGATTGTCTCATGAGACCGGCCTATAAATTTAGGTTCGGCTCCAATTGTTCAAGGAAACCACCATGAAGCACCTAAAATAAATTGGAATAGTTCCCTATTGAGTACATTCGTGCCGGGTAACCGAATTCCACGACCCGAGGTTGTAAGGCCCCGAGTATTCGCTGGATGTTCGAAGCCCGATTGTCCCTAAGACCCAAAGACCCTAGAATTTATCTTTGGTCCCTAACTAACCAATTTACCCAATTCACCCTTTGTGAAATTGTAGCTCGATATATAAGGCACGTCTGCCAAAAATGGCATATTTGCCAGACTATGCATGTAAAACCCGTTGTTATCGTAACTGTTCTTTGTTGTTCATTTTTCCTCTATCGAGGCTTAAAGCTCTCGGCTACCCTTTCTTAGGTATTGCAATTCCTTCCACCTCCAAAATACAATTTCCATTACAATTATTTCCACCTCCAAAGTACAATTTCCTCTTAGGAACACTAGCTTGACGTCTCGGAAATCTAGGTCCTTATCCTTTCTTTTATTTCCTCCAAAAGAGTTTTCGTTCAGTGAAACACAAATACCAAAACAAAAACTCCGAAAAACTTATCCAAGTTTGTCGGAAAATTTCCGCTGTTCTTAAATTATTTTCCAAAAATCCTTTTCTAATGAAATTCGTTTTAAAACGTAATGAAAATCATTTTCCTCAATTCCTTTATTTTTATTTCTAAAAATCAGTTAACCCTTTGAAAATCATTTTTGACACATGTATTTATTTTTCTCATGTAAAAAGATCATTTTTCCTCATACTGCCTTTGGGTAGGCAAAAACCCTTATTTCTTGAAAAAAATATTAATCATCAACCTTAAAACAATTTTTAAAATACATTTTCTTAAAATTAATATTTATTTCCATTTTCCCGTCAGTTTCAAAAAAATTGCAAAAGTAAAATTTTTTCACGGTTAAGCACTCGCTGTCACTCATTAACTTATTCTTTTGTTAAAACCTATTAAAATATTATTATTTTCACCTTAAAATTCAATCCATTAATTTTCAAAAACATAAAGTCTTCCTTAAACTTTCTTAATGTTTTGTCCATAATTTCCAATAAGAACTGACCGATGTCAGGCTTCCAGTCAATCACAAAATCAACAGAAAATTTCATACAACACAATTTATCACATGCTTTCACAACCAACAATAAATTCACACATCGCAATTCATAGCATGCTTTCGCAGATAAATCATGAATCATAGAATATTACGCAATAATTTTAAAACAAACACCACAAACTACAACAATTAATTACAGACACACCAAACAATTTATACACATAGTTATCGAAGCTCCTCAGGCAAACTCCCCGTACCTCTTGTAGTTTCTAATTTCTTTATCGGTGTACTTTCTGATCCGATTCTGTCTTTCCTCTACGAAACTCAGAACAAACCAACAAGGTTTATCCTTCACAGCAAACATTACACTATTAATAAAAATCAAACAACCAAAACACTCTAGATTCTAAGACTATGATTCGGCCTCCATAGGTTTTCTAGGCTAGAGATGTTAAAAATTTACACACTCTTGGATTAATGATCCTTGAGTACTAGGAAGGCAAGATTTATGATCATAACTCAAAAATCAAAACCAAATTATCTAACTCGTCATGAGTGTGATTTCGGCTAAGGTTGGTAAATTAAGTTAGGAACCTCAAAATTTCACATACTTTTAGATCCATGATCTTAGAGTAGTATAGAGTTAAGAAAAATTGTCATATGTTAAAAATTGAAACAAATCCATTGAACCCCTCTAGAGGTTGAATTCGGCCATAATTGGAAAAATAGCTAGGGATTGATTTTGATTTCAAGTTTTTAGATCTAGCAATTAGAAGTATTGAATAGACTAGATCAAGTGTTAAATGATAGAAATTGAAACAAACTCATCTAGTTTCTTCAAGACTTAGATTCGACCCACTATGAAAGAATAGTAAAGAAATTTTCTATTGATTCATGCTCTTGGATCATGAATATAGAAATCATATTGATTTCATAGAAATCAGTTTCAAGTCAAATGGATTTTCCTACAATTTTATAGAGATTTTTGAAGTTCTAGATCTAAGAATTGAAAACATGATAATCATGGCTTGAAACAAGAAAATCTAAGAAGAACATGATGTTTATTGACTAAGGAGAATAAGGTATACCTCTTGGATGTTGAGAATTTGAAAGAAATGAAGCAAGTTCTTCACAAAATTTGGTTATGGTGTTCTTGAGAAATGGAGAAGATGAAGTGAATTAGGAGCAAAATATGTCTAAGTGTTTCATTTTGGAAGAGTGGGCAGCGCACATGAGGGGAAGTGAGGGGTAGTTTTGTCCATCAAAATTGCCTTGGGGACAAAATGGTAAAATTACATAGGGACAAACTTGTAATTCTTTTAAAGTCCAAGGACATTTTGGACATTTCACACCTAAAGTAATCATGAAAAGTGAGCGGTCATGGTTGAAGGAGATGTGGTTGAATTGTGACCACAAGAAGCTTATGGCACACTTGAGAATTGATAGAAAACAAGGGACATTTTGATCTTTTCACGCACAAAATATCTAGATATTTAGGAATTGTCATAAATGCGCCATAAATTATTGATGACTCACCCCTGTGACTCGTTGCCTTGGCAAGATGACTCATCATCCGATGTCGGGTTTTGTCTCTGCCCGTTCGTTCTCGACTCCGTCGATTATCCGATTTAGGTTTTAGGCCCGAACAACATATAATAATTTTTTTATTTCGAAAATTTTCAAAATAATCACTATCGTTGGAAATGGGATTTAAAATCTACCCATTTCGTTCACGAGTCAAAATTAGGCTTTCTGATCAGTAAAATTTTACTGTCATTGAAAACGCAGATCGAATTCCATCTGAATTTTCAACCCAAAATTTAACCGTAACTCTCTACGATAATGTAGAGTATAAATATGACTTTGGTTATTCAAAATCATTTTCTAAGTCTCAGATAAAAATATAAACATTTATTTATATTTATACTGGTATTAGAAGGCAGAAAATTTGGGATGTTACCGCCCTCTAACTCAAACTTGGAGGATGTTAGCCTTCGCCATTTCAAAAGCTTCCCTTTGCCACAATTATATAAAATAAAATTAATAGTGGATATTAGGTGCAGCTTCTGGGTATCGATTCTCGATTAGCTTTACTTTAGTTTTTAGCAGTGAGTCTAAGTCCGAAAGAGGTACTGAGTTCAGGAGAAGCAATATTTGACAATGATTCCTGAGACACCCCGTTGTGCCCCATCGTATTATTACATTAAAACCTTAATATTTATTTACTTAATCACTCGCTTATCGTTGAAAATACATAAAAATTTAAAACTTAATTAATAATTATATAACTTATGCAGATATAATAATACCAAAACTATATTACATAAATACACACCTGTTTATTTATTATATTACCAAAACACTGTTGAGGGTACCCTCTCAGTAGGATCCCTCACAGGCATAAACTGCACTACAGACATACTTAGCGGAAATATAAATACTCCTTAGACACACTGGCCATAATGTCTATACTCTAATCGCCATGGATCACAGCTCGACCTCCAGCATCTTATTCATACGGAGTTCCATCTAACTCCTCAGCAATTGGTTCCTCCATCGGGTCTTCTCGTACGATCACATCAGAAATAAAATACAACACACAAAGATATAGGGAATAAGAAACAGTTCTATCATCAAAAAGCGGAAAAGAGTAATAGTAAATTATACAGTAATTGTCACAGACACGCATCACTCAAAATCAACAATCATCCTCAATCCACTATATCATCCTCTACCCTCAGCCCATGCAACTAAAACTTTATACTGATGTGGCCATCTTCACTCCTGTCACATTAGTCAGTAGTCCAGAACGGTCCAGTACCAATAACTTTCGAACGCATCAAAGACTAAACACTTATTAGTCTAAAATGGTCCAGTGCCAATAACAAACGAACTCGTCAATGAATATCATTCCATAACGGGAATATCATTCCATAACGGTCCAGTGCCAATAACATACGAACTCGTCAAGGAATATCATTCCAGACGGTCCAGTGCCAATAACATACGAACTCGTCAAGAACTAAAGAGTATTACGGTAGTCTACCTCGGCATCCACATCCGTAGGGCACTCACCCGCAATATCCGATATCCCAAAATAGGATATCCTGACCTCGTGTGTTCCACTCACACGGCTGTGAATAATAATACCTCGATAAATGAATCTCCCTAAATTACATCAATAACAACCTAGTGCCTCAACCTTCCATCAAAGTCTCAACACCTATTTCCTCTTAGATAAAACCACTTAATTAGGCTAGGCACCTCTAAATCACCTTTATTCTCTCACCCAAACAATTATCTCCCGAACAACACATATCCCTACTTAAAAATCAGCTAAGCACAATATTAAAAACCAGGCAGATCATGCATAACACAATATCAGAAAATAATTCAAATACCACAAAATATCACATAAGCAATGAAATAATAATAATAAATTCAATCAACCTCAGATAAGATAAAATCATCCTAATGTCGATAAACCTACAATTCCCAAATCACCATTGGTTTTGCAGAAAAGGTTTCCAATATGATTTTGGTCTTGTCGATTACTCAACTACTAGTAGGGTTTAGGTCGCCCTACACAATTATCATATAATCTACTACTTATCGATTCCGACGATAGGTTGATTCTTTTCCCCACCTGAGTTAGCACCGGAAACACGTACACGACGATTCTCGTTATTCCGCCACGAGTTAACACACCCACCTTCAACCAAACAACATAATTATAATTAATCAACTAACACCCATCTATGACACTTTAGGGCTAGGTTCGGCAAAGACTTAGAAAATAGGTTTAGGATTATCTTCTTAATGCCATCTTTTGGATCCTAGTTACTAGAGTCTTAACTAACATAGATTACTTATTACAAGACTAAAATTTGAAACAAAATCCTCTAACCTTTAGGGTTAGGGTTTCGGCCCATATTAGGAATTTAAGCTAGGGATTTTTGTTGGACCTAAGCTCTTGAATTTAAGCTATACATGTATTATAGAACTTAAGTTAAGTACTAACTTTCAAAACAAACAACAAAACACCAAACCCATTTTCCTACCTAGGTTCGGCCATTAATGGTTAATAGGGAAGAAAAATGATTTTGGTCACATGCTCTTGGATAACTAAAGAAGGGATCGTAACTAGATCATAGAAATTGGTTTCACATTTTTATGATTTTTCTACAATTTTCTAGAATTAATTGAAGTTCTAGATCTAAGAAATGGAAACTCAAGAAATATGAAAAAAAGAGCTTAAAAAGAAAGGAGATGATCATGTTACCTAAGTTAAGAAAGTAGAAGAAGAATTGATGAGGATCTTGGCAATCTTGTTAATGGAAATCACTTGAAGTTCTTGAAGATCAACAAATGGTGGTTTTGGAGAAAAGTGAAGAAATGAAGGAAATGAAGATGAGTGAAATGGGAGGGAGGCCACGGTTTGGGGAGTATATATAGGAGTAATCTTAGGCCTTGTTTGGTTTTTAACATTTAGATTAATGGGTTTTGTGATTATTTAATTAATATAAGTTTAACCATAGTTATTAATTAACTTAACTATGGTTACTTTGCTTAACTATGGTTATTAAATATGTGGCTCACATTTTATGAGGATGAGGCTGATTTTGGTCCACACAAAGTGACTCACTAATGAGTCACCGATCTTATCCGTTAGCGGATCCCGGAAATTCCGTACGCAGCTCCGCCGTTTACCCGATTTCGGTTTTTGAGAGGAAAATAATGAAACGAAAGCAAAATGAAATAGGTAAGATTTATTGGAGGTGGATGCACGAAATTGTAGAGATGTGGGAGGTTTTCAACCACGTAAAATGAGTGGTTGAGAGTGCGTAGATGTGTCTGGTTAATACCCGCGAAAGCTTGGGGGTATTTTGGTCTTTTTCACATAAAAGTCATGATTACTAGCATTTAATGCTCATAAATGCTTGGTGAGTCATGGTGGTGACTCATCCCATGACTTAGCTCCTCCGGTGTCCGGTTTTGTCTCTGCACCTCCCTTCTCGACTTCGTCGGTTTCCCCGATTAGGGTTTTACGCCCGTAAAACGTAATATTTTGTTTTCGACTGAAAATTTTCAAACTAATCAAACTCGTTGGAAATATGATTTAAATATAAACCATTTCGTTCACGAGTCAAAATTAGGTTTTCTGATCATTAAAATCTTATTGTCAGTGAAAACACCGACTGTTTTCCGTCCGAACTTTTACCAAAATTCGTCCGAATAAACATAATATTTTATTTCTGATCACAAATTTGGAAAGTAGACTTCCTCACGGACAAAATAAAAAAAATCTACAAATTTCATTTTTCGGGTCAAATTAGGGTTTTCTGTCAGTATAAAATTATACTGTCAGTTAAAAATGTAGACCGGGCTCCGTCTGAATTTTCAACCCAAAATTTCACCGTAACCTTCTACCATAAGAGAGACTATTAATATGATTTTAACTTATTTAAAATCACTTTCTAACTCTCAGATTAAAATATAATTAATTATATTTTAACCGGTTAAACAGCGTAATTTAAAAATCAGGCTGTTACAATTCCTGTATTGGCCGAGGAGTAAAACCCGGTCACCGAGCTTGGATACCCGATCCAATAAAGGTGGGAAGGATAAGATATCGATATTATCTTTAATAAATCTGATATTATCTCAAATAACCTTATCCGGTTAGAAGAGATAAAATCCCTCAAATTAAGGAGATCACATCTCAAAGAAGATTTAAGAGATAAAAGCAGATAAATCCAGATCTCTTAAAGATATGGGGATCCTATTATAAAAAGGGGAGAACCCAAGAGAGAGACTCACTTTTTCACTAACCCAGGCGACTCTCCCTTAAGCGTATTAGAGAAACTAGCTCGACCAAGAGACTATTAAAGAGTCCTTGCTCGCTGGTATTCATCAGATACAAGATTAGGGGATTGAGATCACTATATGACCAAGGGTTGAACCAAGAACTACGTCTGGCTTTGATTCCCATTGGGATACGTATGACCGGAATACGATATTCTGTCAAGCCATAATCTAAAACAACCTCATTGTTCACTCTTAGTTTGACGTTCTACGGTGAGATTCCGAAAAGTCGGATCTCGGTAAGAACATTTGGTGCCCACCATGGGGCCGAGGAAAAACTTTCCCCGGTTCCATATGAAAGCTTGATGGTGACCACACGGAATGGACCGAGGGGAGGGGCGAATAGCATGAACCATGTAGATCATGAGGCTTCGAACACGAGCCAAAACCGTGACAATCCCCCTCACCCTGCCATCGATGAAGATAACCCTCAGTTGGTAGAGGTTATGGAACAGTTAAGGCAGCTGCGTAATGAGAACGAGGTGATACGTGCTCAGAATCAAAGCTTTTAAGAACTCCGAAAAAAGAAAGATCAGTGACGCCTTCTGAGGAAGAACAATCCTCACCCGAGGGTAGCCAAAAGGATTCATCCTACAAACCTTATCCTCATGATACGATCTGATCGTCCAAGACCAAACCTCACCCAGAGGCTTCAGAAGCTAAATCTCGTGCAGAAAGGACTATCCAAAAAGAAAGGGCAACAGACCGAAGACCGAGGTTGCCATTCACGAATGACATCGATGAGGTAATCATGCCTAGACATTTTAAGCCTCTTAACATTGATAAATTCAATGACACCACTGACCCAACCGAGCACGTAGAATCCTTTATTTCTTCTGTTTACCTGGTGACCGATTCGGAAGCCGTCATGTGCAAAATTTTTCCAACCACTTTGCAAGGCCCTGCCTTAACCTGGCTTATGAATCTATCACCTCGGTCAATTAATTCCTTTGATGTGCTTGTAACTAAGTTCACTGCACAATTCGCAGCGAGCCGAAAGCATAAAAGGCACTCGGTCTCGCTGGTGAATTTTAAACAAGAAAAGAATGAATCACTTAGAGATTATATGTCTCGTTTTAGTGCCAAACAAATTTTAATTCCCAATATGAGCTTGGAACTCTGTCTTCATACCGTCATGGGTGGTTTGAATCCGGGGCCATTCTTTGAGTATTTATCTCGAAAACCACCGAGAGATTTTGAAGAGTTGCAGGAAAAAGATACAGGTTTCATGAACTCGGAAGAGATGGTAGAATCCAAAAGGAGAGAAAGAGGTTTTGAAGACAAGAGCTCGGTTCCGAGTAAAGAAAGAGATAGGAGGGCTAATACACAAAGGGCCCAAAAGACCAATGAAAGGGGATTCTCGGAGAGGCAACCCAGGTACCAGTCTTATACACCTCTAAACCGATCTCGGGCAACCATTCTCCAAGAGGTGTGCAACGCCGAGTTACTCACCTTACCTCGACCGTCTAAAACTACGGCCAATGCGGACATAAATAAAGAGTGCAAATGGCATCAAAACTATGGTCACCCCACTGAAGACTATAAAACATCCCAGGAAAAAATTGAGGACTTGATACAGGCAGGTCGTCTTGACCGGTTCATTCGCCGAGATGATAATGGAGGCGAACGAGCTGGTCCTAACCGAGATGCCAACCTGCAAGGAAATAATCAGAACGAAGATCGGTTGAATAATCAGAGGGCTCTTAATGAAGAAACAGAAGGAGGAGACAGAGGGGTCATCAATACAATCTCAAGAGGATTTGTAGGTGGAGGAACAACGAGTTCAGCTCGACGTCGTCATGTAAAAGCCATCCGATCTGTAAACACTGTATCTGGAAAACCTACAAGGATGAGACCTCCAATAACTTTCTCGGATGATGATTTCCAAGGGTTGGATCCAAATCAAGATGACCCAATGGTGATAACGGTCGAATTAGCCAACTTCTCGGTCAAACGAACACTTATTGACCAGGGAAGCTCGACTGATATTTTATACCCAGTGATCTTCAAGAAACTTGGAATTCCAGAAAAGCTTATAAAAGAGTGGGAAGACAAGCTAGTAGGGTTCCCCGGAGAGCAAGTAAAAACCCGAGGTTATATAGACCTCTTAACAACGTTTGGAGAGGGAAAACTCTCCAAGTCTGTATCAGTCAAGTATGTTATTGTGGATGCCAGCACATCGTACAACATCCTTATTGGAAGACCGACGTTGAATGAACTCGGAGCGATTGTCTCTACCCCACACCTCACAATGAAATTCCCATCCGAGTCTGGAGATATAGTCACTGTCTGAGCTGACCAAAGGATGGCTAGGCAATGCTATGTGGATAGCCTAAAGGTTACCCGAAACCAGAATATCGCAAAGAATGCCGAGGATGATAAAGCAAAAGTGGTAAGCTTGGTCAGTTTGGTAACTTCAGTGAGCTCGGTCAGCATGCTTGAACTAGACCCAAGGATGGAGATGTCCGAGTCCAGAGCCGAACCAACAGAGTCTTTAGAGAAGTTCCAGTTGGGAGCTCAAGCTGAACAGTGCACCAAAATCGACAGTCAGCTTGACCCTTTGCTCAAACAACAGATTCAAGCGGTCTTAAAAAAGAATGACGATTTGTTTACTTGGAAGACATCGGATATGCCTGGCATAGACCCCAATTTTATGTGCCATAAGCTATCTACATGTACCGAAGCCAAGCCCGTACCTCAGAAAAAGAAAACATGGCGAAGAAAGGTGCCAAGCAGTAACAGAGGAGACTGCCAAACTGGTCAAAGCAAATTTCATCAGAGAGGTGAAATACACTACTTGGCTAGCTAATGTGGTGTTAGTTAGAAAGGCCAATGTTAAGTGGAGAATGTGCACTGATAAGCCTCTGGCTCATCTAGTTTTATGACTAGTATGACCGTGGTTTTGTGCCAATTATGTCTCGTTTTCACCCAAATTGGACTTGATTGTCCTCAAGCAAGGTTTTGAGTCTCTTAAGTAGTTTTAGGGTAATTTAGCCAGTTTTGAGTCAAATATAGCACTTATGGCTATTTCATGTTTTCAGGTTAACTTAGAGTCCAGGGAATGAAGGAAACAGTGGAAATTGCAATCCTGGAAGTACTCGCCCCGCGAGAGGTTACTCGCCCCGCGAGACTGAAGACCAGCATGTGCCAGAAATGTCATCTTCTCTGCCTCGCCTCGCGAACCATGTCTCGCCTCGCGAGCCTGGAAGTCAGAAAGCATCACGGTCAGCCCGTGATACCCATCACGGGTGTGAAGAGAAGACCCTGGAGGACAGAGACCATCACGGCCTAGCCGTGATGAAGGTCACGGCCATGACAGATAAGCACCCAAAGTCAGAAGTAATCACTGCCTGGCCGTGATAGGCATCACGACTGTGACAAACCAGATTTTGAAGTCTCGCCTCGCGAGAGGCCAAATTTGAACTGGCGCCATTTTAATATTCGCCTCGCGAGAGGCTACTCGCCTCGCAAGCGTGCGCAGATTCTGAAGCTATAATTGTTGTTTAGGGCAGATTAGTGGGGATCTTTGGCTAATCCTTGTTCATGAATTTCTCTGATTGTATTGCGTTTTCGATGGAGAACTAATCTCCCTAGGTTAATCTGCTGTAATCGGCTTCCGCCGACACTTGAGGTCTTGTAATTCCCGATTGAATTTTCTTCTCTCTTTCAATTCTATTCGTTATTCTCTGTTTGCTTAATTCAGTTTGTATCGAATTAGTGTTGATTTATTTTCGATGATTTTATGTTCCTAAACTCAATCGCGTTTGCTTAATTCGCGTGCGTTCAATTCGTGTTTGCTTAATTCACGAAGGGCTTCATCCGTTTGCTTAATTCGGAATTAGGAACATATGTCCCGTAGCGTCGATTTCGCTTGTTAATCGATGCTACAATCGAAGAGGGATTAGAATCCGCTTAGGGCATGGAATAACATGAACCGATGGTAGTGGGAAACCGAACAGCAGATTGATCGTCTTTGTCTTATTCGATAACCACTTAAATTGCTCTATTTTTGCTCTGTTTTGTTCTGTTTTTCCTAATCAATTTCAAACCAAACCCCCCCAAGAAAACTGATTTTCTGCAAATAACACTACAAGAGTCCGTGAGAGACGATACCCGAGTTGTCGCACCCTCACTACAGTTTTACAAACCACTCTTCTTTTTGATGCGTGCGCGGACAATAAGTCAAATTAGCTGAGACTGTCCAACTTGGCTGCACAAAACCTTCAGTTTCAGCAGCAAGTTGGACAGTCTCAGCAGCGAACGGATGCTAGTATTCAGGCCTTGCAGACACAGATTGGACAGCTTGCCACTTCGATGAATGCCATGTAGCAAGCTCAAGGATTAAACCAACTACCTGCACAAACAGTGGTGAATCCTAATGCTCCTACCCTTAATTCTAATCCTCCAAATCCTAATGTGAGTGCCATTTCTTTGAGATCCGGGAAAGTTGTAAAGGCAGCCCCTGAAAAAGATGAAGAAACTGTTGAGGTAACTCCTGAACCTTCTGTTGTTGTTGAAGCTGAGAGTGTATGTGCCACCGATCCCCTTCCCACAGAGAGTGCAGAAAAATAAGAAGATTGATGGGGAAGACAAGGAGAGGGAAATTCTAGATGTGTTCAGGAAGGTGGCGGTGAACATTCCGCTCCTGGATGTGATTAAGCAGGTTCCAAAATATGCAAAATTTCTGAAGGATTTGTGCACACACAAGAGGAGGTTGAAGGGTACTGAGAGAGTCAATTTGGGGCGAAATGTTTCAGCCCTCATTCAACCTAAATTTGCTCCTGAGAAGGTTACGCTTTCCACCCTCACTCGAACCTTTGCCACATAAGTGCAAGGATCCGGGAATGTTTGCTATTCCATGCACCATTGGGGACAGTAAATTCGACTATTGCATGTTGGATTTGGGAGCTTCTATCAATGTCATGCCCAGTTCTGTCTTCAACAACCTTGATCTTGGTCCTTTGCAACATATAGGTCTCAGTATTCAGTTGGCAAACAGAACCGATGCTCGCCCCGTTGGAGTGGTCGAAGATGTGTTGGTACAGGTTAATGATTTGATCTTCCCTACTGATTTCTACATTCTGGACATGGCAGGGGAAACAGATTCTAGCAGATCGCCAATCATTCTGGGCAGGCCGTTTATGAAAACGGTGAAGACAAAGATTGATGTTCACGATGGAACCATGTCCATGGAGTTTGGTGACATTGTAGCAAAATTCAACATTTTCGATGCTATGAAGCACCCCTTGGAAGAGCACTCTGTCTTTCAAATAGAGTCGCTCTCTGAAATTGTTGATGACACCTATGACGACTTGGTTGCTGATTTTCCATCTATTTCTGATTTTAATGATGTTTATTCATGTACTGACTGTACTAACACTAACCCTTGTTCTGTTTGTGCTGAGAGTGATGTTACCTTGCAGGGTGATAGTGTGAGTGAAGCTGTCTACTCGGCTGAAGTTCTTGACAGCCCGGATGACCCAAACATACCATCTGTTGAGCAGCCACCCTCCTTAGAGCTCAAGCCACTTCCTGGAAATTTGAAGTATGCTTACTTGGAGGGGAATGAAAAACTTCCGGTGATAATATCCTCCAACCTTGACTCTGACCAGGAAGCTAAGCTTTTGGAGGTTTTGAAGAAGCACAAGAAGGCAATTGGTTGGACCTTGGCTGACATCCCAGGAATTTGCCCCTCTAGATGTATGCATAGGATTCTGTTGGAGGATGGGGCTAAACCAGTTAGGCAGCCCCAAAGGCGGCCCAATCCCTTAATTCTGGATGTGGTAAAGAAGGAGGTGACTGATGAGTGTGATTCCACCTCATCTTTGTCCATCATTTTGCATGCATTTTCATGTAGTTTAGGCATATTTTTATTAGATTTTAGGTTAATTTTCCTTTGGAACGGGTAAGGCGGTTTTCGTGTGTTGTTTTGCAGATATCAAGGGTAAATTGCTCAAGATCAACCATGATGAAGTTTGGATGAAGATGGGGCTTTAAAAGTGAAGAAAATGAGCCAAACAGAGCCCATCACGGCCATGATCGAGCAAAAACTGAAAAAGAAGAAAGGCTGAAGTCAGAGTCTGTCACGGCCTGGCCGTGATAGCCATCACGGCCATGACCCCAAACCACCACAAGTCAGAGCACATCACGGCCTAGCCGTGATATTCTTCACGGGCCATGAAGCTGAGGACTCGCGTCGCGAGAATTTGAATTTTGCAAAGCAGCCAGAGGCAGAGACCGTCACGGCCTGACCATGATGGCCATCACGGCCGTGACGCGCTTTACTTGGATCTGAAGAAACCGAAATAGATCAGATTTTGAGTTGGTTTGGGACTCTAACTTCCCTATTTCTATAAATATGGACCAAGGCATCAGATACAGAGGAGACACACACATTGGGGGATTGGATCAGACCTTTAGGGGCTACTACTCTAGGCATAGATTTAGGATCTCTTCTCCTCTTCTCCTCTCTTCTCTTTTCTGATTTTTATTATGTTGTCAACCCAGCTTGTCATCTCCATGGCAAGACTGGAGTAGTAGCTTAGTTTCTAGGGATTAGGGCTCTGCCCGAGGTTTGTAAATGATGTTAATTTGATGTTGAAACCATTGTTGATTTCATAATTGTTTTAGATCTGATTTCTAGCGTGTTAATCACTCATAAATTTCGGCAACCGTTTACTTACGTGGCATAGACGTTCTAAGGAGGAACCTAGCGGTGAACTTAGGATTTCTAGGGTGATTCACTCGTAAAGCCCGGCAGCCACTAGTTTGTGAGATGTGAATGATCCAAGGAGGAACCTAGCGGTGAACTTAGGTTATTTGCATGACCGAGACATTTCAAGGAGGAACCTAGCGGTGAACTTGGGTGTCGGACCTATAGAAGTCAGACTTGGGACTGAAATCACGAAAGTTAGAAGCCGTCCCTCGAGGAGCAACGAGTTGTCACGGAACGCAAAGGGTCCAATCTGGGATCGACTACCACGAAAGTAGGGGTCGGGTCAATTGGGCACGGCTTTGGTAACCCGAAAGGGAGCTTAAGCTATTAGAGGATAAACTCGCCTTCAAGGCAATTTCGGTAATCAACAAAGGTAAATCTGTTAGCAACATAAACGACCTCAAAGGTAACCCAAATCCCTAGGAATCCGTTTAAATCGAAAACCCCAAAAACATTTGTTTTCTGTTTGTTTATCATTTCAATTTCAAATTCAAACATTTTTCAAAACACCTTTAAAACTGTCCAGAACTAATCGATTCGAAAACCGATTGTGATTCGAGAACACAGTCTCTGTGGGTTCGATATCTTTTATTACTTGACGGCAGTCCGGTACACTTGCCGGAAACGCACGAGCGTCGTCGCACGTCGACTTACGCCACATCAAGTTTTTGGCGCCGTTGCCGGGGACTGTGCCTTTTCGAATTTCAATTAGTTTTTAAATTTTTTTTTCTGGACCCTTTTCTTTTTATTTGATTTCTATTTCTGAAATTAAAAAAAAAAATCAAAAACATTCTTTTCCTTCTATTGTATCCATCTCTCTGTGTGTTATATGCAAAGATCTCTAAGTCTTGGGAGCCTTAGTGAGATTGATCCGGAGATCGAGAGGACCTTCCACAGACGTAGAAGACTACTAAGAGAGGAAGAAAGGTTGAGTCCCGTTCCACTCATGGCGAATCAACCGGATACAAAGCCTTTGAAGGACTACGCAGCCCCAAATGCGAGAGGCTTGCGAACTGGGATTGCAAGGCCAGAGATTGAGGCGGAAAACTACACCATACCGCCCATGCTAATCAACATGATTAGGCAACATCAATTCGGAGGATTGCCTTCGGAGGACCCGACCGATCACATAGAGACATTTTTAGAGTTCACCGATGCAATCCGGATTAATGGAGCCTCAGTCGATGTTGTGCGTTTGAGACTGTTCCCCTCATCTCTCACTGGAAAGGCGAAGGCCTGGCTTAAGCAAATCCCCGCTAACACTTTGACTACTTGGGACCAATTGGAGCAGGCGTTCTTGGAGAAATTCTTCCCTCCATCCAAGACAGCCTACATAAGAACCCAGATCACCGGCTTCTTCCAAAAAGACGGAGAATCATTATCGGAAGCTTGGGATCGATACAAGGGACTGCTGGAGTCGTGCCCACATCACGGACTCGAGAGGTGGTTAATAGTGCACACCTTCTATAACGGATTGGACTACTCTTCGAAGGTGTCACTAGATTCTGCAGCCGGTGGAGCATTTATGAATAGGCCTCTCACTGAGGCATTCAACATCATCGAGAATGTCGCCACCAACTACCACCAATGGGGATCCGAAAGAGGTAATAACCCGAACAAGATTTCGGGGGGTAAGTTTGAGGTAAATAGCACAGATCTTATTATGTCAAAGATAGACTCACTTAATAAACGTTTTGATCGGCTGGAAAGAGCTAATGTGAGTGCATTAGGTGCTACTAACCTTGTTTGTGAGATTTGTGGAATGCGGGGACATGACATGATGGGATGCCCACATGGATCCGGGCGCCGGGTGAGCAAGTGAACTCTTGTAACAACTACTATGATACGAACCCGAAGCTGCCCAACTATGCTCCCCAAATCCCTACAACCAAAGAAGGAACAACCCTTACCTCTCTTACGGCAACTACAAAGCAACACGCTCAACCATGAGTTCCAAGAAGGTCAAGGTAATAAGAGGACACACCCGGGTACCCTCGGTACAAAGATCTAAACTCGAGACTTTATTTGAAAGTTTTGTCGAAACTCAGACAAAACAGAATGAGGAGTTTAGACAACAAGGAAGGGCAGTGAGTGAGGCAATAAAGGATCTAGCATCTAAGGTAGACAACTTAGCAACTCATAACAAGATGCTAGAAAACCAGATTGCCCAACAAGCCAGCACGTACTCGAGACCTAAGGGTGCATTCCCGGGGCAACCCGAAGCAAATCCCAACGAGCATTGCAATGTCATACACTTGAGGGATGATAAGCTTGGGGTGGGGGTAGCTGAAATGGACGTGGAACCGGAGGAGGACATGAGCGAAGATGAAGATCCAGAACCAAAGTACGTCCCTCCACCACCGTACCAACCCCCGATACCTTTCCCACAAAGGTTGGTTAGGAAAAAGCAAGTAGATGTAGAGACTAAAATGCCTACTAAACTGAAAGACCCAGGTAGTTTCTCCATCGCTTGCTCAATTGAACAAGTGCACATTGACCAAGCCTTATGTGACCTAGGGGCTAGCACGAGCTTGATGTCCCTCACTATCATGGAAAGGTTGGGAAGCAAAGAGTTGAGACCATTCAAATTCCCCTTACAAATTGCGGATGGCTCAACTAGGACTCCTCTAGGCATACTAGAGAATGTTCCTGTAAAGGTAGGGAAAATTCTCATCCCTACCGACTTCCTGGTATTGGACATGAAAGGGAATTCTAAATTCCCCATAATTTTAGGAAGGCCATTCTTGGCAACCGCTGGAGCATTAATAGACGTAAGGAATGGCAAACTCTCTCTAAATATAGAGGAAGGTAGGGTAAATTTTCAGTTGACTAACTCTTATAACAACCCTCCTTTTGAGAGCCATGAGTGCAGAATTGATGTAACATCTCCAGCGGTAGAGAAAGAACTTAGCATGGAAGCAACACCAAAGATATGCATGGTTGAAGATGCACCTAGTGGTGAAGTTGGAATTGCTGTCCTTGCGGAAACAAAACTTCCGCCGGGGGGAAGAAAGGCTAGGAAGCTCCGAGAGAAAAGAGCGAAGCGGAAGCATTATTGGCCGTATGAGCAGAAACGGCTTTTTGAAGGAGCTCCTTGGAAAAGAAGTGTTCCTGCACTTCTACGCCCAGCCGACCCCGATTGATTTAAGGAAGTATGGTCAAGCTTAAGACCATAAATAAGTGCTTCTTGGGAGGCAACCCAAGTTTTTCTTTCCCTTTTTCCTTTTGTTTTTGATTTAACCTCTTGAATAATTTGAGAAGATCAAGAGGCAAAAATATCATTAATAGGTTTGTCTAGTGTTTTCAGGTTGAGAAAGAGAGGAAGAGCATAAAAAAGAGATAAAGTCAGAGGCCATCACGCCCTGGCCGTGATGGCGGTCACGGCCGTGATGAATTAAGCAAGAGCACAGAAAGGATCACGGCCTAGCCGTGACAACCATCATGGGCGTGATGAGTAGGATGCCAAGGCCAGAGAGCATCACGGCCTAGCCGTGATGTATATCACGGCCGTGACAGGGCAACTCCTGAGGACCAGAAACGATCACGGCCTAGCCGTGATGAGCCTCACGGCCGTGATAAAATTTCCACCCAAGTTTTGACTGGAATGTGAAGCCAACTCCCGCTACCGACTCGGTAAGTTGTTCCATTTTTCTCCTCTCTCCGACTTGATTATTTACATTGGAAACAATGTAAGTAATCAAGCTTGGGGTAGGGGTATTTATTTTTGCATTTGCATTGTTGCATTCATATTGCATTCTCATAGGCATGGATTGGTATGATCACATTCTCTAGATTGCCCCTCACTTAGAACATGCATCCGATTGTGAGAACTTGGAGCCAAATGAATTGAGATAGTGAATTTTGAACCCAATTTTTCATTATTCTTGTGATATGGCTAAAAATAAAAAATTCTTGAGATAGTCATTTGATAGTTGATAATTAGCATGTGGTCCCTTAAACTTGTGTTCCTCACTGATTTTTGAACTACTAAATGTAAGATTTTGAGCCAAAAGGGGTATTCACTAAATCTACCCCATTTCTTGTGATAGAGTGATTTAATTCCTCATGGACTGTATTTTCTAGAACTTGACTTGAAACCATTTCAAAACTTAAAAATTTTTGAAAACATTTTTGAATATGATTGAGGCACTAGGTATTTTTCCGGCCTCCCGAGCTTGAATGATAAATGCTACCCCTTAGTTGCCCAATTTTGAGCCTAAAGATAAAATACTTTTCTTGGTACCATGAATTAATTTGATAAATAATGCTTTGTATGGCACCTTTTAAAGTTTTACAAAAAGGGTGATTGGTAGTTGGAAAAAGTATGGGAAGAAAAATCTAGAAAGTAATTTCTCTTGAGCTATAAATCTCCCCTTCTCCAAACAAATAAAAATGAAATAAACAGAAAAAAATGGAGAAGGGGATGACAAAGAAAGTGAGAAATGAAAAGAAAAAAAAAATTTAAATGAAGGAAGAAAGGTGGAAAAGTAAACCAAAGCCCAAAAGGTATTTTAGAAGGTGTCTTGCTTTGTAATGTTTGATAATCTGTCTAGCCTTCTTGAAATTCCCTTTCCTTGATTTTCCCACCTTACAATAAATCCCATGGCCACAATACAACCAAAGGAAAAGACCTCTTGATTCTTAAGTGTTTTCATAAATAAAGTAGAGATTTGGTTAATAGTCAAGCCTATGGTAAAAAACTTTCCTTGAGGAAATTGAGTGAATTGTCAATAAACCCTAAAACACTTGAGTGAGGTGAGATGAGTGCCCAAATCAGTGAGAACATGAACTTGAAGAACCTAAGCTTCTAATTGGACTTGAACTTGATTATCTCTTGAGTGCTTATTAAAAATGCCTATTACTTGGATTAGCTTCTAGGGTTCTTAGTTCACTATCCATGCTCTGAATGATTTATATCTTATGGCCTGAGTAATTGCTTGAGGACAAGCAAAGTTTTAAGCTTGGGGTGATTTGATGAGTGTGATTCCACCTCATCTTTGTCCATCATTTTGCATGCATTTTCATGTAGTTTAGGCATATTTTTATTAGATTTTAGGTTAATTTTCCTTTGGAACGGGTAAGGCGGTTTTCGTGTGTTGTTTTGCAGATATCAAGGGTAAATTGCTCAAGATCAACCATGATGAAGTTTGGATGAAGATGGGGCTTTAAAAGTGAATAAAATGAGCCAAACAGAGCCCATCACGTCCATGATCGAGCAAAAACTGAAAAAGAAGAAAGGCTGAAGTCAGAGTCTGTCACGGCCTGGCCGTGATAGCCATCACGGCCGTGACCCAAAACCACCACAAGTCAGAGCACATCACGGCCTAGCCGTGATATTCTTCACGGGCCATGAAGCTGAGGACTCGCGTCGCGAGAATTTGAATTTTGCAAAGCAGCCAGAGGCAGAGACCGTCACGGCCTGACCATGATGGCCATCACGGCCGTGACGCGCTTTACTTGGATCTGAAGAAACCGAAATAGATCAGATTTTGAGTTGGTTTGGGACTCTAACTTCCCTATTTCTATAAATATGGACCAAGGCATCAGATACAGAGGAGACACACACATTGGGGGATTGGATCAGACCTTTAGGGGCTACTACTCTAGGCATAGATTTAGGATCTCTTCTCCTCTTCTCCTCTCTTCTCTTTTCTGATTTTTATTATGTTGTCAACCCAGCTTGTCATCTCCATGGCAAGACTGGAGTAGTAGCTTAGTTTCTAGGGATTAGGGCTCTGCCCGAGGTTTGTAAATGATGTTAATTTGATGTTGAAACCATTGTTGATTTCATAATTGTTTTAGATCTGATTTCTAGCGTGTTAATCACTCATAAATTTCGGCAACCGTTTACTTACGTGGCATAGACGTTCTAAGGAGGAACCTAGCGGTGAACTTAGGATTTCTAGGGTGATTCACTCGTAAAGCCGGCAGCCACTAGTTTGTGAGATGTGAATGATCCAAGGAGGAACCTAGCGGTGAACTTAGGTTATTTGCATGACCGAGACATTTCAAGGAGGAACCTAGCGGTGAACTTGGGTGTCGGACCTATAGAAGTCAGACTTGGGACTGAAATCACGAAAGTTAGAAGCCGTCCCTCGAGGAGCAACGAGTTGTCACGAAACGCAAAGGGTCCAATCTGGGATCGACTACCACGAAAGTAGGGGTCGGGTCAATTGGGCACGGCTTTGGTAACCCGAAAGGGAGCTTAAGCTATTAGAGGATAAACTCGCCTTCAAGGCAATTTCGGTAATCAACAAAGGTAAATCTGTTAGCAACATAAACGACCTCAAAGGTAACCCAAATCCCTAGGAATCCGTTTAAATCGAAAACCCCAAAAACATTTGTTTTCTGTTTGTTTATCATTTCAATTTCAAATTCAAACATTTTTCAAAACCCCTTTAAAACTGTCCAGAACTAATCGATTCGAAAACCGATTGCGATTCGAGAACACAGTCTCTGTGGGTTCGATATCTTTTATTACTTGATGGCAGTCCGGTACACTTGCCGGAAACGCACGAGCGTCGTCGCACGTCGACTTACGCCACATCAATGACAAAACTCCTGCATGGGGGTATCATATACCCCATCTCTGATAGTACTTGGGTGAGCCTAGTGCAAGTTGTACCCAAGAAATCTGGCCTCACAGTGGTAAGAAATGAAAACAATGAGCTTGTCCCCACTGGAGTCCAGAATAGCTGGAGAGTCTGTATTGATTATAGGAGGTTGAACCAGGCCACTCGAAAGGATCACTTTCCTTTGTTGTTCATCGATCAGATGCTCGAACGGCTGACTGGTAAATCCTACTACTGTTTTCTTGATGGCTTTTCCAGATACTTCCAGATCCACATTGCACCAGAGGATCAGGAAAAGACCACTTTCACGTGCCCCTTTGGCACGTTTGCCTACAGGAGGATGCCATTTGGCCTTTGCAATGCTCCTGGCACTTTCCAGAGATGCATGATTAGCATTTTTACTGAATTTATTGAAAATTGCATGGAAATGTTCATGGATGATTTCACTGCATCTCATTTGATGCATGCTTGCATAGTCTGAATTTGGTCTTAGAAAGATGCATTGAAACTGACCTTGTTTTGAATTATAAAAAGTGTCATTTTATGGTTGAACAGGGGATTGTTTTGGGGCATGTTATTTCTAAAGAGGGTATCTCAGTAGATCATGCTAAAATTGATGTGATTTCAACATTGCCTTACCCATCTTGCGTTCGTGAGATTCGTTCTTTTCTTGGTCATGCATGTTTCTACAGGCGCTTCATAAAGGACTTCAGCAAGATAGCTCTTCCTCTGTCAAACTTACTGAAGAATGACGCCATATTCAGCTTTGATGATAACTATAAGAAGGTGTTCGACTTCTTGAAAAAGACATTGACCTCTACCCCCATCATCCAGCCCCCTGACTGGACCCTCCCTTTTGAGCTCATGTGTGATGCTTCTAACTATGCTGTGGGGGTGGTCCTGGCACAAAGGGTGGGCAAGGCTGCACATGTCATTTATTATGCTTCTAGGACTTTAGATGCTGCACAATCTAATTACACCACCACTGAAAAGGAACTTCTAGCTGTTGTTTTTGCTCTTGATAAGTTTAGATCATATTTGCTAGGTTCCAAGGTTATTGTTTTCACTGACCATGCGGCTCTGAAATACTTGTTGAAGAAGCCGGAAGCAAAGCCGAGGTTGATTCGGTGGATGTTGTTACTCCAAGAGTTTAATGTGGAGATAAAGGACAAGAGTGGAGCTGAGAATTTAGTGGCTGATCACTTGAGTAGGATAGAGAGGGATGAGGATCCTTCCCCCATTCAGGATGACTTTCCTGATGAACAACTTTACGATTGCATGGCGTTACTCCTTGGTTTGCCGACATTGTTAATTACCTAGTTGTTGGTGTCTTTCCGACAGGAGCAACTAGGTCACAAATCCACAAACTAAAGAGTGACGCCAAGTACTATGTTTGGGATGATCCATTTCTTTGGAAATTTTGCAGTGATCAGGTGATTAGGAGATGTGTCCCCGACTTTGAGATTGAGTCTATTATGCACTTTTCTCATGCTTCTCAAGTAGGGGGACATTTTGAGCCACAGAGGACTGCAAGAAAAGTCCTCGATTCTGGTTTTTACTGGCCCACCATTTTTAGAGATGCTTATGAGGTTTATCGGACTTGTAAGGAGTGTCAAACAGCAGGTACAACCATCACTCGCAAGAGTGAGATGCCTCAGCAACCTATGCTTTTCTGTGAGGTGTTTGATGTGTGGGGAATCGACTTTATGGGTCCCTTCCCTACATCTTTTGGCTTTCTCTACATTCTTTTGGCTGTTGACTATGTTTCAAAGTGGGTGGAAGCTATCCCCACTAGGACTACGATTCTAAAGTTGTTGCAAATTTTGTTAGGTCCAATATTTTTTGCAGGTTCGGCATACCTCGTGCCATCATAAGTGACCAGGGCACTCACTTCTGCAACCGCACCATGGAAGCTCTACTCCGGGAGGTATGGAGTTGTGCACGAGTCTCCACCGCTTACCACCCCCCGGACCAATGGCCGATCAAGTCTCCAACGGAGAGAATCAAACGGATCCTAGAGAAAGTGGTGTGGCCAGAATAGGAAAGATCGGAGCCGCCGTCTAGAAGACGCACTTTGGGCTCAGAGGACCTCTTTCAAGACGCCAATAGGGATGTCCCCATTTAGGCTTGTATTCGGTAAGCCATGTCATCTCCCTGTGGAAGTTGAGCACCGTGCTTATTGGGCGGTCAAGTGCTGTAATCTGGAAATGCAAAAATCTGGTATTGAAAGGAAACTCCAATAACAGCAGCTTGAAGAGCTTAGGCTAGAAGCCTATGAAAGCTCTCGGATTTATAAGGAGAAAACCAAGCATTTCCATGATAGGATGATTTCTAGGAAGGAATTCTCTGTGGGTCAGCGGGTCTTACTGTTTATCTCCCGCCTGAAATTGATGGCTTGGAAACTTCGGTCCAAGTGGCTCGGCCCATTTGTTGTTACTAATGTTTTTCCTCATGGTGCAGTAGATATTAAAAGTGCAGGTAGCAACAAGGAATTCAAGGTTAACGGGCAGCGGCTGAAGCTATTCCATGAGAGCTCGGTGCCTGAGGATGCTACTGTTGAGGAGCTCTCCTTGGGAGACCCCACCTACACTGCAACTTGATCAGGGAGCACCCTCTCCTTTCCCTCACTTTGCTTTGATATTTATGTTCTTTCATTGAGGACAATGTCTGTTTTAAGTGTGGTGGAGGGAACCATTTGTTGTGTTTTGTTTTGTGTTTTTTTGTTGTGTTTTCTTTTCGCTCTTGAATAATTTGAGAAGCTCAAGAGCATGTGTGTGAGTCTTGTGTCGGCAAGCTTGGTGGGTTTTGTTGATTTAGCACAGATTGATTGCATGATTTATGTTGATGATTCCCCCTAGGTTGTAAAATTTGAAAACTGATCCCCATGTGAAAAAAATTTAAAAATTGAACTTTGAGATATTTTGTTATGATTGCATGATTTATGATAAGTTTGGGGTGAAGGGGTGCACACACTAGGGATTGAATCTCGGTCAAACAATTTTGCGAAAAATGTCCAGGTGAGGATTTGAGCCTCCAACATGTTTTTGACTGTGTGAATCACTTTCAAGTTGCACTTTCCCGAATTTGCTTGAGTCTCTACTTGGTTTGCATGTTTATGTGATTGCATCAGATGATTCAGGCAGATTTTCTTTGAATTAGCTGCTTGGCCTAAATTGAACCATCCCTAATGCATGTTCCCTAGTTAGCCCTATTGAGCCTGATTAGCCTGTTGTTCTTGATGACCTCATGTTATGAGCCAAAATTTGGAAAAAACCATGTTAACCCGATCTTAGGATTAGGAGAGCATGGAAGCCCAGCAAGAGAAGGGTTGCAAGAAAGTAAGTTTGGGGTGGCTACAGTGATATGTCATTCTGGGTGAATATATATATATATATATATAAAGGTTGAAGCCAAAGGCAAAGAAAAAAAAAAGAGAAAAGAAAAATTTTTGCCAAAAAGAAAAGGGGCAAAACAAAAATGGTGTCAAAGGAAAAAGGTGTAGCCACCCAAAGCACCAAAAAGAAAACAAAATGGAAAAAGGAATTAGAGTGAAAAAAAAAATAATAGTGTACAAGCTCCATGCTCTCTTAGTTCCTAGGGACTTAAGCCTAGTTCCTTTGTATATCCTACCCTTAGCCAGGCCCCATTACAACCTTAAAAGACCTTTTGATGTTGCATGCATGTTTTCGTGGGAACCTTGTCTGAGATGAAAATCAAATTCATGGGAAGTGCTCTTAAAAGTGAAATTGAGTGAAGTGTTGACAGTCTAGACAAATGGAGCGAATGAGTGAAATATTACATGCCCTTGTGAGGAAGGCGATTGTTTGAATTTGGTGATCTCCCTTGTGTGTGTAACTTGGATCCCCTGCTTAGATTAATGATTGTTTGAATGATGAAATTCTCAAATGTTCAGAATAAATGATTGTGGGGATTACATTGTTGAAAAGGGGGGAACATTGAAGGAAAATTGTTTTGATGAATTGCTTGAAATGTGTACGAAATTGACTGAATCCTTTGAGCTTGCCAAGTCTTGAGCCGTTTTGAGTTTTAGTTTGCTTGGGGACAAGTAAAGTTCATGTTTGGGGTATTTTGATAAGCCTCTGGCTCATCTAATTTTATGACTAGTATGACCGTGGTTTTGTGCCAATTATGTCTCGTTTTCGCCCAAATTGGACTTGATTGTCCTCAAGCAAGGTTTTGAGTCTCTTAAGTAGTTTTAGGGTAATTTAGCCAGTTTTGAGTCAAATAAAGCACTTATGGCTATTTCATGTTTTCAGGTTAACTTAGAGTCCAGGGAATGAAGGAAACAATGGAAATTGCAATCCTGGAAGTACTCGCCCCGCGAGACTGAAGACCAGCATGTGCCAGAAATGTCATCTTCTCTGCCTCGCCTCGCGAACCATGTCTCGCCTCGCGAGCCTGGAAGTCATAAAGCATCACGGTCAGCCCGTGATACCCATCACGGGCGTGAAGAGAAGACCCTGGAGGACAGAGACCATCACGGCCTAGCCGTGATGAAGGTCACGGCCATGACAGATAAGCACCCAAAGTCAGAAGTAATCACGGTCTGGCCGTGATAGGCATCACGGCTGTGACAAACCATATTTTGAAGTCTCGCCTCGCGAGGAATCATCTCGCCTCGCGAGAGGCCATATTTGAACTGGCGCCATTTTAATATTCGCCTCGCGAGCGTGCACAGATTCTGAAGCTATAATTGCTGTTTAGGGCAGATTAGTGGGGATCTTTGGCTAATCCTTGTTTACGAATTTCTCTGATTGTATTGTGTTTTTGATGGAGAACTAATCTCCCTAGGTTAATCTGCTGTAATCGTCTTCCGCCGACACTTGAGGTCTTGTAATTACCGATTGAATTTTCTTCTCTCTTTCAATGCTATTCGTTATTCTCTGCTTCCTTAATTCAGTTTGTATCGAATTAGTGTTGATTTATTTTCGATGATTTTATGTTCCTAAACTCAATCGCGTTTGCTTAATTCGCGTGCGTTCAATTCGTGTTTGCTTAATTCACGAAGGGCTTCATCCGTTTGCTTAATTCGGAATTAGGAACATATGTCCCGTAGCGTCGATTTCGCTTGTTAATCGATGCTACAATCGAAGAGGGATTAGAATCCTCTTAGGGCATGGAATTACATGAACCGATGATAGTGGGAAACCGAACAGTAGATTGATCGTCTTTGTCTTATTTGATAACCACTTAAATTGCTCTGTTTTTGCTCTGTTTTGTTCTGTTTTTCCTAATCAATTTCAAACCAAACCCCCCCAAGAAAACTGATTTTCTGCAAATAACACTACAAGAGTCCGCGAGAGATGATACTTGAGTTGTCTCACCCTCACTACAGTTTTACAAACCACTCTTCTTTTTGACGCGTGCGCGACAGCGCGTCATGCATCAACTACACTGATCTCAACAAAGCGTGTCCAGAGGATTCTTATCCTCTTCCCAACATTGACAGATTGGTAGACGGAGCTTCGGGGTACAAATTTTGTCCTTCTTGGATGCATACTCGGGTTATAACCAGATAATGATGTATCCACCTGATGAAGAAAAAACGGCATTTATGACCGATGGGGCAAACTACTGCTACCAAGTAATGCCTTTCGGTTTAAAAAATGCTGGTGCAACGTATCAAAGGCTTATGGATAAAGTCTTTGTCAACCAGATCGGAAAGAACCTAGAAGTTTATGTTGACGATATGGTGGTAAAGTCTGATGACCCAAAGCAGAACTCAGGCGACCTCGAAGAAATTTTCAGTCAACTCAGAAAGTACAACATGAGGTTAAATCCAGAAAATGCTCTTTTGGTGTACAAGGAGGAAAGTTCTTAGGGTATATACTAACACATAGAGGAATTGAAGCTAATCCTGATAAGTGCAAAGCTGTCATTGAAATGCGAAGCCCTCAGAATGTGAAAGAAATCCAGAGGTTAGCTGGTCGATTAGCTTCTCTATCCCGCTTTCTCCTAAAATCCGCAGAAAAAGCAAGACCCTTCTTTCAGCTTCTGAAAAAACTGAAAGAGTTCACTTGGACCGAGGAGTGTAAAAAGGCCTTTGGAGACTTGAAACTTTTTCTAGCCTCTCCCCCGATCCTTACTCGGTCACAGCTTAGCAAGGATCTGTATTTGTATCTGTCTGTCAATGATTACGCAATCAATGCAGTAATCGTCCAGGAAGAAGAAAAACAACAAATGCCGGTGTATTACGTATGTAGAATTTTGAAAGATGCAGAAACACGGTATCAAGTAATTGAGAAACTAGACCTCGCCTTAATCATGGCAGCTCGGAGGTTACGACCTTACTTTCAGTCACACCAAGTTATAGTCAAAACAGATCATCCAATAAAGCAGGTGCTCAGGAAACCCGATCTAGCCGGACGAATGATAGCTTGGTCGGTAGAATTGTTAGAGTTCGGTTTGTAATATGAGCCGAGGGGACCAATGAAAGCACAATGCCTCTCCGACTTCATTGCCGAGCTCTCTTCTATGCCGAGGTCGGTATCCTTCACCTGGCTTCTATACGTTGATGGTTCATCTAACTCAAAGGGGAGCGGAGCTAGAATAATTCTTGAAGGTCCTGATGATCTAATCCTGGAACAATCTTTAAAGTTTGGGTTTACTGCTTCAAACAACCAAGCGAGAATATGAAGCCCTTATTGCGATGTCGATGCTAGCTAAAGAGGTTGGAGTCAAAGAATTAAAATGCCAAGTGACTCACAACTTGTAACAGGACAAGTCTCGGGTGATTATCAAACAAAGGATCCCAACTAACCGGGATATCTCTGCAGAGTTAATAGTCTAATTTCTGGATTTGATAATTTTACTATTGAGCATATACCTCGAGAGGAAAATTCCAGGGCAGATTTGTTGTCTAAGTTGGCTAGCACCAAGAAAGCTGGCCAGCTAAGAACTTTCATTCAGGAGAATCTCCTCGAACTAAGCATAAAAAGTGCCGAAGTGATAATGAACGAGCACTATGATCGTGGCTGGATGACACCAATTTGGGAATATTTAGCCTCTAACAAATTGCACAATGACCCTAAGGAGGTGAGGAGAATTCGTCTAAAATCTTGCCATTACACCATCCGAGACAGAGAGTTGTACAGAAGAGGATTCTCCATGCCATTACTAAAGTGCACAGCAAAGGAGCAGTCCGAGTACGTAATGGACGAGATGCACCGAGGAATCTATGGAATGCATTCAGGTGGCTGATCTCTGGCAGCTCGAGTCCTGTGAGCGGGGTTTCTTGGTGACCATGAGATTGGATTGTACTAACTGGACTAATAGGTGTGAGCCTTGTCAGAAGTTCGCCAATGTAGCACGAGCTCCAGGAGAATACCTCCATTCCATGTTCTCGCTGGTCGCGCTGTCGCGCACGCGCCAAAAGGAACGAGCGGGTTTAAAACTGTAGTTTAGGGCGACAACTCGGATGTCGTCTCACAAGGACTCTTAAAGTGTTATTTTTCACAAAAATAAGTTTTGGGGGGTGGGGGGTTTGGATTGGATGCAATCAAAGAAAATAAAACAATGAAAAACAGAGCAATTAAAAACAGGGCAGTTTAAAGAGATTATCAAATAGCAAACAACGATTAATCTACTGTCCTCGAATTCCCAACTATCCTTGGTTCATGTAATCCCAAGCCCTAAGAAGATTCTAATCCCCTTTCAGTTGTAGCAACTATTAACAACGCAATCGCTACTACAGATATATGTTCCTATTCCCGAAATAACAAACGGGGTTAAGCCCTCATGAACTAACGAACATGAATGAACACACGCGAAATAACAAACGCGATTTAGTATAGGAACATAACATCACTGAAACGAATCAATACAACACTACACACTCTGAGAAATAACAAACAGAAATGTATAATATGGTATTGAAAAGGGAGAAGCAATTAAAATAGGAATTACAAAACCTCAAGTATATGGAATTCTCATACAGTAGATTAATCTAAGAATTTAGTTCTCCATAACAATAACGAAATACACAGAAAAATATGTAAAGCTATGGAGAAGCAAAAGTTGTTCATAATCTGCCCAGACAGCTATTTATAACATTCAGGAATTTTTGTCATCTCGCGAGGCGAAGCCTTTCTCGCGACGCGAATCTTGTGAACAGTCTGCAACCTTTGGTATTATCGCGAGGCGAACACACCTTCGCGAGGCGAGGAACTGAAGAGTCTTCTTATTACGCCCGTTATGAACATCAGGGGCCAACCGTGATGCTTTCTGACTTCCAGGCTCGCGAGGTGAATGGATGATCGCGAGGCGAGCCTCTTCAACTTCAAAACTGTCACAGGCGTGACCTTCCGCATGACTAAACCGTGATAACTTCTGGTCTTCCAGGGTTGGATTGCTCGCGAGGCGAGTCAAGTGTTCGCGAGGTGACACAGAAACTTTGCATTTTCCTGGAACAGTCAGCCTTCGGGTCGCGAGGCGAGAAGAGTAGTCGTGGGGCGAACCGAGAGGCATGACATTTTCACTGTTCTGCTGGCTTTCAGGTTCGCGAGGTGAATCCCCTGTTTCTTTATTCTCTCAACTTCTACTTAACCTGAAAACAAAGACACAGCTATAAGTGTATTATTTGACTCAAAACTGGCTAAATTAACCTAAAACTACTTTAGAGACTCAAAACCTTGCTTGAGGACAATCTAATCTAATTTGGGTGAAAATATGATATAATTTGCACAAAACCCTGGTCATACTAGCCATAAAACTAGATGAGCCAGAGGCTTATCAAAATGCCCCAAACTTAAACTTTGCTTGTCCCCAAGCAAACTACAATTCAAAAATCAAAAAGACTCAAGACCTGGCAAGCTTAAAAGATTCAATCAACCTTGCACAAATTCAAGCAATACATCAAAACAGTTTTCCTCAATGTCCCCCCCCCCCCCCCCCTTCAAACCAAGCAATCCCTACATTCATTCATTCCAAACAATTGAGAATTTCATCATTCAAACAAACATTAATCTAAGAAGGGGATCCAAGTTACACACAAGAGGGAGATCACCAATTCCAAACAACTGCCTTCCTCACAAGGGCAATTATTGTTCACTCAATCACTCAATTTGTGTCAGGCTATCAACATTTCTCTCAGTTTCACTTTTAAGAGCACTTCCCATAAATTTGATTTTCATCTCCAAATGATTCCCACAGAAAACATGCAAGCAACATCAGAAGGTCTTTTATGGGTTGTAATGGGGCCTGGCTAAGGGTAGGATATACAAAGGTACTGGGCTGAAGTCCCTAGGAACTAAGAGAGCATGAAACACTTCATAACATTGAAATTTCACTCAAGTTCCTTTTCTCATTTTTCTTTATGCCTTGGGTGACTACAACCTCTTTTTTTTCTAATACTTTTATTTATTTATTTATTTATTTTTTATTTATTTATTTTTTTACAAGCCTTTGGCTCCATCCTTTTTATTGTATTTTTTTTTCAATCCCAAACAACATATTACACCTTGTAGCCACCCCAAACTTAGTTTCTTGCACCTTTTCTCTTTCTCAGATTCCATGCTCTCCTAATCCTAAGATCGGGTTAACATGGTTTTTCCAGATTTTAAGCTTATAACATAAGGTTATCAAGAATTAACAGGCTAATAGGCTCAATGGGGCTAACTAGGGAACATGCATTAGGGATGGCTATTTTAGGCTAAGTAGCTATTTACAAAGAAAATGCCTAAATCATTTGCTACACACATATAATCATGCAAACCAAAAAGAGATTCAAGCAAATTCAGGAAAGTGCAACTTAAAAAGTGATTTTCACACAGTCAAAAACATGTTGGAGGCTCAAAACCTCACCTGGACATTCATGCAAATTGTTTGACAGAGATTCTATCCCTAGTGTGTGCTTCCTATCACCCCAAACTTATCATAAATCATGCCATCATAACAAAATCTCAAAGTTCAGTTTCCAATCACTTGGGGATCACTTTGCAAAACAATTTTTTTTTTCAGCCTAGGGGGAATCATCACATAAATCATGCAATCAATCTGTGCAAAATCAATCAAAATCCATCAAACTTGCCAACAAAAGACTCAACACAACTCCTGAGCTTCTCAAATTATTCAGGAGCTTTATTCAAAGAAAAGAAAAAAAACAAGATAAACAAAACTACAACTAGTTCCCTCCCCCACACTTAAAACATGCATTGTCCCCAATGAAACAACATAACAATAAAATCAGAGTGAGGGAAAGGAAAGGAAACTCCCTGATCAAGTATCAGTGTAGGTGGGAGCTTCCAAGGAGAGCTCCTCAACATTAACATCCACAGGAACAACAACATCCACACCATGGAATGGCTTCAGCCTCTGCCCGTTAACCTTGAATGGCTTGTGGGTTCCTGCACGTGTAATCTCTACTGCACCATAAGTAAAAACGTTAGTCACAACAAAGGGGCCATCCCATTTGGACCTAAGTTTCCCAGCCATCAATTTCAGGCGGGAGTTAAACAATAAGACTAGCTGGCCCACAGAAAATTCTTTCCTAACAATCATCCTATCATGAAAAAGTTTGGTTTTCTCTTTCTTTCATAGGCTTCTAGCCTAAGCTCCTCAAGTTGCTGCAACTGCAGTTTTCTTTCAACACCAGCTTCCTTCATGTCCATGTTACAGCTCTTTACTGCCCAATATGCCCGATGCTCAACTTCCACAGGGAGATGGCATGCCTTACCAAATACAAGCCTGAAGGGGGACATTCCTATAGGTGTCTTAAAAGCAGTCCTCTGAGCCCACAGTGCGTCTTCCAGACGGCGGCTCCATTCCTTTCAATTTGCTGCACCATCTTCTCTAGAATTTGCTTGATCTCCTTGTTTGATATTTCAGCCTGGCCATTGGTCTGGGGATGGTAAGCAGTGGAAACTCTATGTACAACCCCATATCTTCTGAGTAAGGCTTCCATGGTTCTGTTGTAGAAGTGTGTGCCCTGGTCACTGACGATGGCCTTAGGTATGCCAAACCTGCAAAAAATGTTGGACCTAACAAATTTGGAAACAACTTTAGCATCGTTAGTCCTAGTGGGGATTGCTTCCACCCACTTTGAAACATAATCTACAGCCAAAAGAATATATACAAAACCAAAAGAAGGGGGGAACGGACCCATGAAATCAATCCCCCACACATCAAAAACCTCACAAAAGAGCATGGGCTACTGAGGCATCTCACTCCTACGAGTGATGGCAGGGCCTGTTATTTGACATTCTTTACAATTCCTGTAGACCTCATAGGAATCTCTAAAAATTGTGGGCCAGTAGAACCCAGAATCCAGGACTTTTCTTGCTGTCCTCTGTGGTCCAAAATGTCCTCCAACTTGAGAGGCATGTGAGAAGTGCAAAATGGACTCTGTCTCATGATCGGGACACACCTCCGAGATCACCGATCACTACAAAACTTCCACAGGTAGGGATCATCCCACACATAGTACTTTGCATCGCTCTTGAGCTTGTGGAACTTATGTCTACTTGTACTGCAGGGAACAACACCAAAGAACTGAAAGTTAACTATGTCGGCAAAACCGGGGGTTACCCCATACAGATGTAGAAGTCTCTCATCAGGGAAGTCATCTTGGATGGGAGAAGGATCCTCATCCCTAGCTATTCGGCTCAAGTGATCGGCAACCAAATTTTCAGCTCCACTCTTGTCTTTGATTTCCACATTGAATTCTTGGAGCAAAAGCATCCACCGGATCAATCTTGGCTTAGCTTCTGGTTTCTTTAACAGGTACTTCAGAGCTGCATGGTCAGTGAAAACAACAACCCTAGAACCTAGCAAATATGACCTAAACTTATCAAGTGCAAATACAACAGCTAGCAGTTCTTTCTCAGTGGTGGTGTAATGTGATTGTGCAGCATCTAATGTCCTAGAAGCATAGTGAATTACATGGGCAGCCTTGCCCACCCTTTGTGCCAGAACTGCTCCCACAGCAAAATTGGAAGCATCACACATTAGTTCAAAAGGGAGTGTCGGTCACGGGGGTGGATGATGGGGGTAGATGTCAATGCTTTTTTCAGATAGTCAAACGACTTCTTGCAATGGTCATCAAAATGAAACAGGGTATCATTCTTCAGCAGGTTTGACAATGGCAGAGCTATCTTGCTGAAGTCCTTTATAAAGCGCCTGTAGAAACCTGCATGTCCAAGAAAAGAACGGATCTCGCGTACGCAAGATGGGTAAGGCAATGAAGAAATCACATCAATTTTTGCAGGATCTACTGAAATACCCTCTTTAGAAATTACATGACCCAAGACTATCCCCTGTTCTACCATAAAGTGACATTTCTCATAATTCAAAATCAAATCAGTCTCAATGCATCTTTGTAGAACTAAACTCAGACTATGCAGACATGCATCAAATGAGGAGCCATATACAGTAAAATCATCCACGAACACCTCTATGCAATTTTCAATAAATTCAGAGAAAATGCTAAGCATGCATCTTTGGAAGGTGCCAGGAGCATTACAAAGGCCAAATGGCATCCTCCTATAGGCAAACGTACCGAAGGGGCACGTGAAAGTGGTCTTTTCCTGATCCTCAGGGGCAATATGGATATGGAAATACCCGAAAAAACCATCAAGAAAGCAATAATGAGATTTACTAGCCAGCCGATCCAGCATCTGATCTATGAATGGAAAAGGAAAGTCATCCTTTCTGGTGGCCTGGTTCAACTTCCTATAATCTATACAGACTCGCCAGCTATTCTGGACTCTAGTAGGTACAAGCTCATTATTATCATTCCTAACTACCGTGAGACCGGACTTCTTTGGTACAACTTGCACCGGACTTACCCAAGTACTATCAGAGATGGGGTATATAATAGCTGCCTGAAGAAGCTTAGTCACCTCTTTCTTCACCACATCCAAAATCAATGGGTTTAGTCGCCTTTGGGCCTGTCTTACTGGCTTAGCCCCATCCTCCAATAGAATTCTGTGCATGCATCTGGAGGGGCTAATTCCTGGAATATCAGCCAATGTCCACCCAATAGCCTTCTTGTGCTTCTTCAGAACCTCTAAAAGCTTTACTTCCTGGTCAGAGTCAAGGCTGGAAGAGATGATGACTGGAAGTTTCTCATTTGTCTCCAGGTAGGCATACTTCAGGTTCCCAGGAAGTGGCTTGAGTTCTAGGGATGGTGGCTGCTCAACAGATGGTACATTAGGAGTAGCCATGATGCCACAGACTTCTGCAGAACAGACAGCTTCACTCTCACTATCACTATCACCCTGCAAAGTTGAATCCAGAAACTCAGAACAAACAGCACATGGGTTAGTGTCAGTACAGTTAGTACAAGTATATACATCATCAAAACCAGAAATAAATGGAAAATCTGAAATAAAGTCCTCATGGGTATCCTCAATAAGCTCCGAAAGCAACTCTAAGTGGAAAACAGAGTGCTCCTCCAGTGGGTGTTTCATAGCATCAAAGATCTTGAACTTGGCCATAATATCACCAAACTCCATAGACATAGTCCCATCATGCACATCAATCTTAGTCTTGGCTGTCTTCATGAATGGTCTGCCCAAGATTATTGGTGATCTACTAGAATGTGTCTCTCCTGCCATGTCTAAGATGTAGAAGTCCGCAGGGAAGATCAAATCATCAACTTGCACTAGCACATCTTCTACCATTCCCATGGGTCGGGCCTGGTCTGTTAGCCAAGCTGGATGGTAAGACTTGTATACTGCAAAGGCCCAAGATCAAGGTTGTTAAAGATGGAGGTAGGCATGACATTTATGGATGCTCCCAAGTCCAGCATGCAGTTTTCAAACTTCCTGTCCCCAATAGTGCATGGAATAGTGAAAGTGCCTGGATCCTTGCACTTCTGTGGTAGTGCCTGAGTAGGGGCTATATCAGCAACTCTTTCTGGTGCAGGCCTAGACTGGATAAGAGCTGAGACATTTCTTCCCAAGTCAACCCTCTCATTATTCTTCATCTTCCTCTTGTTGGTGCATAGATCCTTGAGAAATTTCGCATACTTGGGCACCTGCTTGATCACATCTAGAAGGGGAATATTCACAGCTAATTTTCTGAACACATCTAAAATCTCCCTTTCTTTGTCTTCACCACCAACCTTCTTATTTTTATGTAATCTGTGTGGGAATGGGATTGGTGGTCTGTACACTTTCTCAACTTCAACTTCAACAGTAGGCTCAGGAGTTACCTCAATAGTTTCTTCTTCCTTTCCAGAGGTGGCCTCAACAACTTTTCCAGATCTCAGCGATATGGCACTCACGTTAGGGTTGGAGGCATTGGGATTTATCACTGGCTGTGCAGGTAGCTGACTGGATCCTTGACCTTGCTGTATGTTATTCATGGATGTGGCCAACTGTCCAATCTGTGTCCTCAAGTCTTGAATGCTAGCACTTGTTTGCTTTGCTGGCCCGTGCTGTGAAGGCTGCAACTGCTTGCTGAAACTGGAGGTTATTTGCAGCCATTTGCTTGATCATATCTTCTAATGAAGGTCGAGAAGGTGCGAAGTGGTCACCGGAGGAGGATTACGAGGTGCTTGCCATTGGTTGTTGTTGGGATGAGTTCCCATACCGCAGATTAGGATGATTCCTCCAATTGGGATGGTACCTATTGGTAGAGAGGTGCGGAGTCTGCTGTCCGATTCATTGTTTCCTTGATTATATGGATTAACTGCATAAGCTTGAGATACTTCAGCGAAAAACTCTTCTCTCTGGATGGGGCATGGATCATGTGGGTGCTCGGGTGAATTGCACATGCTACATAACTTTGCAGGCTGAACCACATCTATTGCTAATTGCCTTACAAAGGAAGTCAGCTCATCCAATCTATTCTCAATGGCGGCCTGGTTGGAAGATGAACTATGGACCCCATGCATACCTCTTGTCTCAATTGAATTTCTTACGGTAGTAAAATGCTGGGAATTCAATGACATATTCTCAATGAGTTGCTTGGCGACATCTGGGGTCTTATCAACTAGTGCTCCCCACTAGCAGACATCCAAAAGATTCCTATCCATCGGCGGTAATCCTTCATAAAAGTCTTGGATGAGAAGCTGTTCGGAAATCGATCTTTGAGGGCAGCTGGATACCAAATGCTTGAACCTTTCCCAATATTGACTAGCGACTCGTTCCCTTGCCTGATGCCACATATTTCTTTTCTTATTGACGCAGCTCTTGAAGCAGGAAAATATCTTTCTAGGAAAACCCTCTTCAAATCATTCCAAGTGGTGATAGAGTTGGGCTCAAGATACAACATCCAATCCTTTGCAGCTCCACTGGGTGAAAACGAGAAAAGCCTTGATTTGATGCTATCCTCAGTTACTCCCTCTGATCTTGAGGTTGTGGAGCATACAACTTGGAATTCCTTCAAGTGCTTGTGTGGATCCTCACCTGCAAGACCATTAAACTTTGACAACAAGTGAATGAAACCAGATTTTAGTTCAAAAGGAGTATCAGCACCAGGATATGAAATACACAATCCATTATAGTTAACATCAGGGGTAGCAAGCTGTCTTAATGTCCTCTGATCGCCCATGTTTTCAAAAACAGTTTTGGAATTAGAATCACTACTAGTGCTAGCCCGAAATTCTCTACGGATTGTGTGCAGTGTTCTTTCAATTTCCAGATCAAAATCACACAATTCAGGGCAATTAGACCTAGTAGCCAGACCAATTCAAAACAAAAACGAAAATAAAGAAAGGAAAGAAAATAAAAAAAACAAAATGCGAAAAATAACAAATCAGAGTCCCCGGCAATGGCGCCAATTTTTGGTCGCGCTGTCGCGCACGCGCCAAAAGGAACGAGCGGGTTTAAAACTGTAGTTTAGGGCGACAACTCGGATGTCGTCTCACAAGGACTCTTAAAGTGTTATTTTTCACAAAAATAAGTTTTTTTGGGGGGGTTTGGATTGGATGCAATCAAAGAAAATAAAACAATGAAAAACAGAGCAATTAAAAACAGGGCAGTTTAAAGAGATTATCAAATAGCAAACAACGATTAATCTACTGTCCTCGAATTCCCAACTATCCTTGGTTCATGTAATCCCAAGCCCTAAGCAGATTCTAATCCCCTTTCAGTTGTAGCAACTATTAACAACGCAATCGCTACTACAGATATATGTTCCTATTCCCGAAATAACAAACGGGGTTAAGCCCTCATGAACTAATGAACATGAATGAACACACGCGAAATAACAAACGCGATTTAGTATAGGAACATAACATCACTGAAACGAATCAATACAACACTACACACTCCTGAAATAACAAACAGAAATGTATAATATGGTATTGAAAAGGGAGAAGCAATTAAAATAGGAATTACAAAACCTCAAGTATATGGAATTCTCATACAGTAGATTAATCTAAGAATTTAGTTCTCCATAACAATAACGAAATACACAGAAAAATATGTAAAGCTATGGAGAAGCAAAAGTTGTTCATAATCTGCCCAGACAGCTATTTATAACATTCAGGAATTTTTGTCATCTCGCGAGGCGAAGCCTCTCTCGCGACGCGAATCTTGTGAACAGTCTGCAACCTTTGGTATTCTCGTGAGGCGAACACACTTTCGCGAGGTGAGGAACTGAAGAGTCTTCTTATTATGCCCGTTATGAACATCAGGGGCCAACCGTGATGCTTTCTGACTTCCAGGCTCGCGAGGCGAATGGATGATCGCGAGGCGAGCCTCTTCAACTTCAAAACTGTCACAGGCGTGACCTTCCGCATGACTAAACCATGATAACTTCTGGTCTTCCAGGGTTGGATTGCTCGCGAGGCATGTCAAGTGTTCGTGAGGCGACACAGAAACTTTGCATTTTCCTGGAACAGTCAGCCTTCGGGGTCGCGAGGCGAGAAGAGTAGTCGCGGGGCGAACCAGAGAGCATGACATTTTCACTGTTCTGCTGGCTTCCAGGTTCGCGAGGCGAATCCCCTGTTTCTTTATTCTCTCAACTTCTACTTAACTTGAAAACAAAGACACAGCTATAAGTGTATTATTTGACTCAAAACTGGCTAAATTAACCTAAAACTATTTTAGAGACTCAAAACCTTGCTTGAGGACAATCTAATCTAATTTGGGTGAAAATATGATATAATTTGCACAAAACCCTGGTCATACTAGCCATAAAACTAGATGAGCCAGAGGTTTATCACTCGCCGTGGCCCTTTACTATGTGGGGGATGGATATAGTCGGTCCTTTCCCAGTTACTAAAGGTCAAGTCAAGTTCTTGCTGGTAGGAGTAGACTACTTCACTAAGTGGATTGAAGCAGAACCATTAGCTACCATAACAGCTAAAAAGGTTCAGAGTTTTGTATGGAAAAACATCATATGTAGGCATGGCCTCCCTTATGCAATTGTCACAGATAATGGAAAAAAATTCACTGATAAAGATCTTAGAGAGTTCTACTCCAACCTCGGAATTAAACATAAAGTGACCTCGGTTGAGCATCCACAAACAAATGGACAAGCAGAAGCAGCCAACAAAGTCATTTTGAACGAGCTCAAAAGAAGGTTAGGCTAATCAAAAGGGGCATGGGTTGAAGAGTTACCAAGCACCCTATGGACTTACCATTTCTCACCCGCGATCTTCAACCGGTGAAAAGCCATTCAAACTAACCTATGGAACCGATGCAATGATTCCGGTTGAGCTCGGCGAACTCTCTTTCCAAAGGCGACATCATGACCAAAGTAAGAGCGAGGAAGAAATCCGAGTTGAACTTGACATGGTTGAGGAAGTCCGAGATGAGGCAAAAATCGAGAGAAGAACTATGCAAGCAATAAGCAACTCAGAAGTACAACTCGAGGTTGCAGCCAAGGGAATTTGTGTAAGGTGACTTAGTGCTGAGATTACAAAACGATGCGAGAAAAGACTCCAGAGAGGGTAAGCTCGCAGCAAACTGGTTAGGCCCATTCAAAATAGTTGAAAATCTAGGAAATGGTGCTTATAGGCTAGAAGAGTTGTCGGGAAAGACCGTTCTAAGAACATGGAACACTTTCCCACGAGGTTTTGGCCAGGGAAGGTTTTAATGAGGTACACCGAAAAAAATAAATAAATAGAATCATTTTCGGTTCGCTATTAGGCAAGAATCTTTGTTTTATGGTCAAAAATTTATTTATGAAAAACAAAACAAAAAGGTTGGCCAGAGCTAAAATCGGCCAGGAGTTAAGGTCGAAATGCCGAAAAACCTAAAGAGGCAACAACTAAAGACCTAAAAAGGTTGTCCAGGAGCTAAAATCAACCGAGGTTGAGGTCGAAATGCCGAGCCTATAAAGATAAACAACATCTAAAGGTGGTTAAAAACCTAAAAGGATGGCCAGAGGCTAAAATCGGCCAGGAGTTGAGGTCGAAATGCCAAGCCTATAAAGGTAAACAACATCTAAAGGTGGTTAAAAACCTAAAATGGCTTACAGAGCTAAAATCAGCCGTGTTGAGGTCGAAATGCTGGGCCTAAAAGGTAACTGACATTAAGAGGTGGTTAAAAGCCTAAAAAGGTTGACCGAGCTAAAATCGACCGAGTTGAGGTCGAAATGTCGAACCTAAAGAGGCGAAAACAAAATGCCTAAAAAGGCAAACAATACCTAAGAGGGTAAGTTAAAACCTATAGGTATTCCGTGTTCCAAAAACTCGAGTAAATAGGGTAACACGCCAAAATGTAAAAGCCAAGCACTAACTTAGAAAAAAGTTACAAGCTTGAGCTCCAAAAGCAGAAAGGCAAAAACGAGGCATGATCATAAAAAAACTTAGAAATTTTTCTAAGTGAAAAGTAACTCCACAGCAAGCACGTGGTTTCATTAAATAAAAAGGGGAAAACCTCATAATACATAAAAGTTCAAAATAAAAGGGGATTGCCCTAGGAACATTTCTCCTAGGTGACTCATGGGCACCCCCATGAGCAACAGTTCCAGCAGAAGTAGAGCCAAGGTCATCCTCACCACTCGGAGGAATAGCAAAAGATGGATCAAGTGAAGCCATTTCACCTTCCCCATCTCCTCCCTCCTCGGCAGCTTGCTCTTCAACTTCCTCCTCTTCCCGGCCTGTCTCTTATTCATCCTTAAGCTCGGACAAAGGAAATAGCATACCATCTTTATTAAAATCCTTGTCCACATCAGCAAGGGAGAAGTCAGCATTTGGGTTAAAGCGTTTAAGCTGCTTCACTGCTCGAGAAAAATCGTTGACGTGCTCCTTCATAATGGTGACTTCAGCTTCACTCAGATCGGCTTGAAGCTTGTGATTAGCCTCCCTCTCAGCCTTGATAATCCAATGTCTTATCATGTTTTATGTATTATTTTAGAGCGGATTTCATCAATTAAATTTTGTTGAATACTTGATTTAGTCCAAATTAGACTTTTTTTTCCTATGTTGGTTATTTTAGAGTCTGTGTATTTAATTAATTTTAATTAGATTTTTATTAATTTTCTGATATTATTCTTATTTTGATTTTTAGGAAAGTATCGAGGAGAAAAGAATGGAAATCAATTAAATTGAAGATTGTCAAGTAAATTTCAAGGGCCCACATAATGGATTTGAATCCAAATCAATTTGGATTTGAATTATTATGATTAAAAGATAATTCAATTGGCATTGAGATAAAAGATTGGATCCAAATCAATTTGGATTTGGATAATAATTGCCTATCACAACAATAAAGGATATGATAAGATTTGGCAATTAATTTGGAGATATTGATTTGGATATGAAGATTAAAATGCTCAGGACCAATTATGTTGGAGTTTGCATGAAGGCGGAGCTTGAAATGCAAGAAAAATGAGTCAAATAGAGCCCATCACGGCCTGGCCGTGATCGGCATCACGGCCATGATCAAGCAGGACTGAAAAAGAAAGAAGAACACAAAGTCAGAACCTGTCACGGCCGTGACAGGCCATCAGTGCCAAGTTTTCAAAGACATAATCTGTCACGGCTTGGTCGTAACAGCCACCACGCCCATGACGCGCAATATCTGGAATTTTAAAAGCTGATTTGATCTGATTTTGTAATTGCTTGGGATTCAAGTTAACCTACTCTATAAATAGGGCAATTAGGCTTGAAAATATTATGAATTGGGCTGCTACCTTAGGCAAAAATTAGGATTTCTCTTCTTCTTAATTTCTTCTCTTCTCTTAGGTATTTTTTATGCTTTTGTTATTCAAGGTTGCCATGACCATGGCAATGCTTGAGTAGTTGTTTTTGTTTCTAGGGATTGGGGCTATGACCAAGATTTGTTTTATGTTATGAATTGACGTTTTACTTCTTGTTAATTTCAATTTGCTTTCGATTTGATTCCTATTGCAAGAATTACTTGTGAATTTGGTGCGCACTTATTTGCATGTCATAGATACTCTAAGGAGGAACCTAGCGGTGAACTTAGGTGTTGGATCTAAAGGGATTGAACTTAGGACTTAAATCACGAGAGTTAGAAGCGGTCCTTCGAGGGTTCACTGAGTTGTCACAAAGCTTAAAGGGTTCGATTTAAATTCAATTACCACGAGTAGGGGTTGGTTTAATCGGGCACGGTTCTTGTATCCCGAGAGGGAACATTAACTTATTTAGGATAAATTCACCTTCAAAGCAAATTTTGATAATCAATAAGATGGGTAGTCAATTTAGTAACATTAGCAGTCTTGCCGGTAACCCAACTCCTGGAAATCTCTTTAAATTTGAAAATCCCAAAAATATTTGATTTTATTTTATTGTTACTTTTATTTTCTTGAAATCTATTCACACTTATTTCATAATCTAAAACAGTTGTTTAATTTGTGAAGTGGTACTTGGTTTCCCAATCCCTGAGTTCGATACTCGGTTTCTCACCGTTTTATTATTACTTGCTTCGATCCGGTACGCTTGTCGGAGCATATCAAGTTTTTGGCGCCGTTGCCGGGGATTGACAATACCAATATCATTAGTAACAAAGGAGGCCACTACTTTATACTTTTTCATTTTTAATTGTATATATTTGACCTTTTGTTTTGAGTTTTGTTTGTGCAAGGTTGATGAAACACATGGACTATCGTTACTATCCAACTTGGGAATATCAACTTGATTGGATCGTGTTTGATGGTATCACTGATAAGCACGTGAAGATATACTCCAAAGAGGAATGGAGATCATATTTGTCATCCTTACAACCACCACCAGACATTAAGCTGGATCCCGAGGTCTTTGGAATCACTTTGGGATATAGATGCTCAACATTTGATCCAGAGCATAGGCGTAGCAAGGAGGAATTTAGTGGCATGATTCAAAGGCATAAAACGCGTAAGAAACGTTCTCAATTGGTAGCGGAGATGCTAAGTAACAACTTTCAAAAGTTAGAAGAACAAGCTAGTGAATTTTCTAAATTGCTAGCAGAAAAGCAACATGGAATTCAAATTGAAGAGAATTTATTTGCTAGCATGGATGTGAATGAAGATGAATTGGTGGTGGAATATGATTCAAGAGGAGAGGATCATGAATAGGAGTGCAAGGAGGAAATATCTCCTTTTGTTCCTTTGCAAGGGACAAAAGAAATCAATCATGTAGAAAATACTTCTCTCACCATTCCTATGGAGGAGCCTAAAAATTCTGATTTGGATAAGTATGTTGGTTTGCATCCATGTTTGGATATAACAAAGTTGGTACCTTCTATTTGTCTACAACATTACTTTGTGAAAATACCAACTTTGGAGTTCAAATCATTGCCTGAGAATTAGGAGTTTTAATCAACAGCGGCAAAGGCTCTAATGTCGCCTCAAAAAGTTATGGTTCTAGTGCTTCATGGAGAAACTAATTACATAAAGGCCATTCTTGGAGTAGGTGACTTACCATTTGACCCAGGAGGAAGTGAGCTCATCATATCACTTAAAGAAGTCAATGGAATCTCATCACACTTGCTTCTTCCATCTCCACTCCACAAGCCATGGGATACGGGAGGAAGGTCTTACATCTTGGGCATCTCTTGGTCTTTTTACCACAGGCTATGGGATCCGGGTGGAAGCGTCTTCAATGAGTTTTTCTAAACCCTTCTCTTTTTAATTATTTTGCTTTTCTTTACTTGAGTCATATGTGTATGAGTCTTGTGTTGGTAAGCTTGAAGGAATTTAATTGAATTTAGCATAGATGGATTGCATGATATATGTTGATTTTTGATGATTTCCCCCTAAGTTTTGAAAATCTGAAAATTGATCCCCATGAAAAATTGAAAATTGAACTTTCAGAATTTTTGTTTGGAATGCATGATTTATGACAAGTTTGGGGTGAAGGGGTGCATACAGTAGGGATTGCATCTCGGTTAAATAATTTGCTAAAAAATGTCCAGGTGAGGAATTTAAGCCTCCAACATTGTTTTTAAATTGTGTGAATCACTTTTAAGTTGCACTTTCCAGGATTTACTTGAATCTCTTCATAGTTTGCATGGTTATATGTTTGCATCAAATGATTTAGGCAATTTTCTTTGAAATAGCTACTTGGCCTCAAAAGAACCATCCCAAATGCATGTTCCCTAGTTAGCCATATTTAGCCTAATAGCCTATTGTTTCTTGATGACCTTATGTTATAAGCCAAAAATCCGGAAAAACCATGTTAACCCAATCTTAGGATTTAGGAGAGCATAGATGCTTAGCAAGACAAGGGTTGAAGGAAACTAAGTTTGGGGTGGCTACAAGGATATGATATGTTGTTTTGGATTGAGAAAGAGAAAAAAAAATATAGGTTGAAGCCAAAGGCAAAGGGAAAAAGAAAAAGAAGAAAAATAAAAAATGTCAAAAAAGGGCAAAATAAAGGGTGTCAAAGGAAATAGGTTGAAGCACCCAAAGCGTCAAAAAGAAAAATGGAAAAAGGAATTAGAGTGAAAATAATAGCGTACAAAGCTTCATGCTCTCTTAATTCCTAGGGATGTAAATCCTAGCACCTTTGTATATCCTACCTTTAGCCAGGTCACATTACAACCTATGAAAGACCTTTTGATGATGCATGCATGTTTTTGGGGGAACTTTGTTTGAGATGAAAATCAAATTCATGGAAAGTGCTCTTGAAACGTGAAATTGAGTGAAAGTTTATAGCCTAGACAAATTGAGCGAATGAGTGAATTATTAAATGCCCTTGTGAGGAAGGTAAATGTTTGAAATTGGTGATCTCCCTTTTGTGTGTAACTCGAACCCTTTGCTTAGATTAATAATTGCATGAATGATTAAATTCTCAATTGTTTAAAGTAAATGAATGTGGGGATTACATTGATTTAAAGGGGGAAACATTGAAGAAAAATTGAATTGATAAAATTGCATGAAATTTATGCAAAATTAATTGAGTCCATTGAGCTTACCCAATTTTGAGTCTTTTTGAGTATTAGTATGCTTGAGGACAAGCAAAGTTTAAGTTTTGGGTATTTTGATAATCCAATGTCTTATCATATTTTATCTATTACTTTAGAGCGGATTTCATCAATTAAATTTTGTTTAATGCTTGATTTAGCCCAAATTAGACTTTGTTTTCCTATTTTGGTTATTTTAGAGTCAATGTGTGTATTTAATTAATTTTAATTAGATTTTGATTAATTTTCTGATATTATTTTATTTTTTATTTTTAGGATAATATCGAGGAGAAAAGAATGGAAATCAATTAAATTGAAGATTGCCAAGTAAATTTCAAGGGCCACATGATGGATTTGAATCCAAAATCAATTTGGATTTGAATTATTATGATTAAAAGATAATTCAATTGGCATTGAGATAAAAGATTGGATCCAAATCAATTTGGATTTGGATAATAATTGCCTATCACAACAATAAAGTATATGATAAGATTTGGCAATTAATTTGGAGATATTGATTTAGATATGAAGATTAAAATGCTCACGACCAATTATGTTGGAGTTTGCATGAAGGCGGAGCTTGAAATGCAAGAAAAATGAGTCAAACAGAGCCCATCACGGCCTGGCCGAGATGGGCATCACGGCCATGATCGTGCAAGACTGAAGAAGAAAGAAGAACACAAAGTCAGAATCTGTCATGGTTAGGCCGTGATGGCCATCACGGCCATGATAGGCCATCAGTGCCAAGTTTTCCAAGACAGTATCTGTCACGGCTTGGTCGTGACAGTCATCACGCCCGTGACGAGCAATATCTGGAATTTTAAAAGCTGATTTGATCTGATTTTGTAATTGCTTGGGATTCAAGTTAACCTACTCTATAAATAGGGCAATTAGGCACGAAAATATTATGAACTGGGCTGCTACCTTAGGCAAAAATTAGGATTTCTCTTCTTCTTAATTTCTTCTCTTCTCTTAGGTATTTTTTATGCTTTTGTTATTCAAGGTTGCCATGACCATGGCAATGCTTGAGTAGTTGTTTTTGTTTCTAGGGATTGGGGCTATGCCCAAGATTTGTTTTATGTTATGAATTGACGTTTTACTCCTTATTAATTTCAATTTGCTTTCGATTTGATTCCTATTGCATGAATTACTTGTGAATTTGATGCGCACTTATGTACATGTCATAGATACTCTAAGGAGGAACCTGGCGGTGAACTTAGGTGTTGGATCTATAGGGATTGAACTTAGGACTTAAATCACGAGAGTTAGAAGCGGTCCTTCGAGGCTTCACTGAGTTGTCACAAAGCTTAAAGAGTTCGATTTAAATTCAATTACCACGAGAGTAGGGGTTGGTTTAATCGGGCACGGTTCTTGTATCCCGAGAGGGAACATTAACTTATTTAGGATAAATTCACCTTCAAAGAAAATTTCAATAATTAACAAGAGGGGTAGTCAATTTAGTAACATGAGCAGTCTTGTGGTAACCCAACTCCTGGAAATCTCTTTTAATTTGAAAATCCCAAAAATATTTGATTTTATTTTATTGTTACTTTTATTTTCTTGAAATCTATTCACACTTATTTCTTAATCTAAAATAGTTGTTTAATTTGTGAAGAGGTACTTGGTTTCCCAATCCCTGAGTTCGATACTCGGTTTCTCACTGTTTTATTATTACTTGCTTCGATTCGGTACGCTTGCCGGAGCATATCAAGTTTTTGGCGCCGTTGCCGGGGATTGGCAATACCAATATCATTAGTAACAAAGGAGGAAACTACTATAGACTTTTTAATTTTTAATTGTATATATTTGACCTTTTCTTTTGAGTTTTGTTTGTGCAAGGTTGATGAAAGACATGGACTATCGTTACTATCCAACATTGGAATAACAACTTGATTGGATTGTGTTTGATGGTATCATTGATAAGCACGTGAAGATATACTCCAAAGAGGAATGGAGATCATATTTGTCATCCTTACAACCACCACCAGACATTAAGCTAGATCCCGAGGTGCTGGAATCACTTTGGGATATAGATGCTCAACATTTGATCCAGATCATAGAGCGTAGCAAGGAGGAATTTAGTGGCATGATTCAAAGGCATAAAACGTGTAAGAAACGTTCTCAATTGGTAGCGGAGATGCTAAGTAACAACTTTCAAAAGTTAGAAGAACAAGCTAGTGAATTTTCTAAATTGCTAGCAGAAAAGCAACATGGAATTCAAATTGAAGAGAATCTATTTGCTAGCATGGATGTGAATGAAGATGAATTGGTGGTGGAAGATGATTCAAGAGGAGAGGATCATGAATAGGAGTTCTATGAGGAAATATCTCCTATTGTTCCTTTGCAAGGGACAAAAGAAATCAATCATGTAGAAAATACTTCTCTCACCATTCCTATTGAGGAGCCTAAAAATTCTGAGTTGGATAAGTATGTTGGTTTGCATGCATGTTTGGATATAACAAAGTTGGTACCTTCTATTTGTCTACAACATTACTTTATAAAAATACCAACTTTGGAGTTCAAATCATTGCCTGAGAATTAGGAGTTTTCATCAACAGTGGCAAAGGCTCTAAGGTCGCCTCAAAAAGTTATGGTTCTAGTGCTTCATGGAGAAACTAATTACATAAAGGCCATTCTTGGAGTAGGTGACTTACCATTTGACCCAGGAGGAAGTGAGCTCATCATATCACTTAAAGAAGTCAATGGAATCTCATCACACTTGCTTCTTCCATCTCCACTCCACAAGCCATGGGATTCGGGAGGAAGGTCTTACATCTTGGGCATCTCTTGGTCTTTTTACCATAGGCTATGGGATCCGGGTGGATGCGTCTTCAATGAGTTTTTCTAAACCCTTCTCTTTTTAATTATTTTGCTTTTCTTTACTGGAGTCATATGTGTATGAGTCTTGTGTTGGTAAGCTTGAAGGAATTTAATTGAATTTAGCATAGATGGATTGCATGATATATGTTGATTTTTGATGATTTCCCCCTAGGTTTTGAAAATCTGAAAATTGATCCCCATGAAAAATTGAAAATTGAACTTTCAGAATTTTTGTTTGGAATGCATGATTTATGACAAGTTTGGGGTGAAGGGGTGCATACACTAGGGTTTGCATCTCAGTTAAATAATTTTCTAAAAAATGTCCAAGTGAGGAATTAGAACCTCCAACATTGTTTTTAAATTGTGTCAATCACTTTTAAGTTGCACTTTCCAGGATTTACTTGAATCTCTTCATAGTTTGCATGGTTATATGTTTGCATCAAATGATTTAGGCAATTTTCTTTGAAATAGCTACTTGACCTAAAAAGAACCATCCCTAATGCATGTTCCCCAGTTAGCCATATTGAGCCTAATAGCCTATTGTTTCTTGATGACCTTATGTTATAAGCCAAAAATCCGGAAAAACCATGTTAACCCAATCTTAATTAGAATTTAGGAGAGCATGGATGCTTAGCAAGACAAGGGTTAAAGGAAACTAAGTTTGGGGTGGCTACAAGGATATGATACGTTGTTTTGGATTGAGAAAGAGAAAAAAAATAGGTTGAAGCCAAAGGCAAAGGGAAAAAGAAAAAGAAGAAAAATAAAAAATGCCAAAAAAGGGCAAAATAAAAGGGTGTCAAAGGAAATAGGTTGAAGCCACCCAAAGCGTCAAAAAGAAAAATGGAAAAAGGAATTAGAGTGAAAATAATAGTGTACAAAGCTTCATGCTCTCTTAATTCCTAGGGATGTAAATCCTAGCACCTTTGTATATCCTACCTTTAGCCAGGCCACATTACAACCTATGAAAGACCTTTTGATGATGCATGCATGTTTTCGTGGGAACTTTGTTTGAGATGAAAATCAAATTCATGGAAAGTGCTCTTGAAACGTGAAATTGAGTGAAAGTTTATAGCCTAGACAAATTGAGCGAATGAGTGAATTATTAAATGCCCTTGTGAGGAAGGCAAATGTTTGAAATTGGTGATCTCCCTTTTGTGTGTAACTCGAACCCTTTGCTTATATTAATAATTGCATGAATGATTAAATTCTCAATTGTTTAAAGTAAATGAATGTGGGGATTACATTGATGTAAAGGGGAAAACATTGAAGAAAAATTGAATTGATAAAATTGCATGAAATTTATGCGAAATTAATTGAGTCCATTGAGCTTACCCAATTCTGAGTCTTTTTGAGTTTTAGTATGCTTAAGGACAAGCAAGGTTTAAGTTTTGGGTATTTTGATAATCCAATGTCTTATCATGTTTTATCTATTATTTTAGAGCGGATTTCATCAATTAAATTTTGTTGAATGCTTGATTTAGCCCAAATTAGACTTTGTTTTCCTATTTTGGTTATTTTAGAGTCAATGTGTGTATTTACTTAATTGTAATTAGATTTTGATTAATTTTTTGATATTATTCTTATTTTTGATTTTTAGGAAAGTATCGAGGAGAAAAGAATGGAAATCAATTAAATTGAAGATTGCCAAGTAAATTTCAAGGGCCCACATGATGGATTTGAATCAAAAATCAATTTGGATTTGAATTATTATGATTAAAAGATAATTCAATTGGCATTGAGATAAAAGATTGGATCCAAATCAATTTGGATTTGGATAATAATTGCCTATCACAACAATAAAGGATATGATAAGATTTGGTAATTAATTTGGAGATATTGATTTGGATATGAAGATTAAAATGCTTAGGACCAATTATGTTGGAGTTTGCATGAAGGCGGAGCTTGAAATGCAAGAAAAATGAGTCAAACAGAGCCCATCACGGCCTGGCCGTGATAGGCATCACGGCCATGATCAAGCAGGACTGAAAAAGAAAGAAGAACACAAAGTCAGAACCTGTCACGGCCAGGCCGTGATAGACATCACGGCCGTGATAGGCCATCAGTGCCAAGTTTTCTATGACAGAATCTGTCACGGCCTAGCGGTGACAGCCATCACGCCCGTGACGTGCAATATCTGGAATTTTAAAAGCTGATTTGATCTGATTTTGTAATTGCTTGGGATTCAAGTTACCCTACTCTATAAATAGGGCAATTAGGCTCGAAAATATTATGAACTGGGATGCTACCTTAGGCAAAAATTAGGATTTCTCTTCTTCTTAATTTCTTCTCTTCTCTTAGGTATTTTTTATGCTTTTGTTATTCAAGGTTGCCATGACCATGGCAATGCTTGAGTAGTTGTTTTTGTTTCTAGGGATTGGGGCTATGCCCAAGATTTGTTTTATGTTATGAATTGACATTTTACTTCTTGTTAATTTCAATTTGCTTTCGATTTGATTCCTATTGCAGAATTACTTGTGAATTTGGTGCGCACTTATTTGCATGTCATAGATACTCTAAGGAGGAACCTAGCGGTGAACTTAGGTGTTGGATCTATAGGGATTGAACTTAGGACTTAAATCACGAGAGTTAGAAGCGGTCCTTCGAGGGTTCACTGAGTTGTCACAAAGCTTAAAGGGTTCGATTTAAATTCAATTACCACGAGAGTAGGGGTTGGTTTAATCGGGCACGGTTCTTGTATCCCGAGAGGGAACATTAACTTATTTAGGATAAATTCACCTTCAAAGCAAATTTCGATAATTAACAAGAGGGGTGGTCAATTTAGTAACATGACCAGTCTTGTCAGTAACCCAACTCCTGGAAATCTCTTTTAATTTGAAAATCCCAAAAATATTTGATTTTATTTTATTGTTACTTTTATTTTCTTGAAATTTATTCACACTTATTTCTTAATCTAAAACCGTTCATTAATTTGTGAAGTGGTGATTGGTTTCCCAATCCCTGAGTTCGATACTTGGTTTCTCACCATTTTATTATTAGTTGCTTCGATCCGGTACGCTTGCCGGAGCATATCAAGCCTCCAAAGCCTGTTGCAGCTGAGCAAAGGAAACTTGAGAGTCTTCAACGACTTTCTGAAGTCCCACCCTCTCTTCTTTCTCCTTCTCCAGTTCGAACTGAAGGGAAGTCTTGCTTTTCTCAAGCTCAGCCTTTTGAGTCATCAATTGGCCAACAGCGTGAGCTTACTCCTCGCACTTGACCACAGCTTGAGCCAACTCGTCCCTCAACCTCAATGAACAAGCCACTTCAGCCCTCATCAACTCCATCTTCTTCGTATTTTTTGATGATTCTTGACTCCAGAAGTGAGTGATGGACGAAATTAGAAGGGCGTAAGCAGCGGCGGCCTCCATACTGGCATCGGGCCCCTGCTCCAGCAAAAGCCGAGTATCATAGGGCTTCAGTACTTGACCATCAATGAGTGGATCGGGGTTGAAATCATCACTCCAGACCGAGCTGATACATGGGTTATAGTGGCCATTATACCACTTAGTGTCCACTGTCAGGTCGGTCACATGAGGTGCCCCTTCAGTCCTCGTCTCGGCAGTAGGGTCATCAGGGATCAGAGGAAGGGGAGAAGCACTCCTCCTCGGTACTACTGGTTAAGCGTCGGTCCGAGCCCACTTAGAAAGACACTTGTCGGGGTCCGAACTCTCAACAACCTTCTTTTTCTTCCCCGTGGCATCAGAAGTCGGAGTTGAAGTGCCACCATCTTGAGGAGCCGACTTCTTCAACAAAGATTTATAATTAAACTTTCCTATGATCACTGAAAAAGAAATCAGCCGAGTTAAAAGGCAGAATTTTTTAAGTGCATCAACAGTATCTAAAGGAGAAATGCTTACAATCAAAGTCGGCACGCCGAGTGGAAGAGGTGGGTAATTTCAAAAGCTTCCCACAAGGCAACGGCCTAGGATAGAGTTTCAAAATCTCCACATCGACTCGCTCATCATCGGTCATAGAACCCAGGTCATAACTAGAAAATTTGGAAGGATGGGGCTGCCAATAAAAGGGAAACCTCGGCTCCCCTTCAAAATCAAAAAATACGGAATCATGGCCTTCGGAAGGTCATATCTTGAAAAATTCCGACTTAAAAAATTTATAAGAACTCTTATAGAGACCGATGATACCTCTACCCTCAACCCCACTGAGAGAAATACATCCAATTCGGCACCCGAACAGAACTTTATAAAAATAATGGAATTTGGGAGCCATAGCCGTCTTCCCTGTTTGATTACATAGGATCTGGAAAGCCTTCAAGAAGGCCCAACTGTTTGGATGCAACTGAGTAGGGACGACGTTCATGACTCTGATAACGTCATACTCAAATTGGGTAAAAGGAAGGGTGACCCCGATATGTTCAAAAAAAGTTTTGTAGACATAAGTAAAGTGTGGTTCGATAGGGAGAGCTCTCAGGAAAACATGCTTCTCATCTGAGCAAGGCAAACAGCGAACAGAGGCAGGGACCTGACAAATTTCATTCTTAACACTCCTAAGGGATTCTCGACTCCTAAAGTTAGAAAAGAACACCCCTGCTTCAAGTCTAACCCAGGAATACCCAGGAATGGTTATGTCTGGAATGGGTTCTGTAGGAACCCTAGCGACACACTTGCGGAGCTTAGGGGCAGTAATGACTGCAGGAGTAGCAGAGCTACTCTCATCAGAAGAAGAAGAACCCTTGGCACCTACAAAAGAACCCTTCTCACCACGAGGTGGAGATGGGGAACGATGAGGAGAGCCCCCAATCTGATTGATTTCGGGCTCTATGATCTTAACCCCAGAAGAGGCATTCTGGGATACCTCGAAGGAAGTTTCCATGGAATAAAGATATAATGGAGGAAAAGGATGATGACGTACCTGGAACAGAAAAGGAAATGCAGAAGCTTGGAGGAGAAGAGCTTGGAGAGAGGTTTGAGCAAGGATGAGGCAAAAATGAGCTCCTCGGCAAACTTCCCCCCAACTTATGGAGACCTCGATGCTTCGAAAGAAAACAAATCTTAATGTTACTTTTGAAAGTAATAATGATGGACTCCGTGTGAAGAAAGGAAACGTCTCTTCCAGTTTGCGCAAGTTCGGCTCACTAATAAAGGAGTCACACGTGGCTAAGATATCGGAATAAACGATGCGACAAGCTAACGGCTTCAATCACGCAACCAAAGAGCAGGCCTAGGAAGTAATGAAACAGAGGCCACGTCATTGGACGGATACTCCTCTAACTGGTTGAACGTAACACCCCGTTTTTACTATTTTTACTATTTTTACGATTTTTACCGTTTTGTTGTTTTTGCTGTTTTTACTGTTTTTCAATTATCGGTAGAATTTTAATTGTTTGTAATTTTTATATTGGATCTAGAAAATGATTTTTAATAAAAATAAAATCATAGTTATACTCTACCTTATGGTAGAAATTTGGGTTTAAAACTTAGACGAAACTCGGTCTGCGTTTTCACTGACAATAAGATTTTACTGATCAGAAAACCTAATTTTAACCCGAGAACTAAATGAATATATTTTATATCTCATTTCCAACGATATAGGTTATTTTGATAATTTTCAAAATAAATGAGTTATTATACTCGATTCGGGCGTAAAACCCTAAATCGCATAATCGAAGGAGTCGAGAACGGTCTGCAGAGACAAAACCCGACGTCGGATGCTGAGACCTCTTGCCACATAGGATGGTGAGTCACATGGATGAGTCACCCATGTCAAGATTACTTTTTACAAAATATCTAGATATTTCTTTAAACTAGTGTAAAGACCGTTTTGCCCTTGGACGATTTTACCCTTGAACTTTCATCGAAATGACAAGTTTGCCCCACAATTTGTGGACACAAATCAGTCACATCTCCAACCAATCCTCACCACATGTTTGTCATGATGGCTTTAGGTGTGAAATGTCCAAAATGTCCTTGAATTTTAATGGAACTACAAGTTAGTCTCTATGTATTTTTACCATTTTGTCCCCAAGGCAATTTTTGATGGACAAAACTGCCCCTCACTCCCTTAATTTCGTGCAGCCTCCCCACATCCACACTTAGTCATTTTCTAACTTCATCTTCATCATCTCACATTTTCTCTCAAAAAGCTAAGAACACCATAGTTGAGTTTGTGAAGAAAGTGCTTGATTCCTTGCCCATTTTTCAATTCCAAGAGGTATACCATACTCTACTCACTCAATCATGATCATGTTCTTCAATTATTTTCATGATTCAATGCCCTGTTCATTATTTTCAATTCTTAGATCTAGAACTTCAAAAATCTTTAGAAAATCATAGAAAAATCCTTTTAATGTGATTCCAATTTCGATGATCTTCATATGACTTCTATTTTCATTATCCAAAAGTTTGAAAAATTTGGATATTTCGAGCTATTTTTTTAGAGTTGGCCGAACCATGCTCAAAATGGGTTTGGTAGTTTTTCTTCATTTTTAACTTGTTGTTTTGTTGATGATTCATGGCTAAGTTTTGGTTGTGAAAAATCTTGAGTTCTAGGTGAACATCATCCTCTTCTTGCTTGAGTATCAAGTGGTCAACAAAGGTATGGGGGAGATTACCATCATCCTACCTTAGGGTAGACATGTTGATGGTTTACTAAGTGTTATTTAGTGTAAATGGTCTTATAAATTATAAGTATATAATTTGTGTAATTTATTGATTTATATCTGTGTGATCCTCTTGGAGGGATTGATTGATGTTTGTGTTTGTGGTAGAATTACTATTGATGTTGGATATGATTATATGATGCATGACTACATGAGAAAATTATATAAATCACTTTTTAGGCCATGCTGTTTAAAAGTGTTCCATAATGTGTTAAATTGTTTGAATAATTTTTATGAGAAGTAAATGAATATATAAGAATATAGAAATTGGTTTGAATTGATTTGGATGTGTATAATGAAAGTTATGGATTTATGAGTCCTTAGGGACTAAATTGCAATTTCTGAGAATTTCAGTGGCTTCACTGAAATTCGTGTTCTTGAATGTTAATATTGTAGTCCTTGATGAGACAAAACCATAGAAATTGGTTTGGTGTTAATTGAATTAATACATAAAAAGTTATAAGTTTTTTGGTGAAAAAGGACCTTTTTACAATTATTGAAAAATATTTGTTGCAGAAAAGTGATATCTGGAAAATTTGAGGGCAACTGAAAAATATTTCTAAAGAAGTTGGTTTGGTGTGATCTGGAGTTATAAATAAAAAGTTATAAGGTTTTAAGTGAAAAAGGACTATTTTGTAATTAATGAAAGTTTAGGGACTAAAATGCAATTTTCGAAAATAAATGTAATTGGACAGTTAGAAACTGTTTTCATGCTGATAGAACTGTTCTAAAACTCTGAAATGAGTTTTGGACTATTAGAGTGTAAAATCGTTTAAAAAGGATTTACGCGATTTACAAAATTAACGACGTTCGGTCAAATTTTAGGAATTTTGTATAAATGATGTAAAATCAGTGTTTCAACTTTTCCCATGAGTAATATAACTTAGGAGAATAAGACGTTTGAGGTTAAGAACCAAGCTTTAAAAGTTGGGCTTTTTAAGCCTAAATTAAGTAAAAAGCGGCAAAACCGTTGTTTAACGTTTTAAAGATTTTTGAGGAAATGTTTTGGAGAAATTGCTACCTAAGTATCTTTGAGGGATATTACTCTGGAAAATGGATTGGATTTTATCTAAAGGTTTTGGTTCTAAGCCAAAAGGATTTTTGTCTTTCAAGATGAGATTTTACTGTAAAATGTAAAAAAAAAAAAACCCCTAAGTCAATGACTTAGTGAAAATACGAACGTAATAATTTATGACGTAGGGTGGAACAATACCTTATGTTATAAAGTATGGATAATTTATTATCCATATTCCATAAAATTTAATGGACCCAGAAGGATTTGTTTTATTGAAAGCCAAAGAAAAAGGCTCAACTAGAAAAGTACAAAGGAATAAATAATTGGACCTATGTTCCAGATGCATAATGTGCTAGGTTTCATAATCAAGTATTCTAAGAAAACTTTGCACAAAGATGACAGGTTACTTGAGAACTTTAGCTTGATGATTAAGTATCGGTGATTCGGACTTAACGACATCTAGCATCCGTTACAGTACGTTGAAAGGATTCTGATGGAATCAAACTATGTCATCCGATGGATAGACGAGAAGAACGCATTTCCGGCAAAGTTGCCTAAACACATAGGGAACTATGTTCTGTAAGGCCGTTGTGCCTAGGAGATCGAGCTAACACTTTAATGCGGGTGTGAATTTCGTAGTGACGATCTATTGATGCTTGGGGTCGGGGTATGAAATACTTATATAGGCCCAGTTGGTTGCTCTTCTGTGGCATGGTGATCTTGAAATACACCGACATACTCTACTAGACACTATGTATTTTCTGGTAGTGTAGGATGTTCCCGAAAAAGTCAATGTGCACGTTGATGGCTCTAGACGCATTCTATTGCCCAAGGCTGGCGTAGTCCGGAATAATCCTCTGAACCACTCTCTCCGACTGTTTGTTAAAACCATGGTATAGGGGATCAGAGGTCATTCCTCGAGTCTTAGATGTCTCTTATCTAGGAAAAGCGGTGCCTTGTGATTATGTTTTGTGTTGCGTGTATTTTTAGAAATATAATTAAAGGCAAGTGCACCTCGTCGCAATCAAGTAATACGGTGGTGAGACCGGTTATCGTATCCACAGGGATTGGTTGTCAATTACCAATTCGCAAATTCAACAACTATTTAGACTAAACTATGGTATGAGAGATTAAAACAGAAAATAAAGAAACAAAATATTTTTGCCTTTTTAGAATTTTGTCAAACACTTGGTATACAAACAGGGATATGGCTAGAATTGTCAGGGTTAGACTACACTAATCCTCCCTCAGTTGCAATGAAATGGTTATCAACACAAGTCCTAATTCAATTATGCCAATCAAGCCTTTTCTAAAGTACTCAAGCCTAATGTCTTAGGTGCATTGAGCCTAGAACCCCAAATTAAACCCTAATGTCTTAGGTGGATTAATCTGTGATTTTGCATTAAGTCAAGACTTATACGATTGCAAGCATTCAACACCTATGTCTAGATTCTTGAACTACTTGGCAAATGATTCATGAGCATGCCTTAATACCAACCTTCCAGTCATCTATCAAAGCAACATATCATTCCTATGGGTAGCTAATCCAAGGAAAGCATTAAGAACAGAATCACATACTCATAAGGAAATAGAAACTTGCATTAAAACACCAAATCAAATACAACAAGTTCAGAAAAGTTACATCTAACCCCAACAATGGGGATTTAACTACTCATGATAAAAGGAAATACAAAACAGAATGAGAAAAGGGATGGAGAACACTCATAGACAAGCTTCCTCCATCATCTCCCCATCCAAGAGCAGAGAAAACACCCCCCTATTTGGGTAGAAACCTCTCCACCGGCCACCTCGGCCTTGCCTCCAAGTGCGAATCCCTAATTCATTCGGTGCGGAGTTTATTTATAGGTCCGTCGCCCTTCACGGCCGTGATGGCCATCACGGCCAGGCCGTGACGCTTTCTGTCCAAGGCATGTCTTCAAGTTTTTAACTCTCGCGAGGCGAGAGAAGTGTTCGCGACGCGAGCCCTCATTTTCTGGTTGGTCACGGCCGTGATGTCTGTCACGGCCAGGCCGTGACAGTCTCTGACTTTTGCCTTCTTCTCTGCTTGATCACGGCCGTGATGGTCATCACGGCCAGGCCGTGATAGGCTCTGTTTAGCTCATTTTCTTGACTTTTAAGGCTCTAATCCATCCAAGCTCCACCAAGGCTGATTTCTGGGCATTTTTCCATTAAATCCTGCAAAACAACACACAAACCACCTCATCCGTTCCAAAGGAAAAACTATACAAAATCAACACTAAATTGGCCTAACTATATGCAAATGCATGCAGAAATGTACATGGAAAATGATGTAAAATCACACTCATCAAATCACCCTAAGCTTAAGACTTTGCTTGTCCTCAAGCAAAAACTAAGGCCAGAAGAGATAAACAGTCAAAGCATGGATAGTGAACCAAGAACCCGAGTAAAATGATCCAAGTAACAGGCAATTCAAACAATTCAGCAAGAGACAATCAATTCAAGTCCAATTAGGGGCTTAAGTTTCCTAGACTCACATCCTCACTGATTCGGGCACTCTTGCTCACTTGAAGCTCACCCCAAGCTTGTTTATTTGCTTGGCTCTCTTTCTTGCCTCACTCACTCAAGTGTTCAAGTATACATACAATTCGCTCCATTTTCCTCAAGGAATGATTCCTACCATATGCTTGACTATCAACCAAATCTCCACTTTATTTATGAAAACACCTAAGAATCAAGAGGTCTTTATTTGGTTGTAACGTGGCCATGGGATTAATCTTTAGGTGGGGATAACAAGAAAGGGATATTTCAAAAGGCTAAACCAAGTATCAAACATTTCAACACAAGACACCTTCTAAAATACCTTCTTGGGTTTTCAATATATTTTTCCACCTTTCTTTTCTTTTCTTTTTTTTTTCTTTTTTCTTTTTTTTTTATCCCCTTCTCTATTTATTTTTCTTTTTTTTTCTTTTTTTTTATTTGGAGAAGGGGAAATTTTTCAACTCAAAAGAATTATTTTTTTTTTTTCTGATTCTTATCCCAAACTTTCAACTACCTTTTTCACCCTTTTTGTAATACTTTAGAAGGTCCCTTGTCAAGTATATTTATCAAAATTTTTCAGGGTACCAAGAAAAGCATTTTATTCTTTCAGGCTCAAAATTGGGCAACTAAGGGTAGCATTTACACATTCAAAGCTCAGAAGGCCCGAAAAATACCTATTGCCTCAATCATTTTCAAAAATGTTTCCAAAAAAATTTTAAGCTTTAAAATGGTTTCAAGTCAAGTTCTAGAGAAAACAAACCAAGAGGAATAACACTCTACACAAAGAATGGGGGCAGATTTAGTGAGTACCCCTTAATGGCTCAAACGCTCACATTTATCAGTTCAAGAACCAGTGAAAAACACAAGTCTATAGAAACATATGCTAATCATCAACTATCCAAGATCATCTCAAGCATATTCATTTGCAGCCATATCACAAGAATAAACAGAATTGGGTTCAAGAATTCACTATCACAAAAAAAATTTGGCACTTAGTTCTAACAATCATAAGCTCAATCTAAGCAGGGGTAACCGAATCATGCGATCATGCAAACTTAAGCCTATATGAATGCAATATTCACAATGCAAGCAAAAAGATTACCCCTACCCCAAGCTTAAAGATTTACATTGTCCCCAATGTAAACAATCAAGTTGGAGAGAGGAGAAGAAAAATAAAATAAAGCAAAAAAATTGGAACGGCTTACCGAGGCGGTAGTGGGTGTTGGCTCACATGCTTGTTGGCTTTGTTTCTCCCTGCTCTTTTTCTCCTTCCTTTATTCAAAATCTGAAGACACTTAACAAAATTATTAACAAACCTCTTGAGCTTCTCAAATTATTCAAGAGGTTGAAAATCAAAAACAAAAACTAACTAAAGAGAAGGGTTAAGAAAAGTTGGGTTGCCTCCCAATAAGCGCTTCTTTAACGTCACTAGCTTGACTTATTAAAAATCATCACCTGGATCCTCCTCCCGGATCAAATGGAAATTGGGATGGTGATTGTAACAGTAAAATAACTTTATTTTCAATTCCACCCAGCCATTGGGTGGAAATTCCATTGACCTTTAAAATTATAAACTCACTTCCTCTCGGGTCAAGTGGAATTAACAAAAGGAAGTGTGACAGACAAGTGGGAGGGGCTAACTTTCCAATGTCCACACATGCATGCAAGCCAACATATTTATCTAGTGCAGTAAAATCAGATTGCTCAACATGCATGGTGGAAGGAGTGCTATCTAGATGCCCTGCCTCCTCACTTGTTGTTTCCCAAGGATTTGTGGAAGGTAATTCCTCTTGTTGTGGTTCACTCACCACCACCACTTCATTTTCAATTTCATCCATTCCCAGAACCAGATTTTTCTCATGTGGCTCTATGGGAATCATACATGGTGGTGGAGGTGGTAAATATGCCCAAAAGGTTTCCCAATCCTCCTCGGAGTATACATATATAAGCTCACCAGTCATAGGATCGACTCGTGATGGGATGTTATGAGATAGAGAAAACTCCTCGAAGAATTCTCCCAAATTTATATCGCCATCCCACCACAAGTTGTCCTCCAAAACATGACTGGAAGCTTCCTTATCAGGTGGACAATAAAAATTTTCCATGACTTTTGTCCACCTTACAAAACAGAATTCAAAACAAAAAATTCAAATATATACAGAAAAATATCAAATATACACAGGCAATAAAAAAATGTCTAAACTAGTTGTCTCATTTGTTACTAATGATATTGACAAAGCCAATCCCCGGCAACGGCGCCAAAAACTTGTTGCGTGTATTTTTAGAAATATAATTAAAGGCAAGTGCACCTCGTCGCAATCAAGTAATACGGTGGTGAGACCGGTTATCGTATCCACAGGGATTGGTTGTCAATTACCAATTCGCAAATTCAACAACTATTTAGACTAAACTATGGTATGAGAGATTAAAACAGAAAATAAAGAAACAAAATATTTTTGCCTTTTTAGAATTTTGTCAAACACTTGGTATGCAAACAGGGATATGGCTAGAATTGTCAGGGTTAGACTACACTAATCCTCCCTCAGTTGCAATGAAATGGTTATCAACACAAGTCCTAATTCAATTATGCCAATCAAGCCTTTTCTAAAGTACTCAAGCCTAATGTCTTAGGTGCATTGAGCCTAAAACCCCAAATTAAACCCTAATATCTTAGGTGGATTAATCTGTGATTTTGCATTAAGTCAAGACTTATACGATTGCAAGCATTCAACACCTATGTCTAGATTCTTGAACTACTTGGCAAATGATTCATGAGCATGCCTTAATACCAACCTTCCAGTCATCTATCAAAGCAACATATCATTCCTATGGGTAGCTAATCCAAGGAAAGCATTAAGAACAGAATCACATACTCATAAGGAAATAGAAACTTGCATTAAAACACCAAATCAAATACAACAAGTTCAGAAAAGTTACATCTAACCCCAACAATGGGGATTTAACTACTCATGATAAAAGGAAATACAAAACAGAATGAGAAAAGGGATGGAGAACACTCATAGACAAGCTTCCTCCATCATCTCCCCATCCAAGAGCAGAGAAAACACCCCCTATTTGGGTAGAAACCTCTCCACCCGCCGACCTCGGCTGCCTCCAAGTGCGGATCCCTAATTCATTCAGTGCAGGTTTATTTATAGGTCCGTCGCCCTTCACGGCCGTGATGGCCATCACGGCCAGGCCGTGACGCTTTCTGTCCAAGGCATGTCTTCAAGTTTTTAACTCTCGCGAGGCGAGAGAAGTGTTCGCGACGCGAGCCCTCATTTTCTGGTTGGTCACGGCCGTGATGTCTGTCACGGCCAGGCCGTGACAGTCTCTGACTTTTGCCTTCTTCTCTGCTTGATCACGGCCGTGATGGTCATCACGGCCAGGCCGTGATAGGCTCTGTTTAGCTCATTTTCTTGACTTTTAAGGCTCTAATCCATCCAAGCTCCACCAAGGCTGATTTCTGGGCATTTTTCCATTAAATCCTGCAAAACAACACACAGAAACCACCTCATCCGTTCCAAAGGAAAAACTATACAAAATCAACACTAAATTGGCCTAACTATATGCAAATGCATGCAGAAATGTACATGGAAAATGATGTAAAATCACACTCATCATTTTGTGAAACATTATTATTTCTGTTGTGATGGATGATATAACTGTTTATTGATATTTGTGCGTACCTGTGTGTCGTACCACTGCATGTCTGCGTTAGGTATAAGATGAACAGAAATCTCACCTCATTTCTGTATTTTCTGGTTTGTTGTTTTCTATCTTGCGTTGGACGAAGATGACGACAACACTGTTTCTCCATCACATCCTGCTGGAGTTTGAGCGTACTGGGAGACATGGACACCGTCTTGAGGGCTTTAGTATAGTGGATTTTTCTCAGTATTTTGTGTCTGGCCAGTCTCGTGTCTATGTTATATTTTGTGGAGCTATATCTCTAAAGATATTATTATTATAAACATATTTCAGTCTGTTGTTATTTACTGGTATTGGTATTTCCGCCTTCTTTTCGAATATGTATGACTGATAATACTTGGAACTTGGTTTGTATAATATTGATGCATAAGTTGATGTTATATGTTAAAGACTATGTATGGTATTATTGCGAAAGAGAAAAGAAAAAATAATAATAAACTCGTATTTTTGGCAAAATAATTATTTTCCGTTTTATTCAGTCTTATAAAAATAGAAATGTCACAGACAACGTAGCGCCCGAGAAGGGTGTTACAATATATATATATATATATATATATACACACCAAAGTGTGAAGCTCGGCCACTTACCTCGCCGGCTTGAAAGGCTAAAAGAACTACGTCTAGCTTTGATTCCCATTGGGATACGTAGGACCGGAATATAATATTCTGTCAAGCCATAATCTAAAACAACCCCATTGTTCACTCTTGATTTGGCATTCTACGGCGAGATTCCGAAAAGTCGGATCTCGGCAGGAACAATTCCACAAGGTAGAAAGACATGAGGCAGATCAATGACTATGGTTAAAATTAGTAAACAAAAGCGGTGGCTAAGATTAAAGGATATAATCCTCATAGCCCCAGTATAAATTCCATGGAATTTGAAGGGACTCTGCTTGGCAGGCGTAACAAATATTGATGAAGATAACAGAGCTTATGCAACAAGTTTTTCCTTCCAAGGATAGCACAATATAATGAAACTCATGGTGGATAATAATGCAAGGATAGCACAATATTGTGTCAGGATCTAGTTCGCCAACCAAGGCGATATACATACTATGCTGAGTGGGTTACGTGTTCTCCCACTAAGACTAAGACTTTACCCAAAAGTATATTGTGAGGATAAAGTCTTGAATAAATTTAAATATTTTATACTCTTACAATCGGTTTCGGTGGAACCATTAAACCCAATAATCAATCCGATTTTAAAAACTTTGATTTTAATGACCATGATTTTTTTTAAAAAAAATGACCATGGTTCTAATCAAAGAAGAATGGAAAATAAAAAAATATATGAAAAAGGGAAAAGGTAAAAGGTAAAAGGTAAAAGGGAAAGTCTCATAATTTTATTTTATTTTTCAAATTCTGCGTGTGTTTATGAAAGATTTTTTCCCCATGCAAACAATTCTTTTTTAAAAGAAGTTATTTTAGATTTAATATGATATGTTTAACAAATATGGTCAAAATATGAAAAGGTGGTTTTTTTAGGAAAAAAACTTTTTGTTGAAGCTTGAGATTTCAAGCTTATTTAAAGAAAGTTGTTTGATTAATTTTAAACCAATTTCATTTTTCATTTTATTATTACAGAATTAACTATCAAATAAATATTATTAATCTAAACACATAACTCCATATCCCTTTTTATAATGAAATTTTTATACAATCAATTAATCATAAATCATAATTATCGAGAAAAAATTAATCATAAATCATTGTATCTGTGAAATCTAATTAAATTTGGTAATTAATCATCATACACCAAGTTGGTACATATATCGAGTTAATTTTGCAAGAGTTCTTGTTAGGGTAACATGAGAGAAATACACAAACTCAATCATTTTGCAGCTAGGGAATGATCTGAGTCATGATTAGCGATGAGAATCGTGATAGGAATCTTAACCATTACTAAGAGAACAGTCCCTAAGAAAAATGAAGATGTTGAGCAAAATGAAAGTGATAACTAGTGCTGTATACTTTTCTTATCACAAAATTTATCTTGAATTGAATACACCCTCCTTGTGTCCATTACATACATTGGAACAACATTTAGACTCCACCAATAAAAAAAATTAAAAGAAAACAGAAATGTAAAGAGTTTGAAGTACATATGTTCAAAAGGATTCGTGCAATCAAATAAAGAAAAAGAAGAAAAAAAATTATGAAGTAGGTTCCGAATGTTACAAAGATGAGAATCGAACATGAACAGTGAACACCAATTAGAGGAAAATGCATGATCTGGTCTTCTTTCGTTTTTTCTTTGCCTTAGGTGGCTGCAAAACAACCTTGATTGCAGCATCAAAAACAGCCTTCACATTCTGAAACATTGGAGCAAAGACATACAATTAGGCCGAGCCTAAGTAAAATCCTAATTTACTTTCAAGCTTGTAGTGCAAGTTTATACCAATCTTCGGGATATGCAACAATCTGCTTTCAAAGCAGCATTTTGAATGTTAGTATATACGGTGTTAGTAATATACAGTGATGTTATGTACAACTTCTTACACCATATTCAATGTTTTGCAAGAAAGATGGTTCAGAAAAAATCAAAAAAACAAAACAAATGGTTTAGAAGATGGGCCAGTGGTGGCATATTTAGAATTGTGTGTTAAAGAGATTTCTTACTATATATATTTTATATTCAATAGATGGAAGCGTTTATGGTACACCACCCTCCAAAGTAGAGCGGTGATGCACCACCCACATGTCATTATGTCCACCAATGGAGTTGTCATGTGTGTTGTCATATGTCAGTTTGAATTTTCAAACTTATATGTAGTTAAAAGTAAAAAGGCCCACATGACTAAAAGATTGGTCAAGGAACTGTCATGTGGGTGGTGCACCACTGCACCATTATGGTGGGTGGTGCACCATAGACTTAACCTCAATAGATACTTTGTTAGGTGATATAATCTAATGCAGCGAATATTGTGTTTTTAATTGGAACATTATTCCGCTATAATAATTTCTTTATTAGCTTAATTATTTAAAGGACCCTTCTACTGCAACTGGCTTTAAACAAATCCAAAAGCTTCTCTGTCTAGCACTCTAGCTATACTATAAGCAATGAAATTAAAAATATCTGAACCTGTTGAGTCTTTGAGCTGCACTCTATGTATACAGCTGCACCAATTGCCTTCTTCAGCTCTTCTCCCTGCCAAAGATTTTACAGCAATGAGGTGTATAAGAAAACAGAAAAAAAAAAAAAAAAAAAATCTATGCTTCCAACAAGAAAACAGCATTTTTTAGAAGTGACTTGCCTGGGCAGTGGTGATAGGTGTGGTTCCAGGATGATCAATCAAATACTGCCTGTCTTCACGCAAGTCTGCAGACAATTACAAAAAAGATCTCATAACTCTTTATTTTATTTTTTATAAGCAATCCCATAACTATTGAATGACACTACAGATAAACTTGTAGCTTGAGTGATACCCAAATTTCAAGTAATTTTTATAGTTTTAGCTGATATACCAAGTTTGGTTCCCACAAGTACAATTGGCACTGTTGGTGCATAATGTCTCAGTTCAGGAATCCACTGCATAAAATTGGCCAAGTGTTAGATTCTGTTGGCTGGATTTATAGCATATCATATATTAATATAAGAAGTTATGTTTGTATAAAATAAATAGGTGTAAATATGTCTTGATAGAGAGAGATTGATATTGGCTGAACCTTTTTAGAGATATTTTCATAGCTGGCTCTGCTGAGGAGGGAAATGCCAGCAAGAACACATCTGCACCTCTGTAGCTCAAAGGCCTAAGCCTGTTGTAATCCTCCTGTCCTGAATTCATGAAGCCACAATACATGAGTAAAGTATGGATAATGGAATAATAGTGTAATACTTACTAAATCAAGAATATCCAATTCTAGTGACAGAAGCCTTATTTTCACTACTATGCACATTACAATACAACTTGTTGGTGGATGCCTTAATTAAGGGTAGCATAGCAGCAAGTACTTTACCACATACATAAAATACTTACCAGCAGTATCCCATAATCCCAGGTTAACTGTGCTGCCATCAACCACCACATTTGCACTGAAGTTGTCAAAAACTGTAGGCACATAATCCTGTGTTGTTTTACAAGGAAAACAAATGAGTTTTTTTAAGACAAAGCACAAAAAAAAAATTTACCAAGTTGAAAAAATGAAGCATTATGTGTTGTCATACAGTGGGGAATGTGTTGCTGGTGTAAGAAATGAGCATACAGGTCTTTCCCACAGCTCCATCTCCAACAGTAACACACTTAATGAATCTTGCAGTGCTCATTTTCAGACTCCTTAATTAGCTTATTTCCTCACCTCACAGCAAAGCTTCCTCTACCATTTTGTTGCTTCCATCTTTATATTTAAATATTGGGACTAAAAGTAGAACAATGGAAAGAAGTAGTATGATGTGGAAAAAGAAGAAGGGTCAATTTGAATTTTGAATAGAAATGGAGGGGTGAGGACAGCATTTAATAAACCAAGTCCCTCATCACCAACTTTAATGTGCCTCTTTTATCTTGACCATTATTGCATTTGGCTTTCTGTTTCTTTAAGGGGAAGGCCAGAGTAAGGAGTCGTTTGGTGATGTAGTGGTGTTAGTTGGTTAAGTATTGTACAAGGGAGAGGGAGTGAATAATTATGAGTATTTAGAATATAAACATTGCTTGCATAATGGCTACCCCATGAAATAATGTTACAAATGAGAATTGTTAATTACATATGGGGATAAAGAAAAGTTGGTGGTAAAAATTGGAAGTTTAAACATTACTGACCGAAGCATGATATCAAGTTGCATTAGTGTAATTGATAAAGCGACACAAAATCTAAATATTGGAATAAGTGGAAGTGGGTGGATGAATTTGACACTAGGTTCATTTTAAAAAAAAAATATTGATTTCCAAGTCACCATATCACTGCCCAAATGATGGATCAACGTTCTGTTCTCAACCTTAGTGGATCTATTCCTATCTTTCTTGGCTGGTTAGTGTTATTGAAGACCCACTAATGTGTTTTCATTTTCATGAGTAAAGCAAGCTTTTTGGCATAATATAATATTAATAATAATATTAAATGTTTATTGATATGTGACACGGTACAATATTATTAAGTACCAACTATAATTTCCCTAAATTGATACCCTCTTTTGAGAGATAGCAGGTCGCCGCAACACTGAGACCTAAAACAAACTTTAAGGCGAGACATTTTCAAAGTGAATAGACAAAATTCACGCATTTTTTCACTGAGAACTCAACTCATGCAGAAATGGAGTTGGCACGTCGGTACACGACACAGAGAGGCTGCATGATCAGTCGGTCACTATCGCGAGGTCGTAGCTCGTGGGGATTTTGGTGGTTGCACAATCACTGAGCCACAAGATGGACCTGCAGAGAGAGACAAAGAGAGATTACGAACGGGAGAGAAGACAACGGAGACAGATAGACCTTTTTGAAGAAAAAAATTGAGTTACTAATATTAACTATTTTTTAGTTAATAGGTGTACCAAAATCACAAAAAAAAAAAAATTTGAGGCATAAAGTTGTAGCTTTGTTGGCTTGGGCCTTACGCAATAGACAGGCCCAGTTGATTTTTTATTTTTTTTTTGTAATTGTTCACATGAAAGAAATAGACCTATATTCCAATCGCCGCAACCAAACTGCTTCCATAACATAGTACACAAATAAATTTTAAACTTCATTTATACTTTCAAATTTAAAGATTATAATGCCATTCTCCTAGTTTCTTTCTTTTGATGAAGTTGAGTAAACAACTTAATTCAAGTTTATTTAATAAATATTTATTAAATGAAAACGTATGACCTTTACAAATTTTTTTTTTTTAGATTTTCCATAGGTTGTGTTTGGCAAGATACCAAAATAGCTTATAAGATAGTGTACTAATTTTTTTTCTAAAAAAAGCTGATAGAACTATTTGGTAGTTTACATTAATAAACTAGAGGCTGCACAATTTTTTTTTTTTTTTTTGGTTTTGCTCCTGTCAATTTCCAAAAAAAAGGCAATCTTTTACCCTCCAATAATTAATATCGCTATTTCCAACCTTAATGTCTACTCTCTCAATAATAATATTAATAAATAGTATTTTTAAGAAATTAATAAAAGAAAAGTTATATTGAAAAGTTTTTTAATATATTAAATACACAATTTTTTCATATAATTTTTTTTATTCCTTAAAGGAAGTGATTAGCATTCCCATGATAAATTCATTTTTATTATATATATATATATATATATATCCTTTTCGTGTTTTACATGTATCATCTAGTTGATGAGATAATTTTACTAAACACTTATACAATTCCATCAGTTGGCTTATTAGCTTTCAACTTTTAACTCCTAGCTTTTCAGGTTTCAACTAGTTGTGCCAATCAGAATTATAAGTTTCTTTGACAAATTTATTGAATTAATCTAGAAAGATCTTATAAAAAGGTCATAAGTTATTTTCATAAATTCTTCCAAACATCTCCTTAACAACGTATATGATAAGATAAACCCATGTAAACTTTCTATAAACTCTTTCTTATGTTTTTGTTTTTAAATTTGGGAGCTTTTCACTTTCTCCTATCTCTTGGTAGGGTTGGGCTATGGTGCACCACCCACATTTTACACCACCCACTATATCACCCATGTGACAAATTTTGGGCCAATCAAATTACCACATAGGTTGGTCAAAATTTTAAACTTTCAAGTTGTATTATACTGCAGTCAAACTATATCAATACAGTATATTGTAGACAACGAATATTATTTTAATTCATATTAAAATATTATTTTACAATATAATCAGTTTTTTAATTAAAACATATTATTTTAATATCGGTTAAATTTGCGAATACAAAGAGTACATATACTATACTACAATATACTGTATTCATATAGTTTGACTACATTATAATACAACTAGAAAGTTTGAAATTTTGACCAAACCCATGTGACAATTTGATTGGTCCAAAATTTATCACATATGTGGTTTAGTGGGTGGTGCAAAATATGGGTGATACACCTTAACCCAACTCTCTCTTCGTATATGTATTTCCCCCCTTCTTTTGGTTCATGCATGCACGCCGGGCCAGCTAATTTGAAGGTAGCTTTATTATGTTGGCATGTTGAATTGTATCATCATCGCATGGGTGGCGAGTTATCTTAAGCTAGAAACAACTCCAATAACCATGGCTTTATTATAATGATAGATTGATATGATTTAAGATGAAAAAGTCTACTTCAACCCTGTTTTACAAACAAGAATTCTCATGGAGTGATAAGATGACTTGGTGGTTTGGGGATGGACATAGAGTTTAGAGTGGTAAGGAGGTTTTGGGTTCAACTCCCCCACTAACATAATAAATACTAACAAATTAACCAAATATTTACATGGTTGTGGAAAATGATTGTAAACTTTAGGATGATCCATTAACCATATAATAAATTGAATCAATTAGATATTTATTCGTAATTAACCAAAAATATTAATATTCAAAAATGCTAATTTTTTTTATTTTTTATTAAAAGTCAAAATTTGTAAAAAAAAAAAAAGGTAGATGTCGAAATCAGGGAGTCAGAATAACATTTCTGTTGTAAAAAAACTATAGACCGAGAGTGTAATAAGATTATACTATTCTTCTAAACACAAGGCTGAAACTTTCATGTAAGATTGAAAACAAAGAATTAAAAAAAAAAAATCACAGGAAGAAATTCTATCCAATTTTGACCGAAATTCACAATGAATATCTTATTTTATGAATTTTGTTCAAGAGAATGCTAATCAATACTCTAAAGGGTATTGATTAAGAAATTCATAAGAGTATTTCTTTATGAAAAAAAATGTATTTATTATTTTGGAAAGGGTTATGTTTAGTTTTTTTATCAAAAACTTAATTCTTTTAAATTCCTTAACCAGTATTAGGGCAATGATTAACGAGACCCCAATTTAATTTGACGTGGCACATGGAGTTATAAAGTGGCTTTGTGGTTTAGGGAGGGAGATAGGGTTTGGATTGATAAGGTGGAGGTCATAGGTTCAACTCCCCCACTAACATAACAATTAACAAATACTAATAATCTAACATTTGTCTATATAAAAAAAAAATTTGACGTGGCACACATGCTATGTATTCCCGCTCCTTTTTTTTTGTTACCATGACATATGTGTAAAGTATCCACCTACATCATCGATGACTAATCTCCATCGGGGAACCTGACTAGCCACATTTAGTGGGGCCTTCCTTCCCAACCACGTTTTTTCCATCCACAAGGCTCGAACTCGAAATCTTGCTTAAGAGACCCAAACTCAATTCCACTCTGACCAATGGTTCCCACTCCTTTTTGTGTAGGAATATATTTGCAACTCACTTTTTACATTAAATAAAAAACCATATTTATTTATATAGGGCTGCTACCCCTCTCTTTTTTGTTTTAGGAGTAAATTGGCAAATCTACACCTTTCATTAAAAATGATAATTATGTAAAAATAAATCTGGATAGGAATCCCCTTTATATAGTATAGACATAGATAAAATTTTACTTGCTATTCATTAATAGATACAAAAGTCCCAGATTAATTTGTGCTTACAAAAAATTCCTTTCATTAAAAGATTCTTTAAATAAACTAGGCTATATATTAACCGGCACTACATTATTGTTAATTTTCTTTTTCTTTCTTTTTGAATAAAAAAAATTGCATCTTTATTTTTGTTTTTTTACTAAAAATGATATTCATTCATTCAAATTGGTAAAATACATCGAAAACAACACAAATTCAACATCGCTAAAAACCGAAAAAGATGAATCTGCGAACAAACTCACAGCACCCAGGTTAATAGCATAACACGACAAAATGCCTACAAATGTGACAAAATCAAAGTGACCGAATACCCATGCTTCGAATCAGTAATGTGACACCCTTCTACCCCCGCATGTTATAAAGCATAAAAGAGATGGACAATCAAACTGAAATCATGCATCAACATTTAATAAAACATTTGTCCATGGGTAGAAAAGTCCACATGAACTAGTTCTCAAATCGCGGAAAATAAAATGAGTTTAAAACAATTTAACATAGCAAAGAAATCAACCTATCACAACCCCGATGTCACATACGAGTTGGTATAACTGCTCCGAATAAATCCACGGAATACAAACTGAAAACTAACTAATCGAACATAAAAATAACCCTAACTATGAGTGGCGTCTCCTCGTAGTCACTCCTCTCCGAGCTGCTCGTCATCCTCTTGCAAGGTGCCGATCAGGCCAAACAATAAATAAATAATGAGGAGTAAGAATCATGTAATCATAATAGCAAGGAGGTAGGAAGTAAAGTAAAACATACAAGCATGGCACCAACGTAAGCATACATCAACAACATGTATAAACATACATCAACCTCATCAATGTGACACCCTAAACACGGGTCATCACATGGTTACCCATTCTGGAAATAAAACTTAATTTGCTGGTTACTTTCGGAAAATAATGTTTTCTCAACGTTCATATTTTCAAAATATGGTGATAAATTTTTTTTTTCTTTTAACTTCACAACCATAATAACAACAACGTAATCAAATTACATTCAGATACACAAAGTATATAAATCTTACAACTATCTTTGTCTCATATATTTTCATACCTAAATCAACATCAGTTTTATCTTCACAACATAATATAATATAATAGGACCTAAGCTGGTCGTGAACTAATGAGACACTACCGCTAACCGGAGCAAGACAAAGACGCTTCCAACTAGACAACCTTCTTCTTCGTGTAGGGATCATACCCCTTGTACGTCTCTCGAGATGTGTTATAAGGGTGAGACACCAATATACTGGATTTATCACCATAACTAAATGCGCAACACAAAAGAAGGCACATACACATATACATATTTATAATCACATACTCATTCATATTTTATCACATCGTTTATCAATGGGTTTCACACCTCAAACATCAACGTTGAAAAACTATGCATGAACACTTCAAAACATCATCTAACATTCATACCTAATCTCATGAGATATCTCCAACATCGTAATGAGTTGATCGGACTTCGATAGTTACAAAGCACAACCACGTACACGCGATCACGCATACACGTAGTCAAAAGCAGAACACCAGGCACGCAGCGGCAACAAAAACACCAGGCACGCAGCGGCAAGCGGAACACCAGGCACGCAATGTAAGCAAAACCCAGGCACACAGCGGCCGGCAGAATACCAGGAACGCAGCGGCGAGCAGAACACCAGGCACGCACCTGAGCAGCAAAACCCAGGCACGCAGCGGCGAGCAAAAACCCCAGGCACGCAGCCAACGGAGAACACCAGGCACGCGGCGAATAGAAAACCCAGGCACGCAGCAAGCAGAAAAAACCAGGCACGCAGCGAGCAGAGAACACCAAGCACGCAGCGGCGAGCGAAAAACCCATGCACGCAGCCACAAAAGAAAACCCAGGCACGCAGCCAGAGCAGAAAACCCAGGCACGTCTGTCAATGCATGCAAAACACTTTTGTTTCATTCTTTTCTTTGTGTTCAATCTTTCCTTGCCAAAGCTCAAAATGGCTTACGACCCACATAGTTTTAAAACACCCTTAAAACTTTTATTACAACACAATACCTCACATTCCGAGTGCTCAATCACGACACCTCTCGACCGATGCACCAGTCTTAGGTTCGTGGTACTAGAAAACATCTTCAATGTTTCAATACGGTATACCTCACGTATACGGTATAGGCCCTCAAGTCCAAATGACCTCGAGTCCATCACACCACAGAACCTTAGTACCCCGACGTCTCGGTTACTAAGTCCAACTGTACTTTCAACACGGTTGAAATCAACTTTTGACTTTCAGAAATTCTTTTTCCAAGGTAGAAATTCATTATAAAATCCTTAAATCATAAAACTTAGTATTTCACAAACCAATGAGTCACTTGAGGTTTATTCTCCTCAAAATATGTACTGCCGTTTTCAAAAATACTTGCCGTCTACACTTTTCCAAATTTGCCGTCAAATATTATTTTTAAAGTTTTTTAAGCCAAAACTTAACTTTTTCTACTTAATTGATTTTCTAAAATCATGATTAACTTATTTTCGCCAATTAATTTCATAAAATACTAATTTATAATATTCTGAAATTTCTTACGTAAAAATTAGCAGTGCAAAAATATTTTCACGGTTTCGCTCTCATTGTGACTCATAATTCCCTTTTCCAGAAATAAATTATTAAAATAATAATATTTTCCAAAACTCCTCATTTTCCTCAAAATAAAATTCCTTTAATATTATATATCAATATTTTGCCGTTAAAACATTGAATATAATTTGCGTAGCTTCTTAAAGCTTTTATCTGATTAACTTTAATTGAGCACTGACCACTGTCAGACTTCTCACACATCAACATTCATCATTCAACAACATCATCATAATTATATCACCAGGAAGATCATGCATCATAACAACATAATATACTACTGCAGATAATTAAATAAATTAAAAGCAGATAAATCACCGATACACAGATAAACAACACAACGTAAGCCACATAAACAAATAACCACAACCACATATCATTCATATAAATCACACTACACACAAATAGTTAAAGAGAAAAATCCCTCAGGTAAGCTCCCCTTACCTGTTGAAGACTCGAACTAAGGGTTTCAAATAATCTCCCGATTTGATCCGGTTTCCTCCGTCGGCTTTAGGTCAAACCAACTCGATCGATTCCTAGGGTTTCGGTTTTTATTAGATAAAGTAGGCTTAAGTTTGATTTTTGATCTTCTATATACTTGAATACAAGAACTATCAAGATATAATCATGAATCAAGACATGAAAATGAAACAAAACCTAAGAACACAAAGTTAACCTAGGTTCGGCCCAGTCCAGATTTTAGGGAAAGAAATTTCTCATGATCTTGTGCTTCTAGATGATGAAAATAGAGATGATTATAAGATCATAGCAATTGGTTTCATGTCAAAAGGATTTTTCTAGAATTAGTTATGAATTTTTGAATCTAGTTCCATGAACTTTGAACAAATGAAGAACATGTTGATCTAAGTCGTGAATCTACAAAAGTGATGAAAAGAAATGATTTAAATGACAAGAGAATAAGTTATTACCTCTTGATGATCCAATAAAACAAAGTTTGGATGATGTTCTTCAAGGTTTTCTTATGGTGTTCTTAAGAAACTTAAGGGAGAAGATGAACATAGTTAGGGTTTAGAATAGTTTTAGTATTTTGAGTAGATCTCTCAACATACTTGTCCGTTTTGGATGATCTTTATGTCGTTGGAAAGAAGAGAGAAATATGAACAACTTTCATGTTGAAAGTTGTTTGAGATTCAAAATATAAACTGGTCATAATTGCCAATCAAAATCTGACGAATTATGAACTCTTTGGAGCAAAAGAACATGAAAATGGAAAAATGGCTTAATGAAGAAGACAACCTATTTAAATGAAGAAAAAACCAAACTTAATGAAGAAGGCATTGGAGCCATGGGTTTTGGGCAAGAGTTGGTCAACTTTTTCCAATGACATTTGTTTGAAATTGTCATAAAAAGACAAGGGCAATTTGGTCATTTCATAGGAAAAATTAACTTTGTCATAAATGTGCCATTATGGCCATTATGACTCGGATAAGCTCGTCATAAATGCTCGTCAAGTCGGTCAATCCAACATCTCTGCTACGTTGCCGACTTCTTGATTCATCTGGCGCAAGCTTTTCCTAGAGACATCTCGACGTATACGCCCGCAACAAATATAATATTTTAATTTTTTTACCAAAATATTCAAAACTTCCAATATCGTAATAAATATGATAAAAATATTTTTCATCTCGTTCACGACTCAAAATTAGGTCTTCTGAGCAGTAAACTTTTACTGTCAGTGAAAACGCAGACCCGACTTAAGTCCTCGAGTTTTCAACCAAAAACTTCCCCGTAACCTTATGAAAATAAGTATAACAAATAAATGACCTTGGTTTATCCAAAATCATTTTCTAAGTCTCGGATAAAAATATATATTTATATATTTATTACCGATATTACAAAGCAGCGAAAATCGGGGTGTTACAATCAACATCAAGCATGCTATGCAGTGCAATGCAGTCCTACTCCGCTAAACCAACAATGCATGTGGATCCTCTAAACTCGGGATGGACGACTTCGTAGTTACTTATCCACATTGAGAATCTACTCAACGCCGAAGAATCTATTCCTTGGATAGCCAACGCATCAAACCAACGGATGCCTCGTCACGGGGGTGCAAGGAGAATCTTCTCCAACCGTGGATGGCCAGATCGTCGTACTCTAGGACGATCTCCCCTATGTCGAACATCCCTCAACAACAACAACAACTGCGATGCAATGCGTATGCAACACAATGACCACAGACAACCACCGCCTCCATAACTCCAATGGAATCAACCAAGACATCAAGGGGAATCGACCGGCAGTGAGAATCTATCGCAGCACCTTTAACCAGCGGAATCTACCGCAACAGAATCGACTGCAACACCTTAGACCCAAATCGTGGAGTCAAGGCCCCCCATTGGGACAAAATCTCGGTCCCTAAGGTACAACATCAGTAACACCTTAGACCCAAACCGTGGGGTCAAGGCCCTCTTGGCCATAAGGCACCAAGGTACAACTCAAACAACTTGCAGTAACCCAACGGTTACTGGCTTAACCATCTTAATTAATCTTTAATTAAGTTATTTAGTCTTCATCATTAATTAACTAAGTCATCATTTGCCATTGGGGAAGATTGGGGTTTAAACCCTTGTTTAAGTCATTAATCTCAGATTCTGTCCAGAGGGGTGAGCACGGTGGTGCTTAACCCCAGCACTGGCGTGCTGCCACTTAAGTGGGGCACGGTCGTGCTTCCTTTTTGAGCATGGTCGTGCTCAGTTGCACGGGCGTGCTCCTCTTCTGTACAGTTGTGCTTACTGTGCGGTCATTTTCCAGAATTCAACCGTGCTCCTAGTTCAGCACGGTCGTGCTCAATACACGACAGTACTGTTCTGGGCAGAGTCTCAACACAGTTCCTTAACCAATTTTTAGGGTGTTTAAACCTATTTATCTCTAACTCATTTTAGAACCTAATTTAACCAATTAAGATTTTTAACATTTTAACCATCAACTCAACAGTCATAGCATCAACTATACAACCAACATAACATCAACAACCAACATCGTAATAACAACGACAATCATCATACTATCATGTTCATATTAAGTAAACCAAGATAAATATTAACAACATTCCATGAACATGGAACACATAAAAATAACATATCAAAATATCCAAGAACATACCATCACCAAACAATACAATTTAACATGTTATTCATTCATACACATAGAACAACACGGGGTTATGGGAACCCCTTTACTTTACACTAACCCCAAGCCTATGAATACACTACCATTCTCCCCATACCTGGAATAGATATCATGATTCAAAAGAGAGAAAGAAGATCCACTTGGGTCCTGTCTCACTAGCGCTTGTCTACAACCTCAAGAACGACAAAGAGACACTTTGGTTCAACTCTAAGATCAAGAAATTAAAAGGAAAAGATCAAAAACTTGAAAGAAAGAACACAAGGGACAAGTTGCACGAATTTTACCTTTTCTAAAGTCCCAAACATCAAGCACAACGAACCCTATTCGTAGCAATGTTCTCCTATCAAGAAGCAGTGAAGAACGGTGCAAGAACGGGTTCCCTAGAGAGAGTTTTAGGGAGAAAACCCATAAGGATTCAAAAAGGAAGGAGGGAGGTAGTTTTGAGTGTTGTGTCCTGTAAACTAGGTTTAGGTCGAGTCTAATGGTATATATATGAGTTTGGGTCATAACGGGTTCCTATTTCAGCCCAAACTGTATACAGTTCGGTTTTATGACCATAACTTGAGCTACAAGTTTCCGATTGAGGGGTTGTTGGTGTCGTTAGAAAGCTCAGAAATATCTACAAATTAATGGTTGATGATCGAATCCTAAATCGGACTCTAAGATGGTCAAAAGTTCGATGGACGTTTAGCGACATATTTGGTAGTTATTCCTAGATAGGATCCTTAGGAGATTATGATAAGATCTTAAGATATAAACAAAAAGAGAATGATCCTATATTGATAAGGACTCAAATCTGATTGGTTGAGGGGCTAAATTCTAAGAAAAACACTATCTTTATTTAAATACTAAATCACACGATATCTTATCAAATCATTCTTAATCGCTTATTATTAATAAAATCACATATCATATATTAATATACATATTATCATATGAAATAATATATACACATATATATAAATATCAATAATATCAAATATATATATATATATATATATATATATATATATATATATATATATATATATATATATATATATATATATATATATATATATATATGCCAAAACTAACACATATAAACATAAGGGTGAATCTTGAGGTGTTACATGTAACATTGACGCCCAAGTCTTGATTGAATCTGTAATGGATCGAAGCTGATCTGCCGATCAGAACCAAACGAACACCGCAACAAGACGGGAAACCAAACGACGCCACAACAACACGAAAGAAAAACCAGATCTATGTGGAAAAACCACTTATTTAGATAAAAAGGATGAGAAAAACGATGTAGATGGGTGATTCCAAGTCAAAAAATGATCCAAAACCACCCCCTTTCGGTGGATGAGGAAGAAGGAAATGATGAGTAGAGGGAATGTTGAGAGAGAGAGAGGTGGCTTCTTACCTTGCATCTTTGTTTTTGTTGAGATAAAAAAAATTATGATAAAGATTAGTTTGATTTGATTCTTGTATTTATGTATATGATTTTTTTTTCTTTTTGAGTTATCTTTAATAATTGAATAAGTAACTCAGCAAAAAAAATTTGAATAGGTAATAAAGATTATTTTATAATTTATATTTTTAGTATTTATCTTTAGATTCGTAAGAAGATGTAATTACAATTTTATTATATTTATATTTATCTTTGATTTTTTAAATTAATAATTAATGATAGTTTTAAAAAAACAATATTGTACTGGGGTCGACTCGGTTTTGCTCCCGGGTTCGATTCCTGGCAGCATTAAAATAATGCTTGGCCAGCGGAAGCCACGTCCTGCGAACAGTGATTAGTCATTCGTTGACAGTGTTGGGATACACTGGGTTTAGACATAAAAAAACTATAATTTATTGAAAGAGTAAACTCTTTCAGTATGTATCAAGGTTAAAACTTAAATCCAACTATAAATGTCTACTTGTGTTATATATTGTTTTCAGTTGTAGAAACATGCATGGCACATTGACAAGCTTCATGATATATATGGCCTTTATCAATGGGGTGGCAATGATATAACCTTGATATGAATGGTTTTGCCGGATATCATTGTAGCAACTGTTGCAGGACATTGCTCCTTTTACGGGATGCCAATTCAATTAGCACGCAGGGTCATTTCTTAATAAATGGTATAGTATGGTTTATGTTGAATTTTTCATGATGTGTGTTTTTTTTTTTGTTAGTTTAAAAATCTGGATGTGGTTTTAATTATTTGCGAGATTTTATATTTAAGAAATTAGACTCATCATATGATTTGGATTTTTTTTTTGGTGAAATGATTTGGATTTTATATGTGTGATAAATCTAACACCATTAATGATCTATTTAGGCTTGACAACCAAATGTTGGGTAGTGTCAATAAGCAACAACGCTGTTATAAGCCCACATTAACAATAAAATTGCCCCTTTCGTGAATAAGCCCACATTGTAAGCAAGAACATGCCTTAATGATTACTTCCAAGACCATCATTATAAAGTCGCATAAACAATCACGATATAGACATACAAATTCTTAAACTTGAAGTTCATAAAGGTGTAATGAAGTGCGATAATAATTATCTTAAATTTGGCTATTTTTATGTACAATTTAGATTTCTTTTTTAAAAAGAAAAAATCTGATGATTTTACGATGTATTTTGTCATGTTATAAGGTTTACTCGTACTATTGGAAAAACTCAAGTCCCACATTGACTATAGATAATGTATAATAAAAGCTTATTAGTAGTGGACAATCCTCATCCTAAGAGCTGGCTTTTGAGATTGAGTTAGGCCCAAAATCTAATACGTACATGAGGGACAAGGATGAAGCAACCATTTTTATTTATTCTTTCATTAAAGAATCCCAAAGAAGATATAATTGACACAGTATGATGAGTATGAATGTAACTTGCAGTGAAATTACTCAAATATTTTTTTTAATTATAGTGAGATTAAATATTATTCTCAAACAATAAATCCCTAAGATAGCTTAAGACTTTGGGATCAAAGTCCTATTTTAATCAACAAAATAGCATTATATGATTATAGTTAGCTTTATTTTTTTATGCAGTCACCCTTTAATTCTGCCATCTCACATTTCTTACATAAATGAGAGGTGATGTGCATTATACTAATATGCAACAAGATTTTCTCTACTTATAAAAGGATCCACATTTGTACAATCACTAGTGGAAAATATACAATTTACAACCATAATTAACATGTGTTAAATAAAAATAGACGTTAAAAAAGATGTGGTGGCGGAACCGTAAACAATTAGTTCCTTTAAATCAATATTAACGTCGGTTATCAAAATAACAGACATCAAAAAGGTTGAGTAAATGTTTTAATGTCTGTTATTGAAATAACAGCCGTTAAAGTTCATCTTTAACGTTCATCTTTAACGTCGGTTGTTTTAATAACAGATGTAAAAGATGAACTTTAACGTCTGTTATTTCAATAACAGACATTAAAACATTTACTCATTTTTTTTAATACTAACGTTATGTCCTGTGTGATCACTTCACTCATGCCCTTCTGCCCTAACCCGCAAGTCCCTCTTTCTCTCTCTCTCCGATAAGCCACCGCAAGCCCACCACGCGAGCCTCTGTCACAACTCCTTCTTTCCCTCACCGCTGCGACCGTATTCTTAGGCAACCCTCTGTCTCTCTGGTGAGTTCTCTTCTCTCTACTCTTCTCTGCTCTCTTCTCTGTACTCTATCACGACCATTTCTTTTTGTCTTCCATTAATCTCGTTTTCTGCCTCAATGAAGCTTCGTCCATTTCTCTTGACTTCTCCCTCCACTCATAGCATGGTTCTCCATTAAACCTGTAACACCCCCCTTGGGCATTACTTCGTGAACACGTGCGGAAATAAATTAAAAAGAAATTTGATGGTTGCTTTCGAAAATTGATTTACTTTAAGTCAAAAAATCTGGGTGTAAAATTTTTCTTCTTAACACTTCAGAAGAATTCAATGCACACAACACAATACCATATTTACACTATACTTGACAACACACATATACCAATTTTATTTATAAACAAACCTTCCAAAACATACAAGTTTTTCTTAAAAACTTTTCCTTATAAACCCTATAAATATTATCAGGACACATGTACTAAAATTCTCCAACATACATCTGCAAACACAAACCTAAGCTGGTTGTTCTACAAGACATTCACTGAAAAGGCCCCATGGTCATCCCTTTATTTAAAACACCTCTTCCCGCATCCGAACTTAAGTCTCCAAGTAACTTAGGGAACTCCTCTGCAATATCTGTACTCGTGTACAAAGGTACAACAGAAAAACAAACGAACAGATATATGCAAGGGTGAGAACCAATATATGGATTTTAAAACGATAACTACATGCGCGACACACAAACATCATATAACATGTATAGTTATAAACATAGATGTTCAAAAATAAACAAATAGTTTATCAAAGGGTTTCATACCTTACAGTCATTGTCAATTTTAAAACAAATACATGACACTTCAATATTCACCATCTAAACTTTTGTACTTAATCTCCGGAGATCCCAACACCATATCAATGAGCTGATCAAGCTCTCTTTGCCAAATAAGGTACACCGTATTTAACCAAGGCACACTGGATTTAACCATAGCACTGTCCAAAACGAGGCACATTGGTTACTGTCGATGGTTTCATTGTCCATCAAAGCACAATGATACAACTTCATGAATATCTTGCCATCAAGATATCAAGATCAAACTCATAGGCACGTTTGCCAAAGAAATGCATGTAAAACATTTTGTTTCTCATCACTTTTCTTTTTGTTCATTCTTTCCTCGTCGAAGCTCAAAGGCTCACGACCATCTCAACTTTTAAACATTTAAGTTCATATTTCAATTTCAACAATAGGACTCCAAGTCCAAATGTGCAAATCACGAAGGCCTAGACCGATGCAATCAGCCTTAGGTTCGTAGATTATAAATCACAAAACTTACACAACTTTTATAGGACAAAATAGTCCATAACTTCAGCTTTTTGGACATACAGTCCATAACTTATAATAGAACACTAGAATCCCGACGTCTCGATTACTAGGTTCGCATTTCAACTTTAAAATCATTTTCGTTATGTGAAACACAAATCCAAAACAAAACCTCCTCAACTTATCCAAGTTATCAGAATTAATATCGTTGTGTAAAACTGATTTACAGAAAAATCCTTTTTCGTTGGAAATTCATTTATAAAACCATTAAGTCACCCAAAAACTCATTTTCTTCTGAAAATATTTGTTTGAAACTTTAGTTCAAAGAAAAATATTTATTTGAGACTAGTTCTCGGTTCTAACAAATATTGTTGTTTTGTTTTAAAAAGCTTTCCGTAAATATTTCTGGAATTAACCGTCGTTTGACATTTTAAAAACGTTTTAAGTCAAAATTTGACTTTTCTAGTAAAATAATTTTCTCAACACCATAATTAAATTATTTTTGAAACTTAACTTTTTATAATAACCTTTTATATTATTTTGTCATTTCTTTACGTAAAAATTAGCAGTGCTAAAATATTTTCACGGTTATGCCCTCACGACAACTCATAGATCACTCTTACACCGATAAATCGTTAAAATAATAGTATTTTCAACTATTCCACATTTATAACCAATCAAATAACTAAATAATAGTATATTACTATATTCCACCAATTAAAAATTTGATATTTCTTATAAAGCTTTTTAACGCTTTTATCTTCGTAATTAATTGAGCACTGGCCACTATCAGGCTTTTCAATCAACAACCAATGTCAATAATAATTTCATATCAATACTATAACATATAACACAGTTTATAACATGCACTGAAATACTATAACAATTAACTGCAGATAATCAAGTAAAAACAGATAATTAACAACAGATAAATTAACTGCTCAAGATAATTTAAAACACTACAAACACACTCAAATAAATTATACATACCACATACTAATAACATCTAGCTATCGTAAAAATCTCTCAGGTACTCCCCTTACCTCAGAGTGATCTTCCTTTCGAAACAAATTTCGCCGGACATCCGATCTCCCGATTTCCTTATCGCAATGTACAATGTTCACACAACAATTTATCCTTCAACAAACCACAACAAAATCAACAACATAAAACAACTGAAATCACCTAATTCCTATGGCTAGGTTTCGGCCATGATGGAATTATTAGGCTAGAGATTTTCAATTTTCTCAAATTCTTGGATTAATGATCCTTAAGTATTTGAAAGACAAGATCCATGATCATAACTCAAAAATCAAAACCAAATCATCTAACTCATCATGAGTTAGGTTTCTGCCAAGTCTAACAAATTAGGATAAGGATCTTAAAATTCTACATACTCTTAGATCCATGATCCTAGAGTAGTATAGAGTTAAAAACAATGATCATAAGTTAAAAATAAAACAAAATCATCCATGCTCTCAAGAACATGGATTCGGCCTTCATTAAAAAAAGTTAGAGATTTCATTTTGATTCAATTCTTTGGATTCAATACTTATATGAACTAGAAAGATGGAATCAAGCATCACTTTCTAAAAAATTGAACAAAACTCCTCCACCCAAAATTTTGGGGTTTCAACCTTGGGAGGAAAAGTAGGAACGGAATTTTTGTTTGATTCATACTCTTGGATTATAAACATAAAGATGATGACAAGTTCATAGAAATTGGTTTCATAATCATAGGATTTTTCTATGATTTTCTAGAGATTTTTGAAGTTCTAGATCTAAGAATTTCAAATGATGATCATGACCTTGAATCATGAAAATAAATGAAGAACATATAGCTTATTGATGATGAGAAGTAAGGTATACCTCTTGGAATTAAAAAAATAGTAAGAGATCAAGTAGTTGCTTCACAATTTTTGGTTATGGAACTTAGAAAAATTGAGAAAACTTGGAGAAGAAAATGAAGTGAGATGAAAAATGAGTAGAATGGCCTATGTGAGGGGTTGATGGCCGTGAATCACAAGGGCAAAGGAGTCCAAATTGTCTTTCATTTGAGGACAAAAATATAATTCAACTTAGGGCTAATGGTTATTTAATTAAGACTTAAGGACATTTTGGTAATTTCAAGCCTAAGGTAATCATGGAAATTGAGTGGTGAGGATTTGTAGATGGTGTGGCTGATTTATGACCACAAAAAAAGGAAGTAGGCAATTTGTGTAACACCCCAATTTTTCCGCTTTCTAAGATCGGTATAAATATAAATAAACGTTAATATTTTTATCGAAAACTTAGAAAATGATTTTGGGAAAACCAAATTCATATTCATATCATACTTATTTTTATAAGTATATGGTGAAACTTTTGGTTCAAAATTCGGATGTAACTCGATCTGCATTTTTGCTGACAGTAAGATTTTACTGATCAAAAAACCTAATTTTGACCCAGAACGAAATGAATATATTTTATATCTCATATCCAACAATAAAGGTTATTTTGAAAATTTTCAAAATAAATAAGTTATTATACTCGATTCGGGCGTAAAACTCTAAATCGCGTAATCGACGGGGTCGAGAACGGACGTGCAGAGACAAAACCCGACATCGGATGCTGAGACCTCTTGCCACCTAGGATGGTGAGTCACATGGATGAGTCACCCATGTCATGATTACTTTTTACTAAATATCTAGATAATTCTTTATACTAGTGTAAAGACCGTTTTGCCCTTGGACGATTTTACCCTTGAACTTTCATCGAAATGACAAGTTTGCCCCACAATTTGTGGACACAAATCAGCCACATCCTCACTCATTTCTCACCACATGTTGGTCATAATTGCTTTTTGGGAAATGACCATTTTGTCCATATGTTGTCATAATACCACAAAAATGCCATTTTGTGAGATTACTACTTTGTCCTTGAATTTTTGTGTGTTGGACCCTTTTACCCCTCAAAGGCCACGGTCCTAGGCAGCCAAGAGGCCCATTTTAACTTCTATAAAAGGCCATATTCATCTTCTCCATCAAGCTTTGGCATTTTTGCCATTAAAGCTCTAAGTATCATAGCTTGATTTTGTGAAGGAAGTAGGTGATTCCTTGCCCATTTTTCATTTCCAAGAGGTATACCATGCTTCCCTCACTCAATCATCATCATGTTCTTCATTGATTTTTGTGATTTGAAGTCTTGATCATATTTTTCAATTCCTAGATCTAGAAACTTTGAAAATTCATAGAAAATCATAGAAAAATCCTTTTAAAGTGAAACCAATTTCTATGATCTCAGTATCCTCTCTATATTTAGGATCCAAGAGGATACATCAAACAAAAATTTCATGCCCTTTTATTTTGTCAAGGCCGAACCCTAGTTTCTAGTGGGGGAGGACTTTGTTCATTTTGTTAACTAGTCTTGCTTGATTCAATCTTATAATTCATATATATGTTGAGTCCATGATTATTGAATCAAAATAAATCTGTAAGCCATTATTTTACTCATGGCCGAAATTATTTTCTTGAGGAGTTGACAGATTTTGTTTCATTTTTCAAGTTATGATAACTTGTCTTAACTCTACACTACTCTAAGGTCATGGATCTAAGAGTATGTGAAATTTTGAAATCTCTAACTCAAATTTAGTGTCATGGCCGAATTAGGGTTTTTGGAAGATTGAAGTATTTTATTTCAATCTTTGTATTCTAATCTTTGATCTAGGGTTTTAAGTGATCAAGGATCACTAATCCAAGAGCTTAGGATTTTTAGAAATTTTTATCTAATTAATTCCCACATGGCAGAACCTAGCATATAGGAGCATAGGTGTATTTAGTGTTTGATTGATGATTATTTGTCGTGTTTTGATGAAGGGTAATTTGTTGTATGAGTTGTGTACGTGTTTTGCGGAAACCAGACGTTTGACGGAATTTCAATTCGACAAGAGAAAAATCTTCAAGAGGTAAGAGGAGTACCCGAGGGATTTTTCCGATAGCCATGTGTAATTGTTATTGTGTGTCTTAATTATGGCGTGTATGTATTTATTTTGTAGTTAGCATTATTTGCTTATTGATTATCTGCTGTTAATTATTTGATTTAATTGCATTTAATTATTTGTTATATTTGGTGATATGTTTTAAATTTCTAAGTGTCATATTATCGATATGAAATAATTGTTGATGTGGATTGTGAGTTTGAAAGCCTGACAGTGGTCAGAGCTCGAATAAATATGCGGTTAAAAGCATTTAAAAGTTTTTTATGAAATGATGAAGTTAATTTAGGTGGAAATAGTAATATGATATTACTCAATCAATTATTTGGTGAAAAATGGGAATTTATGAGAAATAATATTATTTTAATGATTTAACGACGAAAGAGCGTTTTAAGAGTTACGGCGAGAACGTAACCGTGAAAATATTTTAACACTGCTAATTTTCACCCAAGGAATTTCTAAATAATACAAAATATTATTTTAAGAAGAAAAGTTTCAAAAATAACTTTATTACAGTGTTAGAAAAATTAATTTACAGTAAGGAGTCACGTTTTTGCCTATTTGCATTTTGAAAACGGAAAACGACGGACAATTCCGTCAATATTTTTTTAGTAGTCTTAAAAAGAGATAAAATTTATTATTACTGAGGATTAGTCTTAAATAAGATTTTTGAGTTTAAATTAGTGAGTTTTAAATAAAACAGTGAATTTTCAACGTAAAAGGATTTTTGGTAAACAGCGGATTATTTCATTCAAATGAAGAAAGGTTTGGTTTTACTTCAGTCAAAATTTGACTTTTGTAGTAAAATAATTTTCTCAACACCATAATTAAATATTTTTGAAATTAACCGTCGTTTGACTTTTCTTGTAATTTCTTACGTAAAAATTAGAAGTAATAAATTATTTTCACAGTTACGCCCTCACTGTGACTCAGAGATCATTCTTACACCGATAAATCATTAAAGTAATAGTATTTTCAGCTATTCCATATTTTTAACCAATCAAATAAGTAAATAATAGTATAATACTATATTCCACCAATTAAAAAATCGATAACCATTGTAAATAATTGAGCACTACCCACTGTCAGGTTTTTCAATCAACAACCAATGTCAATAATAATTTCATATCAATACTATAACATATAACACAGTTTATAACATGCATTGAAATAATATAACAATTAACTGCAGATAATCAAGTAAAAACAGATAATTAACAATAGATAAATTAACTACTCAAGATAAGTTAAAACACTACAAACACACTCAAATAAATTATACAGACCACATACTGATAGCATATAGCTATCGAAAAAATCCCTCAGGTACTCCCCTTACCTCAGAGTGATCTTCCTTTCGAAACAAATTTCGCAGGACGTCCGATCTCCCGTTTCCTTTTCGCAATGTACAACATTCACACAACAATTTATCCTTCAACAAACCACAACAAAATCAACAACATAATACAACTATAACCACCTAATTCCTATGACTAGGTTTCGTCCATGATGGATTTATTAGGCTAGAGATTTTTGTTAGTACCAAAGTGGTTTTGAATTAAAATAATCTCTTAAGTTTTGATGTTAACAAAAAGGTTAAATTTGTATGGCAAAGTATTTGTCAAAGATCTAACTTGTTTGTTATAAGTATGCTGGGATTACTTGATTTATACGAGTCAGAGGAACTTAAATTTAAAGTATGGAATCTATCATATTCTATTTCAAACCTCTAGACCAGTCTACAAACTCTTGGTAAATAAGTCTTTAGCTCTATGGTAGACGATATCGTTAAAATATGAATAGACAAGGTCTTAAAATTAACATAGGAAGACGCGGTACTAAGTCTAAAGAAAAATCAAGTAGACGGGACATTGAAATATAACAAGTCCAAAGACTTGATAGACGGAGTAGTTTCACTATACGTCACGTCAGTAGACGAGCTCTTAAGTATAGCACGTCCATCTCTCTGGACTAGGCAGAAAGTGTGTAGACACACTATCGCAGACGCAGTCCGTCTCACCGATAAGTAAATCTTGCACGTCCAAAGACCTGCGCGTCCACTAGTTTTAAAACGTGAACCCGTCTAAGCTTAAATGTATTTATTTCAAATGATTGCTTATTTCAATCAAAGAGTATATGTCTTTTACCCTTGCTGCTTCTATTGTATAAAATATTTATCTCTTGGATAAAAGAACTTCGTACCATCAAAACCATAAACCTTTGTACTCTGTTAACTAAATTGTTGTAAAGATCAAGTCAAGTACAAAGAAGGAAAGTCAGAAAGCAACCTTTGGTACAATAGAGAAGTGACAGTTCTACTTTGAGCATTCTGATAATCAAAAGAACTTCTCAGGGAAGCATATCAAGTTATCAGTCTCAACGGATCCAAGCATTTAATGCTACGTCTAAACGGATACAATTTGAAGACTGATGAGCCTCTGTTTGACTGGTTTTATAACTAGTAAAGACCTTGGCTTTGTGCTTATTTTATATCATTTTCACCCAAATTAGACTTGATTGTCCTTAAGTAAGATTTTGAGTCTGTAAAGTGTTTTTAGGTTAATTTAGTTGATTTAGAGTTAAATAAAGTACTTATGTTATTTTCTTATTTTCAGGTTAATAAAAAGGAAATAATTCCGGTTCGCCCCGCGAAGGATATCTCGCGTCGCGAGTCACCCAGCCCAGAAAGTCAGAGACGATCACGGTTTACCCGTGTTGAAGATCACGGCTGTGGCAGTTTTGAAGTTGAAGCGTTCGCCTCGCGAGCATCCATTCGCCTCGCGAGACCTTGAAGTCAGAACATAATTGCTGTCACTGGAACCTGAACTGGTCATGAAGATTGGGCCATAACTTGGGCTGTAGATGTCGGTTGGAACTGAAACCGGTGGCAAATGAAAAATCAAACAAAGAGCTTTAACTCTCATGAAGACCATTATTCCAAACAGAGCCATTTTGAAGGGCTTTAATCCATGTGAAGTCAGAGGCGTTTCAGCTGCCCTATGAGTTGAATATGGACATAACTCCCTCATCTTAATTCATAATTAAGCAAATTAAGTGGCTTTGGAAAGCTAAGAGGCAGAGGTTGAAGTTAATAAAAGGATCATTCAGATATTGAGAGAGGAGTGAGTCATAGTGTGGGCAAGTGAGGCTAGTCAGTTTTGGCTAGTCTTAGCTAGTCAGTAGTTGTAGTTTGTTTTGTTTCCCTTTCTGCTTATGTTTGTTATGGAGAACTAGTCTCCTAGATTAATCTACTGTAATTGGTTTCTATCCATACTTGAGGTTCTTGTATTTCCCGTTTTCATTTCCTTTTCTCTTTTCAATGCCATGCTTTATATTTCTGTTTGCTTAATTCAGGAGTATATTGTGTTGTGTTGGTTTATCTCGGTGATATCATGTTCCTATATATAATCGCGTTTGCTTAATTCGCGTGTGTACGTTTCGTGTTCGCTTAGTTCACGAAGTGCTTAACCCCGTTTGCTTAATTCGGGAATAGGGACATATATCTGTAGTAGTGGTTCCGCTTGTGAATTATTGCTACAACCGGGAGGGGATTAGAATCTGCTTAGGGCTAGGAATTTGCATGAACCGATGATAGTGGGAAACCAAAAGCAGTAGGTTAATCGCTTTAGTTTATTTGTTAATCTGTTTTACTGCTCTGTTTTCTTTCTTTGTTCTGTTTTGTTTTCTTTATTTTAGTTTCAATCCAAAACCCCCCATTTCTAACTTTTTCTGTTAATAATAACAACACCTAAGAGTCCTTGAGAGACGATCCGAGTTGTCGCTCTATACTACATAATTTTCATAACCGCTCGTTCTTTTTGGCGCGTGGCGACAGCGCGTTCAAAAAATTGGCGCCGTTGCCGGGGACTCTGGTTTGTTGTTATTAGCAGAAAATAAATTTTTTTAAAAAAAATAATAATAAATATTTCTCTTTGCTGAATTGGTTTTGTCTGTATTGTCTGGTTGTGAATTTTAGCACCCCCCATGGATAATCACAGATATGGTTATATGCCTAATGTTTACTATGAACCACCACCATGCATATATTTTCCTGATTTTCTTGGTTTATCACGCTGGTTGCCAAGGTTTAGTGGTTTTGCAGGTGAGAATCCGCAGGAGCATCTGAGGGAATTCCAGGCTGCTTGTTCTATAATGCTGAGACCTGCAGGAATAACAGAAGATCACATTCAGATGGAAGCTTTCCAGTTCTCACTTGAAGGTGCTGCAAGAGATTGGTTGTATTGTCTTGATGAGAATTCCATCTCAAGCTGGTTTGATTTGAAGGAAGCCTTCCTGTTTAAATACTATCCTGCCTTCAGAGCTGCACCTTCCGAACCTTCCCTAGAGGACCTGTGCAAACAGATGACTGCACAGATAAATACACAAATGGAAGCAAACTTTCTCGAAATTCAACAGATGATGGAGGCGAGCAATCTTGAATTTCAACAGAAGATGGAGGCTAAATACCAGAGGGACCAAGCTGAATCTCGGAAGTTGTGGGCTCTAATTAATCAAGTTACCGCCAACTCGGCTGCAATGCTGACTCCACAGCCCCTTGAAGAGCATACCGATTCACAAGTTATTCCTGAAAACACTTCTGATGATGATTGTGATAATATTTCTATTGATGATGAATTGAGTGTTGAATCCCCTGATTCTAATTCATGTACTGATTGTTATTGTGATGGTGGCACTGCTTTGTGTATACACTGTTATGCAGCTTTATACTGTTCAGGAAACAAAGAAAATGAGGATCAGGAGGATCAGGAGGACATCTGCTTCCCCATGCCCGAGGATGATGAAGAACCTTTGGAAGTAGATGATTCAATTAAATCAAATGCATGTGTTGAGAGTAATGGGGTGGATGAATTAATTGCTGAATTTCCAGACATTCAGAATTTTTCTGATTCATTTTATTGTGATATATGTACTGACTCTACTAACTCTAACTTTTGTGTGGTGTGTGCTGAAATTTCTGCATGTATAGCAGGTGATGAATTTGTTCGTGCAGTGAATGAAGAAAGTGCAGAAAATGAAGCAGCACCAGTAACCCCAGCTAACTGTTTGCCACCTCTCCCTGTGGAACCAAAAGCTCTGGATTCTGCACCCTTGGATTTTGCACCATGGCCAATCCAAGAGGTTGAGCCCCACTTCTATTGGGGAGACTTTATTGAGAAGGAGGTCATCTGTGACCCGAAGGGGAGTGAGAAGTCCGCCGCACTCGGCGAAGTCATCATAATTGTCAAGTGCTCACCCCCACATCAAGGCTGCGAGTTAGGAAAGCATGGAATGAACTCCCACTCTTTGTCCATCACGTGGGCCTTATGCTACAAGCAATGGGATCCTGGTGGAACCGCCCTTCAATGAGTTTTCTTAACCCTTTCTTCTTTTTAATTTTCTTTTCCTTGCTTTATTTCTGTTTTGTTTTTAATAAGGCTCCTGAATAATTTGAGAAGCTCAGGAGTTGTGTTTGTGTCTTGGTATTAGCAAGTTTATTGGATTTTATTGATTTTGCATAGATTGATTGCATGATATTGTTGACTGTTTCCCCCCTAGGATTGGAGAAATTTTTTGAAAAATGATCCCCATGTGATTGAAAACTGAACTTTGAGATTTTGTTATGATGGCATGATTTATGATAAGTTTGGGGTGATAGGAAGCACACACTAGGGATAGAATCTCTTTCAAATAATTTGCAAAAATGTCCAGGTGAGGTTTTGAGCCTCCAACATGTTTCTAACTGTGTGAAATCACTTTTTAAGTTGCACTTTCCTGAATTTGCTTGAATCTCTTTTTGGTTTGCATGATTATATGTTTGCTTCAAATGATTTAGGCATTTTCCTTGTAAATAGCTACTTAGCCTAAAATAACCATTCCTAATGCATGTTCCCTAGTTAGCCACATTGAGCCTATTAGCCTGTTAATTCTTGATAACCTAATGTTATAAGCCCAAAAATCTGGAAAACCATGTTAACCCGATCTTAGGATTAGGAGAGCATGTAATCTTAGAATGGGTGCAAGAAATTAAGTTTGGGGTCGCTACCAGGTGCAATGTGTTGTTTGGGATTGAAAAAAAAAAAAAGAGAAAAAATGAAAAAAAAAAAAGAAAAGTGTAAAAATGAAAAAAAAAAAGTATTAGAAAATAAAAAGCTGTAGCCACCCAAGGCATAAAGAAAAAAATTAAGAAAGGAACTTGAGTGAATTTCAAAGTGTAAATAATGTTCATGCTCTCTTAGTTCCTAGGGTCTTCAGCCTAGTTCCTTTGTATATCCTACCCTGAGCCAGGCCCCATTACAACCCATAAAAGACCTTTTGATGTTGCATGCATATTTTCTGTGGGAATCATTTGGAGATGAAAATCAAATTTATGGGAAGTGCTTCTGAAAAGTGAAATGAGTGAAACTGAGTGATAACCTGACACAAATTGAGCGATGAGTGAACACAAATTTCCCTTGTGAGGAAGGCAGTTGTTTGGATTTGGGGATCTCCCTTTTGTGTGTGACTTGGATCCCCTGCTTAGATTAATGAGTGTTTGAATGATGAAATTCTCAATTGTTTAGAATAAATGATTGTGGGGATTACTTTGCTTGAAAGGGGGGAACATTGGAAGAAAAATTCTTTTGAAATATTGCTTGAAATTTGTGCAAGGTTGATTGAATCCTTAAGCTTGCCATGTTTTGCCAGGTCTTGAGTCTTTTTAAGTTTTTGAGTTGTAGTTTGCTTGGGGACAAGCAAAGTTTAAGTTTGGGGTATTTTGATGAGCCTCTGTTTGACTGGTTTTATAACTAGTAAAGACCTTGGCTTTGTGCTTATTTTATATCATTTTCACCCAAATTAGACTTGATTGTCCTTAAGTAAGATTTTGAGTCTGTAAAGTGTTTTTAGGTTAATTTAGTTGATTTAGAGTTAAATAAAGTACTTATGTTATTTTCTTATTTTCAGGTTAATAAAAAGGAAATAATTCCGGTTCGCCCCGCGAAGGATATCTCGCGTCGCGAGTCACCCAGCCCAGAAAGTCAGAGACGATCACGGTTTACCCGTGTTGAAGATCACGGCTGTGGCAGTTTTGAAGTTGAAGCGTCCGCCTCGCGAGCATCCATTCGCCTCGCGAGACCTTGAAGTCAGAACATAATTGCTGTCACTGGAACCTGAACTGGTCATGAAGATTGGGCCATAACTTGGGCTGTAGATGTCGGTTGGAACTGAAACCGGTGGCAAATGAAAGATCAAACAAAGAGCTTTAACTCTCATGAAGACCATTATTCCAAACAGAGCCGTTTTGAAGGGCTTTAATCCATGTGAAGTCAGAGGCGTTTCAGCTGCCCTATGAGTTGAATGTGGACATAACTCCCTCATCTTAATTCATAATTAAGCAAATTAAGTGGCTTTGGAAAGCTAAGAGGCAGAGGTTGAAGTTAATAAAAGGATCATTCAGATATCGAGAGAGGAGTGAGTCACAGTGTGGGCAAGTGAGGCTAGTCAGTTTTGGCTAGTCTTAGCTAGTCAGTAGTTGTAGTTTGTTTTGTTTCCCTTTCCGCTTATGTTTGTTATGGAGAACTAGTCTCCTAGATTAATCTACTGTAATTGGTTTCTATCCATACTTGAGGTTCTTGTATTTCCTGTTTTCATTTCCTTTTCTCTTTTCAATGCCATGCTTTATATTTCTGCTTGCTTAATTCAGGAGTATATTGTGTTGTGTTGGTTTATCTCGGTGATATCATGTTCCTATATATAATCGCGTTTGCTTAATTCGCGTGTGTACGTTTCGTGTTCGCTTAGTTCACGAAGTGCTTAACCCCGTTTGCTTAATTCGGGAATAGGGACATATATCTGTAGTAGTGGTTCCGCTTGTGAATTATTGCTACAACCGGGAGGGGATTAGAATCTGCTTAGGGCTAGGAATTTGCATGAACCGATGATAGTGGGAAACCAAAAGCAGTAGGTTAATCGCTTTAGTTTATTTGTTAATCTGTTTTACTGCTCTGTTTTCTTTCTTTGTTATGTTTTGTTTTCTTTATTTTAGTTTCAATCCAAAACCCCCCATTTCTAACTTTTTCTGTTAATAATAACAACACCTAAGAGTCCTTGAGAGACGATCCGAGTTGTCGCTCTATACTACATAATTTTCATAACCGCTCGTTCTTTTTGGCGCGTGGCGACAACGCGTTCAAAGACCATTGAAGAAGATCAAGACAGAGAAGCACTTAAGCTATATAATACTTGAAGAACTTCAGCAAAAACAAAGAACATAAGCTCTTATATCATAAGTGGAAAAAAAACTCTGTTGAAATTGTAAAACAAGTTTACGTGTAAATATTGTTGATCTTAAAATTTCAAATCCTCACACATAGTGAGTTCTTAGATCAAAGTTGTAACATCCCTGGCTGCTTTATGGATTGACGACTGTTCCCACAAACCAACACGGGTCTTTTCAGCGTGCTTTGTCCTCACTCACATGCTTCCCGGGAAAACTTCCCAGGAGGTCACCCATCCCATAATTGCTCTAAGTCAAGCTCGCTTAACTGTGGAGTTCTTAAGTGATGGGCTACCAAAAAGACGATACATCTGGGAGCTGATTGAAACTGGCTACAGTGAGCCAAGAGGTGATGCTAGAGCTGCTATTCCTAGAGCTCAATGGACTCAAGAACAGAAAACACAACATCAACTCAATCTGAAAGCTAAGCATTATGATGTGTGCTATCACTAGATCTGATCATGATAAAGTCCATAGATGTAACACAACTACGGAAATATGGGATACTCTTGCCCTAGCTCGTGAAGGGTCATCCCAAGTTAAGGAGTCAAAAATAAGCATGCTAGTTCATCATTATGAATTATTTAAAATGGATGAACATGAAACTATAGATTAAATGTTTGGAAGATTCCAAACTATCACTAATAGTCTTAGATCTCTTGGAAAAATCTATGAGAACAGAGACCATGTCAGAAAATTTTTTAGGAGCTTACATAAACAGTGGAGACCTAAGGTCACTGCTATTCAGGAAGCAAAGAACCTCAATACTCTCACTTTCGAGGAACTTCTTGGATCTTTAAAAGTTCATGAGCTTGAGCTCAATGAAGAAGAAAGTTCCAGAAAAGGAAAATCTATTGCCTTAAAGGTAAAGAAGGCTAGCTCTTCTAAAGTTCTTAAAGCTGAGGAATCCTCTGATGAACCGGACCCTTCTGACAGTGATGAAGGATCTGATGAGGATGAACTTTCTTTCATCTCCATAAAGATTCAACATATGTGGAGAAAGAAAGGTCATTTCAGAAGGAAGCAGTTCAACAAAAAATTCATCAAGGAGAAATCAGACTCTAAGGAAAAAGGTCCACCTCTGTGCTTCGAGTGCAGAAAGCCTGGTCATTTCAAAGCTGACTGCCCAGAACTGAAGGACAAAAATAAATTCTTCAAAAAGAAGAAGGGCTTGATGGCTACTTGGGAGGATATGGATCTGTCTTCATCTGATGAAGAGAATGAAGCAGAAGAAGAGGCAAATATCTGTCTCATGGCTGGTACATCATCAGAATGTGAATACACTGATGCTGAGGTAATGGATTCTAATCCTTCCATTCTTCAAGATGCTTTAATTGAATTACTGCATAACTCATCAATTCTATCTCATGAATATATAAGTATCAAAAAGAAATTTTCCAAACTGTCTAAAGAATTTGATAAGGTTTACATGGACAAAATAAGTCTTGTAAATGAAAATGACAAACTAAAATCAGAGAATGTCGGTCTAACTAACAAACTCAAGTGTGAGCCAACTGTCTCTTGTGAAGTTGCATAACTAAATAAGATGTGACATATCTGACAGACACTCTGTCTAAATTTGTAGGTGGCTCAGATAAACTAAGTTTAATTTTATGGTACTCCAGGTCCCCTCATGATAAGTCTGGCCTTGGTTATGACAAAAAAAAAAGCATGAAGCATCTTAAAAAAAGTCAAAACCACATATGCATAGTAGAACCTCAAAAGCTCAAACATTGCATGTTAAAGATAAACTGAGCTCGTCCATCACTTACTGTAAAGTGTGTGGAAAAGGTGGTCATATAAAATCTAGATGCAAACATTATAAGCATATTAAACATGCTCGTCCAGTGACTACTAACAAGAAAGGACCCAAGTCAATTTGGGTACCTAAAGATAATATTATACTTGTCGCAGACTTGCTTAACAACAGGAAAGAGACACACATCCTAGAACTTGGACATTGGTTGCTCACTTCACATAACGGGAGAAAGTGTATGTTCCAAGACCTTAAACATAGGGATGGTGGCTGGGTTACCTTTGGAGGTAATCAGAAAGGGAATATCATTGGAGTAGGTAAAATTGGTAAACATCATTTTCCCTCCATTGATAATGTTCTTTTAGTTAATGGCTTAAAACACAATCTGCTAAGCATAAGTCAATTGTGTAATAATGGATTTGATGTTTCTTTTGATAAGAACATGTGTGAGGTCAAGAAACCTGATGGATCACTCTTATTCACTGCCAAGAGGTAAACCAATCTGTATAAGATTGACTTGGAGGACCTTACGAATCAAAGTGTCTCATGTCTAGTGTCCATTGAAGATGAACGATGGATTTGGCACAAAAGGCTAGGTCATACAAGCTTGAAGTTAGTTTCAAAGCTAAATAAGCATAACCTGATGATATGATTACCAAACCTTAAGTTCAAATCTGATGCTATTTGTGATGCATGTCAAAGGGAAAACAAGTCAAAGGTTCCTTTGAATCTAAGAATATTGTTAGTACTAATAGACCACAAGAGTTACTACACCTTGATCTGTTTGGACCAACTAGGACTGCCTCTGTTAGTGGAAAGAAATATCATCTAGTCATAGTAGACGACTACACTAGATGGACATGGGTTATGTTCCTAGCTCACAAGGATGAGTCTTTCAAGGTCTCCTCTGTATTCTGCAAACGTGTAAAGAATGAAAAAGGCATGTGTATCACTTCAATCAGAAGTGACCATGAGGGAGAGTTTGAAAATGAGCTATTTCATAAGTTCTGTGAAAAAAGTGGTATACTTCATAACATCTCAATACCTAGAACACCACAGTAAAATGGTGTGGTAGAGAGAAATAACAGATCTTTTCCAGAGATGGTTAGAACAATGCTCAACGATAACTCTGTCCCTAGACACTTCTGAGCTGAAGCTGTTAATATTGCCTGCTACATTCAGGACATAATATACATTAGACCAATTTTGAATAAGACTCCTTATGAATTATGGAAAGGACGAAAACCCAACATATCTTAGTTTCATCCTTTTGGTTGTAAATGTTATATATTGAATACTAAAGATCAACTTGGTAAGTTTGATGCTAAAGTAGATAATGGAATTCTGTTAGGATATTCTGAATCATCAAAAGGGTTTAGAGTTTATAATTCTAGAACTTTAGTAGGAGAAGAATGTATACATATTAAATTTGATGACAAGCAGCCAGATAAGAAATTATCAGAGCTTGATGAAGCTTTTGCAGATTTGAATCTCAAGGACTTTGAAATTCAAGCAAATGGCAAACCTGATGATCAAGTGGACGACCTTCAACAACATGAGTCAGAAACTTCAACTTCTCAACAAGAAAATGTTCAGAGATCTTGGTACTTCAGGAATTATCATCCACAAGATCAAATCATTGGGAATCCTAATGATAAGCTAAGAACCATATCTACATTCAGAGAGCAAGATGATTATGCCTTAGTCTCTGAGTTCGAACCAAAGACAGTAGACAAGGCTCTACTGGACGAGGGCTGGATTTTTGCAATGCAGGAAGAACTGAACCAATTTGAAAGAAGTGCAGTGTGGACTTTTGTGCCTTTACCAAAAGACAAATCAGTTATTGGAACCAAATGGGTTTACAGAAACAAGCTTGATGAAAATGGTAACGTGGTAAGAAATAAAGCTAGACTTGTTGCACAAGGTTATTCTCAGGAAGAAGGTATAGACTACACTGAAACTTTTCCATCAGTTGCTAGATTAGAGGCAATTCGTATCTTATTATCATTTGCTACACATCATAGTATAATGCTATATCAAATGGATGTAAAAAGTGCCTTTCTAAATGGTGTTATTAGTGAGGAAGTATATGTTATGAAACCTCCGGGTTTTGAGAGTTAAACCTAACCTGATCATGTATATAAGCTAAAGAAAGCTTTATACGGCCTCAAACAAGCTCCTGGAGCTTGGTATGAAAGGTTAAGTTCATTCTTAATGGACAATGGTTTCAGTAGAGGAAAGATTGATACAACCTTATTTAGAAAATCCAATAAGTCCAGTTTTATTGTTGTTCAAATATATGTTGATGATATAATTTTTGGTGCCACAAATGAATCTCTCTATAAATAATTCTCTAAGCTTATGCAGAAAGAGTTTGAAATGAGCATGATGGGGGAACTCAAGTTCTTTCTTGGACTTCAAGTTAAGCAAACGTGGATGAGGTATACATCCATCAAACTAAGTATACAAAGGAATTGTTGAAGAAATTCAAGATGGATGATTGCAAGCCTATGAACACCCCTATGCCTCCTACGTGCATACTGAACAAGGATGATAAAGACAAAAAGGTAGACCAAAAGGTATATAGAGGTATGATAGGATCTCTGTTATATCTTACTGCGTCTAGACCTGATATTTTGTTCAGTGTATGCTTATGTGCTCGATTTCAATCTGATGCAAGAGAATCTCATTTATCAATAGTTAAAAGAATATTTAGATATTTAAAAGGTACTACTAATCTAGGTTTGTGCTTTAAGAAAAATGGTGATTACTGATTAGTTAGTTTGTGTGATGCTGACTATGCTGGAGATAGAATAGAAAGAAAAAGTACCAGTGGAAGATGCCACTTCATTGGAGCTAATCTAGTATCATGGTCAAGTAAAAGGCAAAGCACTATTGCCTTATCAACTGCTGAAGCTGGGTATATTTCAGTTGCTAGTTGCTGCTGACAACTTCTATGGATCAAACATCAATTGGAGGACTACAATGTGTTTTTAAGTAGTATTCCACTTATGTGTGATAATACTGCTGCAATAAATCTATCTAAGAATCTAATATTACATTCAAGGGCAAAGCATATAGAGATTAAACATAATTTTATTAGAGATTATGTGCAAAAAGGTATTATTGATATAAAATTTGTAGATACTGACCATCAATGGGCAGATATTGTAACGCCCCCCTTAGGGCATTACTACGTAACACATGCGGAAGTAAATTAAAAGATAATTTGCTGGTTGCTTTCGGAAAAATGTTTTCTTTTAAGTCAGAAAACTAGGGTATAAAATTTTTTCTTTAAGGATAACTCTGAAATCCATCGTTCATACATTCAAAATGTAAAGTTATGTTCGTAACAAAGTTACCAAGACATACAAAATTTCTATAGGTTTCCACTTTCGAAAGAAAAAGTTCAAACTACAGATGGATGTATATAACACTACATTTACCGACCTCTTTAGATATACAACCCCAACTCAGACTCCTAAGCTGGTCATTCTATCAAATATTCATTGGAGAGGCCCCCAATCATAATACTTTCCCAACCTCTAACACTAGGTCTTCAAGTGACTTAGAAAGACTTCTCTGTAACATCTGTACTAGAGTACCAAGGTACTACAGCAACACCCGAAGAAACCTGATATAATTGTAAGAGTGAGACACCGACAAATGGATATATCATACAACAACCATACACATGATACATACAACACCTTGGCATATTAACATTTTAAACATTACTCATAGGTAAACAACAAGTATTATTTCAGTGGGTCTCATACCCGAATCAATCAATTTTATAAAGATAATGCATGACCCTTCTATTATCAGGCTCTAATCTTAATCTCATGAGATACCATCTCCGTTTTATCATTAAGAAAGAAAGAGTTGATCAGGCTCATACTCCACGTTTGGCAAGCTGTCTCCGTCACCTCATGTACCCGGATCAACACCATCACGAATCCCTTATGACGGCCATTCGGATGTATACATCATCAAATACCACATCTTAAGCGGGTATTCGGTAACTCAAGCATGTCTGCCAAGGGGAAATGCATATGAATAAAAGACTTTTCATTATCGAGACTTTTCTTTGTGTTCACTCTTTTCCGTTGTCGAAGCCCAAAGCTAACGACAATTCACAATTTTCATTACTTGAAAATCAATAACACAGGACACGTAGTCTGAGTGCTCAATCACAACTCCTTAGACCGATGCCGCAGTCCAAGGTTGTGGTCGTAGAAACAATTATAATTTTATTAATGTTCTATTTCAACATGATAAGGACTCCTAGCCCATAACAACAAAATTAGGACACACAGTCCTCAATTCCAAAATTAGGACTCCTAGCCCATAATATCACGATTAGGACCCTTGGTCCATAATTCTTGACATGGATCCCAGATCAAGTGGATAAACAGAATGCTAGAGGTGACGTCTCGCGAACTAGTATTCTCTTTCATATGTGCTTACTTTTCGCTCAGTGAAAATCAAAAACCAAAACAAAACCTTGGTCACTTATCCAAGTAACCGGGACGTTTCTAAACCATTTAGGAGAAAATCTTTTCCTTTACAAAGTCTTTTATAAAACATTTGGAAATTTGTTTGCTTTTGAAATCCTTGATGGAATAAAGTCAAATATTTTCAAAGGGGTCTTTCCTTCATGAAACACATAGTTCGAAAAAGTTTTCTCTCGTACCAGCTTTGGATCATAAAAAAGTAGTTTCTATTGTCTTAAAAACACATCAACGTTTCTTTTCAAAATAAGTATCTCATTTTCTTGAAGTAAGCATTTTAAACAAGGAACTAATTTATAAATGAAACCAATACTTTCAAAGTTCTATTCAAGGCTTATTAAGGCTTTTAATCCTTTATAATCATTGTGCGCAGACTCAAGTCCGGCTTCTCAAACTTCAATCAACAGTAATATATTCTCAACAATAATATAACATTTAACGAAAGTTCATCACATATATATAATTCATAACACTTTAAAGCAAGTAACGTTCAACTTCAAGTAATAACCACAACAGTTCAAGTAAACAAGTTATTCAAGAATTGGCTTAATATCACAATAATATTCAAATCACTCAAGTAAACACATACACACATGCATATAGTCATCGAATATCCCTAGGCAATCCCCTCTTACCTTCCTTGAAGGTAAGGAGATTAGATGCTCGAAGAGGTATGTCACGAACGTCCTCGTTTCCTCCGTGATGGAAGTATAAGGTTATTAACACAAAATCACAAGTTAAAATCAAATAAGAACACTAAACCACAAGGTATAGGTTCGGACAAGACTAGTTCTTAGGGTTAGAGATTCCCGAAAATTATACAACTCATGGATTTATGATCCTTAAGTGTTAGGAGTTCATAAACAATGATCATTTAACAAAGTTGAATTAAAATTCCACTAAGTTAAAAACATAGGGCATTCGGCCAAGGCAAGTAAAATAGGCTAGCATTCACTAAACTTTCCAATCTCTTAGGTTTAGCATCCATATGTGTTAAGGAGCTCAAAACCATGATCATTTTGGAAAAATAAGAACAAGGTATCCTAGGTCCATAACCTTCTAGGTTCGGCCTTCATAGGATTTATAGGCTAGAGATCTTTAAACTTTCCAATCTCTTAGACTTAGCATCCAAATATCTTATGGAGCTCAAGTCCATGATCATCTTGAAAAAATGAAAATAACACATTAATAAAACGGTGAGACCGGTTATCGTATCCACAGGGATTGGTTGTCAATTACCAATTCACAAGCTGAACAACTATTTAGACTAAAATAAAGTATGAGAGATTAAAACAGAAAATAAAGAAATAAAATATTTTTGGTCTTTTTGGAATTTTGTCAAACACTTGGTATGCAAACAGAGATGTGACTAGAATTGTCAGGGTTAGACTACACTAATCCTCCCTTAGTTGCAATGAAATGGCTTCTAACACAAGTCCTAATTCAATTATGTCAATCAAGCCTTTTCTAAAATACTCAAGCCTAATGTCTTAGGTGCATTGAGCCTAAAATCCCAAATTAAACCCTAATGTCTTAGGTGGAATAACCTGAGATTTTGCATTAAGTTAAGACTTATAAGATTGCAAGCAGCCAACACCTATGTCTAGATTCTTGACCTACTTGGCATATGATTCATGAGCATGCCTTAATACCAACCCTTCAGTCATCTATCAAAGCAACATATCATTCCTATGGGTAGCTAATCCAAGGAAAGCATTAAACACAGAATCACATACTCATAACGAAATAGAGACTTGTATTAAAACAACCACATCACAATACAACTAAGTTCAGAAAAGTTACATCTAACCCCAACAATGGGGGATTTAACTACTCATGATAAGGAAATACAAAAGGGAAAAAGAGAAGGGATGAAGAACACTCATAGAGGAATCCTCCAATCTTCTCCCCATCCAAGAGCAGAGAAAACGCCCCCCTTTTTGGGTAGAAACCCTCTCCAGCCGCCAGCCTCAGCCTGCCTCCAAGTGCAGATCCCTAATTCTGTTCAGTGCAGGTTTATTTATAGATCAGGCCCGCGTCACGGCCGTGACAGCCATCACGGCCAGGCCGTGACGCTTTCTGTCCAGGGCGTGTCTTCAAGTTTTTAACTCTCGCGAGGCGAGATAAGTGTTCGCGACGCGAGCCCTCATTTTCTGGTTGGTCACGACCGTGATGGTCATCACGGCCAGGCCGTGACAGTCTCTGACTTTTGCCTTCTTCTCTGCTTGATCACGGCCGTGATGGTAATCACGGCCAGGCCGTGATGGTCATCACGGCCAGGCCGTGATAGGCTCTGTTTGGCTCATATTCTTCATTTTTAAGCTCTTTTTCATCCAAGCTCCACCAAGGCTGATTTCTGGGCATTTTTCCATTAAATCCTGCAAAACAACACACAGAAACCACCTCATCCGTTCCAAAGGAAAAACTATACAAAATCAACACTAAATTGGCCTAACTATATGCAAATGCATGCAGAAATGTACATGGAAAATGAGGTGAAATCACACTCATCAAATCACCCCAAGCTTAAAGACTTTGCTTGTCCTCAAGCAAAAACTAAGGCCAGAAGAGATAAACAGTCAAAGCATGGATAGTGAACCAAGAACCCGAGTAAAATGATCCAAGTAACAGGCATTTAATTATTTCAGCAAGAGACAATCAATTCAAGTCCAATTAGGGGCTTAAGTTTCCTAGACTCACATTCTCACTGATTCGGGCACTCTTGCTCACTTGAAGCTCACCCCAAGCTTGTTTATTTGCTTGGTTCTCTTTCTTGCCTCACTCACTCAAGTGTTCAAGTATATATAACAATTCGCTCCATTTTCCTCAAGGAATGATTCCTACCAAATGCTTGACTATCAACCAAATCTCCACTTTATTTATGAAAACACCTAAGAATCAAGAGGTCTTTATTTGGTTGTAACGTGGCCATGGGATTAATCTTTAGGTGGGGATAACAAGAAAGGGATATTTCAAAAGGCTAAACCAAGTATCAACATTTCAACACAAGACACCTTCTAAAATACCTTCTTGGGTTTTCAATACATTTTTCCACCTTTCTTTTCTTTCTTTTTTTTTTTCTTTTATTTCTCACTTCTCTTGTTTGTCATCCCCATCTCTTTATTTTTTTTTATTTTTTATTTTTTATTTTTTTTTGGAGAAGGGGAGATTTTTGTTTTTTCAACTCAAGAGAATTATTTTTTTTTTATTCTTTCATCCCAAACTTTCAACTACCTTTTTATTTTGTAATACTTTAGAAGGTCCCTTGTCAAACATATTTATCAAAACATTTCAGGGTACCAAGAAAAGCATTTTATTCATTCAGGCTCAAAATTGGGCAACTAAGGGATAGCATTTCATCATTCAAAGCTTAGGAGGCCAGAAGAATACCTATTGCCTCAATCATTTTCAAAAATGTTTTCAAAAAATTTTAAGCTTTAAAATGGTTTTAAGTCAAGTTCTATAGAAAACAAACCAAGAGGAATAACACTCAACACAGAGAATGGGGGCAGATTTAGTGAGTACCCCCTAATGGCTCAAAAGCTCACATTTATCAGTTCAAGAACCAGTGAAAAACACAAGTCTATAGAAACATATGCTAATCATCAACTATCCAAGATCATCTCAAGCATATTCATTTGCAGCCATATCACAAGAATAAACAGGATTGGGTTCAAAAATTCACTACCACAATATAATTGGCACTTAGTTCTCACAATCAGATGCTCAATCTAAGCAGGGGTAACCGAATCATGCAATCATGCAAACTTAAGCCTATATGAATGCAATATTTACAATGAAAGCAAAAAGATTACCCCTACCCCAAGCTTAAAGATTTACATTGTCCCCAATGTAAACAATCAAGTTGGAGAGGGGAGAAGAAAAATAAAATAAAACAAAAATTGGAACGGCTTACCAAGGTGGTAGCGGGTGTTGGCTCACATGCTTTATGGCTTTGTTTCTCCCTGCTCTTTTTCTCCTTCCTTTATTCAAAATCTGAAGACACTTAACAAAATTATTAACAAACCTCTTGAGCTTCTCAAATTATTCAAGAGGTTAAAGTAAAAACAAAATTAACTAAAGAGAAGGGTTAAGAAAAGTTGGGTTGCCTCCCAATAAGCGCTTCTTTAACGTCACTAGCTTGACTTATTAAGAAGCATCCACCTGGATCCCATAACCTGTGGTATAAGGACCAAGGAATGCTAACCATGTAAGATCCTTCAATCGGATCCCACGGTTTGCAGCATAAATATGGGAGTGAGCTCTTGAAAATCATGGTGACCTCACCAAATGTGTTGAATTTCTCACTCCCTCTTGGGTCAAAATTGACCCCTTCATCCACAAAATCTTCCCAATAAAAATGGGGTTCAACCTCAGGTAGAGGCATGAACTCCATTGTTGACTGCTTTAAAATGTGAGGTGGCAAACAATTCGAGAGGATCATTGGTGCTGTTAGCTTCTGTACAATCTTCACTCTCAGCATTGCCAAATCCATCACCTTCCAAATATGCGGAAATCTCCGCACAAACCACACAAGTGTTTCTCCCATCACATTCCACACATGCATAGGAACCAATAGCACCATCTAATTCCAAAAGTTTTTCATCATCTCCAAGCATGGTGAAATAGATGTCCTCCAATTGCCTCTTCCTTTCGTGGCTCCTTAGTCAAGGGTTCAATGGGGAATGGTGCAACTATGTTCTCCAAAACAGGGTCTTCACTTCTTGACTCGGTTGCTCCCACTTCTTCTTCTTCCTCCTCATCCATCATTGCATCATCTTCATCATCATCCATCAAGTTCCCATATGGCATTTCGGATAGAAGGTTAGAGAGTTCCTCAATACGTACCCCGAGACTTCGAATGGCATCTTCTTGATTCTTTAATTCTTCCATTGTTGTTGCCATGAAGTTCTCCAAAACAGCCTCTAAGTGAGGTTGACTATCCTGGATAGGTTGCTCAACCTCGACTGGGAATGCGGACTTGAAGTTCTCCCAAGCAACTTCCAATGGGGATGGCTCATCATACCAAGGTGTGGAAGATTCCCAATGTTCCTCTTCATCAATCCAAGTATTGTTTGGAGGGTTCCCCCACCATGGAGTAGAAGTGTTGGGAAATTGATTTCCCCATTCAGCATAACCTACCACTGGTGGAGGAGAGACAGTTGCCCTTGACAGCTCATTACTCACTTGTTGGATGTTTACGGCTAATTGCAGCATATCTACCCGCAGCTGCAGCTCAGATATCTCCATTTCTGCATCAGATGGCTGATAATAATTGTAGTCCATGATCCTATCTAATCAATTTTTCACCTCACAGACAATTAAGCCCAAAATCAAAGAAACAAAAATTCAAATATATACAAAACTAACAAAAGAAAGAGATCAATTATATACAGAAAAATAAAATAAAAAAATGTATAAACTAGTTGTCTCATTTGTTACTACTGATATTGACAAAACCAATCCCCGACAACGGCGCCAAAAACTTGATGCGTGATTTTTAGAATATAAAGGCAAGTGCACCTTGTCGCAAACAAGTAATAAAACTGTGAGACCGGTTATCGTATCCACAGGGATTGGTTGTCAATTACCAATTCACAAGCTGAAAAACTATTTAGACTAAAATAAAGTATGAGAGATTAAAACAGAAAATAAAGAAATAAAATATTTTTGGTCTTTTTGGAATTTTGTCAAACACTTGGTATGCAAACAGAGATGTGACTAGAATTGTCAGGGTTAGACTACACTAATCCTCCCTTAGTTGCAATGAAATGGCTTCTAACACAAGTCCTAATTCAATTATGTCAATCAAGCCTTTTCTAAAATACTCAAGCCTAATGTCTTAGGTGCATTGAGCCTAAAATCCCAAATTAAACCCTAATGTCTTAGGTGGAATAACCTGAGATTTTTGCATTAAGTTAAGACTTATAAGATTGCAAGCAGCCAACACCTATGTCTAGATTCTTGACCTACTTGGCATATGATTCATGAGCATGCCTTAATACCAACCCTTCAGTCATCTATCAAAGCAACATATCATTCCTATGGGTAGCTAATCCAAGGAAAGCATTAAACACAGAATCACATACTCATAACGAAATAGAGACTTGTATTAAAACAACCACATCACAATACAACTAAGTTCAGAAAAGTTACATCTAACCCCAACAATGGGGGATTTAACTACTCATGATAAGGAAATACAAAAGGGAAAAAGAGAAGGGATGAAGAACACTCATAGAGGAATCCTCCAATCTTCTCCCCATCCAAGAGCAGAGAAAACGCCCCCCTTTTTGGGTAGAAACCCTCTCCAGCCGCCAGCCTCAGCCTGCCTCCAAGTGCAGATCCCTAATTCTGTTCAGTGCAGGTTTATTTATAGATCAGGCCCGCGTCACGGCCGTGACAGCCATCACGGCCAGGCCGTGACGCTTTCTGTCCAGGGCGTGTCTTCAAGTTTTTAACTCTCGCGAGGCGAGATAAGTGTTCGCGACGCGAGCCCTCATTTTCTGGTTGGTCACGGCCGTGACAGTCTCTGACTTTTGCCTTCTTCTCTGCTTGATCACGACCGTGATGGTCATCACGGCCAGGCCGTGATAGGCTCTGTTTGGCTCATATTCTTCATTTTTAAGCTCTTTTTCATCCAAGCTCCACCAAGGCTGATTTCTGGGCATTTTTCCATTAAATCCTGCAAAACAACACACATAAACCACCTCATCCGTTCCAAAGGAAAAACTATACAAAATCAACACTAAATTGGCCTAACTATAAGCAAATGCATGCAGAAATGTACATGGAAAATGAGGTGAAATCACACTCATCACACATACTAGCTTTAATAGCAAAAAATAAACAAGTTATAAATCCTTAAACTTTCCAATCTCTTAGACTTAGCATCCAAATATCTTATGGAGCTCAAGTCCACGAACATCTTGGAAAAATGAAAATAACACATACTAGCTTTAATAACATAAAACAAACAAGTTATAAATCCTTAAACGTTCCAATCTCTTAGACTTAGCATCCAAATATCTTATGGAGCTCAAGTCCATGATCATCTTGGAAAAATGAAAGTAACACATACTAGCTTTAATAACATAAAATAAACAAGTTATAAATCCTTAAACTTTTCAATCTCTTAGACTTAGCATCCAAATATCTTATGGAGCTCAAGTCCATGATCATCTTGGAAAAATGAAAGTAACACATACTAGCTTTAATAACATAAAATAAACAAGTTATTAAGAGTTCTAAATCCATGATCAATACTTGGAAAGTTGAAACATAGTATCCTAGGTCTACTTATTCATATTTTTCAGCAATCATAGGAACAAGCTATCAAAACTTCCAAGATTTATAGATTCAAGATCAAGGGATAGTTAGAAACTCAAACACATGATTATATTCCAAAAGTTGAAACAAAAACTTCCTAGGTCACAAATGCAAGCATTCGACCTTCATTGGAAGAGATAGGTAGAGATTTTTGTTTTACACAACCTCTTAGTATGTGAGAATACAAGTTAATACAAGACTATAGAAAGTGGTTTCAACTCAAAAGGAGTTTTCTACCATTTTGGAGAGATTTTAGAAGTTTAAAGCATATAAAGAACACATAAAGTAAACTAAGAAATAAAAGATGAAACTTGAAAAAAGATTTATATGAGAGCATTACCCTTAGTATAAGGAAGAACTTTAATGAAGAACTTAAGTAGAAAAGATGAATAAAAACTAAAGCTTTAAGAGCTTGAACTTTTAGAAGAAAGAAGAAGATGAACTTTAATGGAGTTTGAAGGAGGAAGATGAAGAAGTGAAAATGAAACGGGTATATATAGAGAGGGGAGAGAGTGGCACGAAATTGAGGTGAGAGGAATGAGCTTGGAGAGCAAGTTTTGACCTTGTGCCTTGTTTGGTTTGAGAAGAGAGAGAAAAAATGGGTTTTTAGAATATAATATGTTATATTTCAAAAAGTGTCATCATGACCACTTTTTAGGAGGTAGCTTAGGTCATACCTCTAGTAAGTCACCTCGCTCCCTCATCTCAACTCAAACCTTTTATGTCTCCTATTCTGCTCCATTTCGTACCCGGTTGCATTTCCGATCGCAATTCTTTCGATGTTTTCACCGGAATAAAATATTTTATTTTATTTTTGTACGAAAATTTTCAAAATAACCAAAGTTTAAGGAAACATAATAAAAACACTACCCGTCTCGTTCACGGGTCAAAATTAGGTTTTCTGCACAGTAAACTTGTACCGGCAGTGAAAACGCAGACCGGCTTCCGTCTGAATTTTCAACCGAAATTTTTACCGTAACTTCATTTGATATAACATCACAAGAAAATGATTTAGTTTAATTAAAATCATTCTATGAATTTAATCTAAAATAAACACATTTAAATATGTATTCACTGCTATAGAAAGCATAGGAAAAACAGGGTGTTACAGATATATTTACTAAACCTCTTGCAGAGGACAGATTCATATTTATTAGAAAACATCTTAATATAATTTGTGTGGATTGATTGTGCGTCCAATGCATATTGCATGTGCGTCTATTGCTTAAGTACATCCAATGCATGTTGTATGCGTGTCCAGTGGGCATTGCATCCATTAATTGTTTGCATGGTTTTATCAGAATCGTCTATACTATCTTTTATTATGTTTGCATTGATTTATGTCCAAGACATATTTAATAATATCCTTATGCTGAGTCAGTTATTTCTATCAATCCCATCAATAGCTTTTTATGGTTTCAAAAACCTGCACCGCATCAATACTCATTACTCTTTTTCTCACACATTTTCAATTTTTTTGAAATTTCTTTGGGAAAACTCTTCAAATTCAAAACTTTTTTAAGTAATACTCTTTCCCTCTGAAAAAACTTTCACAATCTTCTCTCTTTGAATCCTCGAGTACTCCGTTTCTTGCTACCAAACCCTAAACTCTCAAGCATCATCAATGGCTTCCTCTTTTGTTGCTACAACTTTTAATGTGGACAAGCTGAACCTTGCTACCGAGCACCACTTCAACTTTGGAATTCTTCAAGAATACAACTTAGATGTAAGTAAGAACATCAATGCTGCTGGTTGGGGAGGATTCTTCGTTGAAAAAGTCTCTATCTACCCAAACCTAGTTAGGGATTTATGGAGAAAACTTCAAGTATCAATTGCTGAGATTTCTGCTGTGGTTCTCGGAAAAAGAGTGGTGGTCTCTGAAAAGACCATCTTTGATGCTATCAACTGCGCTCAAGAAGGAGAGGTTTTTACTTATACTTGGGAGAAGGACCTTAGTGGTTCTGAGGTGATAGCTGCCTTCCTGATGAATGAAGATAAAGTAAGAAATCATTCCTGGAAGTCAGTGGAGATGGAGGATGATGTTCGTATTCTTCATCAGTTGCTGAACAAGGTTCTTTTGCACAAAACTGGATCTAAGGACAACTTGTCAGCTTTTTACAAGTTTTGTCTCTGTCATCTCATCATTGAGACTAAAATCAACCTGCCCAGAATTCTACATGGAAGATTCAGGGGTGCTGTTGTTCACAAGAAGAGACTCTCTGCAATTCCATATTGTCATCTTCTGTCCAAAATCTTAAAGTCTCAAGGAGTCTATGACATACTTGCTACCAAATCTCCTAAAGAACAAGCAAGAATTCTAATTGAAAAAGGAATGTTTGCTGCTGTCTTTGGAAAAATGAACATAGCAAACATTAATCTCAGTACATATGCTGCTGCTTTGGATAAAACAGAAGAGTTGATGAAGATTAAAGAGGAACAGATTGAGCAGAACAATGCTGAAGTACTAGGGCTGAAGAGAACAGTTAGAAAAAAAGTAACTGCTGAAAGGAAACCAATTGCCAAAAATTCTGCTGTTGGCATTATGATCAGGGAACCAGAAGCTGTTGCCCCTCAACCTGCTCCTTCTGAGAAAAGAACAAGAAAGCTCATCATGTATTATAATGAAGATGAGGATGATGAATATAATGTTACTATTGGAACTATTCTGAAGAAGCAGAAAACTGTTGCTGCTGATGTTGTTGTTCCTACAAGGAGAAGGCAACCCTCAAGAAAAGCTAAGTCCTTTGTGACATCTGAGGTAAATATCTCTGCTAATGATCCTGTCTAATTAGCAGTAGATGCCTTAGTAGAAAGCTTAGAAAGTAGGGATGATGCTGCTGTTGCTGTTGCATCTGACACTGATGTCTACTAATAAGTTGCAAATGTACATGCTTTTGATATGTTAATTTGATTGATTTTAAAACTCCTTTAATGCTTAAAGAGTTGTTTTTGCCCTATTTTAGTGTGTTTCTATAGAGTCCTTAGGATTGATTGTTGTTTTAGTTTGTTTGTTTAATTTAGTGATTTTTATTGTCTATTTTTTGTGTTGTAGGTAGCAAGAGGAAGGCATGACAAAAAGGATAGAGATTGGGTCCAGATGCAATTTGGCGAAGCCAATGTTTTCCTTGGCTGGGCACAACTAAGGCTGAAGTTGTTGTGCATTTTGGAGGTTGTGCGCTCAGCCAAGAAAATATTTCACTCGGCTAAGATGTGCCCGAGAGCAAAACATATCAGGATTATCTAGGCCCAGTCAAGTTATTTGTGCACTGAGCCGAGGCACATTCAAGAATCAACTTAAGTGAGAGCTGCCCTCAGCCAAGCAAAGGGTGCGCCCAGCCAAAATCCTGATGACAGCATGGACTATAAATCCTGCTTTTAGAAAAACCAAAAGGGGGAGAACAGTACACCTGCGATTTTTACCCTAAAAGTGACGTCTTCTCTGGACCTGAGCTGCTGTGATTGCTGTGGAGAGCTTCCATAGAGTTTCTTCTTTCCTTTGCTTTTATTGCTTTGATTTTGGCTTTCACTATGACTATGAGTAGCTAAATTCCCTTTTTGTTGGGATTAGATGTAGCTAAACCGAATCTCATGTATTTGCTTTGATTTATTAATCTATGTTTATGCTTCTTTATTAGTGTTTGATTTCTATGCTTAATGCTTTTTGTGGTTTGATCATCCATAAATTGTTCTAAGATTTGATTTGCAATTGGGAAGTTCTTATCATTTCTTGATCTGAAATTAATCACCTAGTAAACCTTGCATCTAGGAATGGATTTTGGTTTATTAGTAGTCGTGTAATCCCTAATCTTAATGCAAATTCGTTAATTAAGCCACCTAAGGAATTAGGGTCTAATTAGGGGATTTAGGCTCTTGTCATCTAAGGAATTAGGACTTGAGTAATCTTGTGGGTTGATTTTAGTATTTGAAGCATAAATTGGATTGGTGGTCTTAGTATTGCATGATGCAAAAGTTTAGTGAAGTTTAATCCCCACATCTTTCATCGTATTTGAAAAATCTCCTTTTTGCATTCCAAGTGTTTGATAAAAATCCAAAAAGAACCTGTTCCTTTTAATTTTTTTATTTTAAATTTTAGCTCTTGTTAGGCTTGGTATTTAATATTGAGCTCTCTTCCTTCCAAATATTCGCTTAGATAGTAGTTGATTTGTTACATGCTAGTACTTGTCGCAGTCCTCGTGGGAATGATATCCCTCTTACCTCTTTACTACTTGTACGACTTGGTATACTTGTCAACGTCCTAACAAGTTTTTGGCGCCGTTGCCGGGGACTTGTGATTCAATATTAGCATACCCATTTCGATTACTTATTTAAGTACAATTTTATTTTTATGTTTTATTATCTGTTTCTCTTTGCTATCATTTGGTACTAACAATCTTGGTCTCTAGACTCTTGTGCATGCGAGATACTGTCCCAGTTGACCAACTTTTATACGATCCTGAAATAGAGAAAACAACTAGGGAGAATCGGAGTCAAGCAAGACAACGGAAGTTATTAGCACAACAATTGAGAGAACAAGAGACCTCCATTTCACAAGTTCATCAAGAACCACTTGAGATGGCAGGCATTGGTGAGGGTATTCCACGGAGGACACTTGGGGACTATGCCAATACAAATGTCAATCGGCATGTCACTAGCATAGTGAGGCCTCTAGTGAATTCCAATAATTTTGAGATCAAGCTGGCTCTCTTGAATATTATGCAACAAAATCAATTTTCCGGGATGGAGAAGGAGGATCCTAATAATCATATCTCCAACTTCTTTGAGTTATGTGATACGGTGAAGATAAATGGTGCTACCGATGATGCTATTCGCCTAAGATTGTTCCCTTTCTTTCTAAGAGATAGAGCCAAGGCTTGGCTCCAATCTCAACCAAGGGGGAGCATCACTACATGGGATGACTTAGAGGCTAAGTTTCTTGCAAGGTTCTTTCCCGCCTCAAGATTTGTGAAGACACGGGGTGATATCACAAGCTTTGTTCAACAAGAGGGTGAGACTCTTCATGACACATGGGAAAGGTTCAAGGACTTACTCTGAAAATGTCCAAATCACGGGTTTGACGATCTCGTCCAAATGCAAACATTTTGCAATGGATTGAGGCCATCAACCAAGCTTATGTTGGATGCCTCAGCTGGAGGTTCCATGAACACAAAGACACCGGAGGAAGCATTGACTTTGATAGAATCTATGGCATCTAATGACTATTTGATGCATCATGATCGAGGTACCGCGCCAAGAAGGGGAATGTTGGAGTTAGACTCACAAACTGCACTTTTGGCTCAAAATAATCTTATGTGGCAACAACTTGAGTCCATTACCAAGCAACTAGTTCAACTCCAAACTATGCAAGGCACAACCATGCCACCTCAATAAGTAATGTTATGTGATTTTTGTGGAGGAGATCATGAGAATGGAAATTGTGAGACCACACCTAGTTCCCATGAGGAAGCTAATTATATGGGGAACTATGGGCGGCAAGGCAACAACCAATATCCTAACAATTACAATCAAGGGTGGAGGAATCAAACAAATTTTGGTTGGAAACAAGATGCCGGACAAGCAAGTAAGCCTTCATCCACACAATCGCCTCAAGATCGAACTTCTATCATGGAGAACACCCTCAATAAATTCATGCAAATGTCCATGTCAAACCAGAAAAATGCTGATGCTTCCATAAAAAACTTGGATGTTCAAGTTGGACAAATTGCAAAGCACCTAGCGGAACAATCTAGCGGGAGTTTTTCAGGTAATACTCAAACTAATCCTAAAGAGCATTGTAAAGATTTTTTTTTTTAGGAGTGGCAAAAGTCTTGAGAAAGTGAGTGGTGAGCCTTTGTTGAAAAATAAGAGAGTTGCTGAAGAAACTGAGTTGGGTGCTGAAAAAGGAGCAAAAATGAGGAAAAAGTCAAAGAGTTTGTAATAGGAGAAGAAAAAGAGAGTGAAATAGACAAGAGAGAAAAGTTAGTGGATGATGATTCAATTTTGAGGAAGAGTAAAAGTGAGATTTTGAAAGATGGAGACAAGGCTCAAGAGGTCCCTTCTTATGTAAAATTGCCATATCCTCACTTAAGCAAGAAGAAGGAGAAGGAAGAGCAATTTTCCAAATTTCTTGACATCTTCAAGAGGTTACAAATTAACATACCCTTTGCTGAAGCATTGGAGCAAGTGCCAATTTATTCAAAGTTCATGAAGGAGTTGCTTACAAAGAAAATGAAGTTTAAAGAAGATGAGATCGTTGCCTTGAAGGAAGAATGTAGTGCAATACTTCAAAGAAAGTTACCTCCAAAGCTCAGAGACCCCGGTAGTTTTACAATTCCTTGCACAATTGGGAGTATTTCTATTGGGAAAGCCTTATGTGATTTGGGGGCGAGTATCAATTTGATGCCGTTTCTATCTTGAACAAGCTTGGAGGTGGTGAGGTGAAACCAACAAGGATGGCACTGCAACTTACTGATAGATCAATCAAGCATCCTTTTGGTATCATGGAAGATGTTCTTGTCAAAGTTGATAAGTTCATCTTCCTTGCTGATTTTGTGATCTTAGACATGGAGGAGGATGCGGAAGTTCCATTGATTTTGGGAAGACCTTTCCTAGCTACCGGTCGGGCTCTCGTTGATGTACAACAAGGGGAACTCATGTTGAGAGTGCAAGATGAGAAGGTGACTTTTAATGTGTTTGAAGCCATGCACCATCATGATGACAAAGGTCAATGTTTTAGGATGAATATGGTTGATGAAATGGTAAATGGTACAATGAGGCAGCAACATACTTCTACCCCCCTTGAGAGGGTTTTGATGAATTCTCTTGAAAATCTTAGTGACAAGGAAGAAAAAGACATAGAAGGGTGTTTGTTGGGGTTGGAATCGCAAAAGATAGAGCAAGTAGTAAATTTGAAGAAGGAAGAGTTGAAAAAGGAAGAGGCCGTAGAGAAATCCACCTTGGAATTGAAGCCATTGCCCTCTCACCTCAAATATGTTTTTCTTGAGGAGGGTGATGAGAAACCGGCAATAATAAGTAGCTATTTGACCAAGTTAGAAGAGGAAAAATTGATGATAATTTTGAGGGACAATAAGGAGGCATTGGGGTGGTCTATTTCCGATCTTAAAGGGATAAGTTCAACCTATTGCATGGACAAAATCATGATGGAAGTTGAATTTAAACCGGTGGTACAACCACAAAGGAGGCTTAATCCTACAATGAAAGAAGTGGTAAGGAAGGAGGTGCTGAAACTTCTTGAGGCCGGATGATCTATCCGATTTCAGGTAGTGCATGGATGAGTCCGGTGCAAGTGGTTCCCAAGAAATATGGCATGATCGTTGTGAAAAACGAGAAGAATGAGTTAATCCCAACTAGAATGGTCACCGGTTGGCGAATATGTATAGATTACCGGAAGCTCAATCAAGCTACTAGGAAATATCACTTCCCACTTCCATTCATGGACCAAATGTTGGATAGGTTGGCCAGGCAAGCTTATTATTGTTTCTTAGATGGGTATTCGGGTTATAACCAAATTTCGGTTAACCCGGAAGACCAAGAGAAAATCGCCTTCAAATGTCCTTTTTGTGTTTTTGCCTATCGGAAGATGCCTTTCAATCTTTGCAATGCACCTGCAACATTTCAAAAGTGCATGCTTTCCGTTTTCTCTGATATGGTAGAAAAATACATTGAAGTTTTTATGGATGATTTTTATGTTTTTGGTTCCTCTTATGATAATTGCTTGTCTAACCTTGTTGATGTGTTAAAGAGGTGCATGGACACCAATTTAGTCTTAAATTGGGAGAAGTGTCATTTTATGGTGCAGGAGGGTATTGTGCTTTGGCACAAGATTTCAGCAAAGGGGATCAAAGTGGATAGATCCAAGATTGATGTGATTGAGAAACTACCTCCACCGGTGAATGTCAAGGGTGTGAGGAGTTTTCTTGGACATTCGGGCTTTTACCGACGGTTCATCAAAGACTTCCTAAAGATATCCAAGCCGTTGTGTAGCCTTTTGAACAAGGACACGCCATTTGTGTTTGATACTTCTTGTCTTAATTCTTTTCAGATTTTGAAAGAAAAGTTGATAACCGCACCTATTCTTGTTGCACCCAACTGGGAGTCACCATTTGAATTAATGTGTGATGCCAGTGACTACGCAGTTAGGGAAGTTCTGGGACAGCGAAGGGAGAAGTTTTTCCATGCCATTTACTATGCTAGAAAGGTTCTCAATGAGAACCAAGTAAATTATGCAACAACTGAAAAAGAGTTGCTAACCATAGTGTTTGCATTGGAAAAATTTCGTCCATACTTGATTAGGTCCGAAGTCACTAGTTTTACTGATCATGCTGCAATTAAATCAATAACACAGGACGCACAGTCCGAGTGCTCAATCACAACACCTTAGACCGATGCCGCAGTCCAAGGTTGTGGTTGTAGAAACAATTATAATTTTATCCATGTTTTATTTCAACATGATAAGGACTCCTAGTCCATAACAACGAAATTAGGACACATAGTCCTCAATTCCAAGATTAGGACTCCTAGCCCATAATATCACGATTAGGACCCCTAGTCCATAATTCTTGACACAGATCCCAGATCGCGTGCATATAACTGAATGCTAGAGGCGACATCTCGCGAACTAGATTCTCTTTCACATGTGCTTACTTTTCACTCAGTGAAAATCAAAAACCAAAATAAAACCTCGGTCATTTATCCAAGTTACCGGAACGTTTCTAAATCATTTAGGAGAAAATCTTTTCAATTTATAAATTCTTTTATAAAACATTTAGGAAATTCGTTTGCTTTTGAAATCCTTGATGGAATAAAGTCAAATATTTTCAAAGGGGTTTTTCCTTTATAAAACACATAGTTCGAAAAAGGTTTTCTCTCGTACAAACTTTGGGTCATAAAAGGTAGTTTCTATTGACTTCAAAACACTTCAACGTTTCTTTTCAAAACAAGAATCTCATTCTCTTGAAGTAAGCATTTTAAACAAGGAACTTTTATAAATGAAACCAATACTTTCAAAGTTCTATTCAAGGCTTATTAAGGGTTTTAATCCTTAAAGTCATTGGGCACAGACTCAAGTCCGGCTTCTCAAACTTCAGTCAACAGTAATATATTCACAACAATGTTAATGTCCCAGTTAATGACAGTTCTTCACATATATATAATTCATAACACTTTAAAGCAAGTAATGTTCAACTACAAGTAATAACCACAAGTTATTCAAGTATTGGCTCAATATCACAATAATATTCACAACACTCAATTAAACACATACACACATGCATATAGTTATTGAATATCCCTAGGCAAGCTCCCCTTACCTTTGAAGACAAGTAAAGGATCCTCGTCTTAATGCTCACGTTAGCTCCAAGAGTGTAACTATCTACTTTATCAAGCAAGCATAGCCGTGTCAAACGTCTCAGAGACAGAATCCAACAAGGCGTAACAACTAGAAATCAATTACACATGATCAAACACACATTCTAATTTGATCTAAACACTTAATCTTATTACCAAACAAGGTCATTTTCAAAGAAAATAATGTTTGGAGCTTAAGCTCCACAATACCCTTTAAGGAAACACTGTTTTGGTTAAAGGATCATGAAAATGAACTTGGGAATCATCAACTAAAAGTGCTAATTTCATAAATGCATACTTAATTTTACCAAACATAACCAATTTCAAAAAAATCGAATTGGGGTTTTAGGGTTCATACCCTAAATTGGGGAAAACTCATTCTAATCCTAGAATCATGAAATTAGTTTAATAAAACATCAATTTGTAGTCTCAATTGAATGAATACACATTTAATTTCAAAGTCTAAAGCGAAAATCAAAATGTTAGGGTTAGGGTTTTTAACTGAAATTTGGGGTTTCTTGAAAGGAAGCTTAGTAAGGGTGAAAGTCACTCACCCAAACAAAGAGAAACCAATATATTGGTAGCAAGGTGGTCTGAGCAGGCGAACCGGACACGAGCAACGGTGGCGCGGCTCCGAGCGGTGACGGCTGTGTAGGGTGGCGCGACTTGGAGGAAGGAAGGAGAGTAAGTTGAAGGTGGAGGAAGATTAAGTTGAAGTGGGAGGAAGAAGAAGAAGAAGAAAGGAAAGGAAAGAAAGAAGAGAGTGATGGGGAGGGTATCGGGTCGGATGAGGGAAATAGGGAAAAAAAATATTTTTATTTTTTTCCTTTTTATGTTTATTTCTATTAGTAATAGTAGGTACAAAAATGAGTGATTGATATTGAGTCTAGAAAACAAAATAGTACTTGCTATTCAATTTAAAAACAATGGGTGATAAATATATATTTTAAAATTTTGAAATAAAGTAGAGATTGATAGTTGGATTGATCAACTAAGAAAACCCACGGTCCAACATTTAATCTCCGATTAATGTCAAACCAGTTTATTTTCAAATCTAAAATTAAATAGAATGAAAATATGGAAATGCTTTTCTCTTAATCATATTATTTAAAACATTTTTTTGTACTGGTAATAATAGTGACAATAACGTAAATTATTGTCTAGTAAGCGTGCATTCACTGAAATAAGCCAGTGCTAACGCACCCAATAAAATAAATTGAAGAGAGTAATTTAATTACACAAACTAACCCACATAACAAAATAAACATAAACATCCAAATAAAATAATTAATCATATGTGTAAAAATTAGGGTGTTACAATTGCTTATTTAAATCAAAGAATATATGTCTTTTACCCTTGCTGCTTCTATTGTATAAAATATTTATCTCTTGGATAAAAGAACTTCGTACCATCGAAACCATAAACCTTTGTACTCTGATAACTACATTGTTGTAAAGAAAGTCAAGTACAAAGAAGGAAAGTCAGAAAGCAACCTTTGGTACAACGGAGATGTGACAATTCTACTTTGAGCATTCCTCTAATAATCAAAAGGACTTCTCAGTGAAGCATATCAAGTTATCAATCTCAACGGATCCAAGCATTTAATGCTAAGTCTAAACGGATACAATTTGAAGACCATTGAAGAAGATCAAGACAGAGAAGCACTTCAGTATATAATACTCGAAGAACTTCAACAACAAAAAAATTAAAAGAACACAAGCTCTTATATCATAAGTGAAAAAAAAACTCTATTGAAATTGTAAAACAAGTTTACGTGTAAATCTTGTTGATCTTAAAATTTCAAATCCTCACACATTGTGAGTTCTTAGATCAAAGTTGTAAACCTCTTTGTTAGAATTAGAGCCTGAAAAGGCTTGGTAGAGAAAAAATACTTGTAGCCTGAAGAGGTGTTGAATATTTGTAATCTATTTAGAAAATAGTGGAGAAAAACCTTCAGGTAGAAGGGACTGGACATAGCTCTTGGTTGGAAGAGAGTGAACTAGGATAAAACTCTTGCGTTATTCTTCTAAACCCTTATCTTTTACAGTTTTTGTTTATACTAACTGTGGGGTTCTGAATCTGAGTTTATTAACTCTTCAAAAACGTTTTTCTGTTTGTATGTTGTTTTTATTGTTTTGCTTGAAAAAGGTTTGAGAAAAGGTTTTTTTGAAAATATGTTAAGAAACACAATTCAACCCCCCTTCTTGTGTTTCCCTGTGTCAACTTCAGTTGGTATCAGAGCTCAGCCTCGAAAGGGTTGAGCATCTAACAAGTGTTGAGGGAGTACGATCCAACAAGCATGGATACAGAAGGACAAGCAATCAACAGACCTCCTCTCTTTGATGGTAGTGATTATGACAACTGTAAAAAGAGAATGATGGCTTTTCTTGATGCACAAAACATGGACATCTAGGAGCTGATTGAAACTGGACACACTGTGCCAAGAGGTGATGCTGGAGCTGCTATTCCTAGAGCTCAATGGACTCAAGAGCAAAAAACTCAACATCAACTCAATCTGAAAGCTAAGCACTATTTGATGTGTGCTATCACCAGATCTGAGCATGATAAAGTCCATAGATGTAACATGGCTAAGGAAATATGGGATACTCTTGCCCTAGCTCATGAAGGGTCATCCCAAGTTAAGGAGTCAAAAATAAGCATGCTGGTTCATCAGTATGAATGATTTAAAATGGCTTAACATGAAACTATATATCAAATGTTTGGAAGATTCCAAACTATCACCAATAGTGTTAGATCTATTGGAAAAACCTATGAGAACAGAGATCATGTCAGAAAATTGTTTAAGAGCTTACATAAATAGTGGAGACCTAAGGTCACTGCTATTCAGGAAGCAAAGAACCTCAATACTCTCACTTTGGAGGAACTTCTTGGATCTTTAAAAGTTCATGAGCTTGAGCTCAATGAATAAGAAAGTTCCATAAAAGGATAATCTATTGCCTTAAAGGTAAAGAAGGCTAGCTCTTCTAAAGTTCTTAAAGCTGAGGAATCCTCTGATGAAGCAGACCCTTCTGACAGTGATGAAGGATCTGATGAAGATGAACTGTCCTTCATCTCCAGAAAGATTCAACATATGTGGAGAAAGAAAGGTGGTTTAAAAAGGAAGGAGTTCAACAAAAAATTCATCATGGAGAAATCAGACTCTAAGGAAAAAGGTCCACCTCTGTGCTTCGAGTGCAAAAAGCCTGGTTATTTCAAAGCTGACTGCCCAAAACTGAAGGACAAAAATAAATTCTTCAAAAAGAAGAAGGGCTTGATGGCTACTTGGGAGGATATGGATCTATCTTCATCTGATGAAGAGAATGAAGCAGAGGAAGGGGCAAATATGTCTCATGGCTGGTACATCATCAAAAATTGAATACACTGATGCTGAGGTAATGGATTCTAATCCTTCCATTCTTCAAGATGCTTTTGATGAATTTTTTGCATAACTCATCAATTATGTCTCATGAATATATAAGTCTCAAAAAGAAATTTTCCAAACTGTCTAAAGAATTTGATAAGGTTTACATGGACAAAATAAGTCTTGTAAATGAAAATGACAAACTAAAATCAGAGAATGTCAGTCTAAATGACAAACTCAAGTGTGAGCCAACTGTACTCTAGGTCCCCTCATGATAAGTCTGGCCTTGGTTATGATAAAGAAATGCATGAAGCATCTCATAAAAAGTCAAAACCACATATGCATAGTAGAATCTCAAAAGCTCAAAAATTGCATGTTAAAGATAAACTGAGCTCGTCCAACACTTACTGTAAAGTGTGTGGAAAAGGTGGTCACATAAAATCTAGATGCATACATTATAAGCATATTAAACATGCTTGTCCAGTGACTACTAACAAGAAAGGACCCAAGTCAATTTGGGTACCTAAAGATAAGTTTGTACCTGTTGCAGACTTGCTTAACAACAGGAAAGAGACACACATCCTAGTACTTGGATAGTGGTTCCTCACATCACATGACGGGAGAAAGTGTATGTTCCAAGACCTTAAACACAGGGATGGTGGCTGGGTTACCTTTAGAGGTAATCAGAAAGGAAAGATCATTGGAGTAGGTAAAATTGGTAAACATCATTTTCCCTCCATTGATAATGTTCTTTTAGTTAATGGCTAAAAACACAATCTTCTAAGCATAAGTCAATTGTGTGATAATGGATTTGCTGTTTCTTTTGATAAGAACATGTGTGATGTCAAGAAACCTGATGGATCACTCTTATTCACTGCCAAGAGGCAAAACAATCTGTATAAGATTGACTTGGAGGACCTTATGAATCAAAGTGTCTCATGTCTAGTGTTCGTTGAAGATGAACGATGGATTTGACACAAAAGACTAGGTCATGCAAGCTTGAAGTTAATTTCAAAGCTAAATAAGGATAACCTCGTGATAGGATTACCAAACCTTAAGTTCAAATATAATGCTATTTGTGATGCATGTCAAAAGGGGAAACAAGTCAAATGTTCCTTTGAATCTAAGAATATTGTTGGTACTAATTGACCACAAGAGTTGCTACACCTTGATCTGTTTGGACCAACTAGGACTGCCTTTGTTAGTGGAAAGAAATATCATCTAGTCATAGTAGACGACTACACTAAATGGACATGGGTTATGTTCCTAGCTCACAAGGATGAGTCTTTCAAGGTCTTCTATGTATTCTGCAAATGTGTACAGAATGAAAAAGGCATGTGTATCACTTCAATCAGAAGTGACCATGGGGGAGAGTTTGAAAATGAGCTATTTCATAAGTTCTGTGAAAAAAGTGGTATACTTCACAACTTCTCAATACCTAGAACACCACAGTAAAATGGTGTGGTAGAGAGAAAGAACAAATCTTTTCCATAGATGGTTAGAACAATGCTCAACGATAACTCTGTCCCTAGACACTTCTGGGCTGAAGCTGTTAATACTGCCTGCTACATTCAGAACAGAATATACATTAGACCAATTTTGAATAAGACTCCTTATGAATTGTGGAAAGGACGAAAACCCAACATATCTTACTTTCATCCTTTTGGTTGTAAATGTTATATATTGAATACTAAATATCAACTTGGTAAGTTTGATTCTAAAGTAGATAATGGAATTTTGTTAGGATATTCTGAATCATCAAAAGGGTTTAGAGTTTATAATTCTAGAACTTTAGTAGTAGAAGAATTTATACATGTTAAGTTTGATGACAAGCAGCCTGATAAGAAATTATCAGAGCTTGATGAAGATTTTGCAGATTTGAATCTCAAGGACTTTGAAATTCAATCAAATGTCAAACCTGATGATCAAGTGGACGACCTTCAACAACATGGTCAGAAACTTCAACTTCTCAACAAGAAAATGTTCAGAGATCTTGGTACTTCAGGAATTATCATCCACAAGATCAAATCATTGGGAATCCTAATGATAAGCTAAGAACCATATCTACATTCAGAGAGCAAGATGATTATGCCTTAGTCTCTGAGTTAGAACCAAAGACAGTAGACAAGGCTCTACTGGACGAGGGCTGGATTATTGCAATGCAGCAAGAACTGAACCAATATGAAAGAAGTGAAGTGTGGACTCTTGTTCCTTTACCAAAAGACAAATTAGTTATTGGAACCAAATGGGTTTACAGAAACAAGCTTGATGAAAATGGTAAGGTGGTATGAAATAAGCTAGACTTGTTGCACAAGGTTATTCTCAGGAAGAAGGTATAGACTACACTGAAACTTTTCCACCAGTTACTAGATTTGAAGCAATTCGTATCTTATTATCATTTGCTACACATCATAGTATAATGCTATATCAAATGGATGTAAAAAGTGCCTTTCTAAATGGTGTTATTAGTGAGGAAGTATATGTTATGAAACCTCCGGGTTTTGAAAGTGAACCCTAACTTGAACATGTATATAAGCTAAAGAAAGCTTTATACGGCCTCAAACAAGCTCCTGGAGCTTGGTATGAAAGGTTAAGTTCATTCTTAATGGACAATGGTTTCAGTAGAGGAAAGATTGATACAACCTTATTTAGAAAATCCAATAAGTCCAGTTTTATTGTTGTTCAAATATATGTTGATGATATAATTTTCGATGCCACTAATGAATCTCTCTATAAAGAATTCTCTAAGCTTATGCAGAAAGAGTTTGAAATGAGCATGATGGGGGAACTCAGGTTCTTTCTTGGACTTCAAGTTAAGAAAACAATGGACGAGGTGTACATCCATTAAACTAAGTATACAAAGGAATTGTTGAAGAAATTCAAGATGGATGATTGCAAGCCTATGAACACCCCTATGCCACCCACGTGCATACTGAACAAGGATGATAAAGACAAAAAGGTAGACCAAAAGGTATATAGAGGTATTATAGGATCTCTGTTATATCTTACTGCGTCTAGACCTGATATTACGTTCAGTGTATGCTTATGTGCTCGATTTCAATATGATGCAAGAGAATCTCATTTATCAGCAGTTAAAAGAATATTTAGATATTTAAAAGGTACTACTAATCTGGGTTTGTGTTTTAAGAAAAATGGTGATTACAGATTAGTTGGTTTTTGTGATGCTGACTATGATGGAGATAGAATATAAAGAAAAAGTACCAGTGGAGGATGCCACTTCATTGGAGCTAATTTAGTCTCATGGTCAAGCAAAAGGAAAAGCATTATTGCCTTATCAACTGCTGAAGCTGGGTATATTTCAGCTGCTAGTTGCTGCTGACAACTTCTATGGATCAAACATCAATTGGAGGACTACAATGTGTTTGTAAGTAGTATTCCACTTATGTGTGATAATACTGCTGCAATAAATCTATCTAAGAATCCAATATTACATTCAAGGGCAAAGCATATAGAGATTAAAGATAATTTTATTAGAGATTATGTGCAAAAAGGTATTATTGATATATAATTTGTAGATACTGACCATCATTGGGAAGATATCTTTACTAAACCTCTTGAAGAGGACAGATTCATATTTATTAGAAAACATCTTAATATAATTTGTGTGGATTGATTGTGCATCCAATGCATATTGCATGTGCGTCTATTGCTTAAGTGCATCCAATGTGTGTTGTATGCGCGTCCAGTGGGCATTGCGACCATTAATTGTTTGCATGGTTTTATCAAAATCGTCTATACTATCTTTTATTATATTTGAATTGATTTATGTCCAGGACATATTTAATAATATCCTTATGCTGAGTCAGTTATTTCCATCAATCCCATCAATAGCTTTTTATGGTTTCAAAAACCTGCGCCGCATCAATACTCATTACCTGTTTTCTCACATGTTTTCATTTTTTTTAAATTTCTTTGGGAAAACTCTTCAAATTCGAAACTTTTATAAGTAATACTCTTTTCCTCTGAAAAACCTTTCATAATATTCTCTCTTTGAATCCTCGAGTACTCTGTTTCTTGCTACCAAACCCTAAACTCTCAAACCTCATCAATGGCTTCCTCTTCTGTTGCTGCAACTTTTAATGTGGACAAGCTGAACCTTGCTACCGAGCACCACTTCAACTTTGGAATTCTGCAAGAATACAACTTAGATGTATGTAAGAACATCAATGCTGATGGTTGGGGAGGACTCTTCGTTGAAAAAGTCTCTATCTACCCAAACCTAGCTAGGGATTTCTGGAGAAACCTTCATGTATCAATTGCTGAGATTTCTATTGTGGTTCTCGGAAAAAGAGTAGTGGTCTCTGAAAAGACCATCTCTGATGCTATCAACTGCGCTCAAGAAGGAGTGGTTTTTACTGGTACTTGAGAGAGAAGGACCTTGGTGGTTCTGAGGTGATAGCTGCCTTCCTGATGAGTGAAGATAAAGTAAGAAATCATTCCTGGAAGTCAGTGGAGATGAAGGATGCTGTTCGCATGCTTCATTTGTTGCTGAACAAGGTTGTTTTGCACAAAACTGGGTCTAAGGACAACTTGTCAGCTTTACACAAGTTTTGTCTCTGCCATCTCATCACTGAGACTAAAATCAACCTGCTCAAAATTCTACATGGAAGATTAAGGGATGTTGTTGTTCACAAGAAGAGACTCTCTGCAATTCCATATTGTCATCTTCTGTCCAAAATCTTAAAGTCTCAAGGAGTCTATGACATACTTGCTGCCAAATCTCCTGAAGAACAACCAAGAATTCTAACTGAAAAAGGAATGTCTGCTGTTGTCTTTGGAAAAATGAACATAGCAAACATGAATCTCAGTACATATGGTGTTGCTGAGTTGGCTAAAGCAGAAGAGTTGATGAAGATTAAAGAGGAACAGATTGAGCAAAACAATGCTGAATTACTAGGGCTGAAGAGAATAGTTAGAAGAAAAACAACTGCTGCAAGGAAACCAATTGCCAAAAAGTCTGTTGCTGGCATTATGATCAGGGAACCAGAAGTTGTTGCCCCTCAACCTGCTCCTTCTGAGAAAATAACAAGAAATCTCATCATGTCTTATAATGAAGATGAGGATGATGAATATAATGTTACTATTGGAACTATTCTGAAGAAGCAGAAAACTGTTGCTGCTGATGTTGTTGTTCCTACAAGGAGAAGGCAACCCTCAAGAAAAGCTAGGTCCTTTGTGACTTATGGGGTAAATATCTCTGCTAGTGATCCAGTCCAATTAGCAGTAGATGCCTTAGTAGAAAGCTTAGAAAGTAGGGATGATGATGCTGTTGTTGTTGCATCTGACACTGATGTCTACATACCCACACTACCATCACCACAAACCTCTTCACCACAAATAGCCTCACCTGTCCAAACCTCACCAAATATACCACATTTTCAACCCATAATACCTGCAAATGATCCCTGGTTCAATCAACCAGATGATGTAGGGATTAACACTGGATCCCCTTTTCCCAAAATACCAAGAACCAAATTCCCTTACACTAACCCTTCAGTTCTCTATGATGGCAAAGCTGAAAGTTGGGCCAAAGTAAAAAGAGACTGGAAAATACTCTATCATAAGCATGAACCAAAACCTAAATCAACCAGAACTTTCTATCCTCTACCTGAATATGAATATGAACCTGAACCGACCTACACCCCATGGCATGTACCCATTCCCTATGTGCCAAACAATAACAATCCTCTTCCATCCACCCTGCACAACCATATTGGACATGCCCTAACTCACCTTCCTCTTCAAAATTTCCCACCTAGAAAAATCTACCCAAACCTCATCAAATCCTCTCCTTTCAAACCTTTCATAGATGGTGTCAACAAGCACATCATACCTGTTTGGTCTACTGACCTTTTCAAAGCCAATGCTCCATCAATTATCCACAAAAGGTCAAGAACAGAAGGAAGGCCTAAATTCATTCTAGACAGAGAAGTCGCCCAAATGTATATGGGAAAGCTATTCATATTATAGATCATCTCTTATATGCTTTTCTGCAAAATGAATTTGAGCTGCCAAGGTATGTTAGAGCTGCAAACTTTGTCCATCCAACATGGTTGTTTCATACCAAGAAGGAGACAAAGATTGGTGTCAGGCCGTTCATGATTGCTCCAAGACTACCCATGATGGATTTGAATAAGGACAAGGATCTGAAGAAGCAGAGGAGCATTGCAAAGAAACCAGAAAACAATTCCTGCATAATCAATCCTGATACTGTTGAACCTATTGATCAGAATATGATTGATTTCTGGCTGTCACAGCAAGTTGAAGGCATAGATGAAGATTCTGCAGTTGCTTTCTGGTCAAATCACATGGTGGCTTGTACTAAGGAAGCCTCATCTTCTGGATTAAGTGAACAAGAGAAGAAAAGCATTCTTAAAGTTAGAGGAAAATGTGGACTCTCAAATGTCAGATTCTTCATTTACAAGGACACTCATGGAATTTATGTCATAAGTCCTGTCTATGAAGAAGACCCTGTCCACTGGGCTAAAGAGCTGCCTCCTCCTATACTCACTATTGCTTCATCACCACCACCATCTCCTTCTTCTAAGCATACTGAGGAAGAGATGATAGTTGAAGAACCGGATTTAATTGCTAATATTGTTCAACCAGTAGTTGTAAATGAGGAAGTTGCTGAGTCTACTCCAAGACCAAGCACCTCTGAAAAGCACTCTTCTCAGCCATTGGCTTTGAGAGTCATTCATCCACATAATTAACCTCAAGTGTCCAGAGCACTAGACACCGTTCTAAATCAAGCATATGCTCAAGACAGTGCTAAAAGTTCAAGACCCTCTCTGCCATTATTGGAAAAATTATAGAGGAGAGAGTAAAGGTTGAGGTCAAAGAACAAGTTAAAGAGCAAGTTGCAGAAACCTTGGCTCCAATGAATGTAATGATCAAACAAATGATGAGTATTCTGCAAATTTTCCAACAGAGTGACAATCTTCCTGCTCAACCTCCTCCACCTCCACCAAACCAGAACCCTCCTCCACCACCTCCACCGACTTCTTAGTTTTCGTTTATTCCTTTAAACTGACAATGATGGTCCATTCATGTTTCCTTTTTGTCTGATGACAAAAAAGGGGGAGAAAGGATATAAAAATTAAATTTTATGTATAAAGTCATTTTTTTGGTCATACATATCTATTGTCACATGCATACTATTTTTTGCTGCATACTTGTGCTTGATATGATCTGATATTGCTATATGTGTTTAGACTTATAAGCTCTGATACTGTGTTTATCTCAGATACTATGTTGTTTTTTTATTTTGACTAGGTTAAAACTAATATGTGCTACTGCTTAAGTGATGCTCTTTAAAGTTTGAATGCTTTGTCTTAGGGGGAGCTCTGTAGCTCTCTTAGACTTTGCTCGCTTAAGTTTAATTGGTTTTTGTCATCATCAAAAAGGGGGAGATTGTTAGAACCAAAGTGGTTTTAGATTAAAATAATCTCTTAAGTTTTGATGTTAACAAAAAGGTTAAATTTGTATGGCAAAATATTTTTCAAAGATCTAACTTGTTCGTTATAAGTATGCAGGGATTACTTTATTTATACGAGTCAGAGGAACTTAAATTTAAAGTATGGAATCTATCATATTCTATTTTAAACCTCTAGACCAGTCTATAAAATCTTGGTAAAATTCTAAGTCTTTAGCTCTATGGTAGACGAGATTGTTAAAATAAGAATAGACGGGGTCTTAAAATTAACTTAGGAAGACGTGCTATTAAGTCTAAAGGAAAATCAAGTAGACGAGACATTGAAATATAACAAGTCCATAGACTTGATAGACGGAGTAGATTCACTATACGCCACGTCATTAGACTAGCTCTTAAGTATAGCAAGTTCATCTCCCTGGACTAGGCGGAAAGTTTGTAGACGCACTATCAGTAGACGAGCCCGTCTCACTGATAAGTAAATCTTGCACGTCCAAAGGCCTGCGCGTCCACTAGTTTTAAAACTTGAACCAAACTAAACTTAAATGTATTTATTTCAAATGATTGCTTATTTAAATCAAAGAATATATATCTTTTACCCTTGCTGCTTCTATTGTATAAAATCTTTATCTCTTGGATAAAAGAACTTCGCACCATTGAAACCATAAACCTTTGTACTATGTTTACTACATTGTTGTAAAGATCAAGTTAAGTACAAAGAAGGAAGTCAGAAAGCAACATTTGGTACAACAGAGAAGTGACAGTTCTACTTTGAGCATTCCTCTGATAATCAAAAGCACTTCTCAGTGAAGCATATCAAGTTATCAGTCTCAATAGATCCAAGCATTTAATGCTAATTCTAAACGGATACAATTTAAAGACCGTTGAAGAAGATAAACACATAGAAGCACTTCAGCTATATAATACTAGAAGAACTTCAACAACAACAAAAAAGAACACAAGCTCTGATATCATAAGTGAAAAAAAAAAAAACTCTGTTGAAATTCTAAAACAAGTTTACATGTAAATCTTGTTGATCTTAAACCTTCAAATCCTCACATATAGTGAGTTCTTATATCAAAGTTGTAAACCTCTTTGTTAGAGTTAGAGCCTGAAGAGGCTTGGTAGAGAAAGAATACTTGTAGCCTGAAGAGGCTTGGTAGAGAAAGAATACTTGTAGCCTGAAGAGGTATTGAATACTTGTAATCTATTTAGAAAATAGTGGATAAAAACCTTCAGGTAGAAGGGACTGGACGTAGCTCTTGCTTGGAAGAGAGTGAACCAGGATAAAACTCTTGCATGAATCTTCTAAACCCTTATCTTTTACAGTTTTTGTTTATACTAACTGTGGGGTTAAGAATCTGAGTTTATTTACTCTTCAAAAACGTTTTTCTGTTTGTGAGTTGTTTTTATTGTTTTGCTTGAAAAAATTTTGAGAAAAGGTTTTTTTGAAAATCTGTTAAGAAACACAATTCAACTCCCCCTTCTTATGTTTCCCTGTGGCAACTTCAATTTTCAATTTTCACAAACTCTTGGATTAATGATTGATCAGCCTCTGGCTCGACTATTTTTTAACTAGTAAGACCATAGGTTTTATTCGAGTTTAATCTCGTTTTCGCCCAAATTTGGATGTGATTGTCCTCAAGCAACATTTTGAGTCTCTAAAGTAGTTTTAGGTTAATTTGGTTGATTTTGAGTCAAATAAAGCATTCACTGGTATTCCTTGTTTTCAGGTTAATAAGAGAAGCAATTCTGGAAGTTTTCGCCCCGCGAGAGGTTGCTCGCCTCGCGAGCCTGAAGCCTTACTGTGCCAGAAATGTCATCCTCTCTGTCTCGCCCCGCGAATCACTGTCTCGCCTCGCGAGAAATCCAAACCCTGAAGGACAGAGACCATCACGGCCTAGCCGTGAAGAAGGTCACGGCTGTAACAGACTGGAATTTGAAGTCTCGCCTCGCGAATCCTCGTCTCGCCTCTCGAGAAAGCCAAACAATGAAGATCTGTTTATAAGATTCGCCTCGCGAATCATGTTTCACCTCGCGAGCGAGCGCAACCAGAATCTGTATTTATAGTCTGTTTTAGGGCAGAACTGAGGATCTTGGATAATCTTCTCTTTACTTTTAGATAGTATGGCTGCGAATTAGGTTTAGGGTTTATGTTTGTAATGGAGAACTAGTCTCCTTTGATTAATCTGCTGTAATCGGGTTCCGCCGCCACTTGAGGTTCTGTAATTCCCACTTGAATTGCTAGTCTCTTTCAATATTGTTCTGTATGTTCTGTTTGCTTAATTCAGAATTGTATAGAATTAGTATTGATTTATTTCGATGATTTCGTGTTCCTATACTTAATCGCGTTTGCTTAATTCGCGTGTGTTCATTCGTGTTTCCTTAATTCATGAGAGCTTCATCCGTTTGCTTAATTCGGAATTAGGAACATATGTCTCGTAGTGCCAATTTCGCTTGTTAATTGTTGCTACAATCGAAAAGAGAGTAGAATCTGCTTAGGGCATGGAATTATATGAACCAATGATAGTGGGAAACCGAGAACGGTAGATTAATCGTTTTTATCTTATTATTTAGTTTGCATTGTTTCTGCTTTGTTTTCGTAATTTAATTTCAAATCCAACCCCCCAAAAAAAAAAAAACTGACTTTTCTGCGAATAACAATCCAAGAGTCCTTGTGAGACGGTACTCGAGTTGTCGCACCCTGACTACATATTTTTGTAAACCACTCGCTTTTTGACGCGTGCGCGATAGCGTGTCAAAATTGGGGCCATTGCCGGGGACTCTTGTTGTTATTAACAGAAGAAAAAAAAATAAAAAAAATAAATAATAATAATAATAATAATAAATAAATAAATATATATATATGTATATATTGCTGAATTGGTCTCATTATGAATCTTCCCATGGATAATTATATGCAGAATTATATGCCTAACGTTGAGTATGAGTCATCGTGCATATATTATCCTGACTTTTCTGGTTTAATACACTGGCTGCCAAGGTTTAGTGGTCTTGCAGGTGAGAATCCGCTGAAGCATCTGAAAGAATTCCAGGTTGCTTGTTCTATACTTTTGGGACCTAAATGATTAACAGAAGACCATATCAAGATATGAGCCTTCCCATTCTCACTTGAAGGTGCTGCGAAGGATTGGTTGTACTATCTTGCGCCAAATTCCGTTTCAACCTGGATTGATTTGAAGAAAGTCTTCCTAGAGAGATACTTTCCTGCCTTCAGAGTTGCATCAATCAGAAAAGAGATATTGGGTATTAGGCAAGTCAATGAATCACCTCAACAACAACTGATGTTGCCGCTGACACCACCACAGAACCCTCCCCAAGTAACCACCTCTGCACCTTCCGGACCTTCACTAGAGGACATGATCAAGCAAATGGCTGCAAACAATCTCCAGTTTCAGCAGCAAGCAAATGCTAGTATTCAGACTTTGCACACACATATTGGACAGTTTCAGCAGCGAACGGATGCTAGCATTCATACTTTACAGGCGCAGATTGAACAGGTTGCCACTTTAATGAATGCCATGCAGCAAGCTCAAGGATCAGAATCCTTGACTAAGGAAATTGAGAGGAAGAGGCGTATGGAGGGCATCTACTTCGCCATGCTAGAGGATGATGAAGAAATTATGGAATTAGATGATTCCTTTGGTTCTTATGCATGTGTTGATTGTGATGGGAGAAATTCCTGTGTGGTGTGTGCTGAGATTACTGCATATATAGAAGGTGATGAACCTGGTAATGCAGCGAGTGAAAATCGTGCAGAAGTTGAAGCAGCACCAGAAATCCTCTCTACCTGTTTGCCACCAGCCACTGTGGAACAACCAGTGATGGAGTTCAAACCTCTGCCCGAGAGACTGGATTTTTCATCCTTAAATTTGAAGGCACTATGGACAGTCCAAGAGGTTGAATCCCATTTTTATTGGGAGGACTTTGTGGATAAAGGGGTCATCCTTGACCCAAGAGGGAGTGAGAAGTCCGCCGCACTTGGCGAGGTCACCATGATTGTCAAGCGCTCACTGTCGTATTCATACTACAAGTTATGGGACCATGGAATGAACTCCCACTCTTTGTCTATCACTTGGGCACTATGCCATAAGCAATGGGATCCAGGCGGAAGCTTGCTGAATGAGTTTTTCTTATCCCTTTTCTCTTTAGTTTATTTTCATTTTCTTGTTAGTTTTTGCTTTTCTTTGTTTTTGTTTTGTTTTCTTTTAGCTCTTGAATAATTTGAGAAGATCAAGAGTATGTGTGTGAGTCTTGTGTCGGTGAGCTTGTTGGTTTTTCATCAAATTTTGCATAGACGATTGCAAGATACATGTTGATTTTTGATGATTACCCCCTAGGTCTTGAAAATTGAAAATTGATCCCCATGTGAAATTGAAAATTGAACTTTGAGATATTTTGTTGTGATTGCATGATTTATGATAAGTTTGGGGTGAAGGGATGCACACACTAGGGATTGAATCTCGGTCAAACAAATTACAAAAAAATGTCCAGGTGAGGATTTGAGCCTCCAACATGTTTTTAATTGTGAGAATCACTTTTCAGTTGCACTTTCCCGAATTTACTTGAGTCTCTTCATGGTTTGCATGTTTATGAGTTGCATCAGATGATTTAGGCAATTTTCTTTGAATTAGCTACTTGGCCTAAATTGAACCAGTCCCTAATGCATGTTCCTTAGTTAGCCCCTTTGAGCCTAATTAGCCTATTGCTTCTTGATGACCTTATGTTATGAGCCTAAAATCTGGAAAAAACCATGTTAACCCAATCTTAGGACTAGGAGAGCATGGAAGCTTAGCAAGAGAATGGTTGCAAGAAACTAAGTTTTGGGTGGCTACAAGGATATGATGTGTTGTGTGGGATTGAGAAAAAGAAAAAAAAATAAAGGTTGGAGCCAAAGGCAAAAAGAAAAAACAAAAACAAAAAAAAAGAACAAAAATGTCAAAAAAGGGTATTGAAAGAAAGAGGATGTAGTCACCCAAAAGTAAAAAGAAAAAAAATGGAAAAAGGAATTTGAGTGGAATTTCAATGTGTCAAAAATGCTCATGCTCTCTTAATTCCTAGGGACTTAAGCCCAGTACCTTTGAATACCCTACCTTTAGCCAGGCCCCATTACAACCTTTAAAAGACCTTTTGATGTTGCATGCACGTTTTCGTGAGAACTTTGTTAGAGATGAAAATCAAATTCATGGGAAGTGCTATTGAAACGTGAACTTGAGTGAAATGTTGATTGCCTAGACAATTGAGTGAAATTGAGTGAAATATTACATGCCCTTGTGAGGAAGGCAATTGTTTGAAATTGGTGATCTCCCTTTTGTGTGTAACTTGGACCCTCAACTTAGATTACTGATTGCATGAATGATGGAATTCTCAATGTTTAAAGTAGATGAATGTGGGGATTACATTGTTACAAAAGGGGGGGAAACATTGAAGAGAAATTGTTTTGTTGAAATTGCATGAAATTTGTGCGAATTTGATTGAAACCTTTAAGCTTGCCAAGTTTGAGTCCTTTTTGAGTTTTAGTTTGCTTGGGGACAAGCAAAGTTTAAGTTTGGGGTATTTTGATCAGCCTCTGGCTCGACTAGTTTTTAACTAGTAATACCATAGGTTTTATTCAAGTTTAATCTCGTTTTCGTCCAAATTTGGATGTGATTGTCCTCAAGCAACATTTTGAGTCTCTAAAGTAGTTTTAGGTTAATTTGGTTGATTTTGAGTCAAATAAAGCATTCACTGCTATTCCTTGTTTTCAGGTTAATAAGAGAAGCAATTATGGAAGTTTTCGCCCCACGAGAGGCAGCTCGCCTCGCGAGCCTGAAGCCTTACTGTGCCAGAAATGTCATCCTCTCTGTCTCGCCCCGCGAATCACTGTCTCGCCTCGCGAGAAATCCAAACCCTGAAGGACAGAGACCATCACGGCCTAGCCGTGAAGAAGGTCACGGCTGTAACAGACTGGAATTTGAAGTCTCGCCTCGCGAATCCTCGTCTCGCCTCTCGAGAAAGCCAAACAATGAAGATCTATTTATAAGATTCGCCTCGCGAATCATGTTTCACCTCGCGAGCGAGCGTAACCAGAATCTGTATTTATAGTCTGTTTTAGGGCAGAACTGAGGATCTTGGATCATCTTCTCTTTACTTTTAGATAGTACGGCTGCGAATTAGGTTTAGGGTTTATGTTTGTAATGGAGAACTAGTCTCCTTTGATTAATCTACTGTAATCGGGTTCCGCCGCCACTTGAGGTTCTGTAATTCCCACTTGAATTGCTAGTCTCTTTCAATATTGTTCTGTATGTTCTGTTTGCTTAATTCATAATTGTATAGAATTAGTATTGATTTATTTTGATGATTTTGTGTTCCTATACTTAATCGTGTTTGCTTAATTCGCGTGTGTTCATTCGTGTTTGCTTAATTCACGAGAGCTTCATCCGTTTGCTTAATTCGGAATTAGGAAAATATGTCTCGTAGTGCCAATTTCGCTTGTTAATTGTTGCTACAATCAAAAAGAGAGTAGAATCTGCTTAGGGCATGGAATTATATGAACCAATGATAGTGGGAAACTGAGAACGGTAGATTAATCGTTTTTAGCTTATTATTTAGTTTGCATTGTTTCTGCTTTGTTTTCGTAATTTAATTTCAAATCCAACCCCCCCCCCAAAAAAAAAAAAACTGACTTTTCTGCGAATAACAATCCAAGAGTCCTTGTGAGATGGTACTCGAGTTGTCGCACCCTGACTACATATTTTTGTAAACCACTCGCTTTTTGACGCGTGCGCGCGTGTCAATGATCCTTAAGTATTTGAAAGACAAGATCTATGATCATAACTCAAAAATCAAAACCAAATCAACTAACTCATCATGAGTTAGGTTTCGGCCAAGTTTAACAAATTAGGCTAAGGATCTTAAAACTCTACATACTCTTAGATCCATGATCCTAGAGTAGTATAGAGTTAAAAACAATGATCATAAGTTAAAAATAAAACAAAATCATCCAAGCTCTCAAGAACATGGATTCGGCCTTCATAAAAAAAAGCTAGAGATTTCATTTTGATTCAATCCTTTGGATTCAATACTTATATGAACTAGAAAGATGGAATCAAACATCACTTTCTAAAAAATTGAACAACACTCCTCCACCCAAAATTTTAGGGTTTCGGCCTTGGGAAGAAAAATAGGAAAGGAATTTTTATTTGATTCATACTCTTGGATTACAAGCAAGAGATGATGACAAGTTCATAGAAATTTGTTTCATGATCATAGGATTTTTCTATGATTTTCTAGAGATTTTTGAATTTCTAGATCTAGGAATTTCAAATGATGATCATGACCTTGAATCATGAAAATAAATGAAGAACATATAGCTTATTGATGATGAGAAGTAAGGTATAACTCTTGGAATTAAAAAATAGCAAGAGATCAAGTAGTTGCTTCACAATTTTTGGTTATGGAACTTAGAAAATTTGAGAGAAAACTTGGAGAAGAAAATGAAGTGAGATGAAAAATGAGTAGAATGGCCTATGTGAGGGGTTGATGGCCATGAATCACAAGGGCAAAGGAGTCCAAATTGTCTTTTATTTGAGGATAAAAATATAATTTCACTTAGGGCTAATGGTTATTTAATTAAGACTTAAGGACATTTTGGTAATTTCAAGCCTAAGGTAATCATGAAAATTGAGTGGTGAGGATTTGTAGATGGTGTGGCTGATTTGTGACCACAAAAAAAGAGGAAGAAGTCAATTTGAACTTGTCTTGCCTTAACCATGGTTAATGTTTAACTAAGATAGGTTAGGTTAGGGGTATTTTGGTCTTTCCACACTTAAACCCATCATTACATAAATTAAATTCTAGGTGAGTCACCCCTATGACTCACCACCCTAGGTGGCAAGATATTTCATCATCCGATGTCGGGTTTTGTCTCTGTACGTCCGTTCTCGACTCCGTTGTAAAATAACTTATTTATTTTGAAACTTTCCAAAATAACCACTATCGTTGTAAAATCGATAAAAACCCTAATTGTTTCGTTCATGAGTCAATATTAGGTCTTCTGATCATTAAAATCTTACTGTCAGTGAAAATGCAGACCGGGTTCCATCTGAATTTTCAACCCAAATTTTAACCATAACTCTCTATGATAAAGTAGAGTATAAATATGACTTTGGTTTATCCAAAATCATTTTCTAAGTTTTAGATAAAAATATAAACGTTTATTTATGTAACATCCCAACGTTTTGAAGACCTTCATCTAAGCCTGAGTTTAAGTCCTAAGGATGATTTGGAGGATTAGGGATGATTAGAGATGATAGAAATGATTAAAAAACTGAAATTTTGTTGAGGTAATCGATTACCAGATAGGTGTAATCAATTACAGGTTCTCTGTAACAGCAAAATGAAAAACAGACAACTGGTAATCGATTACCATGTCCTGGTAATCGATTACGATAGCAAATTTTCTATAAAAACCCCTGTTTCGGACCAGAAATGCATAAATGAGTTTTAGGGTTCCAAAAACGTGATTTTTACGGAGAGAGGGGATGAAAATGAAGGGTAATGCATGGGAAATGAAGGGAAATCAAGGAAAAACATGAAGATAACAAGAATTGAAGCTAGAATCAAGTACCTGGAGGTTGAAGAACATGAAGGTTGAGGAGAAGAAGAAGAAGATGAGGAGAAGCAAAGGGGTTCAAGGGTTCAAGATCTTTATAAGAGGTGAGGAATCACAATCTTTAAACCCCTCTACGCTTTAAGATGTTTATTTTACAAAATGCATACATAAAGTTTTATGAAAGGTCTAAGGAAATTTTACGATTAAAGTTGATGAGTTGCTATATCTATGAAGTCTTACATCCACAAGTAGTTTATTGTAGAGAACATATTTTGAAGGAGGTTTTAAGGATCTTTTGATATTTATGAACAATAGACATTGAAAAGGAGTGTTTATGTTTAAAAGTTCTTCCTTTGTGAAAAAGTAGAAAATAGCCCCTAAGGTGTTTGATGAAATGCTTGAACCAATATATGGTTGCTTGTGAGTTATTTTCTAGATATTGGTCAAGTGTTATATATATCTATTTGAAATATTAGAAGTTGATGTTTGATGAAAGATATGTTCTAAGGAAAGACTTAATGTTAAAGTGTTTCAAAAGATATTTGATGGTAATGCCTAAGTTAGGGCATCTATGAGACTTTATGATCATGGACTATGGTTTTTCCTAAATGTTCATGGTTGTGGAGTTGATGTACAAAATGATGTTTTGATGAATAATCTCTTAAAAGTTATCAAAGTGATTAATGTGATGTTGATGATCATATGCATAACATTTGCATCTGAGGTAAGGCAGTAGGATGCCATGCCAGGTAGTGAGCTCACGTACCAAAGAAGTTGAGGCTACTTTCTCCATTTGTTGAGATTGTAGATCCATTGGATGAAATTATAAATCCATCTGATGAGACATGCATGTGATGATGATATTTTATTGAAACTTAAGATGTTAAATGTCATCCGTGGCACTGCACTAAAGCTTTTGAGGTTATAAGATTACAACATGATATTTTACACAAGATTCCTTATGATTTGAGGTCATTCATGATGTTTCCAAACCTAAACTATGAGATTGTGAAGTTGTTATGTTAAATGGTATTCTTGATGTTTCACCAAAGTTTTTGTTGTTATAATATTATGACACGGTAATTTATTTAAGTTTGAACTGCTTTAAGGATATTTATGAGGTTTCATTAAAATATCAAAAGTATGTTATGATAACATTTAATGTAAAAGTATAAAAGTATTTTATGATGAATTATACACTTTTCATACTCATAGAATTGATGTTAGCTTGAGGGTATTTTCCGGAGTTCTCCGGTTGGCTGTACTGTTGTTTTATAAAATGATTGTTATTCCTCATTGAGACGTAGTCTCACATTAGTAGTACAATCAGATGTGGATGCAGGTTTTAGCAAGGACTAGCGTGAGGAAGTGGTGATGAAGATTGAAGATTAGAGTTTTTAGTTAGTTTCCCAGTGATATGTCAAAGTCATTAAGACTATGTATTTTAGTTTTGATGTAAAAATGTACTTTATTAGAAGAAATGAGTTTGTATAAAGAGATTCCGCAAAGTTTTCAAATTATGATTTAAAGAGATGTATGAGATTTTGTTTATTCTGATACACATATAATAATTAGATGTGTATAATTGTTATATGTGATGTAACCTAGTAGGGGTATTACAATTTACATTTATACCGATCTTAGAAAGCAGAAAAATCGGAGTGTTACAAAACCACCCCACGCGCAATAAAAGAACAGGTATTGAACCCTTTTCTGTTATTGTTATCTCTTTAGTTTATTGTCTAAGATACCCATCTAGCATACAAGCTACAACTTACAAGCGAGCACAAAAGAAGCTCATTTAATCATTTTAGCTACTCTGTGCAATGAATTTGTTCTTTATCCTTTTAATAGGATCAGTGGGTTTATATGTTGTTTATGGTTTACAACTTAGTATTGTTGCACCTCTCCTGGTACTGTTATCCATCAATGGGTTTACACGTAGTTTTCCATTCCACTGCATGTTTTGAAATTCGTTATTAATTCAGGTTTTCTTGTGAAAATGATCTGTTTGATAAAAACGGTAAGTCCAACGTCATTTTCTGATGAGCTGGTGAATAGTTGAATTAATCTCTAAGTTTCGGTTTTTTATGGTTTTGTGTTTAGTCCTTTCCATTGGGTTTTGGGGATTTTGTAGTATTTGAATGTAGGTTAGCTATTAAGAATGGTCATCTCTGTTATTTGGTTTCTTCTGGATTCTTTCATTGACATTTTGATAATGTATCCTGCCCATTTGATACCTTGCATATTGATCAACTAAAGGGTTTTTGGTTTTCAGTTGTCTACCCACAATATTGCCTGCCACCGAATGATATCAGCTTGTTCCTGGATTTATCAATAACAGAGCTTGGGATTTATCGGTTGTTACAACTTGCTTGCCACCCCATTAACAAGTATTCACCCCCTCTGTCTTTCATCATTTCATTTCACTTGTGTTACTGTTATGTTAACATTAGGAACTTGGGATTTAGAATTTGTTAAGAGTGCTTGTTTAGGAATTGCACTGAATTAGGGTCAATTTGAAATTGGGGTTAGTGTTGTGTTTTGGGGTGGTGGGGTCTTGCCGCTACAGTATGGTGTTTTGGTTTGAAAGAATATCTCTCTTTATACTTTCTTTGTTGCTTATTAATAAGGGTGGCCATGGGTCGGGTTGGGTTCAGTGGGTTCAGAGAGAAAAAGATAGTAACTGGGTGAGCTAAGTTTTATGATATTGGTTGTCAATGTGGCTTGATGTGAATAGGGAATGACACAAACTAGGGTTAAGGGTGCATCCTATCCTCATCTTAATTTCATGATATGTTAGGTTTTCAAATACTAGTGCTTTTCCAATCTCCCCTATTGTGCTTATATTGGATATATGTATGTATATCTACAAAACCTATCTAGTTATGGATCGTAGTTGGATGGTTTGTAAATGCACGAGTGATGAGTATATGAAAGGAGTGGAAGAGTTTATAGAATTTACTCAAAGAAATGTTCCTAATAGTAATGGAATGTTTTGTTGTTCTTGTGTCAAATGTTTGAATACAAGGAAATGTGTGGTCAAGGATATACGTACTCATCTTATTTGTTTTAGGATTTTCTTGAATTATACAAGATAGATATGGCATGGTGATGAGTTGTTAAATAACAAACCAAGTGTGCCCCAAAGTGAGGAAGTTGACTTAGATATAGAGGATAATCGAGTAGATGACATGATCCGTGATATTGGACAAGAATCTTTTCAGCGAGCACATGTATGAAACAGACGTAAAAAGGAAGCTTTCACGTCTGTTAATACATAAAACAGACGCTAAAAGATTACTTTTAACGTCTATTAAATAAAAAACTGACCTTAAAAGTAAACTTTAACGTTGGTTCTTAATAGAAGTTAAAAGTGTGAATAGACGCTAAACGATTACTTTTAACGTCTATTAAATAAAAAACCGACCTTAAAAGTAAACTTTAACATCGGTTCTTAATAGACGTTAAAAGTGTGACTTTTAACGTCGTCTGTATTAACGTCTGGTATTTTTTTGACGTTAAAAGCCACTTTAGCGGATGTTAAAAGTGCTTCCTACACTAGTGAATAGGATGCACATTGAGTAAGAGTCAAGTTAACAATATTTGGGAAATAAAAATTAAGGAAAATTTGATTGAGCTCTCTTACAATTTGACTTAATTATACTTGTGGCCCCTCTTGTTTAAAAAAGTTTCCTAATTTCTCCTTATGATTAGGAGAGGATAGTATAATTTAAATCATTATCTTTCAAGGGATGTATGTAACACCCTAGCTTGAGGATTACATTATTACCCCTTTTTTGTGGAATATAAAACTCTCAAAAATTACTGGTTACTTTCGAAAATTTAAGATTTTCAAGTAATTATCCTTTTTCAAAAATGTGATAAAAAGTTTTTCCTTTTTCTTTCACGCACTAATAAACATAAACAGCATAAGCATAAACGAAGCAAAGAGATACGAAATACTTTATATACATTCAACATAGGGCCTTCGTGAAGACAGGCCATTGACATAAGTTTTATATGAGGAAAAACACAAGATGTACTAACAGAGATAAAGTCTAGAAACCATAACTGTAACACCCTCCCTGGGTCATTACATGGTTAACCCATTGCGGAAAATAAATTAAAATTATATTTGCTGATTGCTTTCGGAAAATTTATTTATTTAAGGTCAGAAAAACTCGGGTGTAAAAATTTTCTTCTGCGAATAACTCTAGAATACCTTAATACACAAAAATAGTAAAGTCATATTCTTAAAGGAGTCACCACAACATACCTTTCTTATTTTCAAAAAGAGAAACTTAAAACAAAGATATTATTACGACATCACAGTTACCGACCTTTTCAACATAAAACCCAAAATTAAACTCCTAAGCTGGTCGCTCTACAAGACATTATTGGAAAGACATCTTTTCCACGAACAAATACTTATTCAAGCATCTAGAATCTAAGTCTGCGAGTGACTTAAAGAACTCCTCCGCTTCATCTGTACTAGTATCCAAAGATACAACAGCAATTACCAGAAAAACCTGATATATTTGTAAGGGTGAGACGCCAATATATGGATTTAACACAATAACCGCATGAGTGACAAGAAGGAAAACATATACACATATACATTACCATAAATAAACAAGTAGTATATCACTGGGTTTCATACCTGATCACAGTCTTTTGGAAAAATGCATGAACACTTCAATATTCAGGCTCTAATTAATACCTAGTCTCCGGAGACCCCAACGTCATGTAAATGAGTTGATCAAGCTCGATGGCCAAATGATACGTCGAGACATGCATGACTAACAATACGTCGAGACATGAATATCATCAAGATACCATGATTAACAGTACGTCGAGACATGAATACCATTAAGATACCATGATTAACATTGCGTCGAGACATGAATACCATTAAGATACCATGATTAACAAATAAACCGTATAGTAAAACTTGTTTGCAAAAACCCTTTCTGTTGTAACTCGTTTATAAAACGCTAAACCATATTGAAATTCATTTTCTTTTGGAAACCCTTTTCCCGAAATAACGTCCAATCTTCGTAAAATCATTTCTACTATAAATTCCTTTATCAAATCACTAAGAAACTCATTTTCTTTCAAAAATCTATATTTGGAACCTTAGTTCCATGAAACATCGTCTAAAGCTAAATTGTTGTTAAAACAAATACTGACGTTTTCAAAAATTGTTTCCGTAAATATTTGAGGAATTATCCGTCGTTTAACATTTTAAAAACATTTTAAGTCAAAACTTTATCTTTTCCACTTAAATAATTTTATAAAATCATAATTAACTTATTTTCAATATTTAATTTCATAAAATAACTTTTTATAATATTACGGAATTTCTTACGTAAAAATCAGCAGTACAAAAATAATTTCACGGTTTCGCTCTCACCGTGACTCATAGTTCACTCCTACAGCGATAAATCATTAAAATAATGATATTTTCCAAAATTCCTTATTTTTCCCAAATAAAAATTTCCATTAATATTATGTTCCAATATTTTACCGTTAAAACATTGAATATAGTTTATAATGCTTCTTAAAGCTTTTATCCAATTAATTTAATTGGGCAATGACCACTGTCAAGCTTCTCAAACAACAATAACATAGAAATATTCCCAGGCAGATCATGCATCACAATATCATAATATATAACTGTAAATAAATAATTAAATACAAATAACCAAACACAAACAAATAACCCAACTCTAATCAAATACGACAACCACAACCAAACACCACAACCACAGATAAATCAAACAGACCACACACTAATCACAATTAGTTATTGGGAAAAATCCCTCAGGTAAGCTCCCCTTACCTCTCGAAGAACTTAGCTTCCGATTTAAAACTTTGTCGTGAATCCGGAAACCGTCAACGCATGTACACGGTAATCTAGCTTGACCTTCATCAAAAATAACACTCAATCAACAAACAAACAACTAAATCAAGCCTAAAATCCTACATGTTGGTTTCGTCCAAGGGCTGACTTTGGGGTTCAAAATCCTTAAAATTTCTAAACTCTTGGATTAGTGATTTATAATCACTTAAAACCCTAAATCAATGATCATGGCATAAAGATTAAAATTAAATCTTCCAATCCTTCAACAATTGATTTTCGGCCATGACCATTAAAATGGTCTAGAGACTCTAATTTAACTCAAACAACATAGATCTAATACCTATATAGCTTATAAGATTGAATCTTGTAAAGAAAATGAACAAAATACTCCTCCCCACAAAACCCTAGGTTCTGCCTCCTTAGGTTAAATAGGTTCGAAAACTTTGTTTGATGCAAGCTTCTATATCTAGAATATAGAGGTAATAATAGGATTATAGAATTTGGTTTCATATTTTTAGGATTTTTCTATGATTTATGGTGATTTTTCAAAGTTCTAGATCTAGAAAGTTAAAAATGATGAACATAGATGAAATAGACTTTGAATCATGAAACTTATTGAAGAACATAGACATGATTAGGGAAGGAGAATAGGATTCACCTCTTGAAGATCAAAAACAAGTGAAGATCCAAGGACTTGCTTCACAAAATCAAGCTATGTAACTTAGGAGTTTTAATGGAAAATGGTAAAGTTGATGAAGAAGATGAAGATGGTCTTTTATAGAAGTAAAATGGCCTCACTTGGGAGGGTTTGGTCGTGGTTTTCAAGGGCATAAGGGTCCAAACATAAATTTTTAGGGACAAAGGAGTAATCTTACAAAATGGCACTTTTGTGATAAAATCCAACATTAAGGACAAAATTGTAATTTCCAAAAAAAATCATCATGACAAACATGTGGTGAGGAGTGGTTTGTGATGTGGCTGATTTGTGTCCACAATTTGTGGGGACAAACTTGGCATTTCAATGAAAGTTCAAGGGTAAAATAGTCCAAGGGTAGTCTTTATACTATTTTAAAGAAATATCCAGATTTTTATTTAAAAGCAATCATGACATGAGTGAGTCATCCATATGACTCACCACCCTAGTTGTCAAGAGGTCTCAGCATCCGACGTCAGGCTTTGTCTCTGCATGTCCATTCTCGACTCCGTCGATTACGCGATTTAGGGTTTTACGTCCAAATCCAGTATAATAACTTATTTATTTTGAAAATTTTCCAAATAACATTTATTATTGGAAATGAGATATAAAATCTATTCATTTCATTCTCGGGTCAAAATTAGGTTTTCTGATCAGTAAAATCTTACTGTCTGCAAAAACGCAGACCGGGTTCCGTCTGAATTTTCAACCAAAAATTTCACCGTATACTTATAAAAATAAGTATGACATGTGTCGCGACCGTCCCGTCCGGGAGCCGCGAAAAAGGGATATGAAGAGACAGAGGAGTCGCCACTAAAATTTTATTGGGAAAATCTTAGAAAACCCAATTATTCAAAGGTAAACTGGTCTTTTAAAAAAGAGAGAGATGGGTCCGGGAGTCGGTTACGAGTAGGGAAGGTATTAGCACCCCACATCGCCCGTTAAAAACGGTACCTCAAGTTAATTGTGCAAAAACATTTTAATAACCTTTTTAATATTTATTTTACCCCAAGAATTATTTACAATAAAGTATTATTTTTAATTTTAATATTTTAAATTTTTTTAATTTTAATATTTAAATTTGTTGTTTATAAAAATTAAACGGCACCGTGTCCATAGAGCATCCCTAAAAGTAGAAAGGTTTAATTTTTTGATTAATTATTTTAACATAAAAAGGAGATACAAAAAAGGGAAAATTTAGTTTTGGCCCGACAAGATGATTTATCTTGCTCCTACGTATTCCTGGGTGCGATGAGAAACTCAAAGCCACGTAGTTCTTTTAAAAAAATTTGATTGGTCGGTTGATTTTTAATTTTGATAAAGGTTTGATTTTTTTATTTATTTTTTTGGGTTAAAGAAAGGGATTTTATTCTAAAAATAAATTCACTTTTGCTTAGAGTCCAAGATAGCAGTGATATACGATAAACCCTTACAATTCACACGACACTTGAGGATGAATAAGTCTATACATCAACGTCGTAGGTTGTTGCGCGAATTAAAAAGATTTTTTTTATAAGAATGAAATTGGGTAAAATTGATTAAAAGTATGAATTAAGAAAACATTTAATATTTTTTAAAGGGGATTCACTCTTGCACTTAAAGATAGCAAAGCTATACGATAAACCCTTACAATTCATACAACACTTGAGGATGAAAAATCATACATCAACATTGTAGATCGTTGCGTGAATTCAAAAAGATATTTTTTATAAAAATGAAATTGGGTAAAATTGATTAAAAGTATAAATTAAAAACATTTATATATTTTTTTCAAAGGGGATTCACTCTTGCACCGGGTTAAAGATAGCAAAGCTATACGATGAACTCTTACAATTCATACAACACTTGAGGATGAAAAATCATACATCAACATTGTAGAGTTTGCGTGAATTCAAAAGAAGATATATATATATATATATATATATATATATATATATATATATATATATATATATAAAAGGGATTTTATTTTTAATTTGTCATTTCTATTTTGTTTGTATCTTGTTGTTTAGAATCCTCTTATTTTGAAAAGAACTCAACCCAATTTAAATTGCTTATGATAGTAAGTGGGAAAGCCATTGTTGGGCCAAAAAACAGCAAGCTTTACATATTTTGTTTGAAAAGAGAGAACCTTCCTTGACCCCAAATTATTTGAATAATTCACAGTTACTGTTTTTATTTTCAATTATTTACGTAAGCTACATAACATAAACTGAACCTGCTGCCATTCTCTCAAAAACGCAACGGGCCTCACCAAAACCGGTAACAAAACAAAAGCCCATCACATAATAATAATAATAATAATAATAATAAAACAAAGAAATCAGGAAAAGTAAAAGGGAAGCTTCTGTTCTCTTCCAAAAGCTTACCAAACGAAACAAAACAGGGTAGAGGACCAAGGAGCTTTGCTGAATGGGTGAAGAGATAGAGCATATCTGCAACAGGGGTGGCACCGATCTGCAACAGGGGTGGCGGTGGCCTCTGGCGGATACAGTGGCGGAGGCGCATTGCGCACAGACAAGGACAGCAACAGGGTGGTCTTCCTAGTCTAGCGGCGAGCTGCGCGGTGAGCTGCGTTCCTAGGGCGGCGCGACGGTCGGAGGTCCTCCCTTGTGGTGGTGCGCGGCTGGTGATGGACAAGGACGGCGGGATCTGGTCAAGAGTGAAGGATGAGACAGGTTCTTTGATGAGAAGAAGAAATCAAAGTGCTTGAACGGCGGCTAGGAGGTCCACACTGCGGCGGACATGGTGTCGGACGACAGAGCAAACGGTCGGAGTGGTGTTTCGCGTGGTACAGGTGGCCGGACGTGAGAAGTCGGCCCTCTCCCCTGGCGTCGATGAGCAGCGGTCGGGTGTGCAGGGGGGCGACTGTGGGTTCAGAGAACAAAGGAGAGAAATTTTTTGAAAGTGGGGAGAAGAGGAAGATGATCAAATGGTGTGTGTGTATTTCTGTTGTGAAGAGAAGAATCAGAAAAGGGGCATCGTGTAAGAAGAGAAAAAAGAGGAGAGTGTGGAGTATTTTTTTCTGCTGTTCTTTCAGTCCTTTTTTCCTCTCCTTCTTCCTTTGGTCACTGTTCAATATATAGCACCAAAGGGAAGAAGATGACAAATCTTCCAGCTGGTGGGTGGGTACAAGTAGTGGGGAGCAAATCAGTCTTTGCTCCACCACCTTGCAGGGGCAGCAATGGGTGAGGATGGTATTGTACCATTGTCTCTCTTTTCTTTGAAAAAGAAGAAGATGACAAAGAGGGGTACAAGCATGGGATCAGATTTTAAAAAAAAATTTACTTTTTATTATTTTAATTTTTTAACAAATCAGAATAGTAAAAAAACAATTTTTGTTGGGTTTGGGATAATGGGCCCAAAAGATGACTTGGAACAAAAAACGAAAATGGGCTCCATTTGATGATGCAATGGGCCTAGAATAAAAAATATTTTTGTTTTATTTTTATCATTTTCTGTTTACTATTTTTTTCAAAATATTAATTAAAAAAAATCCTGGCAAAATTAGGTGTTCACAATATGAATATGACTTTGGTTTTCCCAAAATCATTTTCTAAGTTTCAGATAAAAATATAAACGTTTATTTATATTTATACCGATCTTAGAAAGCGGAAAAATTGGGGTGTTACAATAGCTCAAAAGAAAACATGGCTCATGACAGCCAGATACAACTATCAAGACAACACTACCCCAAAAGACATGATCCTATAGCTGGTCGGGCAGGTGGTACCCATTGGGGAGACCATGATGGCCATCCTCGTTCCCAGAAGGTGTGTCGGGTAAAGAAGCAGATGCCCCAATTCTCTCATCGGGAGAGTCATCATCATCATCGTCAAGAGGGTGGTACTGCGGCTCCTCCTCCATGAGCTCCACAGGGTCCTCCTCAAAGAACTCCTCGGGATCCTCCTCTATGGGTGAGGCTGGTGCTGCTGCCTGCTGAGGTGGGTCTTGTGGGGGTCCAAAACCAACTGTCCCTGGTTCACCAAGTGATGCAAATAGAACCATGTTGGTGGCAATGAGATCTCGATCGTCTCTACGGTATGAGTCCCTCCGATCCGGTCCTCCCACCTCTGAGCCATAAACTGTACAAACCAGGCCTGTACATGTGGCGGAGTGGTTCCCCAGATGAAACACCCACGCGCCTGGGTATGTGCATTCTCAAAGATGAGATCCCGCACACTCGAGTGAGCCAGGGGAATTGCCGGGTCCATCTATACTCAAATACAAATATATGCCACATATGGAAAGAAAACCAACAAGAAAAATACAAGGGTGAGATACCAATATATGGATTAATTACGATAACTATATGCACGATACGCAAAACAACATGTACAAATAGATATTCACATTCAATAGAATATTTTTCAAAAATAAACATACATCCATTAATCATCGTCAATTTTTTTTTTGAAAAATGCATGACACTTCTATTCAACAATCTATCCTAATCCCCGGAGATCCCAACTTCATTTTAAAAAGAGTTGATCAAGCTCGATTACCAAATAAGGCACAACGTGTTTTCCATAGCACATTGTCCATTTCAAGGCTCAGTGATCAACGTATATGGATTTCATTATCCATCAAGGCACAATGATACAACGTAGAACGAAATACCTTACCCTTCAAGGCATTCAGACAAAACAACATGGGCACGTCTGCCAAATGCATGTAAAACTATTTTATTTTCGCCACTTTTCTTTGTGTTTCATTCTTTCCTTAGGGAGTCTCAAGGCTCACGACCATTCATAAATTTGTCAACGTTTTAAAACTTTTCATTGTCAACACAGGATGTTTTTGTCCGAGTATCCAATCACAAAAACCCTAAATCGATGCACCAGTCTGAGACTTTGAGGTCATAGAAAACAACTTTCACCTTTTACTATGTTTCACCACATTTATCACAACGTATGTAGGACACACAGTCCACAACAACATATATAGAACACAACGTCCACAACAACGTGACACGGATCATAGATCTACGTGTTTTTAAAACACTAGTATCCCGGTGTCTCAGTTACTAAGTTCACTTTCAACGTTATTTTTCGTTCAGTGAAACACAAATACAAAACAAAACCTCCATAACTTCTCCAAGTTATCGGAATATTTTTGTTGAGTAAAACTCTTTTTTAAAAGAAAACTTTTCCATATGAAATTCATTTTTAAAAAATTAAAGTTATAGAAAAGTTCTTTTCTTTTCCAAAAATCCATTTTTATTTTGGAATTTCCCTTTTCCTTAAAAATATTGAAACTTTTTGAAAAATCTTTTTTTAAAATCTTAAAAATAAACTTGTTTTTCTTTATGGTTTTTCACCATAAAATATTTTCTAAAATTGATTTCTCTTAGGGTAAAATCATTTAAATTTTCAAATAATTTTTTTCCTTAAAAAAATGTTGATTTTTTAATTCTCATCAAATTTTGGAAAGATAAATTTATTTTCTCTTTTACTAAAATTTTTCCTCAAATAAATATTTATTTAAAATATTCTTCATATGGTTTTCTTAAAGCTTTTATCTTGATTATTAATTGAGCTCTAACCAATGTTAGGCTTCCCAGACAACAACCAAACGGTCTCATAACCGATTGCTTCATGCATCAACTACATTTAGACATTCATAAATAATTAACCAAACATAGAATTTTAAACATATTATTCAATCAAGTAAACAACTTAAACCACCACATCAAAACTCAACAAACACATAAAGCCACTCACAAAACAACACATAGCTATCGTATAGAGTATCCCTCAGAAAGTCTCCCCTTACCTCAGTTGAAGGGTATAAAAAGATCATTGTTTTTCGTGTTTGATTAGAACGAACTTCGTCTCCTTACCACGATTGCAAGTCTAAAAAGAATCAAGCATGTAATATAAGTTAAAAATTCACAAAATCACCATATTTCCTCCATGCATGTCTCGGTCACAGTTAAGAAATGATGATAAAAATGTCAAAATTTTACAAGCTTTTGGATCAATGATCCTTAAGCATTAGAAAGGTAAGATCAAAGCTCATAACTCAAAAAAATAAAACTCAACCCATCCACTCCATGAATGAGTAGGTTTCGGCCTATACAAAAATATAGGCTAGTAATTTTGATTTTTCAACTTTTGGACTCTATGCATGTAGTTAAAATGAGGATCAAAGCAAACATCTTTCTTTTAAAAAAAATGAAACAAGGCTTCCTCACTCCCACAACTAGAGTTTCAACTGTGACACCCTAAACTCGGGTCGTCATATGGTTACCCGTTTGCGGAAATAAAACTTAATTTTCTGGTTACTTTCGGAAAATAATGTTTTCTCAACGTTTATCTTTTCAAAATATGGTGATAAATTTTTTTTTCTTTTAATCTCATAACCACAACAACGTAATCAAATCACACTTAAATACATAATGTATATAAGTCCTCCAATTATACTGCCTCATATGTTTTCTTACCTAAATCATAATCAACTTTATTCTCAAAACATAATATTACCTAAGCTGGTCGTAACTAACGGACACTACAACCGATAAAAGCAGCAACAGCATGCCTCGAACTAGACAGCCTTCTTCTTCTTGTAGAGATCATACTCCTTGTACGACTCTGATATGTTTGTAAGGGTGAGACGCCAATATATGGATTTACCACAATAACTAAATGCGCAACACAAAAAAAACACACACATATACATGTCTATAACAACGTACTCATTCATATTATATTACATCGTTTATCAATGGGTTTCACACCCCAAACATCAACGTTGGAAAAATATGCATAAACACTTCAATACATCATCTAAACATTCATACTTAATCCCATGAGATATCTCCAACCTCTTGATGAGTTGATCAGACTCGATTGCCACAGGCACACTGCCACAGGCACACATCCAAAACCCATCGCACATTGTCCAACATCGTGGCACCGTGATAACAATCTGAGATGGGGACTCATTGTCCAAACCCCGGGCACAATGAGAACATCTTTGTATGATCTACCCTGATGCTGCAAGGTAATCCCTCTTCTGATCATGGCACGTCTGCCAAATGCATGCAAGAAAACATTTTGTTCTCAACACTTTTCTTTGTGCTATATCTTTATTTGTCAAAGCTCTCAAAAGCTTTCAACTTATCATCGTTTTAAACATCGAATGCTCTCAAAAGCATCATCGTTTTCAACATCGAATGCTCTCAAAAGCATCATCGTTTTAAACATCTTTACAACTTTTATTAACAACACAGGACCTCAAAGTCCGAGTGCTCAATCACGAAGCCCCTAGACCGTTGCAATCAGTCTTAGGTTCGTGGTAGTAGAAAACAACTTAAAACGTTTTAACTTCTTTAAGTAGATATCCAGTCTACAACACAACGAACCTTAATACCCCGACGTCTAGGTTATTAAGTTCCATATCATCGTTTTACATCGTTTTTGTCTGTGAAAAACAAATCCAAAACAAGACAATGTCTTAAGAACACTAGTACCCCGACATCTCGGTTACTAAGTTCTATATCATCATTTACGTCATTAAGTAAAACTCATTTACCGAAAATTCTTTCTACTTGAAATTTGTTTATAAAATGTCAAATCATAGAAAATCTACTTTTCTTTTGGAAACACATTTTTTTTCAATATAACGTCAAATCATTAACAACTTCTTTTTACTGAAACTTCAACTCAAAAATTAAATTATTTCAAACTAAATCTCTTCTTAAATTAAGTACTGCTGTTTTTAAGCTTTCCTCGTAAATAATTTCGAAACTTGTCGTCGTTTTATCATTTTCCAAGAAAATGATCTTAAAGTCAAACTTTGACTTTTTTTTTATAATATTATTTTTTTAAAAGTATTTTCGAATGTTAATTTCATAAAATAACTTTTTATAATATTTCGGAATTTCTTGCTTAAAAATTAGCAGTACTAAAAAAAATTCACGGTTACGCTCTCACCGTGACTCATAAATTTCTTTTACACTAATAAATCCTTAAAATAACAATATTTCTCAAAAACTCATCATTTTTCAAAATAATATTTTCCACCACTATTATATTCCAACATTCCCCATAAAACGTTGAATATAATTTTTACAGATTATTAAATCTTTTATCTGATTAATCGGTTGTGCACTGACCACTGTCAGGCCTCTCAAACAACATTCAACATTCAATAACATCATCATAATTCTATCACAAGGCAGATCATGCATCATAGCCACATAATATACTACTACAGATAATTAAATAAATTAAAAGTAGATCAATCACCGATACACAGATAAACAACACATCTTAAACAACATAAACAATTAATCACAAACCACATATAAATCATATAAGCCACACTAAAAAAAAATAGTTATTGAGAAAATCCCTCAGGTAAGCTCCCCTTACCTCTTGAAGACTCAAACTAGTGTTTTCAAACAACCTCCCGATTTAATCCGGTTTCCTGCATCGGCTTTAAGTCAAACCAACTCGATTGATTCCTTCAAACGAATTGCAACCAAAATAAATCAAATCAAACAACAACATACTTAGCTCATGAGGGTTAGGTTTCGGCCAAGGGCTGACTTTTAGGGTTCAAAATCCTTGAAATTTCTAATCATGATTAAGTCATAGATTAATGGTCCTTAATCCACCTAAATCATGGATTAGTGACTAAACAACTAAATTTCAAACTAAAAACTTCCTAACCCTCATATACCTAGATTCGGTCTTAACATGACCATAGGGCTAGGGTTTTTAATTTGATAAACCAACTTGGATTTATTAAGCATACATACTAATAGCTTGATTACCAAGGTCATTAATGAAAACTTTGAACAAAACTCATCAAATCTCATCCACCTAGGGTTCGGCCAACATAGAGATTTTTTAGTAAAGATTTTCATTTTAATAATCTATCATGGATTAGAGTGTGTAGACATACATGCCATATAGAATACATGATCATACATGACAACACATGAACAAAACTGTACCAAACCTACTTTGATAGATTCGGCCAAGGCTAGGTTTTTAGGAAAGAAATTTTTGATTACATCATGCTCTTGGATTTAGATAATATGCATGATATCAAGAAGATAGAAAGTAGTTTCATCATCATAAAATTTTTCTAGAATTTATTATGACTTTTCAAAGTTCAAGACTTAGAAACTTGAAAATGATGAACAACTATGAAACAAACTTTGAATCAAGAACTTGTTAAAGAACATAGGCATGATTAAGGAAGAAGATTAGGATTTACCTCTTGAAGATCAATGACAAAGGAAATCCAAGAAACTTGCTTCACAAATCTATGACTAAAAGACTTATAACTTTAGGGTTTTTGAACAAATGACAATAGAAACTAAGTGAAAAGTGAGAGAAAGTATTTATAGATATGGGTGGCACCACTTTTAGAAGGATCTAGTAGGATGAGTTGTCTTGCTAAAAGGATTGAAATGCAAATACTTCCTAGGGACCATTTTGCAAAGATTCCAAAAGTATAAGGACTATTTTGCAAATTGTCAGTAAAGTGTAATGATGATTATTTGCCACATTTAATGTGATCTTATCTTGACTATTTTGGACTGATTTTTGTCATAGATATTTTAGGAAGAATCAAGAATGTTGAAGAAGATTTGAGAACATTAGAGAATGTCGTAGAATAAAGTGGAAGAATGTAGAACATTCTAGAAAATCTTGGCTCATCCAAAAATTTATGAGGGCAGCCCCTTCTCCCTCATGGGCTTGCGCATGGGCCTACTCAGTTTGGGCTTGGATTCATTTTTTTTGTGGGGCCCACTTTTAGATTTAAGCATTACGCATAACATAGGAAACTTGTATAGTTTCAAATAGGCATTATGGAATCAATCCATGAACTAGGAAATTTCGGGCTTCATGGCCACGTCCATTAAGAGATTGGTAACAAGAATTCTAGCCCAATTCACTTGAAAAAAACTTAGAAACTAACTTAGGGACAAAAGGGTAATTTAACAGAAAGTTCGGGGACCTAAGCGTAAAATTCCTAAATTTTCACTTTAACCTTGTAGAACCTTCTAGACTTAAAAGTATGATTCATCCCCATGAATCATCTCAAAATCCTAAGATAAACTCTTCATCTGCTCTTGGAAACTCCGAAATCTACTCTGCCGCTCACCCGATTTCGTATTTCGTCCGAAAAACGTAAATCATTTTATTTATTTTTTTGAAATAATTCTAAAAATACACCCTTGTAGGAAATAAAATAAAAACCTTAAGTCTTTCGTTCACGAATTAAAATTAGGTCTTTTGAGCAGTATAAATATACTGTCAGTGAAAATAGCGGGCCGGGATTCGCCCGTCGTTTCAAACATAAATTTTAATCATAGCTTCCTACATTCAATTAGGATTGAGTGATGAACTCCGTTTATTTAAAATAATTTTTCTAACACTCATATAAATATACACAAATAATCGTCCACATTTCGATTATTTTGAAACAGTGAAAATCGGGGTGTTACATCAACCATATGAGTAAAAATAGGAAAGAAAACTCATTTTTAACTTAGCTCATGAACTTAAAAATATATATATTAGAGGGTTTTAAATCATGAGAAAAATTTAACAAAAACACTAATATACTCCTATAGGGTTTTCGGCCACCCTAAGACATGGATGAGTTTATAGAAATTTGTTTCCTATTAAAAAGATTTTTCTAAGAATTTCTTAAAAAAAAATTTGAATGAAACCATGAACATGCAACTATGAAAATGTGACATGCATGTAGATGAAATGAAAGTTTTTGAGGAGATGAAGAGTAAGAGTGAAGAGTTTTACCCTTGGTGATGTGAAAAGGATGAGCAAAGTGATCGATCTCTTAAGAGTAACAATGGAGTTTTTTGTGTTTTTCGTTTATGAGTAAAGAGTGGAGTAAAGAATGAAGTGTGGTATTTATAGAGAGTGAGGGGGATAAATTGAGAGGAAATTTTGATTTTTTTTTTTTTGAATCATAAATCTTGAGTCAAAGGAGATAAATGGTTGTTTGTAAAACTTTAGAAAATAATTTTTTGTAAGTCATAAGGATGACTTATTCTCATGACCCACCATCATGTTCTTACACCAAGTCACTTCAACCTTCACCTACTCCTTTTAGTCAATTCAGCTTTCTATCCGGTTCCATCGATCTCCTAACTGTAAATTCCGATCGTATTTCCTTTAAAGATTTCGTCCGAAAATTAATATTATATTATTTATAAATGAAAATTTTCAAAATTATGGGAATTATTGTAAACGTGGTAGGAAATCTAACTATTTCGTTCACGAGTCAAAATTTGGTTTCCTAATCAGTAAAGCTTTACTGATAGTGAAGACGCAGACCGGGTTTCGTCTGTATTTTCAACCGAAATTTTAACTGTAGCTTCCTACGATAAGACAAGTTATGAAATTAATTTTGGTTTACTAAAAATAATTTCTCGGCTTTAAATTAATAAACACACATTCAAATACATATACCCTAATAATAGAGAAGCAGAAAAAATCGGGGTGTTACAATGTAAATATAATTATAATATAAACCTCTCAAACAAAAAAAGATGATTGATGTAATTAAACCTAACTTAAGGGGATGTCAATGTAGTTTCTCGTAAAAATTAATTAGGGATAATTTTTTTTTCTTTTTTTGGTTCCTCAATTAGGGATTATGTTATGCTGAAAGTTTAGTTATTTTGATTCTAGGGTTGAGCAACCTGGAAACCCTAGAAGATGCTCTGCTAGGGTTTCTCTTCCAGTGATCTTCTAGGATTTTGCATGATCTTCATGACTAACGATCCTATTGTTCCATGGAGTTTCCTTGCCCCTCTTTCTTCTCCATCGAATTCTCCTGCTCCGCCTACAAAAAAGTCCTTCGTACAGGCGGTTTCTACTTCTTTTCACATCCCTATTAACCAACTTCCAAAACCTTGCTTTAAGGGTGACAAATGGGCGATAAAGATTTCTGAATCGGAGTACCTGGCTGGTGTTCAAGAATGCCAAAACCTCATCCATGGTCGCCTCATTCTGTCCAAGGGAGACTCCCTAATAAAACTGGGTGACTTGCGATCCAAGCTTCTCAAGGTTTGGAAACCTATCGCTACGTGGTCTGTGGTTTCTCTGGGAAAAGGCTTTTACGAGTTCAGTTTCTCCTCCTTAGAGGATCAACGCCGGATCAGATCTGTTGGTGCTTGGAATTTGAGTCCAGGTGTGCTGAGATTATCATCTTGGACCCCGGATTTTAACCCTAATACTTTACGTCAAACCCATGCACAATGTTGGGTCCGGCTACATGGTTTGCCCCGAGAATATTGGCGGCCAAAGATCTTGTTCGAGATTGGTGGGGGTATTGGTGTGCCAATTGCATTAGATGAAGTTACTATGAAAAGATCTTTCGGCCACTTTGCTAGAATCCTCATTGAGATTGATCTTACTGGGGATCTGCGTGATAGGATCCTTGTGGAGAGAGAAGACTTTGCTTTCTTTGTTGATATAAAATATGAGAGACTCCCATCCTTCTGCTCATCTTGAAAGTTAATTGGCCACTCAAGTGCTAATTGCAGAAAGCATAAAACTGTAGAATCTTCAGCTCCAAAAGACTTGAATATTGTTCATAAAAATCCTCGAAAAAAGGTAGTGCAATATGTGCCAAAAATAAATCAAGGAAATACTGAGACTCTGAAGGAAATAGTGAGGAGTACCGGGGATAAAGGCAAAGGTGTTGCTTATGCAGATCATGGTATTGAACCAAATTTGGCTCAGGTAGCAGGCACCAGCAATTCCAATTTAATCTCTGTGGAGACGGTCTTTGCACCGGATGACTTTTTAGGAGTTAATAATGTCCCACGCAGTGAGCCTGAAGCTCAAGTTTCCACTAATCCTCTTCTAGGATTTGTCCAGCCCTCTGGTCCTTTGAATGTGGCAGAGGTGCTTTCACCTATCTGTGGGGTCATGCAACACTCTCCTTCAGAATTTGAGCCCCTCTCTCCTACTCAACAATCTGTCTCCAGTACTGGGACCTTTGTGGTAGATACTCCTGTGGACTGCCCTCCTTCACGGCACAATGATGATCAGGGCAATGAGATATCTGTGCCTCTTCAAGGTAATATTCCTCTTGTTCCAAATCCTCTAGGTAGGAGTACTATTAGTGTCACTCCAGACAGTGATATCAGGAATCAGGTTGTGACTTCTGACTTACAAATAGTCAGCAGTTTTTGGGGTCATGAGGAGGATAATCTAGATGTTGCCATTGGGGTGAATCAGCCCCCTCCAACCGTAACAGCTGACCCTAGTAAATATCTCTTGACCTCTCAAGAAGATGATTTTTTAACTGTCATTTCTAAGTCTAAGAAGAAAAAATTAAGGCAAAAGGCTGCTAAGGCAGCACAGCAGGAAAAAACCTTTGCCCGATTAAGGGGTGGCCCTCAACAGTTTGCCTAATGAAAATCATTTATTGGAATTGTAGGGGATTTGGAAATCCTTGTACAAGGTTAGTTTTCAAGAATTTCTGTATGGCTAACAAACCAGATTTTGTCTTCATTTCTGAGCCTTGGATCAAAGTTTCTGATGTTTCAGACTCCTTTTGGAGGCAGCTAAACTTAAAGGTTTTTTGTCTAAATGACAGGGGCAGTCTTCTACCAAATCTATGGGGGTTGTGTAATTTCCATTTATCTCCTACCTCTCTGTCCTGCTCTACTCAGCAGTGTTCATTTCAGATAAACATAGATGGAATGGATCTTTTTGTTGCAGCCATTTATGCTAGCACCTCTCATCTATCTAGGAGATCCCTTTGGTCAGAATTAATTAGTCTGCAGGTCAACAATCCTGGGCCTTGGTGCATGCTTGGTGATTTTAATTCTGTTATGGGATCCCATGAAGTTAGAGGCTCTTCCTTACCTCTCAAGGCTGCTTGTGAAGACTTTAAGAACTTCACTGATGCAGCCAGCCTGATCCATCTCCCTACTAGAGGAGCCAGTTTTACTTGGAGTAATAGGAGAAGAGGGTCTGCTCACACTGAAAAAAGGCTGGATAGGACCCTTTGTAATGAAGCTTTGCTAGACAACTGGAACTCCACTTATTGCTGTACCTTGATTAGGTCTCAGTCAGACCACTTTCCTATCATGGTAACCAGCTCTAAATTGGTTCAGTCCTTCCCTTCTGCTTTTAAATTCCATAAAATGTGGATTGATCATCCGGATTGTTATAGGCTCATTAAAGAAGTGTGGAGCAAGCCTGTCTATGGTTGTCCAATGTATGTTCTCTCACAGAAGCTGAAATCATTAAAAATTGAACTAAAAAATTGGAACAAGCTGGTTTTTGGGAATGTGCATCATAGAGTTGAGTCTGCCTTGGCTGCTGTGGATTCGGTCCAGTAACTCATCAATTCCAGAGGTGTGACTGATGATCTCATGGAGCAAGAGGTTCTAGCACAAACTGAATTGCAGCAGGCTTTACTGTTTGAAGAGGAGTTTTGGAGAGAAAAATCCAGGATAGATTGGCACTGCCAAGGGGACAGAAACACTGCTTTTTTCCATAGAATTGCAAAGACCAGATATGCTGCTAAGTCTTTGAGTATGCTTAAGTGTGGAGATGTTATCATTGATGATGCAGGGGGCTTGGCTAACCATGTCACTGAATTCTTTTCAAATCTGTATGCAGTCCCTAATGATTGCCAACCTAATGATCTCATAAACAAAGTTATTCCCAATGCTGTTACAGCTGAAGAAAACAGTTTGTTGACAATGCTGCCATCTAAGGAGGAAATAAAGAATGTTGTCTTTGCAATGAATGGTGAGGGTGCACCTGGACCTGATGGCTTTGGTGGTTGTTTCTACCAGTCCTATTGGGATATTATTGGCACTGATGTGTGTATGGCAGTCAATCAATTCTTTGCTCAGAATTGGCTCTTGCCGAATATGAATTCCAATCTGGTAGTTCTGATTCCAAAAATGCCACATGTTGATAGAATTGAAGACTATAGACCTATTGCTTTAGCCAATTTTCAACTAAAAATCATTACAAAGGTGCTAGCTGACAGACTAGCATATATTGCAGCCAAAATAATTTCTCCTCAGCAAAGAGGTTTTGTCAAAGGTAGAAACATCAAGGAGTGCATTTGTATTGCTTCAGAGGCTTGTAATTTGTTGGACTATAAGGCCTATGGTGGGAACCTGGCCCTAAAGCTTGACATCAAGAAGGCTTTTGACACATTGGACTGGAACTTCATTATTTCTGTTTTGAATGCTTTTGGTTTCAATCATACTTTCTGCAATTGGATCAAAACAATCCTTCACTCTGCTAAGCTTTCCTTTCTGATCAATGGTAAACCAGAGGGTTTTTTTGCCTGTAAAAGAGGGGTTAGACAAGGCGACCCTATTTCACCTCTGCTTTTCTGTCTTGCTGAAGATGCCTTGAGTACAGGAATAACAGCCCTTGTCAGTTCTGGAGTGTTACAAACTATTTCTGGTCCTAGGAGCCTTGCTTCTCCTAGCCATGTCTTGTATGCAGATGATGTTCTTGTACTCTGTAAGGGTAGCAAGAGGGGTCTTGAAGCCCTGATGAGCCTCTTTGCTGAGTATGGAGCTGCTTCAGGTCAAAAGCTTAGCCTCAACAAGTGTAAATTCTATTCGGGTAGTATCTCCCCTATCAAGTCATCCAAAGTGGCTCAGATACTTGGATTTTCTGCTGGATCCTTTCCTTTCAATTATCTTGGTGTTCCAATTTTCAAGGGCAACCCAAGAAGGATTCACTTGCAGCCTTTAGCAGATAGAATCACATCCAAACTTGCCTCATGGAAAGGTAGCCTCCTTTCTATCATGGGAAGGGTTGAGCTTGTCAAGTCTGTGATCAACAGTATGATGCTTCATAGCTTTCATGTCTACTGTTGGCCCTCATCTGTTCTTAAGGACCTAGACAAATCCATCAGGAATTTTATTTGGTCTGGAGATCCTAATATTAAGAAAATCTGCACAATTGCTTGGAAGAAACTTTGCAGACCTGTTTTGGAAGGTGGGTTGGGCATTAAGTCCTTGTTAGCTCTTAACGATGCTGCTCTTCTGAAACTATCTTTTGAGTTGGTTTCCTCTTGTGCTGAATGGGCTACATTTCTTAGGAGCAGATTTTTTCATCACTGCAAGCCTGTCCCCACCTATGTCAAGTCTTCCCTATGGCCTGGCATTAAAAATCACATGCAGTCTGTTCTTAACAATTCAGTTTGGCAGATTGGAGAGGGTTCATCAATTAACTTTTGGACTGACAAATGGCTCTCAAAGCCTTTGGCAGATCTGCTGCAAGTTCCTCACAGCCTGCAGCATAAACTGAAAGCCAAGCTTGCTTACTTTATCAGGGATGGCAGCTGGATTATTCCTTCATCTCTAATGGCTAACCTCTCAATTTTTGGTCAGGAGCTGCCTCATTTGGACATTCCTGTTTTCCCTGCAATGGACACCCTCATTTGGCAGCACTCAACCTCGGGTGGCTTATCTTTCAAAGAAGCTTTCCATTTCTTAGACATCAGGCATTCCATTTGTGACTGGTCTAAACTGATTTGGAATAGGGCAATTCCTCCCTCTAAGTCTTTTGTCACTTGGAGGCTTATTCATAATAAGTTGCCTACTGAAGACCGGCTTCAAAAGAGGGGGTCACCTGACTGTGTCGTGTCAGTCTGCAGTCTTTGCTTGTCTGCAGCAGAAAGTGCAGACCACCTCTTCTTAGCTTGTCCCTTTGCAAAGCAAATTTGGCATTGGATTGGATCGATTTTTGATGTGCAGGTGGACACTTCCTCTGTATACTCTATTCTCTCCCTTTGCCATAAGCAGTGGAGTCTGCAAATGAGAGACACTATAACTGCAGCTATTGTTAATTCCTTTTGGATCATATGGTTCTCAAGAAATAAACTGAAGTTTGATGATAAAACAATCACAGTGAGAGCAGCTACTAGCATACTCAAAGCCTCCATCTCTTTATCTGGTAATGTATCTGCAAACAAAATGTCCTCTTCTGTTGAGGAATTGAGAATCTTTGAGCTGCTGAGGATTAAAGGCCATCCGGGACCCTCTCCTAAAATTCTCCATGTTGTTTGGACCCCTCCTCTCCCAGGCTGGATTAAAGTAAATACAGATGGTGCCTCTAAAGGCTCTTCGGGTCAAGCAGGTGGTGGTGCAATTTTTAGGGACAGTAGTGGAGCTACTCTTGGCTGTTTTGCTGAGTTCTATGGGACTCAGGACTCTTTCTCTGCTGAATTGCTTGCTGCCATGACAGCAATTCATATTGCTTTTGAGAGGGGCTGGTCTAGACTTTGGCTGGAATGTGACTCTTCTCTTGTGGTTCTTGCTTACTCGAATCCAGACATAGTTCCTTGAAAAATTAGAACTAAATGGAGAAACTGTATTGCTTTGGCCTCCAACTTTACTTTCTTGATCTCTCATGTTTTTAGAGAGGCTAATCACTATGCTGATAAGCTTGCCAATTTTGGAGTCAGTTCTAAATGCTTCACTTGGTGGAACCTGATTCCAAGTTTTATTAGACATGATTTCTTTTGTAATAGGTGGGGTATGCCTAACTTTAGATTCATGTAACCCCCCCTCTTTTCATGGGTAAGGTCCTATGCCCCCCCATGCTTTCTTGTATTTCTTTCTTTTTTAATAATACTCTGGGGTGCTGCAGATGATTGGTAGTGGTTTTGGTGCCAACATAGTTGGGATGATTTCCACTACAGTGATGCTTCTGCACTCCTTTTGCTTAAAAAAAAAAAGATTCTAGGGTCATACTATATCATAAGTAGATGTGTTCATGGGTCTGAGTCTACCCGATTATCTAAACAAACTGATTCAATTGGTTTGGGTTTTTATTCTTCGGGCCAAATCCGACCAACCTTGTTTGGTTTGGATTACGAGGTTGATGATTTCAAATATATATACTCAATCCGTACACTTAAAATTATTTATAAAATAAACATGTAACCTAAACTGATTACCTTTAGTTTAGGACTTTAGGTAGCATTTGCTACAAGTCATATTTTAATATTTCCGAGGAAGTGAGTACGGAATAAAAATTTCTCATGCTTGTTATAAGAGATAAAAATTATTCTTAGACATAAAAAATATCCGAAAATAAAATTATTCAATGAAAATTAAAAACTTTATTATGGTATATGAGAGTAGCAATTTACGACCCGATCAGTCCCTGTCCCTCTTGGGCTACGACCTAACTCCCACACATGTTGTCTCTCTCGTCTCGACCCTCAAATCTGTCCTCTAGCTCTTTCACCGAACCGTCTCCGTCCACCACCTGCAGCTAGGGGTGTTCGCGGATTGGATTGGATCGGTTTTGAGTCAAAAAGTCATCTGATCCAATGATGAAAACAACATGCGGTTTGGATTGGATTTGATTGCTTCCTTCAGAAAATATGATCCAATCCAATCCAATCAAATGCGGTTTGGATTGGATTGGATAATTCGGTTTTTATCATACTTTATTTTTTTATGTCAAGTATCATTTTTACTGATTTAATAATGGACAAAAGATAATATTCAATTAAGGGAGCTAGTTTAGAGTGTCCAACACCTATTTTAACTCCCCTCTCTATACTAGAGCAACAACTATTTGTTCTTACTAACCATCACTTGATTTGATGACGAGTGAGGAAAATTCTTGACCAATTTTGGGAGTTTTTGAGAAAAATATTTATTGATATATTTTATGTTAAATATTCTTTTATGTTAATTCCTTGAATCTAATGTCACTTATCATATTCTTTCTTTGAATTAGTTATAAATAAATTGTACCTAATTATTTTTCTAATTTTCTTAATTGATCTCATATTTTTCATGTTTACTCAATCAAGTATATACATGATATACATAAAAACTTTTAGCAAAATATAACTTCAAGACATTAACATTTATTTTAAATATTCTCATATATGTCATCCTAACAAAAATACTAAAGAGAATGAAGGTGTTAATTCGTATATAAAGGATGAAAAATAATGCTTATGTATGAGTAATATTATAATTTTGAAAATAATAGTATATGTATATAGTAGTTCGGTTTGGATTGGATTGGTTTTCCATATGGGATCCAAAATCCGATCCAATCCAATGAAAGTTAAGCGGTTTTTTTGGTTTTTCGATTGTTTCGGTTTTCAATTTTTCGACTCGATTTTTGCGGTTTGAATTGGTTTGGATCGGTTGATGAACACCCCTACCTACAGCACTCTTAGCATGCTTGCAACTGTCACTCATACCATTGGTACTCTATCAACCACTGCCATGCCAATCTAGTCGAATCCCCGATTTACTTTCCTCAAATACACGTCACTCTAGCCTTAACCAAACCCGGATTCGGAGCAACCAGCGGATCTTGCAATAATTAAAAGTGAGAGGAGAGAGTTAGGTTATGTCGAAGTGGAATTGGAGCAATAAATCAGAGCGAGAGAGAAACATAAGAAGAGGATCGGATAGAATATTAGGGTTTTAGCTACTTGCTTACTTAGGATGAAGTGAAAACAAGTAACCTCTTGCTTATTCCATAGTTACCAGGAACTGGTATGGGTGTGTACACGATTCATTTGGTATATGGTTCATCACTTTTTATATTAATATTACAAGACTTTTCATAACGTGGACCCGATAGACAAAATGTGGTACGATGAATTCAGTAAATGGTACTTAAGAGTAATGAGAGAACCGGATAACTATATGTTTTTATATCATATGTCATAGTGCTAGTATCGGTGAGTGAGTGAGACAAAGATTTGCGGCACTGAAACTTTACCTGCTAAATTATTTAAGCTATGTTTGGGAGCATGGGGTGTGGTGGTTAGTAATGGAGTGGGGTGGTTTAAAAACATTAACCCATTGAAGAATGATATCCCAAAACACTCCGTCCCTCCCAAACCCTTCAATTTTTATGCCCTCCAAATTGGGGGTTGAGATTCCCTCATTAAATTTTCAAACAATTGAGTGGTATACTTTTACCTCTCAACTCTACTCCGCCCTTAACCACTCTATTATTAACCACTCCACTCCATCTCTTTCAAAACTCTCAAACATAGCCTTAGAGTGGACCGAGTACTATTCTTAATGCCGAACCAGTGACTGCATGTTGCAAATGTTGGGAAAAATACCAAATATAATCACCTAATACAAGGCCAGCGGATAATTTATATTCCCAGGATTAGACTTTTCCCACACTATGTATAATCACAATGAGACAACAAAAATATTCCATTATAAATTAATGGGATTACAAAGTTGTAAAAATAATCTCACCAAAAATATTGGTGGCTAAACTCTCTTTTGAATTTTTTTTTTCTCTCAAAAGGCTTTCTCTCTCACACAAGTGAGTATGTCTTTTCTTTCTCTCAAAACTCTCTGTTGTTTTGGCTTCTTCTCAGATGTTTTTTTAAATGAAAGAAGGGAATGGCTTTTATAGCCAAACTTCTACGCTAAATATGGCCATGACATAAGGAGAGTTTTTCTCCTTAATTTTCTTATCCTTTGATTTCCTAAAACTTCTCTCGTACTCACTTTAATTGCATTTACTAATTTATTTATTGTTTATCTCTCCTTTTTTTCTCTCCTCCTAAAGAGGAAAACCCATCAATATCCCCCTTCCGATTTAGGTGGAGGGCTCCAACATTCCAGCAGTTCTTCTGCAAAACTCGTGCTTGTCCTTAGGTAAGGAATTGGTCATCATATCTGAACTATTGTCATTAGTATGGATTTTCTCAAGCTGTAATTGCTTGGATTCCAATATATCACGTATCCAGTGATATCTCACATCGATGTGCTTCGACCTTGAGTGAAAATTCAAATTCTTGCTCAAGTGGATAGCACTCTGACTATCACAATGCATGACATACTTCCGTTGTTCTTGCCCTAAATCATGCAAGAATCGTTTCATCCATAGCATTTATTTGCAAGCTTCTGTTATTGCAATGAACTCTGCCTCTGTGGTAGACAAAGCAACACACTTTTGTAACTTTGACTGCCACGATACCGTTCCCCCTGAAAATGTAATCAGGAATCCAGAAGTAGATTTCCTTGAATCAATATCTCCTGCCATATTTGCATCTGTGTAGCCAACCAGTTCAGGTCTTCTACTTCCAAAGCATAAACTCATTTTGGAAGTTCCTCTGAGATATCTTAAGATCCACTTCACAGCATTCCAATGCTCCTTTCCTGGTTTAGCCAAGAATCTTCTTACAACACCAACTGCGTGTGTTATGTCCAGTCGTGTGCACACCATTGCATACATTAAGCTTCCAACAGCTGAGGCATATGGCACCTTGTGCATCTCCTCCTTTTCAATTTCACTTGTAGGACTTTGATTTGAGCTTAGCATAAAGTGACTAGCTAGCAAGTGGAGTAGCAACTGGCTTTGCTTTCTCCATGTGAAACCGCTCCAATACCTTCTCGATATATTTTTCTTGTGATAACCAAAGCTTCCATTCCTTCCGATCATGACAGATGGACATACCAAGAATATGCTTCGCGAGTCCCAAGTCTTTCATAGCAAAAGACTTCTTCATTTCCTTCTTCAGCTTTTTGATCTTCTCACTATTTTGTCCTACGATTAACATATCGTCAACATACAAAAGTAGTATGATGAACTCACCGTCAACAAATCTCTTCACAAAAACACAATGATCAGAAGTAGTCCTTCGATATCCATTCTCAATCATGAAGGAATCAAACTTCTTATACCATTGACGCGGTGCCTGCTTAAGTCCATATAAATTCTTCTTCAGCTGACAAACTAAATCTTCTTTGCCTTTGACTTTGAACCCCTCTGACTGCTCCATGTAAATTTCTTCTTCTAAATCGCCATGAAGAAATGCAGTCTTCATATCTAGCTGCTCAACATCTAGATTCAAACTAGCAGCCAAACCAAGCACTACCCGAATTGATGACATCTTTACCACGGGTGAAAAAATCTCTTCAAAGTCAATGCCTTTCTTCTGATCGAAGCCTTTCATGACTAATCTCGCCTTGTACCTGGGTCGTGAGCTATTCTCCTCATTCTTCAACTTGTACACCCATTTGTTTTTAGTGCTCTTTTACCTTTCAGTAACTCTGCCAACTCATAAGTTTGGTTCTCATGCAAGGATTGCATTTCTTCTTGCATGGCTTTCAACCAATCCTCCTTGTGATCATCTAACATACACAATCAGTGAGTAACACATATTCCGTTGCAGGATATTTGGTTTATGGTTTAGGCATCCTGACCGACCTTCTTAACTGTGGCTCTTGAATATCTTGTTCTTCATCCTCATAGTCTTCAACCATATCATCATCGGTACCACCGTTCCTATTACCATCAGCTGCTTCTTCAGTTAGATCGTTATCAATTGGAGGTTCATTTTCTGCATCTCCAACATCTTCTATTGCATCTCCCCCATAATGCTCTAGAAGTGGAACTGGATCCACGTTGATTGGATGTTCTCTAGAGCTAACAGGCTTAACTCTCTTCTGAATATCTTCAATATTCTGGTCTTCAAAGAAGACGACATCCCTGCTTCTAATAATCTTTTTCTCAACAGGATCCCATAGCCTGTACCCGAATTCTTCATTTCCATATCCCAAGAAGATGCATTCCTTCGACTTGAAGTTGAGTTTTGATCTCTCATCTTTTGGAACATGAACAAATGCTCTACAACCGAACACCTTCAAATGGTTGTAGGATACATCTTTACCTGTCCAAAACTTGTTTGGAACATCACCATTCAATGGAGCTGAAGGGAATAAGTTGATCAAGTCAACTGAACTCATCAGAGCTTCACCCCAAAAACTCTTGGGTAACTTGGCATGAGATAACATCGTTCTCACTCTTTCAACAATAGTTTTGTTCATCCTCTCAGCCACTCCATTGTACTGAGGCGTTTTCGGAACAGATCTTTCATGTCGGATTCCGTTACTCACACAGTAATGTCTGAAAGCTCCAACAAATTCTCATCTGTTGTCAGTGCGAACACACTTTAACTTCTTACCAACTGTTTGAATACTACAAACACCTGGTCTTTTGTTTTGAGAGCATATGCCCAAACCTTCCTGGAGTGGTCAACAATAAAGGTAACAAAATACCTTGCACCTCCATGAGTACCGGTGGTCATTGGACCACAAACATCAGAATGCACCAAATCTAAAATATTTGGTCTTCTATGTGGGGCCTTGTAGCGGAATGAAGCTCTATGTTGTTTTCCAGCCAAGTAATGTATACATGGCTTAAGTGACATTTTTTATCCTTTCACACCCGCCAGTGTATCTCTTTTGGCTAGAATTTGAAGCCCCTTCTCACTCATATGCCCGAGCTGTTTATGCCATAGCTCGACCGAGGATTCTTCTCTGAGAGCATTAACGCACCCATTATTGACTTTGGATTCTATCACATACAGAGTGCTTACTTTCTTGCCTCTGGCTATCACCAGGGAACTTTGTGTTAGCTTCCATTTGCTATCCCCAAACACACTAGTATAGCCTTCTTCGTCTAGTAGGCCTGCGGATATTAGATTGAGACACATGTTAGGAACATGTCTCACATCTTTTAATGTTAGGTGACAACTGGTGTTTGTTTCTAGGCAAACATCTCCTTTTCCCACAATCTTGGATCTATTATCATTCCCCATCCTCACATGACCAAAATCACCGCTTGCATAGGAAGAAAAGAAATCCCTTCGTGAGGTTACATGAAATGATGCACCGGAATCCACGACCCAACATGTATCTTGTGATGTCAAATTAACATGACCATCATCGCAAACAAAGATTACCTCATCTCCGTGAAAAATGGTAGCGGCTACGTTACTCGCATCACCATTTTCTTGCTGCTCTCTTTTGAGCTTCATGCATTCTCTCTTCATATGGCCTTTCTCGTGACAGTAGTAACACTCTACGTCTCTTCTTGTGCTTGACCTTCCTCTGAACTTATCTCTTGACTTGCCCCTTGACTTGTCTCTAGTATTGAACTTCTTGTGGATGCTTCTTCCATGGTACTCTGTGACAAGCGCCTCAGACTCTGTCGGCATTCCTTGCTCCTTCCTTCTTGATTCTTCATTGAACATGCTGTCTTTTACAATATCCAATGTTAGAACACCTTGTGGTGTTGAGTTACTCAATGAAACCACAAGTGTGTCCCAATTTTATGGCAAGGAACTGAGTAGTAACAATGCTTGCAATTCATCGTCAAGCACCATCTTCATATTGGTGAGTTGATTCACCAATCCTTGAAAATCGCTCAAGTACTTGGAAACACTCCGGTCTCTCTATACTTGAGGTTCACTAATCGTGGAATAGTAGAGGCTTTATTTTGGGCCGTCTTTCTCTCGTACAACGTTTCTAGTTTCGTCCATAACGTGAACGCAACTGTCTCTTAGGCCATGTAATGAAAGACACTTTGATCTATCCATTGCCAAATTTGTCCAACAGTTTTCCTGTTCATCAAATTCCAGTCATCATCAGACTTGTTGTCTGGCTTCGTCCCTTTATTTTGCAAAGGCTGGTACAGATCTTTGCAGTAGAGGATGTCCTCCATTCTGGGCTTCCAAATGGAGTAGCTTGAAGAGGTTAACTTAATCATTGTTGCTGATGCCGTTGAGGTTGACTCGTCCATTGTGAATAATACAAGCTAAACTGTGTAATGAACCGAAGCTCTTGATACCACTTGTTGGGAAAAATACCAAATATAATCACCTAATACAAGGCCAGCGGATAATTTATATTCCCAGAATCAGACTTTTCCCACACTATGTATAATCACAATGAGACAACAAAAATATTCCATTATAAATTAATGGGATTACAAAGTTGTAAAAATAATCTCACCCAAAATATTGGTGGCTAAACTCTTTTTTGAATTTTTTTTTCTCTCAAAAGGCTTTCTCTCCCACACAAGTGAGGATATCTTTTCTTTCTCTCAAAACTCTCTGTTGTTTTGGTTTCTTCTCATATGTTTTTAAAATGAAAGAAGTGAATGGCTTTTATAGCCAAACTTCTACGCTAAATATGGTCATGACATAAGGAGAGTTTTTCTCCTTAATTTTCTTATCCTTTGATTTCCTAAAACTTCTCTCGTACTCACTTTAATTGCATTTACTATTTTATTTATTGTTTATCTCTCCTTTTTCTCTCCTCCTAAAGAGGAAAACCCATCAACAAAGACTTGTGGCTTCTGCAGTATGGTGTTGTTGTTCTTTTCTCATTGACACCAATGTACGATTATCTTTTGCTTTGGCCTTCGACACAGAGCAATGCAGCACTAGCATGTAGGATTTGCAAAAATTTGGAGTATAATCTCTAAAGTTAAACAATGGAAATATAGTATAGTATACACAACAAAACTGGGTTTTATTCAATTCCTGATTCTAAATTAGTAGGAGATTTCATGCAATTTTTGCTCTAGGGTGACAGTTTACCGTTATCATGATCAATGCATGACTTCTATGTGGCTTATTAAACTTCTAATTGGCTTCACTTTTGTTTGACTCAAATGACAATGTTTGATCAACATACGCTCATGAATAGAATTTCAACAAAAAAGAAAATGGAGGAAAAATTCATTCCATCTTTTCTGATTTACTAATTATTACATTAAATATATGTAAATCATGTGGAATTAACAGACTCAGATTTTATTTACCTGTTCTCTGTAGTTATATAATAAGTAACATGATTCCCATGTTTATCTCATATTTGGGGTGGCAGGAATGGGTTCATCATTCCTTTCTATCACCTAAAGTAAATTTTGAGTGAGGCCTTATCATTTTAAATGGAAAAGTCTATTTGGATCGGGTTATACTCTAAGTCAGGTCTTTTTGTTAACATTTATGGTATTTTTGCTTTATAAAATTAAGAGTAAATAATTTTTTTTCTGATGGGCCTAAAGCTAGGGCTTTAGTAGTTTCACCGTTGGGCCGGTCATGGGTAAGGTGATGGAAATTAACTTATTTTTATTGTTGTTTTCATTTTGTCCCTAATTTGTGGTCCATAAAACAGTTCCTAGTATACCTGTATATTATCAAATCCAATCCTTTAGTTAAAGTGACAACATACTTGAACCTTTCATAAAATTAGTACAATGAACCTCTTTTGCTGACATCTTTGATTCCAAAACCACAGCATGTCTATTAGCCTATTATAGTGTGCTTAAATGCTTAATGCTTGACAGGGTAGCTAGCATCCATGTTAATGCCACAAGTACCATCTTTATCCCCAGTACCACGCTTGATTCACACCGGTCAGATGCCCATGAATTCCTCACAAGCCAGTACTTGTCACCATTTTCTTCTACGTACCCAACTATAGTCACACCATGATTGAGGTCCTTTCCACAACTTCCAGGGAAGATACCTTTTGAATGAAGTTGAAATTCATTCATAACCCCCAGCAAAGCATCAATTGCAACAGAGACAGGTTGATTAGCAGCTGCAGCTTTCAGCATGTTTTCATTGTGAGCAGGTACATTTCATAGCCGCTTATGTTGACTGCATGGTTTTTAGCTTTACCTTTGTTACAGGTTCCATCTGATCCGTGATAAGGATAGTCTTTTTCAGTGGCGACTCTACCATGTTTTTTGATGAATGTGAATGCTGTTTCCATGTCACCACCATCGCAGCCTAAGTTCCCATTTTTTATATCACAATCTATCAGTTGTTGTTCAGACAGAGAAACCAAGTTTCCTGTTTTTATTTTGCTAATAACTTCCACAGCTGCCACTGCGGAGAATGCCCAACAACTTCCTGCATCAAGGGCTTGGTGCTATCATAATCATATAAAATATAACAGAAGATTGTAGATGTTTGGCAATAAGTAGGAGTGATAAGGTGGTCTAAGTGGTTTGGATGAGGGAGTTAAAGAGTGGAGTGATAAGGAGGTTGGGGTTCAAACCACACCCACTAACAAAAATATTAATATTAACACACTAACATTTGCCTATAAAAAAAAAAAGATATTTGACTATAAGCAGGTTCCTTAAGATGTATGAACTTTCACAAGACTGTGATTGTGGACCGCATCGACCACTTCTAGCTGCAACGACCGCAACGCAACTATGATTGCAACGTGACTGCAACCACAATTTAATTATCCCATATTTTTTGCTTTTCTTTTTGAAGGATTTTAGTTACTTGTTCAGGGTCCAAAATCAATGAGAGAAGTGACTAAACCCCCTTAGTAGGAGCTGAACTATAAAACTGAGAAATATAATTTATAAGGTCAATTTGGCTCCTCTAAGCCATGTACTCATTTTTTGCGAGAAACTTTACCACAATTGCCTTGATCCTTGATATGTCTTACTGCACCTTTCTTCCTCCAATCTATGCTTTTTGGAAGCTTCCCATGTTTATTATACCTGAATCTTGTTTGTAGCCTAGGTCGAAGACCCAGATAGGTACTTCTAAACTCATCATTTGTAAGCAAGGTTTCAAAATGCGGTCCGCAACCGCTAATGCGGCCGCAATATTGCGGTTGCGGGACTCACCGCAACGGCATCAGGCCGCAATTGCGGTGTGATCCAAAATCACCCGTTACGGCCGCAACGCGTGTGGCCAGAATCAATAACGCCATCATCCGGCACCATTCCAAACAGAGCCAAGAGCCAAAACAGTTCCAAAAACAAATTCTCAGAATCAAACAAAATGATTTCAAAATGTATAGATCTAACCTGCTTCTTTTAGATCAAATTTTGGCTTTTGCTTTTGCCTTTATCTCCTTCCTCCTTTGCTCTGCCGTCGTCCTCTGGGTGTGGGGTTGAGTGGGTGAGGGCTTGAGGCCGTGAGTCCGTGACTGAGGAGGGCCGTGAGGTGGAGGCCGTGGGTCGTGAGGCGGAGCCTGAGAGAGAGAGGGGAGGCTGAGCCTGAGAGAGGGGGGAGGGGCCGAGGGGGGCCGCGATCTGGGTTTTGGGGCGGGCAAAGTGGCGAACACGAACCGCGAGCCCATGGCCGTGGGTGATGGGTCGTCTGGTGGGTCGTCTTGAGTGAGTGTGGAACTTCTGATGTGGAGAAAAATGAAGAAAAAAAAAAGAAACAGAGGAGGGGAAGAAGAAGAGGTGAGGGACAGGGGAAGAAGAGAAAGTGAGGGACGAGAGAGGGATGGGTAATTAGGTTTAGGTATTAGTTTGGGGAAAAAATAAAAGTGTTGGGTGAGGCCGTGTGTGTGGGTTGGAGTGGGGTTGGGGGGACCGAATTGGGTGGGGGAAATTTTTTAGGGGTGAATTTTTTTTTAATCAAAAATTTTAGGTGGGAAATTAATTGAGATTTGGGAATAATATAGGGAAAATTTGAGAGGGAAATAAAATATATATTGATATATTAATCTATTTACTAGTTTAGTATATGTTTAGCTAGTATTTATTGTTCAAATTATATGCTAATAATTGATTTGTTGTATTAAATAATTTACTGTAATTATTAATTAGATTATCTGTGTTTTGCTAATTACTAGTTTATATTAAAGTTTTTTTTTTGAAGGCTAGTTTAGATGGGAATTTTTTTTTAATCAAAAATTTTAGGTGGGAAATTAGTTGAGATTTGGGAATAATATAGGGAAAATTTGATAGGGAAATAAAATATATATTGATATATTAATCTAATTACTAGTTTAGTATCATGTAAGTTCAATTTTATTATCTTTGATTCATATATTTGTTAACTATTATTATTATTATTTTAAATTTATTAATTTATTTACTTTTATCTTCTTCTTTTTTTTTGTAGTGAAGACGTTTCTCTAAGTGGTGACAATGTGACGTTATTTTAGAATCACAATTGCAGCTGGGTGTATTCCTATATATGACACTAATATCTTTTTATTTGTGATTCATATATATTTATGCACTATTAAGTTTCTAACCTTCTTACTTCTTTGTAATTTTGTACTTATATGTGCTTAAAAGTTTATTTATAATTTATTTTCACTAAATTAAGTTTGAATTATTCATAAACATAATACAATGTCTTAAAAATGAATAGAAATTTATATAACATCATTAGTAAAAGATATATAAAGAATTACAAAAAAAATTGATTTTTGTTTCATTTTGTGAATTTTTCAAATCGTTTCACGCCGCAGCGGCCGCATTACGCATCGCAGCGGCCGCAATGACCGCAACCGCAGTGACCGCAACCGCGACCGCAACCGCAATTTAAAACCCTGTTTGTAAGTTCTGCAAACTTGTTGTCTGTGAGCTTGTAAGAATAGTTTTGAGAGTTGGTGAGTTCTATGAACTCAACATTGGCATGGCTTGTGCATCAGATGAACTATTCATGTGCATTGCAGGGCTTGCACTTTTAGTTATCCATAGATTGCACTCGACGAGAAGATTGAGGATAGCAAATGTTTAATTTTGAAGTTGTCTTCATGGCTAGTTCTTAATGCAGATGGAGAGTGAAAATATAAAATATTTATTGTACACAATATGCTTTTATTTCTTAATGTCATGTTTGCTTTCTTGACGCATTGCAATGCATGTTCGTTTCTGTTTTCAGAGGCGTTTCGGCTGCATATATTTGTATCCGTGTGTTTTGTGCTTGCGGGTTTTAACATGGCAAGGATTCTATATTTCATTCTCTCTACAGGTATCTTGAACTTGCTTAAGGTTTACCTGCCCAAAACAACTGAACTCTAACATATTTGAAGAGTAATTCTTGGATGGTGTATTATATATACTGAAATCATTAATTAACATATGGAGGTCTTGCCCACATTTAGAATACACCAATTCACTAAAAGATGTTTTTATTAATGTCAATTGTTGAATGAAGGTCTAAATTCTAAAAGATGATGTAGAGGTCCCAACCAAGATTTTAAATTATGATTGTGTTCAGGTTGTAGTTACGGTTGTAGCTACCAGATGTGACCAATTGCGACGTCCACAGTCACGGTCCGATGCAGTTGCGACGACTATCATAACGTGATGTGGTCCGCATTTTGAAACCTTGGTGTCTACCTAAGAAATTCTCCACATTTTAATATTTGATACATGATTTCTTCAATAGTGGCGGTTTCAATTGGCGTGGAAAGTTTTTCTTGTCTAGGCTTAGTTGTGACTCATGATGCCATATGCTGAAAGAATTCACATTTAATGGAAGACTAAGAAAAAGAAGCTTATTATAGCCTAGACTGATAATTAGTGCACTGTACTAGTATTTTTATGAACTTAAAGATAATGGAGAATCAGGTATCATGGCCAGCTTAAGAGTTAGCTGTCTCAGCAAGCTAACTTAATGCATAAGGCTAGGCATTTGGCACGCGGGTGTATATATGGCATAGATATGGTAGATAGAGATCAGATGTCCCATTTTGATATATCATTACTGTATCCATATATGGTCTATGCTACAATATTTATTGCTAAGTCAAATATAGTTTGAACACTGAGCGAGGCACATCAGGGTTTTAAATTGCGGTTGCAGTCGTTGTGGTTGCGGTCATTACGGCCGCTGTGATGCATAATGCGGCCTCTGCGGCGTGAAACAATTTGAGAAATTCATAAAATGAAAAAAAATCAAATTTTTTTTTGTAATTATTTATATATCTTTTACTAATGATGTTGTATAAATTTCTATTCATTTTTAAGACATTGTATTATGTTTATGAATAATTTAAACTTAATTTAGTGACAATAAATTATAAATAAAACTTTTAAGCACATATAAGTACAAAATTACAAAGAAGTAAGAAGGTCAGAAACTTAAAAGTGCATAAATATATATGAATCACAAATAAAAATATATTAGTGTCACATATAGGAATACAGTCAGCTGCAATTGTGATTTTAAAATAACGTCACATTATCACCACTTAGAGATACGTCTTCACTACAAAAAAAAAAGAAGAAGATAAAAGTAAACAAATTAATAAGTTTAAAATAATAATAATTATTATTAACAAATATATTAATCAAAGATAATAAAAATTGAACTTACATGATACTTGCTACCACATGGTGGAATGACGTGGTGGTTCATAACCTCTATTCTCACTTTGGCTATCATCTTGTGTAGCTCCTTGTCCAAAGACATAATCAAAAAATCCACCACTTGATTGTTGATGATAAGGATCTTGATAATTCATTGATGGTTGGTAGTATGAGGGAGCTTGATCACTTGCGTATGTGTTATATGTGTTGAAATAAGGATATTGATAATAAGGTGGATGAGATTATTGAATACTCTGAGAAGAATCATCAATACCAAAGCCACTAAAACTTTGTGCAATACTGGAAGAGGAAGAATCTTCAAGTGGAACATTCTGTTTTCTTTTTCCTCTCCTAGAATGTGACCCACCTCTGCTGCTCTCGGGTAATGAACTACCAGAAGGAGTCATATCAGTCAAGCTCCTATAACGCCTATCATGAGATGGATCATTTTGAAATTGCCCATCATCATCACCATCATCATTATCATCACCGCCACCTTCTTCAGCTTCTACATTACCACCCCCATCACCACTATTATTACTTGGTGGACTTAAACCACCACCATCTTCATTAGAATCATCATTATCATCAACAACTTCGACATCTTCATCATCTGTATCCACTAGAGGCAACCATTCTGTATTTTGTACTCCATCTAATAGTGGATCTTCTCTCTCTTCAATCCATGGAGATAATGCATCTTCTTGAAATATATAATCAAGATTGATAGGATTAAAACTTGCTTCAATTTCATCTTGACTTTTTCTCATTTGATGCCTCATTTTCAATTTCATATTGTAGTACGTGAGAGACAAGCTTTTGCAGCTTTTTATACTTCAATCTATTCCTTGTCTTCGTGTGGATATAACTAAATGTGCTCCAATTTCTCTCACAATTTGTGGCTGAAGTTGTTTGGCTAAGAACTTTTATAGCCACATGTTTAAGCTCAGGAGTACATACACCAAAAAATGACCACCATTCAGCTTTTTAAAGGAGCAATAAAAGGTAAACAAATTATTAGTCATTATATTAAAAAATAAAGTTAAAGTTCATTGATTTATTAAAAATATATTATTTTACCTGGATTCATCTTAAACCAAGCTGTTTGAGCTTGAGGAGTACCAAATGTTTCAATCTTATCTCTAAAAAGTACTAACTGTGAAATATAACATAACATATCAATACGTAAATATCTTCATTTGATAAATAATGAATTATAAGTTTAAAAATATAAATATTCATTACTAACCTAGTTCAGAGCTTTAATCTGATCATCGATGTTTCTTTCTATTCTGAAGATGACTTTATTTGTTCCTTCAAATGTTTCTTTAAAGACATCATCCCCATGTTCAACTCCGTATTGAAATTGCGGATTAAGAAAATAACCTAAAAAAGGATAATATATTATTATGGATGAAAGTATAAATATAAAATTACATGATAAAAATAAATTTATAAATTATATCAACATACCGCCAGAATGAAGATCGGAATGCATGTATCTCCATCGCTTGTCTATTAAATCATTATATCTAGAATGATAACGAGAATTTTATCTAATTGCTTGTTTAGCTCTATCAATGGCTTAATATATGAAACCCCTGGTTGGTTTCTCGTCACCATCAACAAGTCTCAAAACTTTTACTAAAGGCTCAAACACCTTCAATATGTCTTGGGACTTGCTCCAGAATTCACTGTCATTAACAATTGTTTTTGCTTCATATAATTTAGATCGTCTAAACTCTTCGGAGTTGAACATGTTTCTCAGACCTTGCTTTTGCTGTACAATTGCTTGAAGTTATAGGAACTGTGTTGCAAATCGGGTAACACTAGGACGGACAATTTCTCTACCTCCAGTATATTTTTTCATGAGGTCGACAGTCCATATATGGTTATAGAGAAAATTTGTCACAGTATTTGCATCAGTTAATAACTTCTATACATTTTTCTTTTTTCCTATATCCTCCAAGGAAAGATCTAAACAATGAGCCGCACAAGCATACCAATACAAATGAGGCCGCTTCTCCATCAATTTATGACCAGCTACTTTCAGTGCTGCTTCATTATCTGTAACCACTTGAACAACAAACTCTTCTCCCACTTATTCAACAACTTTATCTAATAATTGAAAGTAGTAATCTGTGTTTCTACTAACAACATCAGAAGCATCAATTGATTTCAAGAAAATCGTCCCCTTACTATTATGCACCAAAAAATTCATAATATGAGTATGGTTGATACCGTCCGTCCAACCATCACACATTATTGTCACCCCTTTTTCTTTCCATGTACCTCTCAATACGTTCAACCACTTCTTCATTTCCCTATATTCATTCTCTAAATATACATCTGAGATTTCATAAGGGGTCGGACATTTAACCCCTTCACCTACCTCAGCAGCTGTAACAATCAAATTATGCAACCATGGAGAGTTAGCTAAATTCATAGGTAAGCGATCATAAATAAAAAACTTGCTTACTGCCTCTCCTAGCTTCCTCCACAATGTCTTCATGATACCCTTACTGATTTTCAGTTGCTTCATGCTTTTGCTCCTCATAAGATCAATATTTGTAGATCTCAACTCCGGAGTAACATCTTAAGTCCTTTCACCCCCACCAACACTCATATGAGAGCTCCCACCTTGTTCATATATATTTCCACGCCCTCCTGTTTGTTGTCTAAATTGTTGCCTGTCTTCCCATTCGCGATGTGATCTAAGGCTTTCCTGTGTAGCAAACCTCATTCGTTCATCAATAAGGTGATCCACATCTTCATCTTCATCTTCTCCTCTCAGGCGTGCTTCAAATTCCTCTTTTCTTTTTTTGGAGTCATTTTTCTTTGCTTTTCCTTCAAGAAGAAGCTTCATCATACCTTCTCTAGCCAATTTGCTCACTCTAGCCCAACCAGACACTTGTCCTTTCATATGTGTTATATGTTGCTTCAATCTTGCAATGCCACCTTTTATTATCTTGTGACAAAATTTACATTCGATATTGTTACGACTTCCGACTACTGGGTTTCCAAAATGCCATCCAATATCATCACTTGGAGCACCATCTAATCTTTGTGTAGGAAATTCTTCTCTTGGAGGCATTGTGCATATTTTACACAACCTGTTCAATATTTATAAATAAACATCAATCAATAATTCAACCGAACTTGCAACTTTAATCTAAACTAGCCTTCAAAAAAAAACTTTACTATAAACTAGTAATTAGCAAAACACAGATAATCTAATTAATAATTACAGTAAATTATTTAATACAACAAATCCATAATTAACATATAATTTGAACAATAAATACTAGCTAAACATATACTACACTAGTAATTAGATTAATATATCAATATATATTTTATTTCCCTCTCAAATTTTCCCTATATTATTCCCAAATCTCAAATAATTTCCCACCTAAAATTTTGATTAAAAAAAAATTCCCCTCTAAAAAATTCCCCCCACCCAATTCGGTTTCCCTCTAAAAAATCTCCCCCCCCCCCCCCCCCCAACCCCCACACACTCACTCACTCTTTTGTTTTTTCCTGATACCCATCCCTCTCTCGTCCCTCACCTCCCTCCTCTCCTCTGTTTCTACAAGTTTCTTCTTCTCCTCCTCTGTTTCTTTTTTTTTCTTCATTTTTCTCCACATCCACACTCACTCAAGTCTCAACCGTTAACCCTCCTCCTCCGTCACTCGTCCGGCTCGGCGGCCACCCACCAGACGACCTATGGGCTCGCGGTTCGCCATTTCACCCCAAAACCCAAATCGCGGCCCCCTCCCCTCTCTCTCAAGCTCAGCCTCTCTTCTCTTCAACGTCTCACGAGTCAGTGAGTTACGACCCATGGCCTCCAGCCATCTGCCTCACGACTCACGGCCCCCACCTCACGGCCCTCCTCAGTCACGGTCTCAAGCCCTCACCCATGGGGACTCAACCCCACACCCGGAGGACGGTGGCACAACAGTGAGCAGAGCAGAGCAAAGCACCAGAGCAAAGGAGGAAAGGAAGATCTTACCTTGGGGTAAGGCTAGTAGATCGGATGATTTGGGATTCGAAGCACAGTGAGGCTTGACCGCTTGAGCAGATCCACTGATCCAGAGCAAATAAGTGAGACTAAGGAATGAGGTTATAGGAGAATGAGATGTTGAGTGAAGCACTGAAGCATAAAGCAGAAAAAAGATAAAGGCAAAAGTAAAATTTGATCTGAAAAGCAGGTTAGGAGAATCTCTTTTTCTGATACATTTTGAAATATGTTTGTCTGATATGAGAATTTGTTTTTTTGCACCTATGATTGAGTTGAACAGAACTGTTTTGGGTGTTTGAAACTCCGTTGCGGTTGATGCGGCCGTTACGACGTTACGTTGCGGTCATTACGCCGTTACATTGCAGCCGTAACGGGTGATTTTGAATCACACCACAATTGCGGCCCGATGCCGTTGCAGTGAGTCCCGCAACCGCAATATTGCGGCCGCATTAGCGGTTGCGGACCGCATTTTGAAACCCTGAGGCACATATTGAGATGTTAAGAATGTAATATTCCAAAAAAAGAAAATTCAGTCTTGTTTCCATTAAAGTTTCAAAAGCATTATTCTGTATAAAGTGAGCGCCTTGACTTTGAGGCTTCTGGGTGCACCTCCAGAAGAGGTATAATCTCTGGCATCTTAACTTGCCAGCTCTTGACAACCACTGTACCGCCATGAAGCTATGCAGTGAAAGACACTAGTAAAAAGCAGTTAAAAGGGCTTGAGCTTCTAATGTGTCACCAAACCTGCAAGAAAAGAAGAACAAGAAAGGGGAAAAATAAAAGGAAACCCTTATTAGAAAAAAATAATATAATATCATTCTGGGTTCTAAATACCAACGTCTAGCAGCCATAAACATATCTATAATTCAAATTGTTCAATTCAACAATGGAAAAGGCAATTTATCTCTAATTTTTGAGTGAGATCATATCTATAATCATTTGGTGGTATAATGTTGGGAATTCTAATTTTGAGTGAGACATGGATGAAATAGTCCCACGTTGAAAAAAAGTTGAGTAATTGAAGGTTATATAAATGGAAAATAATCATAGACGGATCAATATAAGATTTTGGTTCAAGATGTGATGTTAAATTCATTTATGCGATTCTTCACTTAGCCATGTGACAAAGGAAGACTTAAGCAGAGCCACCATTCTCCATTCCTGCTGAGCAGGATCTAGGATCTTGGAACTTGGACACAATAGTTTGATTGCTTATATATCTGATAAATAAGTTTTAGTTACAGACTACTTTTTTTGTTTACTTTTGTTGTTTCTTTTATGTTACATCTCTCTCAATGTATTTGATGTTTCTTGCAGAGCTCTATATTTAGAATTTAAAATTATTTACAATTGAACAAATGACTCCATTTAAAAATAGGTAGCACTACTTTTTTTTTTTTAAAGAAATTGGTAGCACTACTTAAACCTCGATATATATGTTTTGAACTAACATGCATGACTACGACCTGCCTAATCATATAGCCTAACTTGTTTCATAAAATAAAGCTTCAACTGCAATGTGCGTATTTTTGTTTCGATTCTCTTTTGCTATTCTTCAATCAATTGGGATGTTATACGAGCGAGTTAGGCGCAAGGATAAATTCTGTATTAATAATATTGACAGCTAAGCCAACTTGCAGATTTGGAAAAAGACCCCTAGATCTAGATGAGTTTGTGAGGAAGGTAAGTAAGGGTGAATTTATTTTTAGATCATATAGTGGATTGAGATAATATTTATTAATTAAATTAAGGATGAATAAATATAGTATTACTTGTTCACTTTCAATCAATCTTATTCGAGGGATTTTACACAATTTCATCACAACTTTTTCCTTCCATCAACATCTTATCTCGTGCTTCTGACGTAGTATGTGTCTCCAAAATGTTTGTAAGTAAAATTTCTAATGTTTTAAATTGTGGTTGTTATCACACTGTGTCAACCGAGATGTTGCGACTGCATTACGTGATGCAATCCGCATTTTGAAACCCATTACATTTTAAAATGGATTCTCCCCTTCCCTATGCCTTTGTGGCAAGAAAAACGATGATGGGAGGAGAGAGAAAATGGAGAAATAATGATGGGAGAGAAAAAATAAGAGAAAGATAGACGGGGTGGAGAGTGATTTAATGGAAAGAATCCAAACCCTTTACATTTCTTGTAACTTGCAGAAAGCAGTATGCATTAGTATTTCATTGGTATTAATTGGCATAGCGGGGTAAAGGGACGGCAGGGGAAGCCAAGACCTATAAATCGATGATGTTGTCTAAGTTGCACCACCCACCTAGTTGCCAAAAATGGACCATCCAAATTGTTATTTGAGCAGTTTGACCATCCAAATTTATAATTATTTTATTAGAGTTGAAAGGTCAAACTGCCAAGTGACAATATAGATGGTCTAGATTTGACCACTTGGGTGGTGCACCCATGCACCACTTTGATGAGTAGTTGCCAAAAATGGACCATCCAAATTGTAATTTGAGCAGTTTGACCATCCAAATTTATAATTATTTTATTAGAGTTGAAAGGTCAAACTGCCAAGTGACAATATAGATGGTCTAGATTTGACCACTTGGGTGGTGCACCCATGCACCACTTTGATGAGTGGTGCCCCACCTAAACGGATATTGTTCCTACCAAGATCTGACTTGCTGGAATCTCGCCGTAGAACGTCAAACCAAGAATGAACACAGGGGTTGTTTTAGATTATGGCTTGACAGAATATTGTATTCATGTCTTACGTATCCCAATGAGAATCAAAGCCAGACGTAGTTCTAGGTTCAACCATTGGTCATACGGTGATCTCAATCCCTTAATCTTGTATCTGATGAATACCAGTGGACAAAGACTATTTGATAGTCTCTTGGTCAAGCTGGTTCCTCTAATACGCTTAAGGGAGATTCACCTAGGTAAGTTAAAAGTGAGTATTTCTCTTAAGGTTCTCCTCTTTTTATAATAGGATCCCCTTATCTCTTAGAGATTGGGTTTATCTCTCTTATCTCTTTAAATCTTCTCCGAGATATATGATTTCCTTAATTCGTGGGATTTATCTCTTGTAACCAGATAAGGTTATTTGAGATAGTATCATGATCTTATCTTTCCTGCCTTTATCGGATCATGCATCCAAGCTCGGTGACCGAGTTTTACTCCTTTGCCAGTACACAAGTCCCCCCAAGCTTTGAGCTAAAAAGAGCGTAAAAGTTTTCATGACAGGAGCCGAGCTTGTTCTTTTGAGAAACCTCTGGAGAGTTCCGGATTTATTGAGTAATACTTCTCTCCCTTTTGCCATAGTTCGGCTAACATTCGAGTTTAGTGGCTTTGTTGAGTAGGTCCAACAATCCTTTCTTTTAAATTATTTGGGTTTCCTGGTGGCCGATCTTGTTTCCTCAACCCATACACAGTCGATCATGGTACTGTCGATCTTGTTACCTCAGCCTCTATTGATTTTCAGCTCGGTATGCTCGGTGGTCGATCTTGGTACCTCGGCCCATACACAGCCGATCTTGGTACCTCGGCCTATATACAAGTCCCCCCAAGCTTTAAGCTGGGAACAATGTAAAAGTTTAACTGAAGGAACCGAGCTATGACGAGATGGAGGCTGATAATGACTGTTTGGTCCGTGCTAGTATGCCAGTTTCTCAACCTCCGAGTTGGAAAGAGATATGATTATTGTCAGTAAGGCCAAATTTGTTTTTTCCTCGTGGCCTTTGTGGCATCATTTCCGAGACCAACTCTACGGCTGCATACTCAAGCCTTTGTGCCGAACTTGTGCAGCTCTAAAGAGACGTTTCTCTTCCTTCACACGGCATCTTTCATCATTAGTTTAAAAAGTAACGTTCCAATTTTCTCTTGGAACGTCATGTCCTTTCCTATAAATTGAAAGGAGAATTGTATTCAGGCCTTTACTTGCCTTATTCCTCATACTTCCTGTTCCTTAGAGTTTTTTCTCCAAGCATTTCTATATTTTCCTCTTCTTTCTAGGTACGCCTTCAAACATTCCTCTGTATTTCGTTGTTTATTCTTTCATGGAGCTTCATTTGAGGTCTCTCAAAATGCTTCTTCAGAGGTTCAAATATTAGAACCTGGGATTAAACCAGTTGGGGGCGCTCCCCCTTCTTCCCTTCTTCCTTTGAAGGGTGATGAAGATAACCCAGACGATTCTTCTTCTTCTTCTAGAGAAAGTAGCTCTGCTACTCCTCAAGCCATTATTGCCCCAAAACGTCGTAAACGTGCAGCTAGGGTTCCTAAAGAGCCCATTCCAGACATTACCATTCCTGGGTTAGACCTGAAGTTGGGGTGTTCTTTTCTAACTTTAGGAGTCGTGAGTCCCTTAGGAGTGTTAAGAACGAAATTTCCCAGGTCCCTGCTTCTGCCTGTTGTCTCCCTTGCTCGGATGAGGAGCATGTTTTCTTGAAAGCTCTCCCTATTGAACCACACTTTACTTATGTGTATAAAACCTTATTCGAACAAATTGGAATTACTGTTCCTTTTACCCGGTTTGAATGTGATGTGTTAAAGATTATGAATGTTGCCCCCACTCAACTTCATCCCAACAGCTGGGCCTTCATGAAGGCTTTTCAAATTCTGTGTAGCCAAGTCGGAATGGAGGCCACTGCCCCAAAGTTCCTATATATCTACAAAGTTCGGTTTGGAGACCGAATTGGTTTGATTTCTCTTAGAGGAATTGAGAAAAGAGGCATCATCGGCCTCTACAAGGGCTCTTATAAATTTTTCAAGTCGGATTTCTTCAAAATCCGACCTACTGAAGGGAACGAGTCTTCATTTTTTGATTCTGATGGGAAACCAAAATTCCCCTTTTACTGGCAACCACACCCTTCTAAATTTTCTGGGTTTGACTTCAGTTACATGTTTTCTCAAGAGCGAACCGATGTTGAGGCTCTAAAACTTTACCCTCGGTCATTGCCTTGTGGGAGACTTTTAAAACTGTCGACCTCCTCCACTCGACGGGACGACTTTGATTGTAAGTTTTAAATTTTTTTTCCGGATATTTCATCACACTTATAAAAATGTGCTTCTTACATAACCAATTTCCTTTTCGCAGTGATCATGGCTAAGTTCAACTACAAGGCTTTGCTAAAGAAGTCGGCGCATCAGGATGTTTGTGCTTTAGCTCCGGCTTCTGACAAGAAGGGGAAAAAGAAAAAGACTATTGAAACTCCTGACCTTGACGCCCGTCTTCCCAAGCGGGCTCGGGCCGACATTCAAATAGGGGTTCTGAGGAGGAGTACCTCTCCTTTTCCAGTAACCCGTGAGGAACCTAACACTGAGGAACGAGTTGAGGGGACACCTCATGTGACCGATCTAACAGCAGATACCAAGTGGTACAATGGCAACTGTAACCCGGGGATCTGCTCTCTCTAGAGTAATGACTTCAATCCTAGTTCGTTAGTGGATGGCCAAGTGCTCAAACCCTCTGATGCTCGTCTTTTGCTGCAGCAAGGACCTGACGCAAGTATGGAGGCCGCTGCCGCTTATGCCCTCCGGATCGCATCAATCACTCGCTTCTGGAGCAATGAACTTTCTAATAATGTGAGGAAGGTGAAATGGCTTTACCTGATCCATCTTTTGTTGTTCCCCCGGGTGTTGAGGATGACCTCAACTCTACTCCTGCTGGAACCATCGCTCATGGGGATGCCCATGAGTAACTTAGAAAAATAATTTCTTTGTAGTTTGTTCCCAGGGCAATGCCCTTTTTATTTTGAAACCTTTTCTACTCTTGGGCTTTGCCCCTTTAATTAATGTCATTATGTGTTTGTTTCTAGATCACGAGTTGCATTTTAACTTAGAAAATTTTCTAAGTTTTTTAATGTTCATACTTCGTCTTGTATGGTTCATGTTGTAACTCGACTGACTTTTGGAACTCGTATTTTTACCTATGGTCTTCAACTGTGTATTTGAAATTACACAGCTAATTTCCTTAAGTTGTTATCAGCTTGGACTCGATTCTTTAACTCATTTAAGTTTCTAACTTTTTTTTTTTAGTTAGTACTCAGTTTTTATGCTTGGTGTTTTACTCGGCCTATTTGAGCTTTTGGAGCTCTGTCACTTTAAATTTAACCTCCTAAGGTTTTTTGACACCATGGGTCTTTGGTTTCCTTTTAGGCTCAGCCTTTTGTCATTAACTTGATTAGCCTCCTTAGGTTTTTTATTTACCATTTTAGGCTTGGCCTTTCGATTTTAGCTCGATCGGTCAGCCATTTGGCTTAGCATTTCGATTTTAGCTCGGATTACCTCTTTAGGTTTTTAATTACCTTTTTAGGCATTGTTTACCTCTTTAGGTTCGGCATTTCGACCACAACTTAGTCGATTATAGCTCGGTCAATCTTTTTAGGTCTTTAGCTTTTGCCTCTTTAGGTTCGGAATTTTGACCTCAACTCGGTCGATTTTAGCTCTCTCAACCTTTTTAGGTCTTTAGTTTTTGCCTCTTTTAGGTTCAGCATTTCGACCCCAACTCGGTCGATTTTAGCACGGTCAACCATTTTAGGCTCTTTAGTTTTTGCCTCTTCAGGTTTGGCATTTCAACCTCAACTCCGTCAATTTTAGCTCGGTCAACCTGTTTAGGCTCAACATTTTTCATAAATAAATTTTTAACCATATAACAATATTCTTGCCAAATAATGCAACTGAAATAGATTTTATTTATTTATTTTTCAGGGTGTGCCTCGTTAAAACCTTCCCGGTCAAAACCTCGTGGGAAAAAGACCGGGGTAGGAAAAAGAGTACATCACCTATTTATATAACTCTAACTAAAGTAAAACTTAAGGTGGGAGGTGTTCCAAGTTCTTTGAACGGCCCTTCCTGGCAACTCTTCTAGCCTATAAGCATTATTTCCTAGACTTTCAACGATTCTGAATGGGACAACCCAGTTTGCTACGAGTTTACCCTCTTTGGAGTCTTTTCTTGCATCATTTTGTAGTCTCGGCACTAATTCACCTTGCACATATTCCCTTGGCTGCAGTCTTGAGTTGTATTTCCGAGTTGCTTTCTGCTTGCATAGCCCTTCCCTGATTCTTGCCTCATCGTGGACTTCTTCAACAATGTCAAGCTCAACTCGGACTTCTTCTTCATTCTTATTTTAGTCGTGATGCTGCCTTCGGAAAGAGAGTTCGTCGAGCTCAACTGGAATCATTGCATCGGTTCCATAGGTTAACCTGAATGGTGTTTCACCAGTCCATGACTGTGGTGAGCAATGGTAAGCTCAGAGGATGCTTGGTAATTCTTCGGTCCATGCTCCCTTTGATTGGCCTAACCTTTTCTTGAGCTCGTTCAAAATGACTTTGTTGCATGCTTCTGCTTGGTCGTTGGTTTGTGGATGCTCAACCAAGGTTACCTTATGCTTGATTCCAAGGTTGGAGTAGAACTCTCTGAGCTCTTTATCAGTGAACTGCTTTCCATTATCTGTGACAATTGCATAAGGTAGACCATGTCTGCATATGATACTTTTCCACACAAAATTCTGAACCTTTTTAGCTGTTATGGTAGATATTGGTTCAGCCTCAATCCACTTAGTGAAGTAATCGACCCCTACTAGCAAGAACTTGACTTGACCTTTAGCAATCGGGAAGGGACTGACTATACCCATCCCCCACATAGTAAAAGGCCACGACGAGAACATGGAATGGAGCTCTTCTCCTAGCACTCACGCAACATTGGCGAACTTCTGGCAAGGTTCACACTTATTAGTCCAGCCAGCACAGTCAGATCTCATGGTCGGCCAGTAAAACCCCGCTCGCAGGACCCGAGCTGCTAGAGATCGGCCACCTGAATGCATTCCACATATTCCTCGATGCATCTCGTCCATTACTTATTCAGACTGCTCATTTGTTATGCACTTTAGTAAAGGCATGGAGAATCCTCTTCTGTACAGCTCTCCATCTCAGATGGTGTAATGGCAAGATTTTAGACGGATTTTCCTTGCCTCTTTAGGATCATTGGGCAATTTGTACGAGACTAAATATTCCCAAATAGGTGTCATCCAGCCCCGATCATAGTGCTCGGTCATTATTACCTCGCCACTCTTTATGCTCGGCTCAGGGAGATTCTCCTGAATGAAAGTTCTTAGCTGGCTAGCTTTTTTGGTGCTAGTCAACTTAGACAGTAGATCTGCCCTGGTATTTTCCTCGCGAGGTATACGTTCAATAGTAAAATTATCAAATTCTGAAATTAAACTATTAACTTTACAAAGATACCTGGTTAATTGGGGATCCTTTGTTTGATAATCACCCGAGACTTGTCCTGTTACAAGTTGAGTCACTTCGGCGTTTTAACTCTTTGACTCCAACTTCTTTAGCTAGCACCATTCCTGCAATAAGGGATTCATATTCCGCTTGGTTGTTTGAACCAGTAAACCCAAACTTCATGGATTGCTCCAGGACTAGATCATCAGAACCTTCAAGAATTATTCTAGCTCTGTTTCCTTTCAAGTTGGATGAATCATCAACATATAGAAGCCAGATGAAAGATTCTGAATTCGGCTTTGAAGAGAGATAGGCAATGAAGTCGGAGAGACACTCTTCTTTCATGGATCCCCTCGGCTCATATTGCAAACCGAACTCTGATAACTCGACTGACCAGGCTATCATTCGTCCTGCCAAATCAGGTTTTCTGAGCACTTGCTTTATTGGATGGTCTATTTTGACTATAACTTGGTGTGACTAGAAGTAAGGTCGTAACCTCTGAGTTGCCATGACTAAAGCGAGGGCGAACTTTTCAATTACTTGATACCGTGTTTCCGCATCTTTCAAAATTCTTCTAACGTAATGCACCAGCATCTGTTGTTTTTCTTCTTCCCAGATGATTATTGTACTGATTGCGTAATCATTAACAGACAGATACAAATACATATCCTTGTCGAGTTGTGGCCGAGTTAGGATCAGGGGAGAGGCCAGAAAAAGTTTCAAATCTTCAAAGGCCTTTTCACACTCCTCGGTCCAAGTGAACTCTTTTGGTTTTTTCAGAAACTGAAAGAAGGGTCTTGAATTTTCTGCAGACTTTGGGAGAAAACGAGATAAAGAGGCTAATCGGCCAGCTAGCCTCTATATCTCTTTCACACTCTGTGGGCTCCGTATTTCATTGACAGCTTTGCACTTATCAAGATTAGCTTCAATTCCTCTATGTGTTAGCATATATCCCAAGAACTTCCCTCCTTCTACACCAAACGAGCATTTTTCTGGATTCAACCTCATGTTGCACTTTGAGTTGGCCAAAAATTTCTTTGAGGTCGACTGGGTGTTTCTTTGGGTTATCGGACTTTACCACCATTTCATCAACATAAACTTCTAGGTTCTTTCCGATTTGATTGCAAACACTTTGTCCATAAGCCTTTGAAATGTTGCACCAGCATTTTTTAAACCAAAAGGCATTACTCGGTAACAGTAATTTGCCCCATCAGTCATAAATGTCGTTTTTTCTTCATCAGGTGGATACATCCTTATCTGATTATAACCTGAATATGTATCCAAGAAAGTCAAGATTCTGTAACCTGAAGCTCCGTCCACCAATCTGTCAACGTTGGAAAGAGGATAAGAATCCTTTGGACACGCTTTGTTGAGATCAGTGTAGTCGCAACACATCCTGTATTTGTCGTTGGCCTTTCTGACCAACACCACGTTAGCTAGCCAAGTAGTGTATTTCACCTCTCTGATGAAATTTGCTTTAAGCAGCTTCGCAGTCTCCTCGGCTACTGCCTTGTGCCTTTCTTCGTCAAGCTTTCTTTTTCTATGAGCTATAGGCTTGGCCTCCGGACATATGGATAGCCTATGGCACAGAAAATTGGGGTCTATGCCAGGCATATCCGATGTCTTCCAAGCAAATAAGTTGGCATTCTTCCTTAGAACAGCTTTAATCTGTTGTTTGAGCAAGGGGTCGAGCTGACTGCCAACCTTTGTGCACTGTTCGGCTTGGGCTCCAAGTTGGAACTTCTCCAAAGACTCTGTGGGTTCAGCTCGAGACCCATACATCTCCATCCTCGGATCCAATTCGAATATGCTGAACGAGCTTGCCGAGCTAACAGAACTGACTGAACTTACCACTTCTGCTTTATCATCTTTACCATTTTCTGTGATATCTGGGTCTCTGGTCACCTTCAAACTGTCCGCATAACACTGTCTAGCCATCCTCTGGTCAGCTCGGACTGTAGCTATCTCTCCCGAGTCAGTTGGAAATTTCATGGTGAGGTGGGGGGTTGAGACAATTGCTCCGAGTTCATTCAGAGTTGGTCTTCCGATGAGGATATTGTACGATGTGTTGGCATCCGCGATAACATACCTGACTGATATGGTTCGGGCAAGCTTGCCTTCACCAAATGTTGTCAAGAGATCTATGTAACCTCAGGTCTTTACCTGCTCTCCGACGAATCAACTTTTCTAGAATTCCAAGTTTTTTAAAGGTTTCCAGGTACAAAATATCAGTCGAGCTGCCCTGATCAACAAGTGTTTGTTTGACCGATTAGTTGGCTAATTCGACCGTTATCACCATTGGGTCATCTTGATTAGGATCCAACCCTTGGAAGTCATCATCTGAGAAAGTTATGGGCGGTGTCGGTCTTGTAGGTTTTCTGGACACCGAGTTGACAGATCGGATGGCTTTTACATGACGCCTCCGAGCTGAACTCGTTGTTCCTCCACCTGCAAAACCTCCTGAGATTATATTAATGACCCCTCGGACTCCTCCTTCTACTTCATCATTAGGAGCCCTCTGATTATGCAATCGATCTCCATTCTGATTATTACCTTGCTGGTTCCCATCTCAGTTATGATTGTCATAACTGCATCTTCCTCATCGTCGACCAGCTCGTCTGCCTCCATTATCATCTCGGAGAATGAACCGGTCAAGACGGCCTGCTTAATTGTACCAAGTCCTCAATTTTTTCCTGGGCTGTTTTATAGTCTTCAGTGGAGTGACCATAGTTTTGATGCCACTTACACTCTTTACTTCTGTCAGCATTGGCTGGAGTTTTAGACTGTTGAGGTAAGGTGAGTAACTCGACATTGCACACCTCCTGGAGAATGGTTGCTCGGGATCGGTTTAGCGATGTATAGGACCGGTACCTGGGTTGCCTCTCTGAGAACCCCCTTTCATTGCTCTTTTGGGCCCTTTGTGGATTGGCCCCTCTGTCTCTTTCTTTGCTCGGGACCAAGGTCTTGTCCTCAAAACCTCTTTCCCTCTTTTTGGATTCTACCATCTCTTCCAAGTTCATGAAACCTGTGGCTTTTTCCTGCAATTCTTCAAAATCTCTTAGTGGTTTCCGAGATAAATATTCAAAGAAAGGCCCTGGCTTCAAACCGCCCATGACGGTATGGAGACAGAGTTCCGAGCTTATATTGGGGATTAAAATTTGTATAGCATTAAAACGAGCCATGTAATCTCTAAGTGATTCATTCTTGTTTAAAATTCACTAGCGAGACCGAGTGCCTTTTATGCTTTCGGCTCGCTGTGAATTGTGCAATGAACTTAGTTACAAGCACGTCGAAAGAATCAATTGACCGAGGTGGAAGATTCGTAAGCCAGGTCAAGGCAGGGCATTGCAGAGTAGTTGGAAAAATTTTGCGCATGACGGCTTTTGAATCGGTCAACAAGTAGACAGAAGAAATAAAAGATTCCACATGCTCAATTGGGTCGGTGGTGCCATTGAATTTATCAATGTTAAGGGGCTTAAAATTTCTAGTCATGATTACCTCATCTATGTCATCCGTGAAGGGCAACCTTGGTCGTCGGTTTGTTACCCTTTCTTTCTTAATAGTGCCTTCTGCACAAGATTTAACTCCCAAACCCTCTGGCCGAGGTTTGGTCTTGGAAGGTCGGCTCGTATCATGACGAGAAGGTATATACGGAGGGTTCTTTTGGCTATCCTCGGGTGACGACTGCTTTTCCCCGGAAGGTGTTGCTGATCTTTCCCTTTTTCCGAGCTCTTAACAGTTTTTGATTCTGAGCACGTATCCTCTCGTTCTCCTGACGCAACTGCCTTAATTGTGCCATAACCTCTCCCAGCTGAGGGTTGTCTTCATCGAGGGGTGGAGGCGGAGGGTTGTCATGGTTCTTGTTTGTATTTGATGCTTCATGATCAACGTGGTTTGCGCTGTGCGCCCCTCCCATCGGTCCGTTCCGTGTAGTCACCATCAAGCTTTCTTATGGAACAGGGGAAAGTTTTTCCTCGGCCCCACGGTGGGCGCCAAATGTTCCTGCCGAGATCCGACTTGCCGGAATCTCGCCGTAAAACGTCAAACCAAGAGTGAACACAATGGTTGTTTTAGATTATGGCTTGACAAAATATTGTATTCCGATCCTACATGTCTCAATAGGAATCAAAGTCAGACGTAGTTCTAGGTTCAACCATTGGCCATACGGTAATCTCAATCTCTTAATCTTGTATCTGATGAATATCAGTGGACAAGGACTCTTCGATAGTCTCTTAGTCAAGCTGGTTCCTGTAATACGCTTAAGGGAGATTCACCTAAGTAAGTTAAAAATGAGTCTTTCTCTTAGGGTTCTCCTCTTTTTATAATGTGATCCCCTTATCTCTTAGAGATTGGGTTTATCTCTCTTATCTCTTTAAATCTTCTACGAGATATATGATTTCCTTAATTGGTGTGAGTTATCTCTTGTAATCAGATAAGGTTATTTGAGATAATATCATGATCTTATCTTTGTCGCCTTTATCGGATCGGGCATCCAAGCTCGGTGATCGAGTTTTACTCCTCGGCTAGTACAAATATATTATTGTTTAATATGAAGTCCGTCCACGAAGATGTGCTCTATTGGCAGGCACTTGATCCTTGCTGATTTATTGGGGAATGAATATATTATATATATAACACATACATCCCATGCATTTAATCATGATCCAGTGCTTTGTCAAACTCTTTTATCCCCTTAAAAAACTACATTATTTCCAATTAAGATATAAGGTGGTGGAAGAAGGTACCTAGAAGCGCATAGACATGAATAGATATACACATCCACGGAGAGAGAAAGCATATACCCTACATGTGGGAATGATTTGGGGGCAAAGCAAAGAAAGCATAGTGCGTGCAACCAATTCACATGGGAGCATTACATTATCCTTCACAAGAAGGCCTCTCTTTTCCTCTTTCACAGCTCATGCATGCCCCAAATTAATGCCACGAGTCCACACAATTCTACTTATCTTAATTACTGCACCTAGCTAGCTTTTTAATGCATTAATGATTAATGAAATGAAACACCTTGCAAACCATGCATAACCACTATATACAAGTGCTACACCTTATAAAATCTTATGCACATGCCTTTGTTCTCCCCACAGATAAAGATCACTACCCTAAATGATTTCACCAATCACTAACCCCCTCAAGTGGGGTTATCTTGTCTCACCTTTTGTCTAAGGGATAGTCTTTAAAAATTTATGAGGAACGTGGTCACGATTCACTCAAATCAAATCAATTTCCTAGCTGATTCTGTTTTCAATTTTCATTTCTTAAATTTGGTGACTAATTTTAAGATGCGGTTTTCTGTCTTTTAGCCTTTAATTCTACGGGTAAACAGTCCAATTTGAGATATTTTCTCTAACCACTTCAAATATATATATATATACCTAAATTGGTTAACTATGAAAAGTTGACCATTGTTTGACTCTTTTTTCTTTCCCTAATAATCAAATATTGTTAATTATGCAATGTACCAAAAATATAAAAAATCTTGGCATCACGATCGAAGGGTTAATATTAGTCCACAGAGATGGATAAAATGAGAAGGGCAAGCATACTCAGAGAGAGGAGAGAATGTTGTAATGGGATTTGTTTGTGACCAAGGAAAAAGTTGAGACTATTATAAGGGCATCCCACTAAAGATGCGGTCACAAGGGCACGTGGTGGCTGATTCCCACTAGTTATTAATCTACTGGCGACTTTCCAGTAATACCGTTGAGACCCAACCCCTCCTCCCAGCTGTTCATAGCTGTCCAATCCCTTCCCATCCCCATGTGACCCCACTGCACAAACACGTATATACAAATACCCCAAAAGATTTTTTAGGTATTTTTAAAGCCTAAAACAAAAATATAACAATTAAAAAATTTACACATTTTTTAAAAAAAAATTAAAATAAGAGGAAGAAGAAAAACCAAAAAGTTTATGTTTATCTCCTCTTCCTTCTAGTGGCTTTTTCCTCTCTAACAACGTTCCCTGTGGTTGTTGCTGGGGATATACATATACATACATTTATAAAAAAGGTTATCTCTTAGAGGCTCATTTGGTTTTGATCATTTCTTCTCTCTCATTGACACATTTTGGTTTGAGAGGTGCATCTATGTTGTTGCATATATATACATTATGCAATGTGCATAGATAGCAATATTTTTTAAGGACATTGCAACATTAAACATATCTGAAAGGTTTGCAAAAGTTCCTGTTTGTTGCAAGATCTTGTGTGTTGTGTTGTGTTGTTTATCTCAAATGGCACAATTACCACCCAAGATCCCAAACATGTCACCAAGTTGGCCAGATTTTTCTTCTTACCAAAAGATGCAATCCCATGCAAGCTTCTCACATAACATGGGCACCACCAACAACAACACCACAAACCATTATCATCAACAACAGAACAATAATAACCCTTCTTGGGTTGATGAGTTCCTTGACTTCTCCTCCGCGAGGCGCGGTGCTCACCGCCGATCGGTGAGCGATTCCATCACCTTCCTTGAGGCACCAATGAGGTCGGAGAATAACAATGACAATGAGTTCGACAAGTTTGATGATGATCAATTCATGTCCATGTTCAACGATGAAATCTATGGGGCCAACAACGTGCCACCAACCTTGTCCTCTTCAAACCCTTCAAGCCCTTCGGATCAGAACTTTGTCAATGATGAGATTGAGAAACAAACGAACCCGCCCGAGAAGAACGAGAAGGAGGTAGTGGAGGAGGAACAGAAGAAGGAGGAGGAAGAGGAGGAACAAGAGCAGCAATTGAAAAATGAACCAGATGAGGTTGAAAGCCAATGCAAACAGGAGGAAACTACACAAGCTCCAAATAACACCAATACTTCTTCCAATGACAGAATTACTGACCCCAAGAGAGTCAAAAGGTAATGAATGATATTTCAAGCATTCATGATATGCTTTTCATGGTAAAGTTGCAATTGGCCCCATGAAACAAAATTGGATAATGTGTTTAAGAGTCTTACTTAAATGTAATCTTATTTTTTGGGGGCTTCATCTTAATGGTTAATCAATAATGTTTATGTATTACATATTTACACTATATTACTCTTGTAATTTAATTTGGAACACTTTCTTAATTATATATATCACAAAGCAAGACATTTGAATTCCACCTCTAATTCTCGTTTTGCATCAGAATCTTGGCAAATAGACAGTCTGCACAAAGATCGCGAGTGAGGAAACTGCAATACATAACAGAGCTTGAGCGGAGCGTAACTTCATTACAGGTCTGAGACGTGACATGATGTGACTAATAAATAATTTGGATTTTAATTTCAAGGAAATTCTGTAGCTTTTATTTTATGGCACCTAATTTGATGTTTTGTAGTAATAATATTGACATTTTCCTATTGTGTTGACTAATGAAGGCCGAAGTTTCTGTGCTGTCTCCAAGGGTTGCGTTTTTAGATCATCAACGCTTGCTTCTAAATGTTGACAACAGTGCTCTCAAGCAAAGAATCGCCGCCCTTGCTCAAGACAAGATATTCAAAGATGGTAATTTCTTTAATCATTATTTCTGTTAATTTTAAAGCTATGTTTCCAACATTATTTGCTCTTTGCATTGAAGCTAATTAATATCATATTTTCTTAATAAATTTTTTACTTGTTAATGGAGAAGTACGTAAATGAGTAGAGTGCAATTAATTAAGAGCTAAGTGTGTTCTGATATAATTAATCATACTGTTAGGGTCCATCGTACTTATCTTTCTACTTGAGGTATATGCGGTTTAATTTGTCTATATTTCATGGCTTCAAAGGCTAATGACAAGAACCTTTTGATGAGACGTCCAGGTTTCTTAGAATTGTTTTTGTTAGTTTTGAAGTTAAACGAACTTATACGAGGAAATATGCATGCTATAGTGCAAGGTTTTAAATTGATGTCGTGATTGCGATTGCGTTGCATTCACCACGATCACAGACAATTGCGAAAAGATATGATCGATGTAGTCGTAATTACAGTCGCATTTCGATTTCAGAAATCTTTAAAATCAAAATGTTACAATCTCAACTACAGTCGCAGACCTTTGTTTAAAATCTTGCTATAGTGGTAAAACTTATGTCATGTTAGGTTAACTTATATTATATGAGGAACTTATTTAATACTTTAATTTCATTACTGAGAAGGGACGAAGTGGACAGGCTTATCTTGATTTTAGTGAAAGCATTTCCATGCACGCATTTTGAAGTCTGTGTCTAATCATGTGCCTTGTCTCAAAATAGTTAAGATTGTTTAACTAAGCTTAAAATATATATTATATTATCTATGCAGCTCATCAAGAGGCACTGAAGAGAGAGATAGAGAGACTGAGGCAAGTGTATCACCAACAAAACCTCAAGAAGATGGAAAATGCTGCAGGGTCACAATCACCATCCCGATCACCAAACCCAAGATGTGATGCTCAAACTGAAAAGGAACAGCTTCTTCACGTTTGAACCCTCCTCAACCTACAAGAATCACCATATATATAGCATGATGATGATTAACTAGATAGCTAGCTAGTTTACATGATATATACTGTGATTCTTTGCATATTTATTAAAGAAATTGCAGAATTAATTTGAATGAGAGATGGGAGAAAGCAAAGGGATCAAAAGGAAGTGAAAAAGGAGGCAAAAGATTTCTTTTATTGTGCTTTTAAAGTTGTAATGTATTGAATGGTATCATGTCCTCTATGTTGGGTTGTGAGGGATGAGGATTTGTTATCCCATTTAGATGTGTTATATTTTGTTTCCATTGATAATATTTTGTCACATATTCCTGCCTTGTTAAAATTAAATAAAATTTTAACTTATGTGACAAGATATTATTAGTGAGGCAAAGATCTATACAATAAAATAAAATGGAATGAACAGATCTACATCCGGCGGTGAGATGGGGAGAATTTTTATTAGCCAATTGATGAAGGAAATTATATTCACTGAGAAGAGTCACGTTCTGGGTGGTGAGGCCATTGGTTTGGTGCTAGGCTTCTGCTATGAAACTGCGCAGGCACGTGAAGTGTTTAACTTTAAAATAAGGGGGACCACTCAAAGTTTGCATGATTGGAATGCATGGAAACACGTTTGCATCAGTGGCATCAAAATAGAGTTTGTGGAAGAAACAGTTGTGCATGTCTGCTTTAACTTGATAGGGATGGAGGTATATATGTGTGGACGATTCTTTGAGTTATTTATTTGTTGTATCTTTGATTCTTTTCTAATTTAATTGGTTTGATGATTTTCAATTCATGTTGGGAAACAAAGACTAGTGGGGTTTGTGCAAGGATATGATGGATGAAAGGAAGGCATGTCAGTGAAAGTCTTGGATTTTATATGGGTTTTGATGTACTTTATATTATGAAATCATCTTCATTTGACAAAATAATTAAAAAATCTCTTCAAAAAAAATAATTAAAAAATGAAAATTGTAGATAGTCAATTGACTCAATTATAGCTGTATATGGTGAAAGTTTTAATTTCACGAATAATTGTAGATAGTCAATTGACTCAATTATCGCTGTATATGGTGAAAGTTTTAATTTCACGAATTTTTATGTGTTGTGGATGATCATACTTTCCTATAGCCAAAGGGAGGAAAAGCTTATGATTTGAATTGCATCACGAGGGTAAGGCTTTGTTTGTTAGTGTAGAAAATGATAAGAGAGAAAATGAGGAGAAAATATACTTTTCTCTTGTTTGATAGAAGAGATAAATATGAAAGAGAGAAGAAAATTGGTAGACCCACCTCAAATTTTTTTCTCTTCCCGAATGAGAAGAAAATTGGTAGACCCACCTCAAACTTTTTGGATTCTCATTCAATTATTTAATAAATTTAAATAAATTGAATTAAATTAATCATTTATTTAATTAAATTAAATTGAAATAAATAAAATATTTATATTAAACTAATAAATTTTATTTAAAATAGCTTAAATCAGTTAAATTAATTTAAATTATTTGATTAGTTAAAATAACTTAAATCAATTAAATTTAAATATTTTTATATTGAATTTTAGTTAAAGATATTTTTGTCTTTTTTAAAAAAATTATTTTTCTCTCTTCTTATTTTTTATCCAACCAAACAAATGGGAGAGAGAGAAAACACCTATTTCTCCTCTATTTCTCTCCTATTTCTCTTACGCCAAACAACACATAAAATCTACTCTATTTTTCACCATTTTCTTTCTTCTCATATTCTTTCTTACATCTTTCTCTCTTTTTTTTTTTTTCTCACAATCAAACAAAGCCTAAGAGAATTAAGTGAAGCATCTGAATACGCATGCTTCATTCTTAAATATTAAAAACCGTGCAAAATGCTCTTTGATCTATAAAGGATCCAAAATGGCTCGGGATAATGTTTCTTGCCAAACAATATAGTGATGAAACCAATGGCTCAATTAAAAACTTACGTGGCTCATAAGGTCATTCGTGTATTGGTTTAAATCGATTTGAGGTAAAAAGTCATCAATTCCAAATATTAAATCAATATGTGGTTTGTTTTGATTTGGATCGTTTCTTTTAAAACAAAAAAATCTGATCCAATGTAGTTTAGAGTGGATTGGATGGTTCGGTTTTTACCAATATAATAATTAAAAAATAAGTCCAAATAAAATTAATAGATACAACATATAGCATATTAAAAATTAAAATTTGACGAACTAACAAGTATCAATTTCATGTTTCGAACACTAAAAGTAGTAGAAAATTACGTTACATCTAATTAATATGTATTATTAGGAAAAAATCAACAAATAGAAAAAATCAATAATACAAAAAGTATAATAAATCTATATTAAATTTATATATCTGGTTTGGTTTTGTTGGTTCGATTTCAAATAAGGGATTCAAAATTCAATCAAATCCAATAAATCCACAAAAACTAAATTGCAGAAAAGTTAAACAAGAGAAGAAGAAAGCACAAAAAAGTTTAACGTGATTTAGCCATTGTGACTTAAATCCACGGAGGGTCAGAATTTTCTTATTCAATAAAAAAAGATGTTACAACTGTATTCAGTACAAATGAACAGTCATACACACTCAACCTTAAGCACACCCTATTTTTCTAGTACAACTTACGAAGAGTACGTAACAATAACGGATTAACTACAAAAAAAAAAAAACTATTTAGCGACCAAAGATTTCGATCGCTAAACACGATAATTCGGTTGCTATATTATGTATCGACCGAATTAAGGGGGTAGCAGAAACCGTGGTGGCTAAATGTTTAGCGATCGAATTTGTATTTCGGTCGCAAATTTGTGACCGATATTTCGGTCACAAAATTATATATTTCGGTCGCTGTATAGTTGGTTAGATAACCAAATTTGGTGACTGATATTCGGTCGCTATTTCGGTCGAAAAATTTTGATTTTTTTTTAATAAAAATTTTCCTGTAACTTAATCCTACCGACCAAATTTTATTTTTCAACTATTATACCATTGATTTTTAATTTCTGATATAAACAAAATACACCAATATTTTTTTTTGAATAAATAGAAAACGTAAATATGATGTGCTAATGATCCAAAACACCACAGTCAATATGATAAAGAAAACACATACGTTAATTAACACAAGTTTAATAATTGTTTATAAAAAAAAGTTTAATAATGTACTAATTAACGATCAAAACATAAAAACACACCACAGTCAATCAGTACTAATCAAAATATCAAAACTCATCAATCTTCCAAAGGGATGAACATGTAGAAGCGAGAACCCCCAAGGTACTTAAACTTTGCCAATACACCATTGGACAACAAATACAACTCCCTGATATCATTTGTGTCTGTTGCAAAATATAGGCGATCCTCATGGATTACTATATTCCCATTGAACATATTTCCGCATTTGTCTTCAATAGTCACAACACGCGGTATTCCTCTTCCCCAACTACGATAGAATGATCGCGGGATTGAAATCAAATCCTGCAAATACACAAGAACAATTTAGTAATGATTAGTTTATACCTTAACCATCATTACGTGAATCTGATCATTATTCTTAAGTTGATGAAATATGATACTGTACCTGGTCTAAATGGATGACTGTCTCAAAACATTTAGTCGGATCCATTTTCTGATAAAACGATAAGGAAAACAAGTCATATGTCTAAACTTCATCAAGTGATAATAAGAAAAGATGGAAAGATTCATGTAGCATACTAGCATATTAAAATAGAACAAAGAAATGCAACTTCACATGCAACTTTACAGATTAGAAAACATAGTAGTTTTCAGGAAAGCAGATGCTTTTACATCGTTTTGAAGGATGGTCATAGATAGGACTTTTCCTACTGGAAATGCCTAGATAACCTAGTAAGGATGGTCATCAACAACTATTTATGGAAAGCCCCATTGCCTGGTGAAACAAATGAGTAGAAAACCAGAGTTGCTTTCATAATATTGTGTACAGAGCTGCTTTCTAATGTGAATAATGTTTGAATGATGGCGGCACGTCATGTGCCTGGCAAATTGTGCCCCACACTTCATTTTATCTAACCCTATACTTAATCCTTCATTATCTAAGACCTTGGCCTTAAGGCAGAATTAAAGAAAAACCTCAAACTTCAAGAATCCTTCAAGCACATCCAAAATATTGACTGAGCATGCGTGCCCTGAGAAGGTACGCATGCTCATTAATATTGAATCTCAAATATGAAACTAATTAAGGCTTTCGTAGCTTAATAATTAACTCTAGCAGAAAATAAAACAATTGACTTATAAGGATTGCAAAGATACTTCAACAAATATATATATTGAAGCATATTTCAATACAAACTTAGATAAAATATAGTAGCAAACATCCTATTGAGCTTCGCTCTCCACTAACAAGTAACACATAATTGTCAAACACATGCATAACTTCTAAATTAGCAACACACAACAAGCATCCCGCCTTTTTGACAGGATCACATCTTATTGAGCTCTGCTCTCCACTAACAAATAACACATAATTGCAAATACATGCATTCTCAAGTATGCTTAGTAAAGATGTATTTGGATTTACTATCCAAATCATCTCACAGTTGAAACAACAATGTACTTGAGTAATCTAAATAAGAGAAACAAGGATGAGCAAGCCTTAAAAAAATATTACAGGACATATATGGACTCAAGTTGTATTGCAAGGTGTAACATAATCATTTTCAAGGGACCTTGACCTTGGAATTCAACGGTTCAAGAAGTTTGAAAACAAATGTTTCCTCCCACCATCCCTCACTTACCAATCTCCATCGAAAAAAAGAATCTCAAAGGCCAGCCATTAATTAGCCATCAAATTTTTATCAAACCTCCATACATTCATATACCCAAAGAACAAATATAAAGTGTTCAACTCAACAATGAAAATTTACAAAATTTACAAGTTGGGGTTAGGACCCTTGCCTCCACATTGACTTGGTCTTCAAACTCATATTAAAATAGTCTTTCTTATGTCTAATACAATGTGCCTGTAATTTACTAATTACATTCTTGGCTTCATATTTGCTTATTTTATGCAGGGATGGCCATGAAACTTATAGTAGTCCTACTTTCAAGCATTACAGTCGAAGAGATGGTGAATCAAGAGGAAGCTAACTTATATTATCTATACAATAAGTTATTTAAATCAATATACCCCTACTGTCAAAATTTCTCTACTCTGGATTTCACTAGAACAACATCAATGATTAATTTGACAACATAAATACCCATACTGACAGAACTTCCCTAAACCCTAACCTGAGATAGAACTGATCAGAGGAGACTGTGGGGATGGTGGTTGCACAAACAGAACCCCTTGAGATGGTGGTGGTGGCCGGAGGAGGAAGTGACAACACCTGAGAGAGACATTGATAGAAACTGAGACAAAGAGTACCGAGCAAGAAAGAGAAAGAGCGAGATACACAGAGAGAGAGAAGAGGAGACCTTACCAAAGAAGGAGGTCACGGTGCTACAGTGGTGGTCGTGGTGACGGTGGTGGCACGGTGCTGCTGGGAGGAGGAAGAGAGAGTGAGAGACAGAGAAGGAGAAACACAAAATGAGAAGGATAAGGGGAGAACCTTACCAAGTGGTGGCCGGAGGAGGACGAGACGGTGAGAGGTGGTGATGCGCGGCCGGAACAGGGACGGGGCGGAGTAGCTGCGCGAGAGAGAGTAGAAGAAAAGAGAGAAATGGGGTAAGAGAGAAAAGAAATCGTGATTTAGGGATTTCATTTTTAGCGCCCGAATTATTTGGTCTCAAAATCGGTTGCTAAATGGGTTAATTTGAAATTTGAATTCATAAATTTAGCGACGGATTTTTAAATCGGTTGTTAACACGCGCTATTTTAATTTTTTACGCTCTGTTTAACGACCGAATTAATATCGGTCGCAAATATAAATAAAGTTTAACCGTTGCATTTAAATCGGTCGCCAGTTCGGTCGCTAAAAAGTCATAAATTTATGACTTTTACTTTCCTTTATTTAGCGACCAAAAATAGCGACCGATAACTCGCTACGCTCTATTTCTTTGCCGCTATTTCGGTTGTAGTATCAACTCTAATCAGTGTTTCATGTAGATCCTACAATCGGTCGTCATTTCGGTCGCAAAAAGAAACCATAAAATTCGATCACTATTTTCGGTCGCTAAATAACCTTTTTTTTTGTAGTATTGGGCATTAATAATTCAAACAAAACAACACATATATAAATAGGAGGTATGTTAAATTTTGGACACGGTATGTGATACCGTATATATTTATCTCTATCTCTCACTTACTTTTTATCTTCTTTATATATACGCTTCTCGAAAATATACTCAAAAAACAAAGGGACTCCTTATGATGTCCCCCATTTTGTGTACAAAATGATTTCTCTATAAATAGTGTCAACCAATAAAAAAATTGAAAATGAATTGTCTTTTTAGAAAAATGTTAATGCTTTCCACAGATTTTGAGAATTCCATAGTTTGTGAGTAAAAGTCAGTTTGGATTTGAAATGTTTTTGGATTAAATATGTTTTTATCACTATAAAATTAATAAAATTTGATTTTGGTCTATATATAAATTTTATTCGTTTTTAGTCCTTATATTTAATAAAAGTAGTGTGTTCTAAGTTCCTCACCAGGAATTAAAAATACATAATTTGTGTATTTTTTTGGGACTGAACATGAATAAAATTTTTATGGAGACTAAAATCAAATTTTACCAATTTTATAGGGATCAAAAACATATTTAACCCAAAGTTTTTTAACATAAATGATTTTTTTTAATAATTTTTTTAACATGATTAATTGAATATAGTATCTTCGTCTTGGAATTTTTTATTAGTTGGGTAATGGACTTTTGAATTGATAACTTGAGAAATGTAAGTGCTGAACTTGTGAGAATTTTAGCTTAAGAGTAATGTTATTTTGACACTAAAATTGGATATAATGGTGGACACCCTACTTTTTAGTATGTTATGAACCACTTTACTTTTTCTCTCTCTTTATTTCATTGGCTACTAACATCCCTGGCTGTTCTATGGATTGACAACTGACCCCACAGACCAACACGGGTCTTTTCAGCGTGCTTTGTCCTCACTCACACAAGGTCACCCATCCCAAAATTGCTCCAAGTCAAGCACGCTTAACTGTGGAGTTCTTAAGTGATGGGCTACCGAAAAGAATATGCATCTTGTTGGTATAGGTAGTATCAATCAATTCATATAAGTCATCATTAATTGTATAGTCTCATACCTACACAGTCTCAGGATCCCTCTCATTATGATGTGTAATCGGTTCATTCATGTGTCCCTCCACCTAGAAGCATGCCAGGAGCCGCTCCTTGTCCGTACCTTCTTGCACAGGAGACCACTCCCGGCCCTAGTCGGCACCGGGTGTCATATACCCACCAGCTTCCACTTGGTTTGTCCCCGAACCACACCGTACTGGGACAAGCACGCTTAACTATGGAGTTTTTAAGTGATGGGCTACCGAAAAGAAGGTGCATCTTGTTGGTATAGGTAGTATCAATCAATTCATATAAGTCATCCTCAACTGTATAGTCTCGTACCTACACAGTCTTAGGATCCCTCTCATTCCGGTGTGTAATCGGTTCATTCATGTGTCTCTCCGCCTAGAAGCATGCCAAGAGCCGCTCCTTGTCCGTGCCTTCTTTCACCGGCGACCACTCCCCGCCCTCATCGGCAACGGGTGTCACACCCTACTTTTTAGTAGGCTATATATGACCAATGAAATAAAAAGAGAGAAAGAATAAAGTGATTCATAGCGTACTAAAAAGTAGGGTGTCCCTGTAGTGTCCAATTTTAATGTAAAAAAAACCATTACACTTAGCCTGATTGCATAGATGGTAACATTTTGTCATTCTTTTCTTTTCTTGTTCGTATGCATATATATTTGGATTTCTCACTTTGTCTATATTCTTTTTGAAATTGCATTAACACATTCATCACAAAAATGGTTGAGGCAATTTTTTTATTTTATTTTTTTGAGACGTGTGAGCCTTTTACCTAACCTAAAAAATTATCCATCGATAAGCCCCTTTGAGCCTTATGACATTTTCTTGTTTAGCAGCTCACTATTAAGCCTAAACGAAAAACAAATGTCTCACAAAACCTTAGGAATTAGTAGAGCATTAACATATCTAACTTCAATTGCATAAAAATATGTCTTACCATTTGTCAATTTGATGGTAAAAAAATGTCATTGATATACTTAGGTGGAATTGACATTGACTTTTTTTTTTTTTAGCTTGTATATATTGCTGTTAGTTGCTGTTATGTCATTGGCATGAATATGACATTTTGTTTTTGGCATCTCATGACATTTACTGATGTTCCAGTCCAGTGAATTCAAGTGCATGTGATTAACTGTTCAAATTAAATCAACTCTTCACAGTTTATGTGATCAAGGTGCATTAACTGTGAACTTGCATAACAAATAACAACTGCTATTCTTTGAACTCCCACATGCTGTTCATCACTCACCATTTACTTTTTGAGCTTCTATTCTAGCAAAGAATCGTACTGTGGTGCCACAAGCACAGAACAGTGGCATACATCCCACAATTCACAATTTTACTGGGTCAATCTCAATATACCAATCTCAATTCTACTGTCTCAATCTAGAAAGTGCTTATTACTTTATGATGTTCCTCTATCTTCATTCTTATCTCGTGGTATCTCGGCTAAATAGAATGAGATAGTAATAATGGAGTTATAATATTTTGATGAGAAATTTAGTCCAATGTAACATTTCCTTAAAATTAAGGTTATTGAACAGCTTCCTAAATCCTTGTGCGTTACCTTAAGAATCATAATTTTTAAGAATAATGCCTGATCCTGGAAACGTATCAAAATGTAAGTCTGCAGAAAATAATGTAAGACTGGCCGTGTAAGAACTGTGCACATGTCTCAGTAACATTATTCTTTTGGTAACTGTAGTTCTCTTTTTTTTTTTTTTTCTTCTAAACCCAGAATATCTCAACGCTGTCAACGAATGACTAATCACTATTCGCGAGACATGTGACTTCCACTGGCCAAGCATTATTTTAATCACAATTTCTCTAGAAGATTTATTTATTTTATATTTGGTTCTTGAGTCTCATAAATAATCAATTTTATTTTTACTATTTTATATATTAATGCTCAATTTACTTTGGAAAGTAAAATTTGTTATAAGCAAAGACATTAGATCAACAGAAAAATAAGGATGATGTAACCAACACATGTTTAATTTGTCATAAAAATCATACCTCTATACAAAAGCAGGGGATCCGGGTCCTATATCATGTAACACTTGTGGAAGGGAATAAAAGTAGTCTCAAGCTGATGCAGCTTTCCATTTTCAGATTTCCTTGCAACTGCTTAATATATTTCAGTAATATAAGAAGAATTCCTTAGTAACTAGTAAGAACTCCAACATGTTAGTTTTGTAACTGGTAAGATTTCTTTTCTTACTATATAAATGGGTTGAATATCTCTTGTACTTCTTTTTTTTTTGGTGGATAAACGGGGCAAAAGCCCAAAAACAAAACAAACCATGTCACCCTATCATAGAGGGTACTGGACAAATCAGTAAATATAAATTACAGGAAAGGAATGGAGGCACCTGATCATATGCATGGAGATAAACACGAATTTGCTTCTCTAAAAATATGACGCCATCTTCAATACTTCTTAGCAAGGCATGGATAGCATGAATAATTGGAGCACATGGATGGTGGGGTCACAACCATTGTCCAGAAAAAACACAGCACTACTAGAGTCCACTATCACTTTGTCAATCTTCCTATGATGGGCTTCTTTATTAATATACCTTGGCTTATTAAAAAAAAAAAAAAAAAACTCCAACATGTTAATTTTGATTTGAGGTCATACTAAAAGAATGTACAGCTAATACTGTTTATTTTATACTGAACATATCCTTATAGGCTACAACTGCAACGATTTTTTTGGGATCCCCTCCCTCTTATTTAGAATTACATGATTTTCTTATTTTAAAATAGTCCATATTCATTATTCCCTCTTACTCCTACTCCTGCATCTGAAAATTGAAAAATTAATTAGGCTCTTATAAAACTAGAGAGAAGAGATAACGTTTGTGTAATAACTGAAACCTGCTTAGCATATCTGTATAATTTGCTTTAGTTATAGTGATACTAAAAACATTGCTAGAAGTAGTGGTAGAGACGATAATACTTGCCATAATTGATAATCCTAAAAGCTTTTGGTCCCTTTGCCTTTGGAACAAAAGGGATTGTCATATCATATGCAGTCATACATAATATACTATGCAGGAGTAAAAAGGTTGAGTGGTCAATTTCACTCACGAACCCTATCCTCCAACTATCAGTGTTGTCCATAAAGTGGTAACACAACCAACACTATCACAATTTTTAGCACAGGAATAGTTTTAACATATAGAGGACAAACAATGGGTGGTCCAGGTTTTTGAGCTTGATGGGTTTCTGATATAGGGGAATAGTAAGGATGGAAGCACCCAGCATTTCCTATTTTTCATGCTATTCGCTTGTTGCTCATGAGCATGTGTATAGAGAAGCCAATAAGGCTGCTTGATAGATTAGCTTGGTGGGGCCAACTGTGGTTCTTTAACTTTTGGGGATACTCCTTCAACTATAGAGGCTTGTAGTTCCTGTTGTGTTTTGGGCCCTTTTGCCTCACATATCTACCCAAAAAAAAAAAACAGAGAGAAAGCAAATAAAAGGAAAAACTCTGATCTGAGAGCGGTTGAACTCCTCAACCACCTTTCTCTTTTGAATATTAGGCTCTGGTTCATCATGGAAATGACTTTCCCATTCACTGATGATAATCATCTCCTTTGTTGTGTAAGTTCAAGACATATATACTCCCCCCACAAAAACTGGAAAATGTTTGGTGTGCATCTCTTGGAATCACATATTTCTGTGCAGGATCAAAGTGTAATATGCAGAAAATAAAATGCAACCATTTGCAATGGGATGATAAAAACAATACAGATAATGATGTATGTATGTGAGTTGGATTATATATAGGCTAAAATGTGAATCACTCATAATCACATTATACTAACCAAATAGTAACCTTAACTAGGTTTACTCGTATGAAAAAGAATAGGGTATGCCACCTCGTTGAAAAATGGTTAGTAACGTAGTTTCATCTCGTAAGATCCATCATTAACAATGGCAAATTCCACAAAGTGAAATTTGGTGACTAATTCCTTCAACCGTTGTTAAGAAAACTGGAGGCTACTGATTAGTTATTTTACCATATTAAATAAATCGTTCAGCATACCAATAATTGATCGTGCAAAAGAATTCAGGTGAACCCCTAGTTGGTATTTAAATCTTACAATATTATTCCATAGGATGCAACATGATTAAGAAAAATAAGATATTGACAGGAAAAAAGGCTCAGCTTTTGCCATGTCAAACAACAGAAAGAGCTAAAAATATAAAAGTTGGATGAGAAGAATAAATGTGTCTACAAAGACATAAAACAGATAAAATCAAATCCCATTAATTGTAATTTGATCTAATACAATTCCAGGTAAGAATTACTCATAGTTTATGGCCTCAATCTCAAAACTGAACTCTGTACATCAAAACAATAGACCAACCTGCAGCCTTGAACTTCAATGTGAACTAATGGAATACTGAACCCTGCTAGCCAATTTATCTTCAATTGGAGCACATTCAGATTGATCTGAAATATTGCGTTTAGCATTGGTTTCATTCAAAAGTTTTACTTGGTCCTCCACAGACACCAATCTGTTACCAAGGGATTGAAGGCTACTCATATGTATTTCCAGTTTGCCAATCCAACCTTTTTCAAAATCTCTCAAATTCTTCTCAATCGCCAACCGGTTCATCCTTTCTTCTACTTCTTCCTTCAGACGTTTCTTTTCCAGTTCCACCACACTCAATACAAGGCCCCCAGACCCAGGAACATCCTTGTAAAAGGGTTCATCCGCTTGTGGACAACGATCTCTATATTCAGCAAAAGCCTTCTGTGTTTCCCATAAGGCCTTTTTGTAGCCCTCCAAGAGCTTTGTCATCATATGAAGTTCCTTCTCTAGCCTATACATCTTCTGATTCTCATCCACCTTTTCTTTATGCAAATGTTCTATCATGTTATCCCTCTTCTGAATCTCATCAAGCAACAGTTGTTGATTCGTTGTAGACTCTTCCAAAGACTGATCTTTTGTTGCATACATCAATCTAGCTTTCCCCATCCAATGTTCCATCTGGTCCATACACATATCAAAGTCAACCGGCTCATCATTCCATTGGATATCATCACTTCTCAGCCGCTTGTCACTGACATTCTGAGAAAGATGTGAGTTGTGATAATCCAGGCCAATTTTTCTCTTCTGACCATTACCAAAAAGTGATTGTCCAGAAATCATGAGAGGATCATCTAAACGAGGCATAAAATCTCGTGCAGAATCGCCACCGAGATCAATCCCAGAACTTAAAGGCATTGGCACTGCTTCCATTGCATGAATTTGACTCCTAGTCCCAGAAGACATCCCCTCCAAAGGAATATACTTGGGTGATAAATGGAACCCTTCATGCACTTCTTCTTCCTCATCCTCCTCCTCTTCTTCTTGCCAGCCTTCTTCTTCTGCTTCATCCTCATCCTCCTCTTCTGCTTCTTCTGCTTCATCCTCCTCCTCCTCCTCCTCTTGTTTTTGCCATCCTTCTCCTTCTTCATCCTTCTCTTCCCCACTGTCCAAACCCTTCACATCAGTATTATTACATTGCCTTAAAAAGGGTTCAGTCACATTGCTCTTATGACCAAAAAGCCATTGCCCAGGTTCTTCTTCATTCAATTCACAATCCACTTCAACTTTCTCAACACCACCTTGCCCCACACTCAATTCAGTGTTGCACTCTTCCAACCCATCAACACCACCCATTTTGACATTACCACCCCTATCCTCCTCTTCTTCCTCAACCTCCTCCAACAGCAACCCCACGTGCTGCGTCTGAATCAAACGCAGCAAATGCGATGCGTAGTAACAATTCCCCAACCGCGGCGCCCTCAATTCCTTCTCCACCATGCTCCACATCAACCCCAACCAATCAACCTTCTCCAAAAACCCCTCCTTGATCAACTTTTCACAACCCAAAACCTCATTAGGCACTTCACAAGCATCATCATCATTCAAAACCATCCAACTCCACAAAAATCCCTCAACAAAACCAACCGATTCAACAAAATCCAATCCATCCAACACACCTTCCACAACCTCACCCTTCACCGGAGGCAACTTCAGAGCACGCCCCAATTGGGTCCGGTTCACTGAAACCCTAACCCCATTGACGTAACCGCACCGCAGCTTAGGCGCGTAGCTCGCAATCAACTGCGCCACGAGATCGCTGCGTATGATCGTAGAATCGAACTCGACGTGCACGAAGTCCCAGAGGCCGAGTCGCTGCAAGAGCGTCATGTGGCGCGTGAAGTTGAGATCTTTGGAGGGTTTGAAAGGGATAGGTTTGAAGGTTCGGAGCAGAACCTGAAGCTTCTCCTGGGTTTTCCTTTCCTGAGCTGTTTGTTTCGGAGCCGAATCGTTCAGGTTCGGTCCGAGGCGGGTTGCGGCGGCAGCAGGGGAGTTGGTATCGGCGTTTTGGGGTTCCGAATCGTCTGAACTGTGAGAATCGGTGTGGTCTTCCATTAGAGACAATATGAGAATTGGGATTGAGATTGAGATTGAGGGTTAGGGTTTTAGAGGATTGGGGAAACTTGAGATGCTACTGGGGTTTTATAAGTTGAGGCTTGAGGGTTTCGATTACGCATTCCCGCCAAAATTGTAGCACTTCGAATCTGTTTATATTTATTTTCTTCCAGGGTTTTTGTCCTTTTTTTAAGGCTGTTAATTGGGTTTGATTGACCCTACGGATATGGATCAAATCAAATCATTAGTTTAGGCTGATTCAGGTAATCGTGTTGCTTGATTTCATTCTAATTAAAAGTAATTATAATTGATTTGATTGTTGAATTTGTGATTTTTGAACCTATGACCTTAGTAGGGGACCACCTTTGTTATTATTCTTTCATAACCAAAAATATTATTGGTTTTTCACTATACTACCATTTTGGAGTGTTTAACATTTGGCATATTTCTTCAACAAAAAAAAAATTGTGGCATATTTAATATTTTACTAATGGATTTGGATGCGTCTTTCTCTCTGATAATACGAGAGAAAAAGTTTTTTTATTAATCTATCTCATCATAGCCTAAAGTTAATTATGAAAAATTTGGGTATTAGAAATTAGATTTGTATGATTGTTGGTCTAATTAGATTTGTATGATTGTTGGTCTAATTAATCAAAAAATAATGTTAAATCATAACTTTTTTATTTTGAATAATTATACTTTTCATATTTTCGTCTCATTTTAATATTGTTTAAACAACTTCATATTAATACATTCTCTCATACACTCTAATGCATATATGGCTTACAAGCTAGCTTATATTTGATAAGTTAATTTTTAGTTTGAAGCTTATAGCTGATACTTGAAAATCTAGCTTAATAAATTTGAAGTTTTTGATAAAATTAGCCGTTGAACTAGCTTATAAATGTAATATGACATAAAAAGACATATTTATATAGTTTTTCTATAAATTATTTTTAAATTCTAATTAAAGCTTTATAATTAGATTATTACTTTTTTTAATTTTATTTATAAATACTTTTATTGAACAATATAAATGAGATGACATGTTTATATGATTTTTTAATATACATTTTAATTTATGAGGGGCAGGTTAATGTAGACATTTCATTAAATTATTAAGGGTAAAAAAGAGGGGGGAATAAATTATAAGTTATAAGCTAAATAAAATAATTTATGGAAGAAAAAAAAACTACAAACTAATAAGATAAGTTTGTTTGCTAAATACCTCTATTTTTATCAAACAAACTCAGAAGCTAATCAAATAAGCAATAAACTAAACTTACTAAACAAAGCCAAAGACTATATATTGAGCTTTTCTCTTTTCTCTCTCTTTTTTTTTAACACACAACAATGATCTAAATCTTGGTCACTAACATACTCTTAATGGCTAACACATTTCCTTTAACACCAATGATATTTAAACATAATGAGATTGTGACAACATTAACCAAATTATATACATCGTTAATCAAACCAAACAGTTGTGCACATGTGGTTAATGTGTTGTTAATGACAAATGGTTCGTGCTTTGCACAAGTTCGATCATTGGCAGCAACAACTCTTGGTCAGGCTTTACTTACTTCCCGGCCGGACCCTAGATTAGTCAGAGTCAAAGACTCTGGACACAGAGATGGGGTCAAAGACCCTCCGGACCAAAAAAATATATATATCGTTAATCATAAATTCGACAATATTAACCATCTAACTATCTATATACCTAAATAACATTAATAATGATTTGTACACCCATTAAGCATGAACCATGTTATATGGTGTATGGTGTTTGGGTGTACAAGTAACATTTTTGTTTCCTTGATTATTAGCACCATCACTTTTCTTGAGTTAACGTTTAGTTGTTTAAAAAAATGACTTGTAGGGTGTTTGAGGTCAAGCCTTTCCGTACAAGCCTTTGCTAAGTAAAATTGGATGGAAAAGCTTGGACAAGGAAGACGTAAATGCCCAGGTGGCGTCTATTATGTACATAAAATGAACCATGAGTTGTCTATGAAAGCAACTGCATTCTATGTATAGAAAATGTTTTCTGAACATCTTATATGCAAATTACTTGTAAAGAAGATTGTATCCCATATCAGTATTGTTGGTGCTAAAGTTATCGAATACTAAAATGGAATAAATATACGGTATGTAAATATGAAAATGTGTCCCTTAGATATCTTATTTTAATGTTCAATTAACATAAATTATGAGATATCAACTCCTAGTCCTCCCTGTATTGCTGACCAAAAAAACTCTGCATTTATTCAGAACCCTCTTGCGGATTGATAAGTAATACAATGGCAAACAAGCAATCCCATCAAATTAAAACCAATTTGATAAGCATCCTATCACTACAATGCCACCACAGTGCTAATAATCAGTCATATCATATTGAACACGTTAAGCAAAGCTATTGCTATAACAGAAGCAATTGCATATTTCTTTATGCAACTATATTTCCACACGATATATATGATAGAATAGAATTATTACTTCCAAACTATTTTCCTAAGTTCAGGTCTCGTGCAGACTTTTCTATGCTTCATAGCTTTGTCTTCCTTTCACGCTTGGTACTTGATGAGGATATAGTCTCAGAAATGAAATATCCTAAGACATGAATATATCATACAATATATATGAGGACACAACACAATGCCTATCAAGCATTCTATAAGGCCTACCAAAGCTAGCTAAATCCAAAAACCATGAAACAGAAACTTTCATTCATTTACCTTGTCATTTTCTTTTTCATATTACCAAAGTTTAATCATGGTAGACCTATCACAGATCAGGCACTACCCTTTGTGATGGTTTCTGATGGATTCCATGATCACCATGAACCATCTCTTATTTACCTGAACCACCTGATTTCACAAGATACCTGCACAGAAACATATGGCTTTTTGCCATGTACTACTAACATTCTAGGGAATATGTTCCTCATTGTAGTCTATGGCTACTTGATGTTCTTGGCAGCCAAGTCCTTGTCAGCTGGAAGTGAGATTTTGCTTCAAATTCTTGGACCTGGCATCATCGGTGGACTCTTCTTGCCTGTCTTGAGCTCTCTTCCTGATGCAACAATTATTCTTGGTAAGCTTGCAATTTTCTCCTATTGCCTGTAATTATTCAGATTTTGTTTAAGCCACATTTGTCCACGCTCCAGATGTCCAGTCATGTGCATGAGGAGTGTGTTGAGATCCTACATCAACTAGAGATATGGCCAAAAGTAATCTTTATAAGGCTTAAGCTATCCTCACCTCTAGAGCTAGTTTTTCGGGTTGAGTTGGGCCTAAAACTCAAATTCTAAGAGATTTGGGAATTTTACTATAAGCTGGTAACAAGTTATCTCGAATTCTTTGAGTCACCAATATTAAGTTAAATCCAAATGATTGAATACATAAACTTTGTTAGTATAAGGAACAACTAAGTACTTTCAAGTTTTCCCTGTTTCCTCGTTTCTTTCATGTAGAAATATGAATTTTAAATTGTTGGATCATCCCTCATTGTTATTGTATTCATAAGAGAATCCTTATACCTGATGATCATTAAGCATGAGCTAAGAGTCCACAAACATATGTAATGACACAATCTTAAAAAAAATATCTAAGCAGTTGACATAATCATGAAATAATTTGATTGCAGCTTCTCATATGCTAGTCTAGCTCAGCAAGCATCTAGTAAGGAATGAAAGAAGTTTTGTTGTTTGTTAAATTTCAGGTGTACACAGCATTGTCACTCCTTCGCAGAAGCTATTTTTCATTTGTTTTTTCACTTCTATTCTCTCTCTCTGAATTGAATAGTCTAATGCATATAATTTCTAATTGCTTATGCTTCTGCAAATAATTTCTTTCAATTTTTCTAAATAATTCCAATTCTATTGTCACGTTGAGATCTGAAAAAGGTTATGCTTTATGTTGATTAATTAGCATCTGGACTATCTGGGAGCAAAGAAACTTCACAAAGTCAGGTCTCTGTAGGGATGGGCCTACTAGCTGGATCAACTGTAATGCTCCTGACAATACTATGGGGCTCCTGTATTATAGTTGGAAGGTGTGACCTTGAAAGTTCAGTTGCAATAGATAAGAAAGACACCAAAGGCTTCAACTTAGCTGGTATTTCCCCATACCTTAAGTTATCTGTGATCTAAGATGAATGTTTATCAAGCATATAGCTCTTCTCCTTTAAATCCATGGATGAAAAGATAAATGTTCATTTTCTCCATGCATATAATATTTTGCATGACAGTTATGATATTTGGCAACTAGATTCCCAATGTTGAGGGAAGTAAGGAGAATCAGACAACAAAGCATAGCCACTTGTTCATGTAATGATAGTTGTACTTCCAATGACTCAAAACATGCATCAAATTGATATTGTTTTGAGTAAGACAATCATTATCAACAATAGTTCCCTTTTCTTTCTACAAATTTATTTTCTCTTCATCTCTGACAGGATCTGGTGTAAGCACTGATATCTGGACCAGCTATGCTGCAAGGATTATGATTATATCAGTTATTCCATTTGTTATTGTACAATTACCCCAAGTTATACATGCAACTCCTCCAGGTCCAGTAGCAGTTCTGCTTTCACTCATTGTCTCCATTTGTTTATTGGTCCTCTATACCCTTTATCAGGTAGCTATCATGTATATATGACTTCTAGAATTGCATTGTTAGTCACCTTTAAGTGTCAAATTTCTTCATTAACTTCCTGGAAACAATAAATACAGCTTTTTCAGCCAAGGATTCAGAGGAGAAGACTTGCATATGTCAAGCACAAAAACCTAATGTCAGGCCTTCTAGAACATTTAAGAACACAAGCAAGAGGCCATTTCCTCAAAGACAATGGTGAACCTCACACTGAGGTTATACAAAAGTAAGTCTAATATCTTCTTCATTTTGTGCCAGTTGCAAGTCTGCAAAATATCCATGTTCAAATTTGTCTCATTGAACAACATGATATTGCTCATGAAAACTGATTCTGCAGTCTACTTTGTGTTGTTAAATTCACAGGTTATTTGAGTCACTTAAAAATTCAGATGGATACATAACAGCCAAAGATTTAAGAGCTCTTTTAATAGGAATGCACTTTGAGGAGAAAGATATGGACATTGACGAAGCTGTTAAAGGAATCATTTTGGATTTTGATAATACACATGACTCAAGAATTGATATGGATGAGTTCATCAAAGGAATTACAAGATGGCTTAAAAAAGCTAAGCATTCTGCAACACAGTATGACCACAGTCCCACAACACCTAAATTTTTGAACAATTTCCACCAGGTATGTTGACATAATAATGACCTATATTACATTCCTAAATGACATTAGACAGTGCAATGACATCTTTAATCATAAGCAGAGAACAAAGATGGAACAAGATCTGTTGAGTGATCAGAGTGATGAGACTCTAGAAAGTATCAAAAATCCAAGGGGGAACACTTTCAAAGCAGTGGTGATGTTGCTTTTGGGAACTGTGGTTGCTGCTGTGTTTGCTGAACCCCTTGTTGATGCTGTGGACAATTTCTCCACAGCGACAAGTATTCCTTCATTCTTTGTTTCATTTGTCATCCTGCCTTTCGCGAGCTCTAGTGAGATTGTCTCAGCTCTTATTTTCGCAAGCCGGAAAAAGATCAGAACAGCATCACTAACTTATTCTGAGGTATGCATCTCTTCTCATTTTTGTGTACATTGGACTCTATAACACATAGTTTATGTTAGGTAATAAACTAATATTGTTTGGTTATTTTTCTCTGGTGCAGATATATGGATCAGTGACAATGAGCAACATCCTTTCACTATCAGTTTTCTTGGGTCTGGTTTACATTCGAAACCTGACATGGAATTTCTCAGCTGAGGTGCTTGTCATTCTGATTGTTTGCATATCAATGGGTTTGGTCGCCAGTTTTCGCACTACCTTCCCTCTTTGGTTGTGTTTTCCAGCCTATGCACTCTATCCATTGTCTCTATTAATGGTTTATATTCTTAATTATGTTGTTGGAATGACTTAGACATGCTACAAAGGCTTCAATTGTGTTCTCCATTTGGTTTGTCTCATTAGTAGCCTCTCTTGGTCTCAGAAATTCTGAACCAATTCTTTCTGTATGCAAAGGTTCTGCATTATCAGCCTCTCCAGTAAGGCCATGTTTTGTGGTGGGATAAGTAACCATGATTGATATAAGGGACTTCAATTCAGAGAAGTATAACTGCTTTGTACATATTACAAACTCCTCCATTATATATGAAGAGTGGTGGCTCCCCATGCCACATCTCTTTAGCCATAGTAAAGTATAAAATGATACAAATAATCAATTCTACACATGCTTAAAATCAATTAAGAAAAGTCAGCAGCAGCATTGCCTATGCCTATGCCTTTGCCTCTGCCTGTTCAGAAATCATAATAATTCATTTCTTACCATATCATCATAATCCAAAGCAAAGAAAAAGGTGGACAAAAAACCTATTGGTTTAATTTTAATAAATATGGTTTTGGCCTAAAGTTTAATAATTATATGCAGGAACAAAGTCAATACAAAATCTCAGTATAGAACATAAAATAAGAGTTCTTATAGTTTAAGTGTTTAACCATATATGAGTCAGTACAAACTCGCACTACAACAGATTAGACTTTTAATAACGCACATTTTATAGCATTTCCGTGGGGAAATGCTGTTAAAAGTGATGGGAGGACTTTTAATAGCGTTTCCTTTAGAAAACGCTATCTTAGGTATAACCTAAGATAGCGTTTCCGTGTGGAACCGCTATTAAAAGTGCCACTTAGGAAAAGATAGCGGTTCCACACGGAAACGCTTATCTTAGGTGATACCTAAGATAGCGTTCGTTTCCTAAAGGAAACGCTATCTTAGGTGCACACCTACATTTTCATCAGGAATTAAACGCGGGACCTTTCTTCCCTCCTCTTTTTTCTTGCTCTCTTCATTCCACTCGACACACACAGCCCCAACCCTTTTCAACCACACTCCCTTCTCCTCCACCGTAACCCACCTTCACCGAGTCATCAAACCCAGCTCCACCTTACGCACGCAGTGTCGCCCATCTCTCGCATCTCATTTCCTTTCCGTGTTCATCCCCAAATCCCACTTTGCCCAAGTTTTTTTTCACCACCGCACTGCGCAAGGGTAAGCTCCTCACTCATCACTGCGCACACACGTTTCCATTCATCCCAAGTTTCCTCTCTTATGTGTTAACTCCAGTAAGTCTCTTTTAGTGTTTTGTTCTTCATTTTGGTGAGTTATTCTGATGAATTCGAATTCAAAATGGTTTACCCATAGCCACTATTCTACTGGGATTTAGGAAGTAGGAATTGGGTTTTATTCTTCATGAATTTGGGACTGTTTTGGCAGAAATTTTGAGTGAGGCTAAGATGTTCTTCATTGTGTAGATATGATGCCACTATACCTGATTAGGGGTTAATTGCACATGAGCTATCGGATTTGCTTAGGATTTAGATGCTTGGGTAGTGTTCTGATATTCAAGTGGGTTCTAGTGTTCATGTTGAGGGATTGGAATTTTGAATAGAACTCTTCATTTTCTCCTTTTTGGACCGTTGTGCATAACTGATTGGGGTTTATAAATTTCTTTGTGAATTCTGGAAGATTATGTTTGTTGGGAGGGATTTCTGGATTTGGGAATGTTAATGTTAGTGTGAATTTGAGCTTATATTTTTTAATCTGTTATCATGTGTTGTGGTTAAGTGTGATTGTCTGAGATAATTGATTTTCAAATTTGAATTAAACGCCGCCGCTGCTGTTGTTGACCATCCTGCAGCCGTCACCGCCCGTTCAAGCCCTTCCCTCTTCCATCGCCTTTTCCTCTTCGCTGTTTGGTAAGTCCCCTTGTTTCTCTTTTTTCTCCCTTGTTGGAAAGGATGCTTATCATGACTAAATATGAAGATAAGAAAAAGGCCAAAGTGAAGTTAAATTTCAATTTGCCGTATATTCAAATTAAGAACATCCATTTGAAGGCTGTTGTTTGTTCAAATAAAGTTTGGCTCTTGTATGATTTTCTGACTGACAAAACTAGTAAAATATCAAGTGGAATAGGTTTACATGCCAACTAATTCCAACTCTGTAATGCCCCAAACTGAACCTCTGCTTGCATTCTAATCATACGCATCATGTAAGTGTGATACATTATATAAATACTTTGTTTGGTTGCTGAGAAAATGGATGGATAGAGAGAAAGAGAGGATAATGTTATTATTTTTTGAAAAATTATAGTAGTATTGCATTTGTTCTCTTTGAAAACAATAGTGTGAATGAGAGCATGGTGGACAATTGTTCAATTTCAATCCTCTGAGAGTCGGAAACAGAAACAGGGGAAGATTTTTCAAAAACTTCAAAATGCTTCAATTTCAATCCTATGTTTGCTATGCTGGCTTTAATTGGAGTTTGGATGCAAGCAACTCAATATTATGATAGGAGGTGTTCTTGAAAATCTAACCCAACTTGTGAAGTAGATTCCTCTCATAATAATAACTTAACATGTTAAACAAAAATAGTTATGACACCAATGAAGGATATGGTACACAAAATGAACTTGCATCCTGAGACTATTAGTCTAAGATGATATTACACAGAAACTTCCGTGATTTAAAATAAATCCACAACCTATATATAATTAAGCAAATCAAATTGGGTGCATTTAACTCCATGCTAATGAACCTAAATGTGTATGTTTATGTGACCTGAAGTGTGTTGACAGATTCATAACATTGTGATACTTGAAGTTGAATTGATTGAATGTTGAGGTTTGGTTTGGACACTAAGAGGCATCATATGGCATAAATGCTATTAAAAGTGATGGGGGACTTTTACCTTGAAAAAAGGATATATTGAAGGTCTTTCTTGTGTTTGCGGGCAAACAAGAAGATAGCATATGCTAAGCTTGCAAAAGATTTTCAGGCAGTATTGAAGGAATTCAAGAAGGCACAGCGTCTTGCAAGGGTGAGAGGAAACAACTTACACTCCTTTTGTTCCACAAGTAGTTCTTTCATCCAGGTGAGGTGAGTTTATGGAAGTTTCTTTTATGCTCCTTATGCTTAGGTTGAAGTTGATACGAGAAATATTATGATGTTCTTTGTAAAGGTGTCCTTGGTACTAGGACGGTGTCATGGGAATCTAACAAATCTGATTAATCTTTTAAACACACTTAGTATTCTATCTTATGCAATAGTTAATGGAATGCTGTACTCTGTAATGATATGATAGAAAACTGAAGATAAGTACGGTTTTATTAACTTTCTTTCAATGCTCCTCATCCTCTCCTTGAACATAAAAGATACAACAGGTTCTTCAAGGGACCTGAAACAAATGCGCTTCCTAGTCGGACATATGAGGCTAAACAAATGTTACGCTCTATTGGCATGAGCTACGAGAGGATACATGCTTGTCCTAACGATTGCATTTTATTTCGGAATGAATATGCATCGTTAAAGATGTGTCCTAAATGTAATGCCTCACGATATAAGAAGAAAGAATCAGATCCAGAGAAGGTTGTGTGGTATTTTCCCATAATACCCAGATTTAGGCGCATAGTTCTGAAGATTCAAAGCACTTGACATGGCATGAGGATGAAAGGATCAAAGATGGCAAGCTGCGGCACCCGGCAGATTCTCCGCAATGGAAGAAATTTGATCATGATTATCCTGATTTTGGGCAAGAATCAAGAAACCTACGACTTGCATTGGCTACTGACGGATTTAATCCGCATGGTGTTCAAAGTAGCTCTCACAGTACATGGCCTGTGATTTTGGTGATTTATAACCTATCCCCATGGCTATGCATGAAGCGCAAATTTATGATGTTATCTATGTTAATTTATGGGCCCAAACAACCAGGAAATGATATAGACGTCTATTTGACTCCTTATGATGTTCGATAAGTAAGCATGCTTTTATATTTCTGATTTTCTATGATTCTGTCGAATGGCTTCCATGGTAGATACATGTTGCAAGCTGTCATGGTCCTAATGTGCTTTTGATTTTTGACATTAGAACATGTGTTGAATTGACATATACTGGGTTGTGGCTGTTGTGATTCAAAATAAAAAAAAGCATGTGTGTGTTTGTGATGATTGAAAATATGTTTCTTAATGAACTCTGTTTGATTTTGTGATTAGTGCTTTGCAAGTTTATCGTGCAAATATCGGAGCTAAGGTGCCGCGTTTAAAGGCAACCAACATTAAATGGATTCAGATAGAGGTACATTTGCAAAAACTTAATGCGCAATTAGATAAAAAAACCTATATATATTGATTTGCTATTTTATTTTTTATAGTGCCCAAGACAACCCAACAGTACAGATTGTGGGTACTATGTGATGCGTTTCATGAAGGAAACTATCTTGCAGAACCAAATTAAAATACCAATGGTGGTATGTTGTTTACTTAGCTTTTAACTGTGACTGTTCAAATGTTTTAGCAATTGTAACTTAATTTATTTAATTTTTATGTCGCGGTACTTCCCTGACTTCAAATGCTCCACATACTCCACTGCTCAACTATCTGAAGTCAAGGAAGATTGGTGTCGCTATATTGTTGAGAAGTTCGTTTGATTATGTCAAATTGATCACGATGGTTGCAGCAATACTCATTGGTATGCGAATAATGCTTTTGATCACAAAGTAATGCATGTTACAAGTGTATGTTTTGGCTTCGTAGGATGCAGAAAGTGAATGGCAATTTATAAATATTACATGAAATTGTATATAGCACTTGCTTTCTTTGGTGATTGGGTTATTGATGCTAAATTTCAAAATCTTGTTCATAAAATGTTCATTATGGGAGTTTTCTATAACAACCAACAGGACGTATGGTTATACTTTTCTATTGGCAATCTTTAATTTATTTTATGCCTAATGAATCTGGAAATGGTGGTTGATATACAACTTTTTCAGCATATACATGCCTTCTCTTTAGCTCGGTGGATGTGTACTATCTTCTCTTGGTCCTGGTACACTTAGTTCAAACCATATTGATTTGGTGCTTGTGTTTGCTTACAGACCCGACAAGCTTTTACACCAAAACAAATAAATAAAGCATGCTATGTTGACATGAAGGCTAACAAAGATGTTTTTGACAGAGGAAAAACCCAAAAGTAAAATATGATGGGCAATGGTTCTCTTATAATGATGGAGTTATTGACCTTAAGGATGCTTAAAGATACACGAGTTTCCAGAGGACGTTGTTGTTATTGACCTTAAGGATGCTTACCCAACTGTGATGGAGGACTTTTATTAGTTTCTTGTTATTTGTTGAACATTTCTGACATTGATGGTTCAGTAACATTGTTCATTAGGGCAGGTACAATGACTTTTATTAGTTTCTTGTTATTTGTTGAACATTTCACATTTCTGACATTGATGTAGATTTGTTCATTGATATATGTTTGTTCTTATTTTTCACAGATTTCCCTCCTCTTTGCATAAATGAATTTTGGTGTAGTTCAATATGCAGGAATGGATTTAGTTAAGAAATATGTAAAAATTAAAATAAAAAAAAGGGAATAGATAGCGTTTGTTATTAACAAACGCTATCTAAAGTGACTTTAGATAGCGTTTGTTAATACAAACGCTATCTAAAGTCACCTATTAATAGCGCTTCCTAAATGTTATCTTTGCTAACGAGTTTTAATAGCGGTAGCATAGATAGCGGTTACAAACGCTATTAAAAGGCATACGGAAACGCTATCTAAAGTCTAATATGTTGTAGTGTCGATTTAAGTAATAGCTATGATGCTCCAACCAAAATGAAAATGAAGGGTTAGAATGTTATTGAACTGCCTTGAAAGATTACTTGCAATGATTATTGAAATCATATCATAAAAATAGAAGTGATAAAATTAATCAATTAGTATAATATAAAATATATGCAGTAATTAGTAAATAAACAGTGAGTTACAGGAAAGAAAATGACAAAAAAAATAATAATCCAAAAGTATCCGACACTGTTTTACAAAACACTACTTACTTATTAGTCACTTCACTTTCAAGTTTCAATGTCTAATGTCTTCAATCAAACACACTCAGTTGCTGGCTCAGTTGTTGTTAACATGCCCAAAGGTGAAAGCTTTGTTTTCTGGGTCTTCTTTCTTCCTCTTCTTAACAAAGCTTCCAGCATGTCAACATGGTGTGGCTGTGATTTGTCAAACAGGAGGCTGTCCTGTTTTCGCCTAAATGGAGAGGATCGGGATCCCAAACACGATACTCCCTAGTTTGTATTAATTTATTTAACTTGCTGTCTCCATTTAAAAAATGTTTTGGTCTCTTGCTTGTCGGATGTTAACCTTGATCATTTTCGTTAAGTTTCAACGTTAAGTTTTGGTTAAAATACTTTTTTGGTCTCTCATTTATTTTAATTTATTCAACTTGGTCCCTTTATTTTAAAAATGTTCAAGTTAGTGAGACGAAAGTGAAACTTAACAACAGGCCAAGTTGAATAAATTAAAACAAACGAGGGACTAAAAGATTAATTTAACCAAAACTTAATGATAAAACTTAATGGAAATGGCCAAATTACTTAACTATTAATAAATAAGGAACCGACTTGAATATTTTTAAAATAAAGGGATAAGTTGAATAAAATAAAATAGACAAGGGACCTAAAGAATAATTTAATCCTTCTTAAAATATTGAATATATTTTTTCTCTACTAAAAAGCTCTTTTTATCTAATCAGTATTATTCTCACAAGAAAAAAGGCTCTATAGTATTCTCTGAAATTTAATAGTTATGTTGTTTGCACATTCATGGGACACCCATTTGGGATACCTTGGTTAATCATGTATAAATATTTAGTTAATTTAGTTCATTATATGATTTATCACATGTAAATATTTAGTTAATTCATGATGACACATTAATCATATAAAGAACGAATTAACCAGATATTTATATGTGATTAACCAAATATTTATAAGGTTATGGAAAATAAGGCCATTAACCCCAAATGGGTGTCCCATTGGGTGTGCAAATAACATTTTTGGAAATTTAATGTGGATGGAGCTTTAATTATTATTAAGCCTTAACTTGGTCCAACAAGGCGGCATCTTGATCTGTTTAGAAGAAATTTTGGCTATATATAATTTGACAATCTGGCTCTCAATCAAGGAAGGAAATCTTCTTCCCATAGATTCTGTGAGCAAGTGTGTGTTTAATTTAATAAATTTTCTTGGTTTTTCAGGTATCTTCCATGCACAACTGCGAAGATTAATTCTTCAAGATGGATGTGACCACAAGGACGATAAAACTCTTCCCCAAGTTCAATTTATTTAATAAATTAAAAAGTGGGTTTTTATAATATATATATATATATATATATATATATATATATATGTATGTATATACATTAGTCTCTTAACTATTGGTTATAGGAAAAGGTTAGCAAAACCATTTGTAAAAATCACGTATTAAATTTGACAATTAAGGATGCAAATTTGACAAGAAACACACATGGCAGAATTAGATTGTCATGATATTTCTAAACGTCAAATGAACAAAGTTAGTTGCTTAACATTTCGATGCAGTTCATCGAATCATCATTGTGGGTTTAAACGAACATGTTAATCTTGTTATAGCTAAAAGAAAAGAGGAACTTACCGTATTTTAGAAATCCAATTGAAATTAATTTATCATATATTTGGTGAGTTTAATTTTAATATATTGTTAATATAATTTTTTTTATAATATCATAAATCATTTTATGAGTGTGACTTTTAAGATAGTTATAACAAGAGTTAAATGTTTTTAATAATATGATAATTTATTATTAGTTGATAATATAAATTATTTTATACTACATAACAATTAAACTCATATTTCAAATAGCCTATATATAAAGTTAAAATAAATGTATAATATAAATATAAAAAATGTCAACAGAAACACAATCTTTGAAAAAACAAAGAAAAAAGAATCTTTCATTTTTTTACAGATTTCCTCCAAGTCTATGAAGAGTTGTTGGGTTGGGTTTGTAAGTCAAAGTTTACGTCATTGCTATCTTGTACTATTTAATTAGTTAATTATTGTATTATCTCTTCTTGTAAGAGTCTGAGAGTTTTGATCTTTCCTTTTGACTTGTTTTCTTGTGATTGTGATGGAAAGGAGTATGGAGGGTTTGTCTTTGCTGGATGAGGAGGATGGAGGTATTGTGTTTGATGAGGAAAGGTGCCAAGAACGTGAGGCAGATCTTAATTTATGCATGGTAGAGAGGTTTCCGAAGGATAGGAGTATGCGTATGAAAGCCGTGAAAGAAAGAATGCCAGAGGTGTGGAAGCCGACTCTAGTGTGGACATCACAGAAATAGAAAGGTTGGGAGTATTTTGTTTCATGTGTGGAATTATTGGTCATACTGAGCAGTATTGTGATAAACTGCTTGATTGTGAGAGTGATGATGGAGCTAGAGGGTGGGGAGCAGAGCTGAGGGCGGAGCCGAGAAGGGCGGGCGACGGCGGTGGCGGTGGCGGAGGAAGTAGCAAGGGGATAAGGGATGAAGGCCGTAAGTCTCATGTGCATGCTGCTAACGGTTCATCCAATCAGGATCCCGGAATTCATGCATGCCATAATGTTCGAGAGAGAAATATGGGTCACATAACAAATGCTATTAATGTGGCTGATAAAGGAAAATCCGTTATGCTCCCAGGAGTTGAAATCAATCCCGTTTCTTTAGGGATATGTGAGCAACGGTTTCAGGTGCAAGTAAATGCAAACCCAAGGCAAATAACAAGTGGTGATACTGATTTGAATTTTGAAGATCAGGACGAGCAGAATGTGAGGAAACGGTTCCGGACTTTAACCCAGGGACATCTTAGTGAGGATAACATGGACATTTCGCAGCCTGGAAATTCTGAAGCAAATGACCATGGGGAGCATTTTTTATCGGGAGGGCCTGGTCTCTAGACCTGTCGGAAACAATGATTATTCTAAGTTAGAACTGTTGAGAATTGGGTAACCTACATGCAGTTTCATCATTCAAAGATCTTACCCAATCTCATAAATCAGATATTATTTTCTTTTGTGAGACTTTAGTAAATGTTAGTAAAATTGAAGAGTTGAAGGTGAAGCTAGGTTTTTCTTGTTGTCTTAGTGTCGATGGAGAAGGTAGAAGTGGGGGCCTAGCAGTGTTATGGAAAGACCCGGTAAAAATCCAGGTTATTAATTTTGCTCGAAATTATATTAATTTGGAGGTTGATGAGGGTGAGCAAAAGAAATGGAGATTAACTGGGTTTTATGGATTACCTGAAACTACAAGAGAAGATAATCATGGAATTTAATTCGTTATTTATTTGGAATGTCTGACCTTCCGTGATGTATCATAGGCGATTTTAATGATTTGTTGGCTAACGAGCAGAAAAGAGGTAGAGTGGAGCATCCTCAATGGTTTATTAATGGCTTTCGTAATGCTACTCTAGATTGTAACCTTTCTGATATTCCCATTAGTGCAAAATATGCTTTTAACATTGGAGATTTAACATCGGTTTCCTTAAAACCGATGCGTAAAACAAGGCGGTGATATTTTTGAAATTAAAAGTAAAATCTTTCACATCGGTTTTGATAATAACCGATGTTAAAAATTTTCCACATCGGTTTTTTTACCAACCGATGTCCAAAAATTAAAACAAAAAATGGAATTTAAATTCTTTTTGGATTTTCTACATCGGTTACTACATAACTGATGTCTAATACCTATTAATCACATCGGTTTTTTACAACCGATGTTAAAAATTAAAACAAAAAATCAAATTTTAAAATTTTTTTGACTTTCTACATCGGTTTCTGTAGAACCGATGTGTATATACAATAACCACATCGGTTTTGGACAACCGATGTGTAATGGAGACCCTATTTTGCTCTATTTTCATTCCCTCCAGCGTCTGGTCATCGATCACGCCCTTTATTTTGTTCTATTTCATTCTCTTTGCTGTCATTCCTTCCTGAACCTAAACCCTCCGCCACCCCCCAAGCTTGTTCGGCTGCCCGTCTCCGCCGTTTGTGTGCGCCATCTCCTCCCGGTCATTCGCGTGTCGTTTGCGTCCTTCTCTTTCGTTTCCGTCCTTCTCCACGTCCAAGCTTGTTCCTTTCTGCCCTTCTCCGTCGTTTGGTACCACTGTTGACCTGGCTGGCTTCAAACATCGCCGTCCTCCGCTGTGTTCCCCACGGTTAGTACGGTTAGCCCCTAAACCATTGTCCACTCTCATTTTCTGATACATGCATGATTCAACTGCAATTACATTAGTTTCCCAGTTACATTTTCTGATATATGTAACATTGTTGATACGCTTGATAATGTTGTTTGATAATGAACATATGAACTACCTGATAACATATTCATTTGACTTTCATAACAAAGAGCTACTGTCATACTTTATATCCTTTTTAAGATTCTTTTTAATATATCCTACTGGTGACTGGTGAGTGGCAGTTGATTATTATCAGAGGTGTATAGGTACTGTTTTTAATTTGTTCTGTTTGTCTGATATGGTTGTAATTCAGTTATAGCAAAGCTTGTTCTGTAGCTTCCTTTCATAATATTTTCTCTTTTGCCTTTCACCTCAGCCTCGAAGCCCCTCCGCTTGCTCCGTCGCTTTGTGTCGTGACCCAGTAGCCTCCGCTTGCTCCGCTTGTTCTGCATGAGGCAGTGGGTTCGGGTTTTCTTCTCCTCAAGGGTTCGACGCTGAATCAAACTTTGAGCATAGCTTGGTTGGCACATTGACCACTCTCTTACACTTGAATGGTAATTTAAAGTTTTATTTGCTATCATTTTATTTTTAGATTAAGCTGAAGTACTTGTTTAGTCAAGGGATTGAAACTGATGTGGTTCCACGCTTAATCAAACTATGAGCATAGCTTGGTTGGCATTGACCCCCCTCTTGCACTTAAATGGTAATTTGAAGTTTTATTTACTATCATTCCATTTTTAGATTAAGCTGAAGTTATTGAGTGGGCTTGAAACATGCATGGAAAAATGCAACCCATGTACATTGAACTCAACATTAATTTATTGAGAAGGATAGGGCATTAAGCTAATAAGTCATAGAGGTTCTAATACCATATTATAGCTAACTTTTCTGAAAACTTAAGCTGTTAAAGTAAAGGTTCATGAATGGTTTTTTTTATTTTATTTCTAACAACGTACCCCTCTCTTTAACTTGAATGGTAATTCGAGATTTTATTTGCAATACACATATGGGCCATGATTCTTTACCCTTTTTTTTTTGTGCTCTGATTCTTTACCTTTATTTTTTGGTACCATGACTTATCATTCTACCTGCTAAATCATTTATATGTGTAGCCTTATATGTGTTCATCAACTTGGATTTTCTACTATAAGCTCAGTTATTTCTTATATGTATGTGTGTGCTTTATCTCTGTCATCATAGTTCTTGTGTATTTATGCTTTTATACTGATCAAGCTACATAATTGTTGTTGTTAACAACTTGGATTTTCTACTGTAAGCTCATCTATTTCTTATATGTATGTGTGTGCTTTATCTCTGTCATCATAGTTCTTCTGTATTTATGCTTCTATACTGATCAAGCTACATAATTGCTGTTGTGAACTTGTTATTCTGGTCTTGTTATGAAAATATTCACAAAGTGCTTCTCTTTTTGTATAGGTACACTTACTGTTATTGAAACTATATATTACGGTATAAGTTCCTAGAAGAATATTAAGCGGAATATTCATTATTCATTACGGTTTCCGGTTGAGTGTTCTTCCCACACCCGGTAAGCTTTCTCCTCTCCATTTTTCTCGTTTGGTTTTTGTTTGCATTGTACTTGGGGATTGGAGTGTTTTATTATTTTTCTTAATGTTAATAATTAGTAAAGCGCCTTAGTTTCCCGTTTAAGATGCAATACTAATGAGCACACATGTACGTGCTTAAGGTACCGCTCATTGTATTGGATCTTGAATTGTCCAAAGTTGGACAGTTTGGGAAAAAAAAAATTCTTCATTCAGTTAAAATAGTTATTCAATGATTCTCATGTTATATACTTGATGAAAATTCGGATTGATACATTTCCTTTCGTTCTTCGGGTGCATACTTTATCGTGGTGGATGCATCGCATTCAAGTCGTGTACGTCGGAGACCGAAGGGAAATGGTGTCAAAATTTCGTCGAGTATGAGAATGAGAGTTAAGGACTAACTATTAACCGAATGTTGAAAAGGTTTCTTCTCGAATGGATAGGGCCATACCCTGTCATAAGAAGTAATTGATGAAGATCTTGGACTAAGTACGAAGTTATTGGTTTTAGTCATGGATCGCGGTTAGATGAATGCTAGACGGACAAGTGATTAGTATGAGAATGGAGTGGAAGATTTTCTAAAATTTGCAAAAACAAATGCTCCTGATAGTGGTAACGGAAGGCTTTATTGTCCTTGTGTTAACTGTTTGAATGAGAGACGACTAGAAGCTGAGGAGATACGGGAGCATCTTATTTGTGAGGGGATTTGCAAGAGTTATACAATATGGATATGTCATGGTGAATCGTTAGATAGGACGAGGTTGTCACATAGAGAGGAAGTTGATGACGTGGATATGGACGATGGACTAGAGGACATGATCCATGATGTTGGGCAACAGTCTTTTCGGCGAGCACAAGTGTATGATACTTTGTGCAGTGATGCGGAAGTGGCTTTGTATCCTGGGTGCACTAATTTCATATGGCTGTCAGCGGTGTTAAGATTGTTCAATGTGAAGGCGAGAAATGGGTGGAGCGATAAAAGCTTTACCGAATTGCTTGAGTTGTTGAAAGACATGCTTCCAGAAGGTAACACATTACCGTCCCAAAACTATGAGGCGAAGAAGATATTGTGTCTGATGAGTATGGAGTATAATAAAATACACGCTTGCCCCAATGATTGCATATTGTACAGGAAAGAGTTTGAAGAGATGCATGAGTGCCCTAGGTGTGGGGTATCACGCTACAAAGTGAAGGATGGTGATTCTAGTTGTGATGCGGTCACCAAGGGTCCTCCTGGGAAGGTTTTATAGTATCTTCCAGTAATTCCACGGTTCAAGCGATTGTTTGCTAATGAAAAGGATGCAAAGAATATAAGATGGCATGCAGATAAGAGGAAATGTGATGGACAACTTCGTCATCTGGCTGGTTCTTTGCAATGGAAGAGAATTGATAGTTTGTTTCTGGAGTTTGGCAATGAGCCCAGAAACCTCAGGCATGGACTTGCTACCGATGGAATGAATCCATATGGAAACTTAAGTAGCATTCATAGTTCATGGCTTGTTCTCCTGGTAATTTACAACATGTCTCCTTGGTTGTGCATGAAGCGTAAATACATTATGTTAAGTATGATGATTTCGGGTCCAAAACAGTCAGGAAATGATATTAATGATTATCTGAGTCCCTTGATTGAAGACTTGAGAGTGTTGTGGGATGAAGGCATTGATGTGATCGAAGTCTATTGCCGTCATACTTTCAGATTGCGTGCCATGTTATTTTGCACCATCAATGACTTTCTAGCATACGGGAACCTGTGCGGGTATAGTGGTAAGGGCATAAAGCATGTCCAATATGTGAAGAAGGAACATTTCACCATCAAATGCAACATGGAAGGAATACAGTTTACCTTGGGCATCGGAGATTTCTCCAGTGTAATCATCCTTATCGTAGATTGAGGAAAGCTTTCAATAGACTTCCGGAGAATGAAATTGCTCCGGTGGCCTTGACTGGAGACCAAGTTTATGAACGGGTGAAGAATACTAATGTTATCTATGGGAAGACCCAAAAGAAGGCTACTAAGAAGAATATATGGAAGAAGAGGTCGATCTTCTTTGATCTTCCATACTGATGCAAGCTTGATGTAAGACATTGTATCGATGTGATGCATGTGGAGAAAAATGTGTGTGACAGTTTAATCGGAAAGCTTCTCAACATTCAAGGCAAGACAAAGAATGGTGTGAATTCTCGTCTGGATCTAGTTGCGATGGGTATACGAAAGCAGATAGCTCCACATAAAGTGGGGGATAAGAAGACTTATTTGCCCCCAGCATGTCATACTTTATCAAAAAAAGAGAAAAGATGTTTTTGTGAATGTCTACGTGGAGTCAAAGTGCCACAGGGTTACTCTTCAAATATCAACAGACTTGTCTCAATGAAAGATCTCAAATTAGTTGGCTTGAAGTCTCATGATTGCCATGTCTTGATGCAATAACTACTACCAGTGGCCATTCGTGACATCTTGCCTAAAAAAGTCAGACATGCCATTACTAGGTTATGCTTATTCTTCAATGCTATATGTAGCAAAGTCATTGACACTAAAAAGTTGGATGACTTGGAAAATGAGGCAGCGATTATCTTGTGCCAATTGGAGATGTATTTTCCTCCTTCATTTTTTGACATCGTGGTTCATTTGATTGTTCATCTAGTGAGGGAGATTAGATTGTGTGGCCCCATTTATTTAAGGTGGATGTACCCGGTTGAGCGATACATGAAGATCTTGAAAGGATATATGAAGAATCCACACCGTCCCGAAGCATCTATTGTTGAAAGGTATGTTGCAGAAGAAGCTATTGAGTTTTGTACAGACTACATGTCAGAAGCGGAACCTGTAAGGCTTCCGAAGTCTCATCATGAAGGAAGATATGATGGTAATGGTACACGAGGTATCACTGTTAAGAGCATGGGTCGGGAGGAAGTGCTTCAATCATATTTGTATATATTGAATAACACTGATGAGGTTGAACCATACTTGTGTGAGCACAAAAGCATCTTCAATGAAACTTACCCTATAATGAATGAAAAATGGTGTTTGAATAAGCATACTAAGACTTTCTTGAACTGGTTTAAAGAAAAAACTGCAAAGGATGGTACTGCTTCCGATACATTAAAATGGCTAGCATAGGGGCCTAACTTTGATGTCATATGCTGGAGTGGGTACGATATCAATAAGTTTTCCTTCTATACAAAGTCCCAGGATGACAAAAGTACTATGCAAAACAGTGGGGTTATGGTCGTCGCTGAGTCCATGCATTTCTCTATTTCAAAAGATAAAAACCCTGTTATGGCATCCGTTTCATACTTTGGAATCATTGAAGAGATCTGGGAGGTTGATTACACAAAGTTTAGAGTGCCTGTTTTTAAATGTCAGTGGGTCGACAGTAACAACGGTATGCAAACCGACGAGTTATGATTCAAATTGGTGGACCTTAATAAGGTAGGTAATAAAGAAGAGCCTTTCATCATGGCATCCCAAGCAAAACAAGTATTTTATATCCGTGATCCTTCTAACAAAAGGTGGTCAGTGGTTCTCCAGGGAAAAAACATGTATAATGGTAATGAGGGAAATCAAGATTCAACTCTTGATATTTCTGATACTCCTTCTTTCTCAACACGGGTGTCTAATTTCAATGAGGAAAATGAAGTGGACGATGTACATGCTACTCGTAATGATCACCAAGAAAGGTTATGGGAGAACTTTACTACTTGACCACAGTGTAAGTTTAGTTTGAGTTATGTTTAAAGTCATATTATATGTTTACGTTGATATTTATAAGTTATGCTTATACTGATCGATATTTATAAGTTATGTTTGTTATTAATCTATCCAGACATACTGACAATTTATTTATTTTTTTTGTCTAAACAGGTATACATGACTGATCCTGAGGATATCCCTCATTCATGCAGCGGGTCGGAGACCCCGTCTACGGGTAGAAAGTGTAACATCCTATCTTTCGGGAAATTACATATTTTAATTAGATGGGAGTGAGGGTAAGATAAATCAAAAAAAAAAATTATTTAAGAATCAAAACTCATATGCAAGTTCAAAATAAAATTCAAGCAACCCAAATTTTTCAGTAGGTAAACACCTCAAGCAAGTACATCAAAAACCCCTAATGAAAGCACCTCAATTTAAATTCTTAATTAAGGTGGTTTATCATCAACAGCATTAAAATATAATTAGTCATAGATATAAATCTTAATCATAGCTAGATGATTATAATTAATTTACTCAACTTGTTACTCATTATGAGTAAATAGCACTAGTCTTAATTAATTATACCCTAGTTACAAGTTTTAACCTAGTTAAATAAACTAAAATAACATTGTTTATCATATGAGTAGTAGGACACGACACTTTGGAAATTAATGGCACCTCCATCTTTTGGAAATTAATGGCACCTCCATCTTTAAAACTTTGGCTGCATGAAGGTGTGCCACCTCCAGTTTGTGACTTATAAAGTCATTCAAGTTTTTTTAAAGATTTGTTCTATGCTTAACAAATTTTCATGCCACCTCTTCTTTAATATTTTATTCCTTCATGAAAATTCTTGATCACAATTTAAGCCATGCAGCTGCTTGGCATCTCTTGGCCTTCACTTCTCCATTTCACGCCAGCTTTGGAGCCTAGGGAGTATAGCTTAAGTGACTCATCTAACTTAATTTAAAGTAGTATTTCTTATTTAGCCATTTGCATAAAAGGAAAGAAAAAATAACTAGTGAACATGAAAGAAGAAATAAGTCAGAGAGAGAGTGTGTGAAGAAAAAAGAAAACGTGAGAGAGAGAGAGAGAGAAACCGTGAGAGTGAGAGAAAATTCTAGAGAGATTTCCGATCAATCCGTTCGTCATATCAAAATTCTGGATTTGGCTAAGGTAAGCCTATGTCCTTTTTATGCCTAAATGCCGTCGGCGATGGTATTGAGGTTATCTTTCAATTCAATTATCGGTTTCCAATTCCGTCTTCAGATTTGGATTATACGTAACGTGTGCTTCACAATGATGTGTTCGGGTGGATTTTTGGAGCCCCGAAGGGTGTAGAACTGTGCGTGGCAGATTTGAGGGAGTATAGGGAGTGTCCGTTTCGTTGCCCCAGAGCTAGCTTAAGACATTCTAGGTGGGGGAAAGAAATTATTTAACATCGGAAACGGCGCGGTTACATTTAATTAGATAATGGTGTAGGGCGACCCAAACCTTACACGAGAGCGAGTAACGGACAATGTCTATACCACGTTGGGAACTACTCAGTGGTACTGATGATGATATAGAAATTGTGCGTTTATCATCGTTACGCTACATAGATTATTTTATTACGTGATGATTACATGTTTGACTAGTTGATGTGAATTTGATACTTGATAGATGATAGCATGAGTGTGGTAATTATTTTAGAAGTGTTTATACTTATTATTATTATATTTATTATTATTATTATTTGTACAACTACGGTGATTATTATTATTATTATTATTATTATTATTACCACTGTGATGATGATGATTATTATTATTATATTTATTATGAGTATTGTTATTATTGTCATTATTATTATTATTATTATTATCATTATTATTATTAGTATTATTGTGATTATTATTATTATTATTATTATATTTCGGTATTTATTGTTCGGAAATGATACTATGATATGAGGATATATGATGATGATTATGATGATAGGATGAGTGTAATGATTGTGCTTAGAGGATTGAGTAAATCATAAGTTATGTTGAGACACGAGGATGTATCTGGTAATTGCATACGATATGTGATAGAAGTGCCCAACCGAGATAATTATCGTGAGATGAGGTTGAGATTAATGAGATAAGATTATTTTGAGGTTATCTATGAGATTAGGATGACCGGTTAGGGTACTAGGGGGTGACCTGAAACATGGTCTATGATATAAGGGACCTGAAACATGGTCGAGTGGGGTCTATGCCTCGGAGGGAAAATTCCCGGGGATAGGCTAACGGCAGACCGTCTAGAGATGATTTCATTTTAGTCGCAGCTATAGTTCATGCATTGCATGAGCATCCTGGATTGTGGTCCGGAGGTGTGCACCGGGTTGTGTAGCTATAGTGCCATTGCTTTGCATGGGCACCGTCCATCCGCGGACGAGGGTGTGCGCCGGGGACTCTGGGACGTGTCGATTATATTGTTGTGATATCCGGATATGGCCGATACCTGAGGAGATTATTCATACAGCATTTGCATTGCATCATGATGGAGGGTAGAGGAAAAATCCTAGATGTGGATTGAGGATGATTGTGTTATATATATATATATATATATATATATATATATATATATATATAAATGTGGCTAAACCCTTTCCACGATTGATGTTATATGGCTTCTTATCCCCTTTTCTTTTGTTGTGTGTCGTGTACATATACGTTTTGTACTTCAGACTCCGACAGAGCAGATGGCGCACTGGGACCACCCATGGATGACCCAGGATCCAGGGTTCCCCCTCTCGGGGACCGGTGAGGTGGAGTGCTTAGACCCGCACGGGTGGCTTGTGGACCCGGTCGCTCGTTTCGCAGTATATATGGGTCCTGCGTCCATCACCATGGGGCTTGGGCAGGGAGCGCCCATCGGATTTGTTGGCTCGTTTCGTTTCTGCACGACCTTCCCATTTCCAATAGGACAGCCTGATGGACACGTACCACCGTTGCCGCCTATGTTCGGGATGGCCCCTGTACCCTTCATGGTACCTCCTAATGCCTTGGTACCCGGATTTGCACCCGCACTAGCACCGGAGCCCGAGTTGGCACCTATTCCATAGGAAAACCCAGTTGCCCCCGTTCAGGACCTACCAGTTGCCCCCGCTCCGGGCCTGGCACCCCTTCCTTAGGTACCCGTACCCCCAGAGATTCGTGCTACGGTTTCCGAGTCTTCACGGGTATCTTCTAGACGACTACATCCTCGGGATAGCAGGCTCTACCGGCAGAGGTTTCAAGGGCAGCCGGCCAGGAGTTCTTCCAGTGATAGCGGAGGAGTGTCCGGACCTGCCGGACCTCAGGATGCAGACGAGGGTGGTAGTGTATGATGGCTCGGGCCAGTGTCATCAGTATAGGTGTGGGGTGAGGTTTTACTGTATTTTTGGAGAGGGGATGGGGTGTGGAGTGCATCAGTGAGACTTTTCTTTTTGGCTTTTGATGTATTTTGTTGATGTCACTAGCTTGAGCATATATCGGGATCCTATAGAGGGGAATCCCTTGACAGCAGTACTAGCATGTATGTACATAATTATAGTTATATGCTATATGTATGTTTACATATGTTTTTATAATTTTAAGTTGTAAATTTTCCGTTGTTTTAATATATTCGCTTAACGATAATAAACGAAATTAGGTCTTAATATTTTGGGTTTTCTTTAATGGGACGTCGGGGCGTCTCATTTAGTGGTATCAGAGCAGTTCGGTTCTGAAACGGACTGTAAGCACTATGATTAGGGTGAACTAGCCATTTAGTTGAATCCACATCGGATAACAACTATGCTTAGAAGTTGGGTAGTGAGTCCGACGCGACATCTCTATGGCATGTAGTATTTACACTCCAGTTTTATGTAGTATTATATGTCATCTCGATGTGGGCTAATGTTGTGGCGGATGCACTAAGTCGGAAATCCCTGCACGTATCCGCAAGGATGGTAAAAGAGATGGAGTTGCTTGAACAGTTTAGAGATTTGAACCGATGTATGGATTTGATTGAGGATAGAATATGCTTAGGTATGATCACCATCAGTAGTGAGTTTTTGAGAGACCTTAAGATTAAGCAGGGTCAGGGTGAATATTTGGTGGATGTGAATGATAGTGTGATTTTACATCATGTTTCCTGTATATTTTTGCTTGCATTTTTCATGTAGATTAGGCATTCTTAGTTTGATTTTTATTAGTTTTGGTCATGATAAAGCTTGGATGATTTTCGAGCTTGAAAAGAGAAGAAATTGAGCCAAGCAGAATTCTGAAGCTTCGCCCCGCGAGAGACTACTTGCCTCGCGAGACTGAAGACTGACTGTGCCAGAAAATGCAACCATTTCTGTCTCGCCGCGCGAAACGTCTCTCGCCTCGCGAACCTGAGGAACAGAAGTCATCACGCCCAGGCCCTGATGCTCATCACGGGCGTATTTGAGAAGAACCTTTCGGTTTCGCCCCGCGAGCAACTCTCGCCTCGCGAGAGATCCAATCTCTGAAGACCAGATTTTTAATATTCGCCTCGCGAGAAGACATTAGCCTCGCGAGCGCGCAGAGTCTGATTGGTATAAGTTGCTGTTTTTGGGCAGAATTGAGGAGTTCTTGGAAGGGGCACTTGGAGGCACTTGGAGGCTGCGGCTGGGCTAGGGTTCCAACCCTAGAAGGGAGCTGAGTTAGGGGGTTGCTGTGACGACAGTGGGAAGCTTCAATGGAGTTCTCCCTTTCTTCCTTTCTCTACTGCTTTTCTGGTTTGGCTTTCTCTTTTATGAGTAGCTAATCCCAGTTTGTTGGGATTAGATGTAATCAAACTGATTATTATGTATTTATCTTGACTGATTATTCTGTGTTCATGCCTTCGTATTAGTGATTGATTTTCCTTCGCTTAATGCTTGTTGTGGCTAGCACCCCCATGACTTGATTTGTGTTTTGGTATGCAATTGGGAAATTCGTATTAGAACCGGAATTGGAATCAATCACCTAGTAATCCTTGCATCTAGGAATGGAGTTTGGTTTACTAGTAATCGCGTAATCCATGATCTTAATGCAAATTCATTAATCTAGGCCACCTAAGGAATTAGGGTCTATTAGTGGATTTAGGCTCTTGCATCCGAGGAATCGGGGTTTGAGTAATTTAGTGGATTGATTTTAATATCTGAAGCATGAATGGGTGGTATCTAGTCCTGATAGTACATGAGTTAGAGGTTTGGTGAAGTCTAGCCCCAACATATCCTTTCTGCACTCCAAGTGTTTGTTAAAAGTCCCCAAAAAAACAAAAAGATTTTATTTCTTTTCTTTTGTTTGTTTTGATTTCTCTTCATAGTCTAGATAGTTGCTGAGTTTGTGAATTGGTAGTTGACATCCAATCCCCGTGGATACGATAACCGGTCTCACCACCGTATTACTTGCACGACTGGGTATACTTGCCCAGATCCGTCCAACAAGTTTTTGCCAATATCATTATTAACAAAAGAGGCAACTAATTTAGACATTTTTATTCTTTTTTAATTTTCTGTATATATTTGATCTTTTTGTTTTGAGTTCTGTTTTTGCAAGGTGGACGAAAGTCATGGAAAATTTTTATTATCCACCTGATGAGGAAGCTTCTAGTCATATTTTGGAGGATAACTTGTGTTGGGAAGACGATATAAATTTGGGAGAATTCTTCGAGGAGTTTTCTTTATCTCACAATATTCCATCACGAGTCGATCCTATGACTGGCGAGCTTATATATATATACACCAAGGAGAATTGGGAAACCTTTTTGTCATATTTACCCCCTCCACCACCGTGTATTGTGATTCCCATAGAGCCACATGAAGCAGAAGTTGAGCAGAATCTGGTTGTGGGAACGGATCAAATTGTAGATGAAGTGGTGATGGTGGATGAGCCACAAGAAGAGGAAGTACCTTTCACGCACCCTTGGGGAGGAACAAACGAGAAGGCAGGGCATTTGGAAAGCACTCCCTCCACCATGCTTGCTGAATTTACTGCATTAAATAAATATGTTGGCTTGCATGCATGTGTGGACATTGGTAAGTTAGCCCCTTCCACTTGTCTGTCAAACTTCCTGGTGAAAATGCCATTTGACCCGCTAGGAAGTGAGTGCATTATTGTGGTTAAAGAGGTCAATGGTGCTTTCACACAATGGCGGGGTGGAGTTGAGGATAAAGTCATACTACTGCTACAATCTCCACTGCAAATACCATTTGATCCGGGAGGAGGATCCTAGAACGTCAAGCTAGTGACGTTAAAGAAGCGCTTATTGGGAGGCAACCCAAGTTCTCTTAACCCTTCTCTTTAGTTAGATTTTGTTTTTGATTTTAACCTCTTGAATAATTTGAGAAGATCAAGAGGAAAAATAATAAATTGAGAATTACCAAGTGATTTCACGGTAAGAAGGAAGGAGGGAAGAGCAAGAAGACAAGAAAAAGAAAAGTCAGCACCCCTCACGGCCGTGATGCAGTTCCCAACAAGTTTCTGACTGGAATGTTAGCCAACACCCGCTACCGCCTCGGTAAGTCGTTCCAATTTTCTTCCCTCTCCAACTTGATTGTTTACATTGGGGACAATGTAAATTCTTAAGCTTGGGGTAGGGGTATTTTGCATTTGCATTTTGCATGTTGCATTCATATAGTTTTGCATTATAGTTTTGCATGATCACATGATTAGATTGCCCTTGTTTAGATTTTGCATCCAATTGTGAGAACTAAGTGCCAATTAATTTGTGATAGTGAATTTGTTGAACCCATTTTTTTTTCATTCTTGTGATAAGGCTGCAAATGAAAATGCTTGAGATAATCTTTGATAGTTGATAATTAGCATATGGTTCTATACATTTGTGTTGCTCACTGATTTTTGAACTAAAATGTGAGATTTTGAGCCAAAGGGGTACTCACTAAATCTACCCCACTTTTTGTGTTAGAGTGTTATTCCTCTTGGATTGTATTTCTCTAGAACTTGACTTGAAACTATTTTGAAGCTTAAAAATTTTTGAAAACATTTTTGAAAATGATTGAGGCACTAGGTATTTTTCCGGCCTTCTAAGCTTTGATTGACTAAATGCTACCCCTTGGTTGCCCAATTTTGAGCCTACATGACAAAAATGCTTTTCTTGGTACCTTGAAATATATTGTTGAATGATGTTTGATAAGGGACCTTCTAAAGTATTACAAAAGGGTAAAAAGGTAGTTGAAAAAAGTTTGGGATGAAAGAATCAGAAAAATAATTTTCTTGAGTTGAAAAATCTCCCCTTCTCCAAACAAAAAGAAAAACAGAAGAAAAAAAAATAAGTAGAGAAGGGGATGACAAAAAGAAAAGTGAGAAATGAAAAGAAAAAGAAAGAAAGAAAGGTGGAAAGTGAATTGAAACCCAAAAGGTATTTTAGAAGGTCATGCTTTGCAATGCTTAATATTTTGTGTAGCCTTTTGAAACTTCCTTTTCTTGATTTCCCACCTAACGATTAATCCCATGGCCACGTTACAACCAAAGGAAAAGATCTCTTGATTCTTAATTGTTTTCATTAATAAAGTAGAGATTTGGTTGATAGTCAAGCCTATGGTAGAAATCATTACTTGAGGAAAATGGAGCGAATTGTCTTATCCCCCTAAACACTTGAGTGAGGTGAGAAAGAGAGCCAAGCAAAGTATTAAGCTTTGGGTGACCTTCAGGTGAGAAATAGTGCCCGAATCAGTGAGAATATGAATTTAGAGAACCTAAGCCTCTAATTGGACTTGAATTGATTGTCTCTTGCTGAATTGTTTGAAATGCCTATTACTTGGATTTGTATTTACTCGGGTTCTTGGTTCACTATCCATGCTTTGAATATTTATCTCTTCTGGCCTTAGTGATTGCTTGAGGACAAGCAATTGAATAAGCTTGGGGTGATTTGAAAGTGTGATTTTACATCATGTTTCCTGTATACTTTTGCATGCATTTTTCATGTAGATTAGGCATTCTTAGTTTGATTTTTATTAGTTTTTACCTTGGAACGAGTGAAGGTGGTTTTGTGTGTTGTTTTGCAGAAATTGATGAAAAATGCTCAGATTTGGCCATGATAAAGCTTGGATGATTTTAGAGCTTGAAAATAGAAGAAATTGAGCCAAGCAGAATTATGAAGCTTCGCCCCACGAGAGACTACTCGCCTCGCGAGACTGAAGACTGACTGTGCCAGAAAATGCAACCATTTCTGTCTCGCCACGCGAAACGTCTCTCGCCTCGCGAGCCTGAGGAACAGAAGCCATCACGCCCAGGCCCTGATGCTCATCACGGGCGTATTTGAGAAGAACCTTTCGGTTTCGCCCCGCGAGCAACTCTCGCCTCGCGAGAGATCCAATCTCTGAAGACCAGATTTTTAATATTCGCCTCGCGAGAAGACATTAGCCTCGCGAGCGCGTGCTGAGTCTGATTGGTATAAGTTGCTATTTTAGGGCAGAATTGAGGAGTTCTTGGAGGGGGCACTTGGAGGCACTTGGAGGCTGCGGCTGGGCTAGGGTTCCAACCCTAGAAGGGAGCTGAGTTAGGGGGTTGCTGTGACGACAGTGGGAAGCTTCAATGGAGTTCTCCCTTTCTTCCTTTCTCTACTGCTTTTCTGGTTTGGCTTTCTCTTTTATGAATAGCTAATCCCAGTTTGTTGGGATTAGATGTAATCAAACTGATTATTATGTATTTATCTTGACTGATTATTCTGTGTTCATGCCTTCGTATTAGTGATTGATTTTCCTTCGCTTAATGCTTGTTGTGGCTAGCACCCCCATGACTTGATTTGTGTTTTGGTATGCAATTGGGAAATTCGTATTAGAACCGGAATTGGAATCAATCACCTAGTAATCCTTGCATCTAGGAATGGAGTTTGGTTTACTAGTAATCGCGTAATCCCTAATCTTAATGCAAATTCATTAATCTAGGCCACCTAAGGAATTAGGGTCTATTAGTGGATTTAGGCTCTTGCCATCCGAGGAATCGGGGCTTGAGTAATTTAGTGGATTGATTTTAATATCTGAAGCATGAATGGGAGGTATCTAGTCCTGATAGTACATGAGTTAGAGGTTTGGTGAAGTCTAGCCCCAACATATCCTTTCTGCACTCCAAGTGTTTGTTAAAAGTCCCCAAAACAACAAAAAGATTTTATTTCTTTTCTTTTGTTTGTTTTGATTTCTCTTCATAGTCTAGATAGTTGCTGAGTTTGTGAATTGGTAGTTGACATCCAATCCCCGTGGATACGATAACCGGTCTCACCACCGTATTACTTGCACGACTGGGTATACTTGCCCAGATCCGTCCAACAGTGAATCGAGGTCTAGATGAGGGTAAGGTTTCAGAGTTTAGAAGAGGATCAGATGGAGTGTTAAGGTTTAAGGATTGGATATGTGTGCCAGAGAACTTAGAGATTAGGAAGATGATCTTAGAGGAGGCACATAAAAGTAAACTGAGTTTCCACCCAGAAACCACCAAGATGTACCAAGACTTGAAGAAGATGTTTTGGTGGCCAAGGATGAAGAAAGAAGTGGTGGAATATGTTCTATCATGTTTGGTATGTCAGAAAGCTAAGATAGAGCATCAAAAGCCCGCTGGGTTGTTGCAGTCCTTGGATATCCTAGAGTGGAAATGGGATAGTATAGCGATGGACTTTGTGGTCGGATTACCACGAACTCCGAAGAAGTTTGTTGCGATTTGGGTTATCATTGATAGGTTGACGAAATGTGCTCACTTCTTACCTATTGGTGAGAGTTATAGTCTTGAAAGGTTGACCCAGATCTATATCAAGGAAGTAGTGAGGTTGCACGGTGTGTCGTCGAATATTGTCTCCGACCGAGATCCTAGATTTACATCTAGATTTTGGAGACAGTTACACGACGCTTTGGGAATGAAGTTGAGGATGAGTTCTGCTTATCATCCTCAGACGGATGGACAGTCTGAGAGAACAATTCAATCGTTGGAGGATCTTTTAAGAGCTTGTGTGTTTGAACATGTTGGCAGTTGGGATGAATTCCTACCATTGATTGAGTTCCCATACAATAACAGTTTCCACAGTAGCATCGGGATGTCACCGTATGAAGCTCTGTATGGGAGAAAGTGTAGGACTCCATTATGTTGGTATGAGACTGGCGAAAGCCAAGTGTTAGATCCTGATGTGGTACAACAAACAACAGAACAAGTTAAGAAAATAAGAGAGGAAATGAAGGAAGCCCAGGATCGGCAGAGAAGCTACAGTAACAAGAGGAGGAGACCCTTAGAGTTCCAAGAAGGTGATCACGTGTTCTTGAGAGTCACTTCAAAGACCGGGATTGACAGAGCTATAAAGTCTAGAAAACTCACTCCCCGATTCATTGGACCGTTTCAGATTCTTCGACGAATTGGTCCAGTAGCTTATCAGATAGCCTTACCACCTTACCTTTCCAACCTTCACGATGTCTTCCATGTTTCCCAGTTAAGAAAATATTACCCTAACTTTTCTCATGTGATTGATCCTGAGTCTATACAACTCCGAGAGAATCTAGAATATGAGACTTTACCGATTAAGATCGTAGATAGAAGGATTAAAGAACCCCGTGGTAGACAGATTCCTTTGGTTAAGGTCATTTGGGATGAGGTTACTGGAGATGCTACGTGGGAGCGCGAGGCGGATATACAACAGCAGTATCCACATCTTTTGAGGTACGTAAATTCTGAGGACGGAATTTCTTTTAAGGGGGGTAGTAATGTAACATCCTATCTTTCGGAAAATTAAATATTTTAATTAGATGGGAGTGAGGGTAAGATAAATCAAAAAAAAAAATTTAAGAATCAAAACTCATATGCAAGTTCAAAATAAAATTCAAGCAACCCAAATTTTTCAGTATGTAAACACCTCAAGCAAGTACGTCAAAAACCCCTAATGGAAGCACCTCAATTTAAATTCTTAATTAAGGTGGTTTATCATCAACAACATTAAAAGATAATTAGTCATAGATATAAATTTTAATCATAGCTAGATGATTATAATTAATTTACTCAACTTGTTACTCATTATGAGTAAATAGCACTAGTCTTAATTAATTATACCCTAGTTACAAGTTTTAACCTAGTTAAATAAACTAAAATAACATTGTTTATCATATGAGTAGTAGGACACGGCACTTTGGAAATTAATGGCACCTCCATCTTTAAAACTTTGGCTGCATGAAGGTGTGCCACCTCCAGTTTGTGACTTATAAAGTCATTCAAGTTTTTTTTCAAGATTTGTTCTATGCTTAACAAATTTTCACGCCACCTCTTCTTTAATATTTTATTCCTTCATGAAAATTCTTGATCACAATTTAAGCCATGCAGCTGCTTGGCATCTTTTGGCCTTCACTTCTCCATTTCACGACAGCTTTGGAACCTAGGGAGTATAGCTTAAGTGACTCATCTAACTTAATTTAAAGTAGTATTTCTTATTTAGCCATTTGCATAAAAGGAAAGAAAAAAATAACTAGTGAACATGAAAGAAGAAATAAGTCAGAGAGAGAGAGTGTGAAGAAAAAAGAAAACGTGAGAAAGAGAGAGAGAGAGAAACCGTGAGAGTGAGAGAAAATTCTAGAGAGATTTTCGATCAATCCGTTCGTCCTATCAAAATTCTGATTATACCGTTGTGACCCTCACAACGTCTACTTCGTTATCCTATCTTTCTTTTCTGGATTTGGCTAAGGTAAGCCTATGTCCTTTTTATGCCTAAATGCCGTCGGCGACGGTATTGAGGTTATCTTTCAATTCAATTATCGGTTTCCAATTCCGTCTTCAGATTTGGATTATACGTAACGTGTGCTTCACAATGATGTGTTCGGGTGAATTTTTGGAGCCCCGGAGGGTTTACAACTGTGTGTGGCAGATTTGAGGGAGTATAGGGAGTGTCTGTTTCGTTGCCCCAAAGCTAGCCTAAGACATTCTAGGTGGGGGAAAAAAACTATTTAACGTCGGAAACGGCGTGGTTACATTTAATTAGATAATGGTGAAGGGCGACCCAAACCCTACACGAGAGCGAGTAACGGACAATGTCTATACCACGTTGGGAACTACTCAGTGGTACTGATTATGATATAGAAATTGTGCGTTTATCGTCGTTATGCTACATAGATTATTTTATTACGTGATGATTGCCTGTTTGACTGGTTGATGTGAATTTGATACTTGATAGATGATAGCATGAGTGTGGTAATTATTTTAGAAGTGTTTATATTTATTATTATTATATTTATTATTATTATTATTTGTACTACTACGGTGATTATTATTATTATTATTATTATTATTATTACCACTGTGATGATTATTATTATTATCATATTTATTATGAGTATTGTTATTATTGTCATTATTATTATTATTATTATTATTATTATTATTATCATCATCATCATTGTTTTTATTAGTATTATTGTGATTATTATTATTATTATTATTATTATTATTATTATATTTCGGTATTTATTGTTCGAAAATGATATTATGATATGAGGATATATAATGATGATTTTGGATAACATGATGATGATTATGATGATAGGATGAGTGTAATGATTGTGCTTAGAGGATTGAGTAAATCATAAGTTATGTTGAGACACGAGCATGTATTTGGGAATTGCATACGATATGTGATAGCATTGCCCAACCGAGATAATTATCGTGAGATGAGGTTGAGAATAATGAGATGAGATTATTTTGAGGTTATCTATGAGATTAGGATGACCGGTTAGGGCACTAGGGGGTGACCTGAAACATGGTCTGTGATATGAGGGACCTGAAACATGGTCGAGTGGACCTGAAACATGGTCGAGTGGGGTCTATGCCTCGGAGGGAAAATTCCTGGGGATAGGCTAACGGCAGACCGGTCAGAGATGATTTCATTTTAGTCGCAGCTATAGTTCATGCATTGCATGAGCATCCTGGATTGTGGTCCGGAGGTGTGCACCGGGTTGTGTAGCTATAGTGCCATTGCTTTGCATGGGCACCCTCCATCCGCGGACGAGGGTGTGCGCCGGGGACTCTGGGACGTGTCGATTATATTGTTGTGATATCCGGATATGGCCGATACATGAGGAGATTATTCATACAGCATTTGCATTGCATCATGATGGAGGGTAGAGGAAAAATCTTAGATGTGGATTGAGGATGATTGTGTTATATATATATATATACACCCATACTTTGGAGACGTATGTTTAGTGTGCCGTTATTTAATTAAATGTGGCTAAACCCTTTCCACGATTGATGTTATATGGCTTCTTATCCCCTTTTCTTTTACTGTGTGTTGTGTACATATACGTTTTGTACTTCAGACTCCGACAAAGAATATGGCGCACTGGGACCACCCTTGGATGACCCAGGATCCAGGGTTCCCCCTCTCGAGGACCGGTGAGGTGGAGTGCTTAGACCCGCACGGGTGGCTTGTGGGCACGGTCGCTCGTTTCGCAGTATATACGGGTCCTGCGTCCATCACCACGGGGCTTGGGCAGGGAGCACCCATCGGATTTGTTGGCATGTTTCTTTTCTGCACGACCTTCCCATTTCCAATAGGACAGCCTGATGGACACGTACCACTGATGCCGCCTATGTTCGGGATGGGCCCTGTACACTTCATGGTACCTCCTAATGCCTTGGTACCCGCACCTGCACCCGCACTAGCACCGGAGCCCGAGTTGGCACCTATTCCAGAGGAGGACCCAGTTGCCCCCGCTCAGGACCTACTAGTTGCCCCCGCTCCGGGTCTGGCACCCCTTCCTGAGGTACCCGTACCCCCAGAGGTTCGTGCTACGGTTTCCGAGTCTTCACAGGTATCTTCTAGACGACTACATCCTTGGGATAGCAGACTCTACCGGCAGAGGTTTCAATGGCAGCCGGCCAGGAGTTCTTCCAGTGATAGCGGAGGAGTGTCCAGACCTGCCGGACCTCAGGATGCAGACGAGGGTGGTAGTGTATGATGGCTCGGGCCAGTGTCATCAGTATAGGTATGGGGTGAGGTTTTACTATTTTTTTGGAGAGGGGATGGGGTGTGGAGTGCATCAGTGAGACTTTTCTTTTTGGCTTTTGATGTATTTTGTTGATGTCACTAGCTTGAGCATATATCGGGATCCTATAGAGGGAAATCCCTTGACAGCAGTACTAGCATGTATGTACATAATTATAGTTATATGCTATATGTATGTTTACATATGTGTTTATAATTTTAAGTTGTAAATTTTCAGCTGTTTTAATATATTCGCTTAACGATAATAAACGAAATTAGGTCTTAATATTTTGGGTTTTCTTTAATGGGACGTCGGGGCGTCTCAGAAAGGGTAGACGTGCCACACGAATGAGGAATTTGACTTCCATCCGTGGTTCAAATCAAAGGATAAGAATCGAATTTGATGCTAATCTCAATCCTATTTGGCCAACGACAGAGCAGTTTATCAGTTTTGTGGGGACCCTTGCTCGAAGCAAGCCTAGTATACTTATTGAGCGTTGGAAAGATGTACCGCAGGGCGTGAAGGATCAGATATGGGAGAGTATTATGGTATCTATACTTTTACGTCATGTGTTTGTATCTACTTTATTTTAATATTATTAATATCATACAGTAATTTGTTGATTATTTTGGTGTTAATGTAGCTCACCTTTGACCTGCCGGATACGACGGATATGAAGAAGCGTTTGATAAAGTATGCTAGTAAGCGTTGGAGGGCTTTTAAGGTGGGCCTGGGAAGATATTATGTATTCAAGCCAAGCTATGAAAAGAACCCACATGAGGTGTACCCGTTTCTTGACCAGGCGACGTGGGATCGCTTTGTTCAGAGCCAACATAATAACAGCTTTCAGGTTAACTTATTTGAGTTGTCTCTAAATTTATGTAATTTCATTAATTTTCTTAATTTACTTATGTAATTTAATTGTATTCTATTTATAACAGGAGAAGAGGAAAAAGGGGCAGGAAAACCAAAGCAAGAATGTGTACCCCCATATATTGTCTCGTGGGGGATATAAAAAACTTGACCTGACAATGGCGGAAGAGGAAAAGCAAAGACTTCAGCAAGAAGCATCTCAGGCAGATCCTACAGCTGATAATCGTCCAGAAGTTGTTGATTAACCACCACCCCCACGCCATCGTAAATGGAAGAGGGTCCGACAAAGAAGTATGGGACAATATACATCCGAGGAGGCCCGCCAAGTAGTTGAGAAGATTGTAAGTATAGTTTGAATTGTAATTGTGATTTTAACAATGTTATTGAATTGTAATGTGATCTAATATTTTATATGTTGTAGGATGCCTTGGACGAGCAGGCCACTCAAGGAACCTTTGTTCCTAGAGGACGCGGGGATATCTTAGCTGCTGCCATCGGTAAACAAGACCACCCGGGCCGTGTCATTGTTGTTGGATAGGGCGTTGGCATTCACCAATACCATGGTTCATCTTCACACCAACGCCATAAGGATGTTGTTGCAAATATAGAACGGCTAAAATGGGAGATTGCAAATGAGCTTAGACAGGCGATGGCCCGGTAGTTTTCCTAGCAGCTGGCAATAATGGCTACTATGTCCCAGCAAAACATAGGTGTCCAACCCTCTGTCCAACCTCTGTCCATGTGAGCACTAAGGGCTCATGTGATCCTCCTCATCAGCCTGAAAATGATGATGATGATGATGATGATGATGATGATGATGACGACCCTGATAGGTGTGAGTTGTATGTTGATGATCATCATGATCGCCGCTTATTGGCATTGGGGAGGGCACAAAACTTAGGTAATACCATACACCACCGTTTATTACCGGATGATCAGGTGAGGGTCGTAGTTGAGATTATTCGAGATGCTGATGCTCGAGTCCCTGTGCCCACTGAGGAGGTTCAAATAGTGGGCCAGGCCACTGGTAACTTCATCCCTTGGCCAAGAAGACTGGTCATGTTTCTTGTTGCATCTGAGGTATTCAATTAGTTGTGTTTTTTTGTATTTATAGTTGAAATTATTTATTATTGTTTAAAGATAATGTTTTTTTTAGGATGTTGGAAATGATATTCTGCCTAAAAGGTCTGATCCAGGAAGACCAGAGAAGTTTGCTCCTGCCAAGGCATTCATTTGACCATTCAATTAATTACGAATGAAATAACTTAACTGTGATTACTAATGTATATCTTTGTTGTTTAGGGGATTGACAAAGGGGATCCTGGTGGTGTTTTTACACGTCTGGCTATACAGGTTGTGAACATGGAGGCTGACGTAGCTTTGGTAAGGTTGGAACATGATGCCAGGCCAGGTGACGATCGGTATATCCCGAAGAAGGAGCTTATGGAGATGGTGCTCGCTTATGAAATGGCAAGTGCTGCACACATCTCGTTATGGTGCACGTAAGTACATTTTATTTGTAAGTTAAGTAATTAAATTTTAAATACTATGATAACTAACATGTTTTATCAATATATTAGGTATCTGCATCGCATGTTAGTTGATCAGGGCAACCTCACCCTTTATGGGTTCATTGACCCCATGTTCATTCAGGGTGATGTTCTCCTAACATCAGAAGACCCGATCGCCACCATACGTGATATACTTGCCCGAGATGATCATCAATTCTGCCTTGCGCCTTATCTCAATAAGTAAGTACCAGTTATTTAATTATAACGTACTATATATGACTTAGTTACTAATTTTTCCGCAAATACAGTAAACATTGGCAGTTGTTGATCTTGTGCCCTCGGTTGAATATCGTGGTCTTCTTCTGCTCGATGGGAAATAAGCCGTCGAAGCAACTGAAGATCATCATGGAAACGTAAGCATTAAAATAATTTATAATCAGTAATGAAGTTGTTTTAATCATCTGAAATCTATAAGATATACTTTAATTAATGTTTATTTTCTTATGATAGTTCTATTGATGCAATCCACATGCTCCATGGTGAAAGACGTCGGGCTATTAGATGGATTATCCCTAACGTAAGATATTTATTACAAATGCTTCAAGCGCAGTGGGTATAATTATTGATTTCTATTTAATTCCTTATATTCTAATTGGGTTTCATTTGTACGTAGTCCCGTAGACAACGTGGATCATGGGAATGTGGATATTATGTGATGAAGTGGATGGTCAAAATTATCTCCTCCGGTATCACTGAAAGATGGCATGAGGTAAATGTTAATTGGTAACACAATTAGTTCTAATAGCTATAGACTCGTTATATGTTTTATTTTAGTCTATTACGTAAAAGATATAATCTTATGTCCAATTAAAGTTGCAGATATTCAACAATCCGACTCCACTCTCTGATGCCGACATCAATAATATAAGGATGCGTTTGACAACTTTCTTTCTTGAGTACCAATTACCATAGTTTGTATGTAGTTAGTTTATAATAAACGCATCTTGTACTAGCTATCGTGTACTTTTGACTGATATATGTTTTGACATGAAATCTATAATATATCATATGTAGCCTTTTGGTTTCTAATTATCTTTGTTGTCTGAATGTAATTGAATATATTTATTGTTAGTAATCTTTTAATTTAATTAGTGTGTTTTTGTTGTATAAAAGTGATTGTGTTGAGAATATTTAGATTCTGTATTGATCTGTGGATTACTGGATTATTGAAAGAGGGGAAAGGACTGTCACTACTGTAAAGGGGTGTTTTTTAAAAAAAACTCTTTCACATCGGTTTCTGAAATAACCGATGTGATAACCCAACATTTCACATCGGTTTCTTAAAAAACTGATGTGGTAACCCCACTTTACACATCGGTTATTTTTAAAACCGATGTGAATAGTTGGGTTATCACATCCGTTTTTAAAATAATCGATGTGGAAAGTGGAGTTACCACATCGGTTTCTTCATAAACCGATGTGAAAAGTGTTGAACAAGAATTATTGTCTTGCTGAAATAGAATTTTTGACATCGGTTTTAAAACTGATGTGAAAAGTGGCAATAAACCACATCGGCTGTTTCAAGATCAGTTTGAAAATCGATGTGAAAAGCCAAAAAAAACCGATGTGAAATCCCTTTTCTGCACTAGTGTCCGTTGGATGGGTACCCTTTTACTTGGTCCAAAAGGAAAGGTACTGTACATGAGATTGAAGACGTCTTGACAGAGCAATGGTTACTCCATCATGGGGATTTTTTTTTTCCATAAGCTAAGCTTACTAATCTCATAGCATCAATCTCGGACCATAGTCCAATCCTTATAGTAACTGTAAATCAGCCTCTGAATCACTACATTCCTAGAAGATTTAAATTTGAGAACCATTGATTGATTGAAGAGGACATTGAGGAGGTGGTGGAGCAAAGTTGGTGTACTGGCAGCGCAAGCAAGCCAACACAAGCAATGTTGAGGACAAGATAATAAGTTGCGCTAGGAATTTATAGGAGTGGGGCCGAAATTTAACTCCATCCTTCCACAAGGATATATCAATTTGCAAGAGGAAGATGTTGGATCTAAGGCATAGAAGTGACCGTCCAGGGGCTAACCATTTTCTAGCTTTGAGGAGGAGGCTTGCAAAATTATTAGTTCAGGAGGAGATGTATTGGCGTCAACGGGCTAAGTCACATTGGCTCAAAGGAGGTGATTCAAATACTAAATATTTTCATGCTTCTGCTTCAACTAGAAGGAAATTTAATTCTATTGATGTTTTAGTGGATTACCATGGTAATGCTATTAGTTCTCAGGAGGGGCTGTGTAATCTAGCTAATAATTATTTCTTGAATTTATTTGCTAGAAAGAATAGTGAGCTGGACTATGTTATTAATCATGTGCAAGGTAAAATTACTGCAGCTGATAATTACATTCTTTTAGCACCTTTTACTGTTGAAGAGTTTAAAAATGTAACTCTTACTATGTATCCTGACAAGTCCACTGGTCCTGATGGTCTTAATGCTGCTTTTTACCAACGGTTTTGGAATACCTGTGGACCCGATGTGGTCAATGCTTGTAGGAAGTGTTTGCATGAGGGTGCTTTACCTCAAGTTATTAATGATACAAATATTACCCTGGTTCCTAAATGCGATCACCCTACCAGTATGCGAGACTTAAGGCCAATTTTGTTGTGTAATGTCATCTATAAGATCTTGTCTAAGACTCTTGCAAACAGGTTGGCTTTGGTTGTTGCAAAATGTGTCTCAGAAGAATAGTCTGCTTTTGTTTCAGGTAGATCTATAGTGGACAATGCTTTGATAGCTACTGAAATGCTCCATTATATGAAATGCAAAAGAAAAGGTGCCTTAGGTGATCATGTTGCTCTAAAGCTGGATGTTAGTAAAACTTATGATCGTGTCAGTTGGGATTACTTGCAGGCTATTATGATCAAAATGGGTTTCAATTCTCAATGGGTCAGTTGGATGATGATGTGTGTGTCCTCTGTTAATTATTCAGTTTTGATGAATTATGAAAAAGTTGGCTCGGTGACTTCGAGGCGTGGCCTTCGTCAAGGAGACCCTTTATCTCCTTATCTCTATATTTTGTGCACCAAAGGGTAGTCCTCTCTCATAAATTTGCAGAAAGAAGTGGATTTATTCATGGAATAAAAATTTGTAGAATGGCTCTGATAGTTTCCCATCTTCTTTTTGCAGATGATAGTCTTTTGTTCATGAGGGCTACAAATCTAGAGGTTGGCCATGTTAAAGATTTGCTCAACAGGTATGAATTGGCTTCAGGACAGGCAATTAATTTTGAAAAGTCAGTCATGATTTTTAGCAATAATGTCCAGTCTCAAACCCGCGACACCCTTACTGGAATTATGGGAGTCCAAGAAAAAATTGAATTTGGCAATTACCTTGGTATTCCTTCTTTGGTTGGCAGAAATAAAAAGCAGATATTTTAGTATGTAAAGGATAGAATTTGGAAGAAGGTGAGCTCTTGGAGAGGCAAGACTCTCTCTATGGCTTGGAGGGAAGTTTTGATTAAATCAGTGGCTCAAGCTATCCCATCTTATTGCATGAGTATGTATCTCTTACCTCCTTCCCTTGGTGATGAAATTCAAAAAATGCTTAATTCTTTTTGGTGGGGTTCGAAAAATGGTGAAAATAAAGGAATTAAATGGCTATCTTGGGATAAATTATCTATGCCTAAAGTTTGGGGTGGTCTAGGTTTCCAAAACATGTATGCTTTTAATCTCGCTATGTTAGGGAAACAAGCATGGAAATTTGTAGTGAATCCCGATACTCTTGTGACTAAGATCTTTAAAGCTAAATATTTTTCACATGGTGACTTCTTGGATGCAGAGTTGGGGCATAATCCTTCTTATTCAAGGAGAAGTATTTGGATGTCCAAGGCTTTGGTGAAACAAGGAGTAAGATGGAGCATTGGGAGTGGTGATACAATTCCTTTGTGGGAAGCCCCCTGGTTATGGAATGGTGAAATAGTATCTTGTCCCTCAGGTTTTGCCGTTTCAGTTTCAACACTTTGCTGTTAGTGATTTATGGTTCCATGGTTTAAAATGTTGGAATAAACCTCTTATTGATAATTTTCCCCCTACTCAGTTAGCTCAAAAAATTATTAGAACTCCTCTTAATGAGTTAGTGAGTGAGGATAAAATTATTTGAAGCCCCAAAAGTAATGGTTTATATTCTGTAAAATCTGCATACTAATTGACTATAAATGATCTTGTAGATTCAACTTATTTGAAGGTAGAAGGTGATTGGTCTCTAATTTGGAAACTCAAAGTGCCCTCTAGAGTGAAGCTTTTTCTTTGGAGAGCTTGTAGGGATTGTCTTCCTACTAGAGTCCAGTTGCAGAAAAAGGAGTTTCATGTCCCAGCTTTTGTGTTTTTTGTGACCAAGAGTATGAAAACCTTTGGCATCTCTTGATTACTTGCACAACTAGTAAGGATTTGGGTTAGACATCAATTGTGGAATTTTATTTCTCCAATTCTGTAAGTGGCCGAAAGTTTAAGTGAGCTTTGCTTAATGGTGCTGCGCAAGTTGGACAAGGAAAAACAAGTGGATTTTGCATTGTTATTATGGAGCTTGTGGGGTGCTAGGAATGAGCGCTATTGGGATGGAAAAATTCTTGCTACTGATGCTATTATTATTTTAAAAATAATGAGCACGGCCTTGCTAACAAGAAGCACGGTCGTGCTCACTGATACTAGGCATTTCTGTAGATGATGAACAGCATGGTCGTGCTTAATGATAAGCACGACCGTGCTCAATATAAAAGTCCAGAAAATGCAAGTTATGAACAACACGGTCGTGCTTAATGATGAGCACGGTCGTGCTCAGTGTTGGAATCAAGAAAAATGCAAAAACATGCATCAAAATGCGTAACACAAATCACCCAAACAAGATTCATGCATACAGAAACCTCAATGAGGGTCAAAGATCATGAAAAACTATGCATATTCCTTAGGTTTATAAACAGTAAAATGACATCCAAATCACATTACTAATCACTCACTAAAACAGGGATATGAATAAGAAAATACCAGATTCAAGTGAGATATTACGTGGATCAAGTGAAGTGAAGAGCAAAAAATCTAATGAAGGGGTGGATCTATGATGGTTGCAGTGCTAGGGGTTGAGGAAGGGGCAAAGCAAAGTAAGAACGGGTTCAAAATGAACCCTAGCCCGTGCTCTGCCCCACTTTTATTTTTTTGAAAATCGCGGCTGAGCACGGCCGTGCTTAATTTTTAATTTTTAATTTTAAAAAAATAAATTTTTTTTACAAATAAAATTTGGTCAATATTGATAATCAAGAGTAAAATCAAAATAATAAAAGAAAACGACAATAAAGAGAAGAAAAGGGGAACAAAAAGGAACCAAGTCATGCATTCACTCACTATAGCATACATAAAGCATGGAAAACATGAAGAACGTACCTTTTAAAAGTTGGAACAAAAACACTTGAGGAAAGGGGTAAGGGGCTGACAGAGCAACAGGTAAGGAGGAGAAGGTGAGAGCGCGGTTAATCCCAATCCGCGCTCTGCTTGTCCTCCTTTATTTATAATTCAAATCAGTAAAGGAGCACGGTCGTGCTCAATGTTAAGCACGACCGCGCTCAGCCTCATTTTAACTTTTCAAATCCGCAAGTTAGTACGGTCGTGCTGAACTTTGTACACGACCGTGCTCAATTCAGTGCTGACGAAAGTGAGCGTAAGCGAGAATTGGACACAGGTGTGTCCCTAATTGACACAACTGTGTCTACCCCAACATTTTTTTATTTTTTTTTAAACTAACCAATCTCCCCACACTTAATTCAATTCTTAAAAATTAAATTACGAAAAAAATTTGAGAAGGATCCAACTACTAAATAAACAGTTAATAAAAGGATATAGGAAGAAACACAGGTTGCCTCCTGTGAAGTGCTTGTTTAATGTCGCGAGCCTGACGACTGTCCCCGAGAGGGGTGTTATTCCAAGTTCACTATGTGGCGCTCAGGTACCACGTCATCCTCATAATGCTTCATTCTCTTCCCATTAACCTTGAAGGTTTCTTTCCCATCTCTGGTTACCTCAAGCACGCCATATGGGAAGATTTTGGTAACTTCATAAGGGCCAATCCACCTAGACTTCAGTTTTCCTGGAAACAAACGAAGTCGTGAGTTAAAAATTAGGACTTTACTACCAACATGAAACTCACGCTTTTGAATGTTCTTGTCGTGCCACTTTTTAGTGCGCTCTTTGTATAGTTTGGAATTTTCATATGCCTCAAGACGAAACTCATCCATCTCATTAAGCTGCAATACACGCTTTTCACCAGCAAGATGCATATCAAAAATCAAAATTTTCAAGGCCCAGTAAGCCTTATGCTCTAACTCAACAGGTAAGTGACATGCTTTTTCAAAAACCAATCTATAGGGGGACATGCCAATGGGAGTTTTAAATACAGTTCTATATGCCCATAATGCATCATCAAGTTTCAAAGGCCAATCTTTCCTAGAACTGTTAACTATTCTTTCCAAAATTTTCTTTAACTCCCTATTGGAAACCTCAACTTGCCCACTAGTTTGTGGGTGGTAAGGGGTAGCTACCTTATGAGTGACACCATATTTTGTCAAAAATATTATCAAATTGTTTATTACAAAAATGAGTGCCACCATCACTAATGATTGCTCTAGGAGTGGTAAATCTTGTAAAAATATTTGTCTTTAAAAACTTTACAACTCCTTTAGCATCATTAGTGGGTAAAGCTACTACTTCCACCCACTTTGAGACATAATCCACAGCAACCGGAATATATTCATTTAAAAAGATTTGGGAAAAGGTCCCATGAAATCAATGCCCCAAACATCAAATAATTCACAAACCAAAATATTGTTTAGAGGCATATCATGTTTTCTAGAAATATTCCCACTCCTCTGACACCTGTGAACACCCTATTTTGACCGGGTCTTTTAGTCTTCACTAAAAATTTCAAAAAAATAATAAAATAAAAAATTGCAAAGAAAATAAAAATAATAAAAATAATAAAAAAGATTTCTAATTGGGCCAGGCCAGTTAAACACATCTCATCCTCCTCCCTAGCAATCACTGTATTTTGAATTTGAATTTAATTTTCAAATCAGAAATAGAAATCTTAATCTGGGCATATTTTTAGGAACAAGATCAGATAGCAATCTTAAATTTAGGCAGAATTTTGGGATCAAGATTGGAGGAAATTGGCATTATAAAAAATCACAATCAATACCAAAAGGGAGGGGGAGAAAAAATCAGAAAACAGAGGAAAAATTCTTTCCTTTATGTTCCAAAACAACACGTCCTCCCCTCATTTTTTATGATTCTTTATGGCTTTTGATTTGGCCTACATTTTTTTTATCAGACATTTTACTCTCAACTCTCTCCTTCTTCCTCTCATCTCTCTCAAAACTCCATTCCTTTCTTTCCACCTTGATGAACCGCACCACCACCATCCCTGTTTTGTCCACCATAGTTCCAGCCACTTCCACCGCGTCCTCTGCCGCGTGAGACTCATCAGATCCGGCCATCCTCGCACAGTTCGGACCCGCCTTAGACCAGTCGCGCACCACCGAACGTCGCCGCCGTCTCACCGCCGGGCTCTGTTCCTCCTTTCCATTCACGCGCACAGGAAGGTGGAGAGGTTTCGTTCGTTTTCTCGTGTTCTGTAACATACTCTTTCACTAATGTCTTGAAACAATGTATTAGTGTTAGTGAGTCATTTTATTTTATTTGTTTTCCTTTATTTTTATTTTTATTTGCTTTATTCATTTAGTTAAGTTAATCCTTAGGCTGTTGGGGGATTTTGTTGGCCCAAGCCAAGTGAGTCTGATAAACAAAAAGAAAATAGGTTAAAAAGTTTGAATCTGATTTTCTCTTCTCACGACTTGTTTATGTTAAAATAAATAAATAGAATGATATTAAAAAAGAGATACTTGAAAATAATTATTTTGGGATTGCTTTGTGAGAGGTCTTACACTCAATTCCTTAGATGCGGGATAGCTCTGTGGACGTATCATGCCATGCTCTATCTCGCTTAGATTTTTAAAATTTAAAAAATTAGAAATAAAAAAAACAAAAAAAACCTTTTAAATAAATATTTTTCATAAAAATTAAAATTAACCAACAAATAAAATATTTTCTACAAGAACTACGTGGCTTTGAGTTTCCCATCGAAGAAGGGAATACGTAGGAGCGGGATCAATCATCTCGTCAAGCCAAAATTAATTTTTCCATTATTTTTGTGTAATGTGGATAATTAATCAATAATTTATTTAATGTTTTTTTTGGATTACTCTATGCTCAATCCCCTAGTTTTGAGGTGGCCCTATGGACTTATGTATCATGTTCAACCTCTTTGGTGTAAATACTAATTACTAATCTCTTTATTCGTGAAATAACTTTTGGGGGTAAAATAAATAATTTAAAAGTTATTAATTTTGCACAATTAATTCACGGTACCATTCGTAGGATGGGCGATGTAGGGTGCTTAACACCTTCCTTACTCGTAACCGACTCCCGAACTCAACTTGGTTTCAAAGACCATTTTTTAAAGGTTTTCCAATTTTTCCTAAATTAAATAAAATTGGTGGCGACTCTACATTTTTCTTAAAATCTCATTTTATCGCCGTCCCTGCCGCAATTTTTGGCCGCGACAACACCTATCACAAGATTTAACAAAATTGTATGCATCCTTAAAAAGAGTGGGCCAGTAAAAAGCACATTGAAGAACCTTTTGAGCTGTCCTAGTTGGGACAAAATGGCCGCCAACTTCCATAGAATGGCAGTGCTCTTAAATAGCATGTGTCTCTACCTCAAGAAATACTTAACATTTGAAAGAAATTTCTTACGTTGAGCATATGAAATGTTGGGGAGAAATTTATTACCTGCCTTGTAGTTGACAAATTTACATACTAGGGAAGTGTGGAATCTAAATATAATTGCTCATCAGGAAATGTCTCCTTTATGGCCTCTTCTACTTGTGGTCTAACAGAAGCATCCACCCTTGAGAGATGGTCAGCCACTGAATTCTCCACACCCCGCTTGTCTCTAATTTCTACATCAAACTCTTGTAACAACAGCACCCATCTGATCAATCTTGGCATAGCATCCTATTTGGCAAGAAAATGTCTAATATCAGAATGGTCACTATAAACAACAACCTTAGACATAACCAAATAAGGACGAAATTTATCAAAAGCAAATACTACTGCTAGCAACTCTTTTTCTGTAGTTGTATAATTCTTTTGTGCTTTATCAAGAGTTCTACTAGCATAGTAAATGGTTTGAAAAATTTTATCCTTACGTTGGCCTAAAACAGCACCTACTTCCATATCACTAGCATCACACATAAGCTCAAATGGCAAAGACCAATCAGGAGCAACAACAATAGATGCATCAATCAATTTAGCCTTCAAAATTTTAAAGGTTTCTAAACAGGCATCAGAAAATTCAAATGGGGCATCTTTCAGTAAAAGATTAGAAAGAGGTTTTGCAATTTTTGAAAAATCCTTTATAAACCTCCTATAAAAACCAGCATTCCCCAAGAAACTTCTAATAGCCTTAACAGAGTTAGGAGGAGGCAATTTGGCAATTGTCTCAACCTTTACGGGGTCAACCTCAATACCCTTATGGGAAACCTTATGCCCCAAAACAATACAATCAGTTACCATAAATTGACATTTTTCCCAATTAAGAACCAAGCTGGTATCTTTACACCTTTTCAAAACCACCCCCAAATTATGCAAACAATTATCAAATGAGGACCCATAAACAAAAAACATCCATGAATATTTCAATGCAATCCTCTAAGATATCAGAAAATATGGCCTCATGCATCTTTGAAAAGTGGCAGGTGCATTACACAAACCAAAAGGCATCCGTCTATATGCAAAAGTACCATATGGGCAAGTAAAAGTGGTTTTCTCTTGATCTTCAAAAGCCACAGGTATTTGCATATATCCGGAGTACCCATCCAAGCAACAATAAAATTCACGACCAGATAATTTCTCAAGCATTTGGTCAATAAAGGGAAGGGGGAAGTGATCCTTCCTAGTGGCTTGATTTAATTTTCTATAATCTATACACATACGCCACCCTGTTACCTCCCTAACAGTTATCAATTCCTTCTTGTCATTCTCCATGACAGTAGTTCCTCTCTTTTTAGGGACAACCTGCACAAGACTCACCCAAGGACTATCATAAATAGGATAAATAATACCCGCATCAAGCAACTTAATTACCTCCTTTTTTCACCACTTCCTTTAAATTTGGGTTGAGCCTTCTTTGAGGTTGCACTTTGGGTCTGTGTTCCACCTCCATATGTATCCTACGGGTGCAAATTGAGGGACTAATAACCTTAATATCATGAATGGTCCACCCAAAGGCCTCCTTATTATCTCTCAAAACTCGCAAGAGTTTCTCCTCCATAGAACCTGTCAAAGAGGAAGAAATTATTACTGGCAATGAAGAATGAGGAGATAAAAATGCATACTTAAGATTAGAAGGAAGAGGTTTAAGATCAAGTTTTAGGGGTTCTTCAATTAATGATTTTGGCTTTTGTGAACCACGTCCCTCAAGAACTTCAAATTGTTTGGTCCCTCTCCATCTTTCTTGGGCAATCCCTGCCCCTAGTGTCATTATCTCATCTATCAACTCCTCAGAATCCACAAGTTCATCCTTTTCAAAACAAAATTTTCTCAAGGGTGTCCTCCATCAATCACTGCTGAGAATGAGAAGATATTAGTGTAGATGTACTATCCAAGGCATTTATAAAATTGCATGAATTAAAAGTGGAAGGAAATTTCAAAGAATCAAAAATTTAAAAACCACTTCCTCATCATTAAGCCTTAAAGTAAGCTTCCCTTAGTGCACATCAATGATGGTCCTACTAGTGGCCAAAAATGGCCTCCCCAAAATTATGGGAACCTCTTCATCTTACTCCATGTCAAGTACTATGAAATCAACTGGGAAGATAAACTTGTCAACCTTGACAATAACATCCTCTACAATACCTCTAGGATAGGTAATGGGTCTATCTGCAAGCTGCAATGAAACAGTGGTGGGCTTTGGCTCTTGCATTCATATCCTGTGGAAAACAGGCAAAGGCATCAAGTTAATACTCGCACCTAAATCACATAAATCTTTTTCAAAATAAGAAGTACCAATAGAGAAAGGAATAGTAAAACTCCCTGGATCTTTAAGTTTAGGTGGAAACTTCTTGAGGAGGATAACAGAGCATTCTTCATTAAGCCTCACAATAGCAAACCCTCCTAATTTCTTTTTATTACCCAAAATCTCTTTAAAGAATTTAGCATATTTGGGCATCTGAGAAATGGCCTCCACGAATGGGATATTCACATGGAGTTGCTTCAACATATCCAAGAATCTGGTGAACTGGGGGTCTTGTTGGCTAAACCTCTGATCGAGGAAAAGGAATGGTTGACTTGGGGGATGGCACAAGAACTTCCTTCACTAGATCTGTCTCACTTACCTCATCCTTTGGTTTCCCTTCAGTAGAAACCTCCTTGGTTTTTGACTTATTCTCTTCTTCATGGGGAACCTCTATCCTTTTTCCACTTCTAAGGGTAATCACCTTAGCATGCTCCTTTGGACTCTTCTCTGGTTGACTAGGCAGTGCCCCTTTTTCTCTTTGTGTCATCAATGTTACCAAAGTAGACACCTGATTCTCCAAAGTCTTAAACCTCTCATCACTTTTCTCTATATGTTTCATCATTGTTTCATAGATATTAGGCCTTCGTTCCTCTTGTCTCGGGCCTTGATTTTTCAAATGAGGTTACCTGTAGAGAATATTCTGGTTCTGACTTCCATATGAGAGATTTGGGTTTTGCTTATAACCGGGATTGTAGTGATTTGAATAAGGATCATTGCTACCCCAATTAGGATTACCCACATAATTTACTTCTTCTTTAGACACAAAAGGGTTGCCTGCTTGGCACTCCGTACTTTCATGTCCCTCCTAGTCGCAAAGATCATAAATAACAGGAGGTGGAGCAGTTTGAGTTATCAACTGAGTATGTGTCTGCATCATTGCTTCCATCTGCTTTGAAAGAGCCTCCAATTTGTTTTCCAATGCGGCGTTAGCATCCACTTTGTAGGCTCCAACTTGTAAAAGTGTAGGTTTCCTCTTGTTCACATGCCTATCACTGGATGGCCATTGGTAACCAGAAGTCATATGTTCTATCAACTCATAAGCTTCCTGTGGCCTCTTATTCCATATACTACCTTCTACTGCTGCATCAATCATACTCTTATTTGATGAAGATAGCCCATTGTAGAATGCTTGGACTAACTTCAATACAGGAAAGCCATGATGGGGGCATTTTTTCAACAACTCTTGAAATCGCTCCCATGCCTCACACAGAGACTCCAGTTCAACCTGCATAAAAGAAGTGATGTCATTACGCAGTTTGGCAGATTAAGCAGGTGGAAAATACTTATCCATAAACTTAGAAGTGAGTTGGTCCCAAGTGGTTATGGAACCGGACAGCAAGGACTTTAGCCAAAGTTTGGCCCTATCCCTTAAAGAAAAGGGAAACAGTCGAAGCCTAAAAGCATCATTTGAGACACCATTATGTTTGATGGTGTCACAAATCTCAAGAAAATCTGCAAGATAATCATGGGGATCTTCACTTGGACCTCCATTGAACTGAATTGAATTCTGCAACATAGAGATCAAAGCTGGCAAGATCTCAAAGTTGTTGGCCTCAATGTTAGGCCTAGTAATACTCCATGTAGCATTTGTGGTGGAAGGACGAGCAAAGTCCAACATCGTCCTGTTATCCTCTTGAGCCATGATTCTCCTTTCTCTAGCTTGCTTTCTATTTCTGCGCGCAGTTCTTTCTATTTCAGGATTATACTACAACTCAGGAGTTTGGGAACGCGTTAGGATACAAGGAAGTAAATCAAAATAAAAAATAAAAAATAAAATGGCGGGGCAGACACAGTTGTGTCTATTAGGGACACACCTGTGTCCAATTCTCGCTTACACTCACTTTCGTAAGCGCTGAATTGAGCACAGTAGTGCACAAAGTTCAGCACTACAACCGTGCTAACTTGCAAATTTGAAAAGTTAAAATGGGACTGAGCACGGCCGTGCTTAACATTGAGCACGACCGTGCCCATTTACTGGTTTGAATTATAAATAAAGGAGGACAGGCAGAGCAAGGATTAGGATTAACCGCGTTCTCACCTTCTCCTCCTTGCCTGTTGCTTTGTCAACACCTTGCCCCTTTCCCTCAAGTGTTTTTGCTCCAACTCTCAAAAGGTATGTTCTTCATGTTTTCCATGCTTTTTGTATGCTATAGTGGGTGAATACATTGAGAAATTGGGTAATATCATAGGTAATAATGACATAAGTGAAACCAGACACCCTAGGAATGAGTTTAGCTACTCATAGTAACAAAATTCACTATACAAATCAAAGACATGTAACAATCCATAAAAGAGAAAAAGAAAACTAAAACCCAAACACCATTTTGACGCGAAGCGGTCTTCAAATCAATTGGGAGACGGTCCTTCACTCCAAGACTCTATCTTTCTCTCTATGAAACGACTGTTGTCCAAAAAGCTCCTCTAGAATGGCACCAATCACCCCCTTTTATTGGCAGCGTGAAAACCTAGGTAATTGGGCCTCTGAGACACGAGCACGGCCGTGCTTGGTGTTGAGCACGGTCGTGCTTAACTAGAACGGCGTCAAACCGTGCTAAAACTGAGAAAGTCAGTAAGGCCTTGCTGATGAGCACGGTCGTGCTTAATGATGAGCACGATCATGCTTAGAAAATGACGTCAACTCCAGCAAGCAAGCAAGGGCGTGCTGATCAGCATGGGCTCTTCTAATGAGCACGGTCGTGCTTAATGATGAGCACGACCGTCCTCCTTTGCAATCTTCAGAACTCAACCTTTTTATCCAAGAATTCCTCCAGAATTGTTGTTTTTTCTCCAAGTTAGATGTTTCACTGCCATGGTGACAAATTCTACAATAATCATGGGAAATAGGGTGAGTATCGACAATAATTTCCAAATAAATAACAAGTCACACCTAATTTCCCAACAATAAAGTATACAAAATGACAGTTTATCACCAAGCAGATTGGTGTCATGCTAATTCGGTGGGTAGAGCATTGCATGAGGAGTGTGAAATTCCAGGTGCAACTAGTTGGTAACCTCCTCCACAAGGTTTCTACAAGTGTAATGTGGATGCAAGTTTCTTTGAAGATGCAGGCAGAACTAGCTTTGGCATGTGCATTAGAGATGATATAGATGTTTTCATTCAATCTAGAATAGATTGGATGCCCTCTTGTCTTCCAGTTCTTGAGGGAGAGGTCATGGGTCTCGTAAAAGCTATCCATTGGGTTCTTGACTTGAATCTTCAACATGTTATTTTTGAATTGGATTGTCAAGTAGTTGTTAATCATGTCAAGTTTCTTAGAGATGATATATCCGAATATGGAGTAACTATTAGAGCTTGACGTGACCTCTTTAGTTCTTTTCCAAACTTTAGTATAAGTTTTGTTAGGAGACAAGTGAATAGTATAGCTCATTCTTTAACAAGGATGACTCTTCTCATGACCGGTCCCCGTAATTTTTATCTTGTTCCACCATGTATTGATGCTTTTATTATTAATGAAATCCATTAGATTTCTTCTCTAAAAAAATGTCAAAGTTTACGTCAAGCTAAAATTAAATATTAATTAATTAAAAGAGAGCATGGTCTATATAAGATAGTCTTCACACAGGGATAAACATTTGTCCCTTACTTCGTCAGTATTACGTCAAACTCTAACGTACCTCTCGGTTTTAGGTATGGGCATTTTATATTTTGACGAAAAACTAAAGTAAAATAAATAAATAAAGATAATGAAATATTCTTCGTATTTTAATATCCAGACAAGTCACCAATTTTTTTTTTTTTGGTGGTAAAATCAGATTTTTTTTATTTATTTATAAAAGACAATTCACCAATTTAGATATATAGTGGGGGTTACACACTCCTTAATTACAAAAAGAATTTCTTGATTCAAACTTTTAATTAATGGTACAGGCACTCTAAATTATTTATATTTTGTAGGGTTTAATTTTGATGGATTGTTGATATAATTATTTTTATACTGTGAACCAATCACAACTTACTTATGTTATATATAATTTTTTTTTGACACAAAAGAGGAGAAAAAGAAAGAAACTAAAGAACTAAGTGAGGCATAGACACCCCACGAAGATCATCTTCTAAAATTTTCCTAACGCTAATAGGAACAACCTGCATACTATTAAGATGAGAACAATTGAAGGAACCTTCATGTCCTAAAGAAGCAAAAGCGTCGCAGCTCTATTAGTTTCCCTGTATATATGTTTCACTGAGCATGTCCAGGAAGAAACGTTGATCAGATCCAGAGCTTCATCCAGAAGAGATTTCAAGCGAAGACAGTGAGATTTTTTCATCTCCACCAAATTAACGATAACCTTAGAGCCCATCTCCACTTCCAACTTGCTAATACACATACTTCTGGCCAGACGCAATCCATGCACAAGACCCCATAACTCTGCATGATAGCCCATAACCCTTTTTGTTCGACCCATCCACGTTGAGTTTACACCAAGACTCTTCAGGGGGGACCAAGCTACCCCAATTTCCGAATAACCAGCTTCCACATATAGCTGGGACATTTGATAGAAGGTTATGGTGTATCATAGACACTTGATGATGTAAACTTGGAATAAACTGATCAAAGATTGAAGACCGCCCTGAGAACACTATGTTGTTACATTCAAGCCACCATTTATCCAGAAAAGTCCCCAAAAAAGTAGGCCAATGCCATTGATTATCTCCAATATCCTGAGAGCTAAGGTTCCAAGATAAACATGGCTCAAAACCCAAACTAAAGAATTTATACCAAATATTAGGGTCAACTTACTTTTCCCATAATCTTGCAACATCTTCACAGTCACGTAAGAGGTGACTTAAGGTTTCAGGATGTTGATTATACCGGGGACAGAGATTAGATTGAGCGGAACCATGAGAAAATCTATCATTGTTTGTCAGCAACCTTCCATGCGCTAATTTCCAGAGAAACATATGAACCCTAGGCGGTCCATGCCATTTCCAAACTAGCTGGAAGGAAAGGACGACAAGGATCTTGTTGAATTATGAAAGATAGATAGATAGGCTGATTTAATGGAGAAGTAGCCATCGGAAGGTATGACTCCAAATAAGATAATTTTTAATATACTTATAATAAGAGTCAATCATTTTTTATGACGTTAAAAATATATTTTACATATGCACAAGCAATGTAATGATTCTACGTATTTTCTCTAGGTAACGTAAATATCACAATATCTTAATTAATCCAAAATTCACCTCAAATACCCCCATAAAAAAAATTAAGTTTGCATTGAAAATATTGTTGATCGATGGACCAAATTAACTTACACAGAAAATCATATATTGCCATTGAAACCTACTTAGGTCATCTTTATCGGTCCCTCAAGTGGGGTGCTTAAGTTGTAAGCACCGATTCTTAAAAAATGAGAATCGATGGGGACAATGCTTGTTGAGGTGCTTAACGGGAAGGGATCTTAAGCACTCGATGGTTGTGCTTGGTGCCTGACATTTAATTGAAACTAATTGAATAGTTGGCATCCCCAAATGTAACCGTTTGCCAATGACTAAAAATAAGACCGTTTGGTCTTCTTTTTTTAAATTTTTTTTACCAATTACTATATATAATTATGTGATCAACTTTCAATTTTTTTACACAACCAAACCTATCTAAATTTTCTCATTCTTATTCTCATAGTTTCTCAAAATTTATCATTCTTGTTTTACTCAAACTTTAATCTCACGCAATGGATCCGAACCAAGCCAATATCAATTCCTTCTTTTTTTTTTGATAAACAAACCATTTTTTATATATTATAAATTAAAGAAGTATATGGGATACCCCAACCGATATACAAATAACCAAAACAAAGATCAACTAATATAAATTAAAGAATACCCAAAAGAGAGGATAGTATTTTCTTTACAAAAGTTAGAGCCCAAAGCCTAAAGAAAATAACCAATACAATGAGAAAACCCAAACCAACAAAAAGAAACCAAAGCAGCCACCACTAAAACCAGCAAAACTGATAGTGCCGAAGAAAATCCACAACTCATCACCAAACAGTCACCAAGCACGAATGAGAAAATGGATGGAAAAAGAAACACAGGGCACCACCACCACCAGCAAAAGCAAGCTGAAAGATAATCCTAGCAAATAGTTGTGACCAAACCAAAGCAAGGGAGTCAAGTCCATAGTATTACCGCCCAAGAAAAGAACTAACTAGAGAAATAGGAACATATAGTTCCAACAAAACCAATGGAAGATGAAAGTAGCACACAACCCCAAAAATATGCACATCATACTGGCCGAAGGAGAGAAGAATGGAGAATATGTACCCAAGCAAAGTAAATAGGAATCCCTACAATTACACCACGCACATGAATCTGACTAAATGAACTTCCAACCTGAGGGATAGGTTTAATCCAAGGGCACTGTAGAGGGTAACCTGAGAGAAACATTTACCACAAATATAAAAAAAGAGGAGCCTAAATAGGTTTGTGTTTCCTACTCCACCCATTCTTTATATATCACTGAAGAGTGAAACAGAAAAACCACCCAAAGAGGAACCTAGATAGGCTCGTGCAGCTTTCTCCATCCACACACCCCGTAAACCAGACAACCGATTGAGCATGAGGAAAAGACCAAACAAAGACACAAAACACACACAACCCATTTGAAGTAATTCACTCTGCACCATATGTAATCTCTCCCCAAAGGCATAACAAAAAACCCATCACCCACATATTTAACTCGCACACAATCCCCCAACCAAGATGACGATAACCCAGATAACTTCATGGCATAAAAACCAACCTACAAAAAAGAAGAATGTGGCAATATAATAACATGTTAGTATCATAATAACCTCTCCTGTAATCCCCTCATATATGGTTCATTCAAGTTGTACTCTCCAAAGACTTGCTCCAGAAAATCACTCTCTCTCAAAAAACGCACCCTTACAAGTATTTAAGTTTCACTCATAGAATCTTGACCAAAGTCTCCCATCTGTAAAGCAACACCATAGGATTTTTACCTGCAAAAAATATATTAGAACCCAAAGCCACAGTATATACACAGGATAATCCCAACTGGAGATTACTTTTGACTGCCTTCACACCTTTACTTATTACAATCAGCCCATTGGGTTTATGCACCATGCAGCAAAAGAGTATTTCCATTAATTATCCACCTCCAACCAGGCCCATGACCTATTTTTTATCAAATCCAAAATCCTTAAAATATCAAAGGAATTATTGGAGAATATCACGGCATTCCTTTCTAACCATAAGGTCCAAACAGTTGCATGTCAAATAACTAGACCTTTCTTCTTACCTGCATTCCCTTTAAACAACCCCTTATGTTGTCAATACAGCTCTTCAACCGTCGCCGGTAAAGGAAATTGTACACCTAACCATCCATGAACTTTCCTCCAAACCAAATTTGACAAAGAACAATTTAAAAGAAGATGTTCCCCGGATTCCAAACCCGCTTTACAAAAGACACAAACAAAATCCTGTTGATCCACAAGAATTTGTCGATGCAACAGATTAAGTTTTGTTGGTAACCTGTTCCTTAACACTTGCCAAGCGAAAGCTAGAACTTTGGGGGGGATCTTTGGACTTCCAGAACTGTTTAAAAAATCAAATTTTCCACCTCCCCCTCACAAGGGTCCACTCCCAAATATAGTCACCAACATTCTAGGGAGCTGCCGGAAGAATGGTACCGGTATCCATAAATTCAGACATATCCCTCATTTCCCAATCAAACGGTTTCGTCTCCAAGATAGAGACCAAGACTACCTACCATCCAACCATGTCCCAACCTTCTCTATTTCCTTTTCCTTATCCCAAGATATACTGTACATTCTTGGAAAAAGGTTCATCAAACTAGTTGAGCCAAACCACACATCGTCCTAGAACCGAATCTTATTACCCCTCCAAAGTTTCCTCTTCAACCCCACCTGAAACCAATCCGGGCATGCATTTAATCTTCCTAACCTACAAATATCCTTCCACCAATGAGATCCTATTTTCAAACCTTCAGTAACATCTAAACCCTCGGAACCATCCACCATCACACCATATCTAGATTCCAAAACTTGTCTCCAAATCCCATTATCTTCTTTAAGTAAACGCCATCTCCACTTAGCTAGAAGAGCAAGATTGAACAATTCCAAATTTTTTATTCCTAATCCACCCTCTTCTCGTGGTTTACACACCACCACCCAACTCACCCAAGGAATTTTCCTTCTTTCTGGGCACCCACCCCACATAAAATTTCTTTGAATCTTAATAAGAACCTTAAGTACCTTTCTCGGAATTCTCAGGAAGGATAAGAAGTAAATTGGTAAACTATTGAGAACCGAATTTATAAGAGTGATCCTCCCCCCAAAAGAAAGGTGCCTACCTTTCCAGTCTGCCAAGCGTCTCTTCAAGGAACCAATGATTGGTTGCCAAGTTGATAAGCACCTTGGATGTTCTCTGATGGGGAGACCAAGATATTTAAAAGGAAGGGCCCCAATTTTACAATTCAGAAATTCTGTTCTCGAGGAAATAAAATCCTCATCAACATTGATACCTATCTGTCTTGTCTTGTTAAAATTAACTTTCAGCCCCGAAACCAATTCAAAGCATCTGAAAATTGACTTCATAACCCAAATGTTATCCCAGCTAGCTTCACCAACCACTATAATATCATCTGCATATTGAAGTAAAGATATCTGAGGACCATCATTACCAATTCTACACCCTGTAAACTTCCCTAAAGATACTGCTCTATTCATCATTCCAGTTAGACTTTCTGCCACCAAAAGAAACAATCTTAGGCGGCTCTGAAAACGTGATAGGAATTTTCTAGTACACCCAAGAACATCTTTGACCGAAACAATCAGATTTTCAAATTTTGAAAGAAAACCTGCTTCATCCATGGTGCCTAAAGGAGACGTGGAGAGATATGTTTCTGCAACTCTCTCCAAACTATCTAGAGTCGCAAAAACACAATCTGAATCATCAGAAGAAGACTCCTTTGAGCTTTGAAATACTTTTGTCCGAACACGTATGATGGAAATAAACTGAGAAAGGTTATTCTAAAATCCTGATATCATGAATTTTGGGACATTCACCATCATCTTTTGGTTTCCAATAAGAATCCAGTTGAGCTTGACTTCCAAATCTTTCACGTTAGGCACATCCAAGAACGTCACGAATCCAAAACGGTTGTCATTCTTGTCATATCTAGTTGAGACGACAACCTCATTTACCTTCCCATATCTTTGGAAGCCTGACTATAGTTCCTTTTTTCCAAAGTCTTCTGGAAAATTTGTGAAAAAGAAGGAGTAGCTCAATGTGTTGACGAACCTGGCTCCTCAACAGCGGTCCCTGCCTCTGGTCATGAAAGGCTTGCTGATTAGCACGCCTCTGAAACCATTCACGTTCCCTATTTCTTTCAAAACCCCGGACTCTCTACTTTCTCTCTCATCTCAGTTTTTTATATCAAGTTCATGGTTCCTAATTTCATAATTTTAAATTTTATCATATGTTCTAATTTTTATTACAAATTTTGTAAGTTTAATTTTCAATTTTTTATTTAATAAAAAATATAATTTTTATATTAGAAGTTGTTGGTGGGATTCATTTAATATAATTTTGTAACGGTAAAGATATGGGGTAACCGGTGGAGTCCATTTAAGAATTTTTTACGAGTTATTGAGTTGGAGAAATGAGGTGCTTAAGTTATTAAAAGTAAAAATGAGGGATGCATAATGATGAGACCCATTTAAGAACTCCAAAGTAAAATGCTGGGACGTAGATCCTTTTACTAATTATATATACACACCTAAAAAACTCTTACTTACGGTCACAATTATACAGAAATGACGAATATATATGACTATCTGGTTTAGCTAAAGTTAAAAATGTTTAGTAAACCCTCTTAAACACAAATGTATATATGCAATGTATTCAATCATTGTTAATTTGCTATATAAGTAACACTGTTTTTAAATTGCCTAGCTAGTAGTAGTGGCTTCAAGAGATTGAAAATGAGCAAGAAAATACCAAGTGAGTAGGGCAGAAGCTAAATGTTGTGTAGACTCCACTATTGTAATGCACTGGAGGAGAGGAGATTCAAATCCATGTTTTTTTTTTTGGGTGATGAATAAATCCATGTTTGTTTGCTCTATGCTTAAATTGAAACCCGTTAAATAATTTTTTTTTTGAAACCCGTTAAATATAACATTAAGTCCTCTCTCTCTCTCTCAAACTAATGAAAAATGGGAAGATATCTTATTCGATATTCGAAATTAGAGCATTTATATTTTATTCTTGGTGACACTAATCAATGAAACTAAATCATCAATCAGAGATTTGGCTCTTGTATTAATCCATTAATTTTAATGGGAGCAAGACAACATGAATCCCAAATATTAAGATATTGATTGTTGACTTCCCATAAACTCAATCACTATGGTGCTCTAATAAAACAAAACAAACCATAAAAAATCACAAAAATAATGAAAAGGTCAGTTAATTTTTGCTAAGCTCACATGGGGCTACCACCTAATCTGCTGTCATTAATTACCTTACTTTAGGTTACCAAACACCAAAACTCTTTTAGATAGTATAATAATAACATCTCTTCAAAAAAAAAAAGTATAATAATAACATGAGCATCCAACTTCAATACAAAATCTCTCATATTTGACTAACATGTACAAAAAATTTCAAAATCATGGAATCACCTAAGGTAACTTTTTTATTTTTCTTTTCGCAAGCTCTTTCTATGTGTATCAAATATCAATCTGTATAATGAAATGGTAAAACCATGGTACCTCATCAATAATTAATCTATCACTACTGCCTCTCTAAATCTTGATCTTCAATATCTTCATGGCTAGAGGGTTGAATTCTCCTTGAGGATCTTTCTCTACTAAGAATCCTTCGGAACGAGCTTAACCTTGAATTTGAACCATTCATTTTGGGTGACCCACCAATAGTATTACTAGTTGTACCATCCGATGTACCTTCTATGGGTTCAACCAAGAGTGGTGGAGCCGTTGGTGCACCACCATATTCAAGAACCAAGCCATTAGGACCCTCACGTGGCTGTGGTTCAAGCCTTGCAGGTTCAGCTTTTGTTCTACAAATGGGACACGTGGAGTGTGAAGCCAACCATGTATCTATGCAACCAACATGGAAACTATGCTTACAATTTGGTAGCAACCTCACCATTTCTCCATCCTCTAAACCACTCAAGCACACGGCACACTCATCATCATCACCATCATGACCATGTTGTTGATGGGGTGTCTTTCTTTTGAAGATGAACACAGGAAGAGACTTGATGAGTGAAGGGTCGAGTCCTGTGTTGTGTGATTCGATGTTGTTTTGGGCATGAGCATGTGCCACGGTGAGACTGAGTTGGTGAATGGCAGCTCTACGTTGAGCTTGGCGTCTGAGAACAAACCTGGCATAAAGGTGAAGTGCAAAGACCATAACCAAGACTATTGATAAGGAAACTATGGCTATGACCAAGATCCTTCTGTTCAGGCCACTGTGGTCCGTGGAACGGAAAGTGGGGAAATATGAGCCATGGCCATGGCTATGATCATCATCATTATCATCGTCGAAGTAACTCATGGCTTGCTTTGTGTGTGAGTGAGAGAGAGAGAAAAAGAGAGTGTGTGTTTGTGTGATGAAAGAAGAAGTGAGGATATTTTGTTTTATGCTTTTTGATATGTGTTGTGTTGTGTGTTTGAAGTAGAAGAAGTTTTGTGTTTTGGTTTTTCTTGTATTGTGATTGTGACTGGTCTTGGTGGGTTTGTGGAACGCGTGAGAGTGAAAAATAGGCTAAGTCTATTTTTTTTTTTTTTTTTTTTGTAATCTTCTCCTATTGTAGCTATAAAAGTCTATAGTCTTGACTAACAAGAAACTCCATTTTTTTCAAGTGTTGACCGTCGAATATTGACCCTTAATTAATTAGTTTCTATTTTCTCCATCCATTGTGAAAAGCAATGGGTAAGGGTATGGCAGAGGAAGAGGAATAATATTATTATTTTTTTGACAGATAGAGCTATTGCTTGGAATTACGAAATGCTAAGAAGAAAAAACAATTATGATGATTATACATCTATTTATACATATGGATTCCATGCAAGATGGGGATAGAGATCACCAGCATCAAAATAATGTCTTATTTCGTTTCTTATACATTTAGATATATTATGTCATTTAAAAAATTAATCATATATTTAATTATAAGTATATATTTTTAAATGAAATGATGGAATTTGAATAAATGAAACAGGAAATAAGATATCATTTTAAAATAGGTGATCTCGATCCACAAGACGCATGTATTGCATGATAGGAATCGAACTCGACAACATATTTAATAAATTCAATTATTTATCAATTATTTTGAATCTTGTTGATAAGATCCCTCTCTATTTTTCACTCAGTGTTCCATGTGTTGTCGATTTTTTTAGGCATTTAAATAATGAGACTCTAATTTTGCAAGCGTATATATTTTCTATTTAGTATTCTTTTTTGGTTTCTCATATTATCCTCCGCATGTAATTGTGGAGACTAATCCCTCGAGTCGGATATGATCATAAAGGTAGTAAAGTCCTCCCTCAAGAATTTTAACGCTGCTGTATTTTCAGAATCAGGATTCGAACTCGAGACCTCTAATTAAGTTGGAAGATATCTGTGACATCTCATCCAAGCATTATAAGGTATTTAGTATTCAAATATCTCACTTTTTATCCTTTTATATGAATAATAAAGTGAAGGTGACATCCCTAGACTTGGAGTGCGTAGTTGTTGACTTCTAATCCACGGGAAACTTACTTAGTGCATGTTCTCATTATATGCGTCACTATTTTATTTAATTTTATGCCATTTTCAATAAAAGAAATACAGGTTATATTACGTTCATCCCACCAAATTCCATATATTCAATAGAAATTAACGGTACTTGTACTGGTGCAAAATATACATTTAACATTAGTTTTTTAACATCGGTTTTAATAAAATCGATGTGAAATAGGAGGTGGTGTCATTTTTGAAATTAAACTGAAATATTTACACATCGGTTACCTTAAAATCGATGTGGTAAAAATATTAAACATCGGTTTATAATAAAACCGACGTGGAAAAGTGAAACCAAAAAAAAAATTCAGAAATAATATTAGACATCGGTTTTAAATAACCGATGTGGAACAGGGAAACAAAAATAAATTTTTTTTAATCAGACGTAATATTACACATCGGTTTTCTTTTAACCGATGTATTAAATAAAAAAAATTAAATTTTAATAAGTTTCTACATCGGTTTTCTAGTAAACCGATGTGTAATTCACTACCCACATCGGTTATTTTAAACCGATGTGTAAAAACTAAGTTTAATTTCTATTTTCATTCCCCCTCCATCTCTTCGCGCCGTAGTCTTCCATTCCATTTGTCACTGCTTCCCCATCTCTCTCATTGTTGCTCCTTCCTTGTTTGATGCTCCCTTGCTATCTCTGATGCTCCTTCCTCATTCCATTTTAATAGCCACCTTCATCTTTTGCTGCTGCTTCTCACTCGATTCGAAGTTTCTCGGCCCCACCCGGAACTGCCAGTTCTTTCTCTCTCTGGTTTTGTCTCGCCCCCTCGTCTATAGAAACGCACGCGTGCGAAGTTGAACTATTTCAAAAATCCATCTTTCACTACAAAAAAAAGGTCATTTAGCGACCGAAAATAGCGACCGAATTTGTTGGTTGCTGTTTGCGACCGAAATGGCGACCGATTGTAGGATCTAAATCAAACACTGATTAGAGTTGATATTGCGACCGAAATAGCGACCGAAATAGCGACCGAAATAGAGCGTAGCAGAGTTATCGGTCTCTATTTCGGTCGCAAAATAAAGGAAAGTAAAAGTAAAAAATTTATGACTTTTTAGTGACCGAAATGGCGACCGAGTTAAATGCAACGGTTAAAATTAAGTTATCTTTTGCGACCGATATTAAAGCGGTCGCTAAACGGCGCGTAAAAAATTAAAATAGAGCGTTTTAGCGACCGATTTAGCGACCGAATTATTCGGTCGCTAAAATTACGAATTCAAATTTCAAACTAACCATTTTAGCGACCGATTTAGCGACCGAATAATTCGGTCGCTAAAATTACGAATTCAAATTTCAAATTAACCATTTTAGCGACCGATTTAGCGACCGATTTAATTTTAGATTTGAAAATAAACTGGTTTGACATTAATCAGACATTAAATTTTGGACCGAGTATTTTCTTAGTTGATCAGTTCAACTATTAATCTTTACTCTAATTTGAATTTTGAAATCATATATTTATCAATCTTTATTTTTAGATTCAAAAACTAAAAACATATTTATTTTTAGGCTTAATATTTTATCACTCATTTTTGTACCTATCACTGAATGTTAAGTTTAAAACATAAAAACTCTCTCCTTCCCTCATCAGACCTGTAACCCCTCCCCCTCTCTCTTTCTTTCTTTTTCTTCTTCTTTCTCCTTCTTTCTCTCTTCTTCTTCTTCCTCCCTCCAACTTCACCCTCTTCCTTCACTCCCAGCCGGTGTCGTCCCTCCACCGCAGCCACCGTCTGGCCGCGCGCCGCTCCTCCTAGGGACGCCGTTCAGCCACTGCTCAACACGGAGAAGATGGCTATCCGACCTAGCACTTTCCTGCGTGCGCCTGGCCGCTGCTTCGCCCTCCGCCGTCGTGAAACGACATCTCCACTGCGGTAAGCTCCGGTTGCCGCCATCAATGGTGGTTTTCAACCTCTATGGGTTGTTACACCTCCTTTCCTCCTCACATAAATCTTCATTGTTGTTTTATTTTAGATCTTGGAGCTGTCCCGTGCGCGCATCGCCGTCCTCCGCCGCCACATCGCGCCGTCTTGGACAGCCGACCGCCACCATCTCTTCTCCCTTACTTGTGGGTGAGTGATTCCTCACCTTACCTTGTTGGATTTCAAGAAATCCCCAAATTGATTTTGAAACCCTAACCCTTTGATTTCAGATTTTACTCTTAAAATTAAACCTTGTTTTATGAAATTGGGACTGTGAACCCTAAACCCCAAACAATCCCCATTGGGAATGGAGTTGGCTAGAGAGATGGATGGCTCGGCCCTCTCCCAGGGCAAGCACTTTGGATCATAATAATCCCTGCTTCTCCTTTTTGAGGACCTTTATATTTCTCTGTTCTTAAAATTTAGGTTGATAAAGTCTGCTCAAGGTTGGGTTCCTATATTTTTGGCATTCATGCATTTATGTTCATATTAGTTACTATGATCAATCGAAATATCTATCACCATGTAAAGCTATTTTGCATACCGACCACATGAATTCATAATTATTAAAAAGTTTAGATACAGAATGCTATATAAGGAACTATTTATATGTTAGCCTCTGAATCATTGTGGTTTGGTGATCTTTTCGTGTATTCCACCTCTCTGTACTTTGCTATGTCATTAGATAAATAGATACATCACTTTGTTATTCAAGTGTGAGGCTAGAATGACATTTATTGAGTTCTCGCATTTGTTGAGTTAACTATTTGGAATTGATATATGGCTTATTGTTTCAATTATATGGAATGGAAGTACATTTGGGATGTTATGTGATACGAAGGCTTATTTCTGAAAAAGCTATCTTTGTAGGAGAAGAGGCAATTTTATGCTTTTGTGGTTCTTCTTATTGATTCTACAGTTGGGAGGCTGTTTAGGGGCATTAAGCTTCATTATGGAACATGGAATCAATCATACTACACCTATGTATGTGATCCATTTGGAAGTCTTAGTGGGCTGCTGCAACTTATACTTCTTTTTGGTTCAGGGCGGTGAGTTTGTGTTGGTAACGATGGAAATGATTTATGCTTGATTGCATACTTAGGTGTGTTTCACATTGACTTGCATTAACCAATGAAATTGCTTGAGATTTTGTGCTTAAATGAATATCCACACTCTTCAAATTGAGCTGTGTTTTTATTTTTGAAGATATATTTGAGCTCACTGAGGAAGCTGCAATAATATGTCATCTAATATCTTAGTGGTCTTTTGCCTAAACTTTTATGTATTTTAAGAACATTAATACAGGAGCATTGCTACATTGTTTTTCAAAAAGGAAGTTTTTTATCATATTGAAATATTTTTGGGGGATGTTATGACAAGTCATGATTTATTCACTTAATTTGCTTGATGTAACCTTGCAGGGGGTGTATGGTCTTTGTATTTTTTTATTGTAAATTGATTTTTGGACTATTGGTTCAGTCGACCATATTAGTTCTATTCTCTAAATGATAAGATACCATTTATAAGATAAAAAAATTGATCAATGATTAAGGTATATGGTGCACCTTAAGGCTCAATAAGGGTTTTAAACATAGAATATTTTGAAGCCACTGCTACCTTGGTTCAGTACTCTAATGTCTCTCTGCTGAGATCACAATTATTCTTATTTTTGGTACATAAAAAGTTTTAAGTGAAGACTTATTCTCATTTGATATGTCATATGTCTATACAATTACTTATATGCTTTCACTGAGAAGTAAGAACTGAGCTTAACCATATATATTAGTAGTTATGGGCACTTTATTTGCATTGATGGCTACTCCTTTTTAGTTAGTAGTTCTTACAAGAGTTCTCATCTGATGGCTAAATGTAGAACCCTGGAGGAGGAAAATGAGGAGATTGGGAATCAAGCTTAAGAGGGGAAGGTGATGCTATCCCATTTGCTTTTTACTTCTATTTTCTAATTGTCACTGTTTTCTTTTCCATTCTTGCATAGTCACACAATATAAAGCTTAATGTGCTTAATGTATTTTATGTTATTCATTCTGAATTGATGGTTTCATTGTTTGCTTTTTCCTTTATTTTTTCTCCTTGGTTTGCAGATGCATGAATTAGCGTTGAATCTTGCACTGCAGAAGTCCCAGAATGCACAACTCAGAAGTCAATTTGAAGGTTTGTTGAATGAAATTTATTTCAATATGTTCTGGCTTTTCAATCTTTTGACTCTTGCAACAGCTACTCAGTAACTGCTAGTGTGCCGTGTCACCTTTGGTATCAGATTTATATGCATTTATAATCATGTATTTTTATTTTCAAACAAAGAGGTATTGAATCAATAATTTGGTGTTTTGTTGGATGCTTGGAAGTCTTTTGCAGATATGGATTAAATGGCAAGTGCATTATTGTTAACAGTTGGAAAGTGTAATTCTGCGTTGCTGGTCATGCTAAGGATTTTAGGATAAAATACTGCTTTGCTGGTGTTGGAAGCCGTGGTTGGTCGGATGAGGTTGATGGTTACTGGGCTTTGGGAGGTCAAATGTTTTCCCTGCAACATTGAAGTTTAAATCAAATTCTTTCTCTACATGGAGCTAGGTGTTGTGCTCTTCATGGTGGCTAATACAGGATTGAATTAATTGCTACAGATTAAAAGTTTATGGACTTGTTATGGTCTTTTTGGGCTTTTGATTTTCTATAGGGTGTAAAGGTTCAAAGGGCTTTTTCTCTTTTGCTGCTGTTATCCCTAATAAGCTTTTAGGCACTAAATTGCCAATAGTTGGACGGTGGATTGGTTTTAGATATTAGGTGCTGAGGAATTTTTTTTGGTCGACGATTAGTTAGTATATCAACCATTATTGTCTTCTCCGACTTTGGTTGAATCTCTACCTTATCCCTCTTGTATCTGGTTCTTTTGTTTATGAGTTTAGAGTACCCATTATAATCTTCCAATACACTTTAGCTTATAAAAAAAATTATATTTGGTTTGTTATATGTTTTTTAAAGAAATCGGTCACTAAATTGGTCCCTAGAACAAGTTTTGGGGACACATTTAGTGACTGATTTTTTTTAATTTGGTGGCCAATTTAGCGACCGAATTAGCGACCGAATTTTCGGTCGCTAAAATTGGTCACATAACTGGTTATAGGAGACCAATTTAGCGACCGAATTAGCGACCGAATTTTCGGTCGCTAAAATTGGTCACATAACTGGTTTTAGGAGACCAATTTAGCGACCGATTTTTATAAATTAGCGACCGAATTATTCGGTCGCTAATAGCAACCGATTACAAATTCGGTCGCCAAATCATTTAGCGACCAGGGTTTTAGCAACCGTCATTATTCGGTCGCTAATTCGGTCGTTAACCTATTTAGCGACCGAATTTTGATGAATAGCGACCGATTTCTTCGGTCGCTAAACACCCTTTTTTTTGTAGTGTTTGTTTCCTTACTCTTTCAGGTTTTTCACACTCTCTCTATCTTAACAACTTGGTTCACAACTTCTGGCCTAAGATCTCTACCAGCATCATGTAACTATTTCCCTTTCTTCATTTTAGGGTTTCTGTTAAACGCATTTTTTTGTGCTTAAAAAACGTTTTTTTACATTTTTTTGTTGTTGTTGTAACTTTTAAGTATTGCTTATGTCTAATGTATATTGTATGATCCTATGTGTGAATCAATTGCTTGCTGCCATATACATTTCTAAGGCTGGGGAAGGGTTGTTGAGCTGCTCTGCCATATTTTGGATGCTTGCATACTACGTGTTTGATGAAAAATCTGAGAAACTATTTATTTGAAGGAACTAAAGGGGTTGCTTATTCATTTTCTTAGAATGCATAGGTAGGTGAAACTAGACTTGGTTTGATGAGAACTTGAATTTGTGTCTTTTCTCTATTAATTTTAAGTCATTTTTAAGCATTTCTAACATTTAGCATTTCTACCAATCATTGCCGCTGGCCAACTTTCTTACTCTATTTGCAAAACAAGAAATTGACAGTGTTATTTTCCTGGATTGTGGATCTGATTTGAGGAGTAGTCATAGGGTTCCTGGTGAGTTTCATTCAGTTACTCGGAAATTTAGTTACAACTTACAAGTGTGTCACCATTAATCAACCATACCATTAAGTTGTGTAGATCTCTTCAGCTTTGCTGTCTTGTATTTTGCCTATTGAAGTTTCAATGACTATTTACAGAATTCTCTCAATTCTAGAATGCTTAACTCAAGGAAGAGTTTTTAGTTGGCAGGTGTACAAGTGTCTTTGACTCCGTTGCATAGTGCTACTGCCTCTGCTTTCTTCACTTCTCTGCTGTCTTTGCACAATAACAACTAGACGTGTCTCTCAGAAGGTACGTTTTGGCTGAAAAGCTTTCATTGGAGTTTTAATTTATTTTCTTGAAAATTTATTTGATTCGAGAATATGCCCACAATAATTAGTAAAGCCTTAGTTTCCCGTTTGAGATGCAATACTAATGAGCGTACGTGTATGTGCTTAATGTACCGCTCATTGTGTTGGATCTTGAATTGTCCAAAGTTGGACAGTTTGGGAAAAAACTTTTTCTTAATTCAGTTAAAATAGTTATTCATTGATTCTAATGTTATATACTTGATGAAAGTTCGGATTGATACATTTCCTTTCGTTCTCCGAGTGCATACTTTATCGTGGTGGATGTCATCGCGTTCAAGTAGTGTACGTCGGAGACCGCAGGGAAATGCTGCCGAAATTTTGTCGAGTATGAGCATGAGAGTTAAGGATTAACTGTTAACCGAATGTTGAAAAAGTTTCTTCTCGAATGGGATAGAGCCATACCCTGTCATAAGAAGTGGTTGATGAATATGTTGGACTAAGTACGAAGGTATTGGTTTAGTCATGGATCGCGGTTGGATGAATGCTAGACGGACAAGTGATGAGTATGAGAATGGAGTGGAAGATTTTCTACAGTTTGCAAAAACAAATGCTCTTGATAGTGGTAACGGAAGGTTTTATTGTCCTTGTGTTAACTGTTTGAATGAGAGACGACTAGAAGCTGAGGAGATACGTGATCATCTTATTTGTGAGGGGATTTGCAAGAGTTATACAACATGGATATGTCATGGTGAATCGTTAGACAGGCCGAGGGTGTCGGATAGAGAGGAAGTTGATGACGTGGAAATGGACGATGGACTAGAGGACATGATCCGTGATGTTGGGCAAGAGTCTTTTCGGCGTGCACATGTGTATGATACTTTGTGCAGTGATGCGCAAGTGGCTTTGTATCCGGGGTGCACTAATTTCACACGATTGTCAGCGGTGTTAAGATTGTTCAATGTGAAGGCAAGAAATGGGTGGAGCGATAAAAGCTTTACTGAATTGCTTGAGTTGTTGAAAGAAATGCTTCCAGAAGGCAACACATTGCCATCTCGAAACTATGAGGCGAAGAAGATATTGTGTCCGATGGGTATGGAGTATAAGAAAATACACGCTTGCCCCAATGATTGTATATTGTACATGAAAGAATTTGAAGAGATGCACGAGTGCCCCAAGTGTGGGGTATCACGCTACAAAGTGAAGGATGGTGATTCTAGTTATGATGTGGTCACCAAAGGTCCTCCTGCGATGGTGTTATGGTATCTTCCCGTGATTCCGCGGTTCAAGCGATTGTTTGCTAATGTAAATGACGCAAAGAACATTAGATGGCATGCAGATGAGAGGAAGTGTGATGGACAGCTTCGCCATCCGGCCGATTCTTTGCAATGGAAGAGAATTGATAGTTTGTTTCTGGATTTCGGCAATGAGCCCAGAAACCTCAGGCTTGGACTTGCTACCGATGGAATGAATCCATATGGAAACTTAAGTAGTATCCATAGTTCATGGCCTGTTCTCCTTGTAATTTACAATCTGTCTCCTTGGTTGTGCATGAAGCGCAAATACATTATGTTAAGTATGATGATTTCGGGTCCTAAACAGCCAGGAAATGATATTGATGTTTATCTGAGTCCCTTGATTGAAGACTTGAGAATGTTGTGGGATGAAGGCGTTGATGTGATCGACGGGTATTGCCGTGAGACATTCAGATTGCGTGCCATGTTATTTTGCACCATCAATGACTTTCCAAAGATACGGGAACCTGTGTGGGTATAGTGGTAAGGGGCATAAAGCATGTCCAATATGTGAAGAAGGCACATGTTACCATCAACTGCAACATGGAAGGAAGACGGTTTACCTTGGGCATCGGAGATTTCTCCGACGTAATCATCCTTATCGTAGATTGAGAAAAGCTTTCAATGGACTTCCGGAGAATGAAATTGCTCCGGTGGCCTTGACTGGAGAGAAAGTTTATGAAAGGGTGAACAACACTAATGTTATCTATGGGAAGACCCAGAAGAAGGCTACCGAGAAGAAAATATGGAAGAAGAGGTCGATCTTCTTTGATCTTCCATACTGGTGCAAGCTTGATGTAAGACATTGTATTGATGTGATGCATGTGGAGAAAAATGTGTGTGACAGTTTAATCGGAACGCTTCTCAACATTCAAGGCAAGACAAAGGATGGTGTGAATGCTCGTATGGATCTAGTTGCGATGGGTATACGAGAGCAGTTAGCTCCACTTAAAGTGGGGGATAAGAAGACTTATTTGCCCCCAAAGATGTCATACTTTATCAAAAAAGAGAAAAGAAGTTTCTGTGGAATGTCTACAGGGAGTCAAAGTGCCACAGGGTTACTCTTCAAATATCAGAAGACTTGTCTCAATGAAAGATCTCAAATTAGTTGGCTTAAAGTCTCATGATTGTCATGTCTTGATGCAACAACTACTACCGGTGGCCATTCGTGACATATTGCCTAAAAAAGTCAGACATGCCATTACTAGGTTATGCTTATTCTTCAATGCTATATGTAGCAAGGTCATTGACACTAAAAATTTGGATGAGTTGGAAAATGAGGCAGCCATTGTCTTGTGCCAATTGGAGATGTATTTTCCACCTTCATTTTTTGACATCATGGTTCATTTGATTGTTCATCTAGTGAGGGAGATTAGATTGTGCGGCCCCGTTTATTTAAGGTGGATGTACCCGGTTGAGCGATACATGAAGATCTTGAAAGGATATATGAAAAATCCACACCGTCCCGAAGCATCTATTGTTGAAAGGTATGTTGCAAAAGAAGCTATTGAGTTTTGTACAGACTACATGTCAGAAGCGGAACTGTAGGGCTTCCAAGTCTCGTCACGAAGGAAGATATGATGGTAAGGGTACACGAGGTATCACTGTTAAGGGCATGGATCGGGAGGAAGTGCTTCAAGCACATTTGTATATATTGAATAACACTGATGAGGTTGAACCATACTTATGTGAGCATAAAAGCATCATCAATGAAACTTACCCTAGAATGAATGAAAAATGGTGTTTGAACAAGCATAACAAGACTTTCTTGAACTGGTTTAAAGAAAAAATTGCAAAGGATGGTATTGCTTCTGATACATTAAAATGGCTAGCACAGGGGCCTAACTTTGATGTCATATGCTGGAGTGGGTACGATATCAATAAGTTTTCCTTCTATACAAAGTCCTAGGATGACAAAAGTACTATGCAAAACAGTGGGGTTATGGTCGTCGCTGAGTCCATGCATTCTCTAGTTCGAAAGATAAAAACCCTGTTATGGCATCAGTTTCATACTTTGGAATCATTGAAGAGATATGGGAGGTTGATTACACAAAGTTTAGAGTACCTGTTTTTAAATGTCAGTGGGTCGACAGTAACAATGGTGTGCAAACCGATGAGTTAGGATTCAAATTGGTGGACCTTAATAAGGTAGGTAATAAAGAGGAACCTTTCATCATGGCATCCCAAGCAAAACAAGTGTTTTATATCCGTGATCCTTCTAACAAAAGGTGGTCAGTGGTTCTCCAAGGAAAAAACATGTATAATGGTAGTGAGGGAAATCACGATTCAACTCTTGATATTTCTGATACTCCTTCTTTCTCAACACGAGTGCCTAATTTCAATGAGGAAAATGAAGTGGATGATGTACATGCTACTCGTAATGATCACCAAGAAGGGTTATGGGAGAACTTTACTAATTGACCACAAAGTAAGTTTAGTTTGATATTACCATCAAGTTTGGCATATTATATGTTTACGTTGATATTTATAAGTTATGTTTATGTATGTTGATCAATATTTATAAGTTATGTTTGATATTTATCCTGACATACTAACAAGTTTTTTTTTTGTTTAAACAGGTATACATGGCTGATCGTGAGGATATCCCTCCTTCATGCAAATGGGTCGGAGACCCCGCTCTCATCGGTAGAAAGGGTAGACATGCCACACGAATGAGGAATTTGACTGCCAACCGTGGTTCAAATCAAAGGATAAGAGTAGACTTTGATAATAACCTCAATCCTATTGGGCCAATTGCAGATCAGTTTAACAGTTTTGTGGCGAACCTTGCTAGGAACAGGCCTAGTATACTCATTGATAGGTGGAAAGATGTACCGGCGGACGTGAAGGATCAGATATGGGAGAGTATTCTGGTATCTATACTTCTACGTCCTGTGTTTGTCTGTATCTACTTTATTTTTATCTTAATAATATCTTACAGTAATTCGTTGATTCTTTTGGTCTTAATGTAGTTGACCTTTGACATACCGGATAACGTGCGTTATGAAGAAGCGTTTGCTAAAGTATCTTTGGAGAGCGTTGGAGGGCTTTTAAGGCCGACTGGGCGATACTATGTATTCAATCCAAAAAGTAAAAAGAACCCACTTGAGGTGTATCCGTTTCTTGACAAGGCGACGTGGGATCGCTTTGTTCGAGAGCCGACATGATCCCAGCTTTCAGGTTAACTTATTTGATTTGTATCTAAATTTATGTAATTGCATTAATTTTATTTACTTGTGTAATTTAATTGTCTTCTATTTATAACAGGAGAAGAGGAAAAAGGGGCAGAAAAACCAAAGCAAGAATGTCTACCCCCATGTCATGTCTCGTGGGGGATATAAAAAGCTTGTTCAGAGAATGGTTGAAGAGGAAAAGAAAGCACGTCAGGAAGCAGCATCTCAGGCGGATCCTAATGCTGAAAATCGTCCAGAGGTTGTTGATCCACCTCCATCCCCACGCCATCGTAAATTGAAGAGGGCCCGACAAAGAAAAACGGGACAATATACATCTGAGGAGGCCCGCCAAGTAGCTGAGAAGATTGTAAGTATAGTTTGTTGTAATTGTCATTTTAAGATTGTTACCGAATTGTAATGTGACCTGATATTTTATGTGATAGGATGCCTTGGATGATCAGCTAACCCAAGGAACCTTTGTTCCTAGAGGACGCGATGATATCTTAGTCGCGCTTGCCATCGAAACCGGACCACCTGGGCCGTGTCATTGGTGTTGGATGGGGAGTCGGCATTCGCCAATACCATGGTTCATCTTCACACCAATGCCACAGGGATGTTGAAGCAGATAGAGCACGACTAAAACAGAGAGATTGCAGGCGAGCTTCGACAGGAGATGGCCGAGCAGTTTGCCCAGCAGATGGCAATATTGACTTCTATGTCCCAGCAGATGACAGTCGGTGTCCAACCCTCTGTCCAACCCTCTGTCCATGTGAGCACTAAGGGCTCATGTGATCCTCCTCATCATCTTGAAAATGATGATGATGGTGATGATGATGATGATGATGATGATGATGATGATGATGATGACGACCCTGATAGGTGTGAGCTGTATGTTGATGATCATCATGATCGTCGCTTAGTGGCATTGGGTAGGGCACATAATAACTTAGGTAATACCATACACCATCGTTTATTACCGGATGATCAGCTGAGGGTCGTTGTTGAGATTATTCGAGATGCTGATGCTCGAGTCCCTGTGCCCACTAAGGAGGTTCAAACAGTGGGTCAGGCCCCCGGTAACTTCATCCTCTGGCCAAGAAGACTGGTCAGCTTTCTTGTTGCATCTGAGGTATTCGGTTAGTTGTGTTTTTCTATATTCATAGTTGAAATAATTTATTATTGTTTAAAGATAATGCTTTATTTTTATTCGTTATAGGATGTTGGAAATGATATTGTACCTAAAAGGTCGGATCTAGGAAGACCAGAGATGTTTGCTCCTGCCAAGGTGTTCATTTGACCATTTAGTTAATAACGAATTAAATAACTTAATTATCCGTGATTACTAATATATATCTATGTTGTTTAGGGGATCGACAAAGGGGCACCTGGCCATGGTGATGTTTTTAAAGTTACGGCTATACTGAGGTTGTCACCATGGAGAATGACGCAGCCTTGGTAAGGTTGGAACATGATGCCACCACGGTGATGAACTGTATATCCCAAAGAAGGAACTTATGGAGATGGTACTCAATAAAGAAATGGCTAGTTCTGCACACATATCGTTATGGTGCACGTAAGTACATTTTATTTATAAGTTAAGTAATTAATTTTTAAATACTATGATAATTAACATGTTTTTCCAATATATTAGGTATCTGCATCGTATGTTAGTCAATCAGGGTAACCTCACCCTTTATGGGTTCATTGACCCCATGTTCATTCATGGTGATGTTCTCCTAGCATCAGAAGACCCGGTCACTACCATACGTGATATACTTGCCCGAGACGATCATCAATTCTATCTTGCGCCTTATCTCAATAAGTAAGTACCGGTTATTTAAGTATAACTATATATGACTTAGTCACTAAGCTGTTCGTAAATACAGCCAGCATTGGCAAATCTGTTGCTCTTGTACCCAAGAATGAACGTCGTGGTCTTCTTACGCTCATTGGGAAATAAGCGGCGAATCAATCAAGACGATCATCGAAACGTAAGCATTAAAATACTTTATAATCAGTAATGCAGTTGTTTTAATTATCTGAAATCTATTGGATATACTTTAATTAATGTTTTTGTCATGATAGGTCTATTAATGCAACCCACATGTTGCGTGGTGAAAGGCATACTCAGGCTATCAGATGGATTATTCCTAGCGTAAGATATTTATTAGTTCAAATGTATCAAATGCAGTGGGTACAATAATTGATTTCTATTTTATTTAATTCCTCATATTCTAATTGGGTTTCATTTGTACGTAGTCACGTATACAACGTGGATCATGGGAATGTGGCTACTATGTGATGCAGTGGATGTTGGAAATTATCTCCTCCAGGATCACTGAAAGATGGCACGAGGTAAATGTTAATTGACACAATTAGAAGTAATAGTATGATTCGTTATATGTTTTATGTTAGTTTATTACTTAAAAGATATAATCTTTTGTCCAATTAAACTTGCAGATATTCAACAATCCAACTCCATTATCTGATCCGACATCAACAACATAAAGAGGCGTTGGGCAACTTTCTTTCTTGAAGTGTACCAACCATAGTTTGTATATATGTACTTAGTTTAAAAACTTATCATGTACTAGCTATTACTTTTGACTGATCATATGTATTTTGATATGAAATCTATAATATATCATGTAGCTTTTTGGTTTCTAATTATTTTTGTTATCTGAATGTAATTGAACGTATATATATATATATATATATATATATATATATATATATGTATGTATTGTTCGTAATAAATTCAATATATATTAGTTGTGTTGAGAATATTTACAGTATGTTATTCTGTATATATTGATCCGCATTCTTCAAAACAGGGGAAAGGAATGATAAAAATGTAAATAACAGGAAAAAAAAGAGACTTTACACATCGGTTTTATTAAAACCGATGTGGAAATTTCACTTTACACATCGGTTTTCATTAAAACCGATGTGGAAAGTGAAATTTCCACATCGGTTTTAATAAAACCGATGTGAAATTTCACTTTTAACATCGGTTTTATTTAAAACCGATGTGTAAAGTGAAATTTCCCAATAGGATACAAATTGACAAATTAATTTTCCACATCGGTTAAGAGGTAACCGCTGTATAAAATATTATAAACATCGGTTTTAAAACCGATGTGTAAAGTGGCAATAAACCACATCGGTCGTTTCAACATCAGTTTTAAAACCGATGTGTAAAGCCAAATATAACCGATGTGGAATCCCTTTTCTGCACTAGTGTTGTTTCAGATTTGATTTAATTATTTTTTATATTTTTTAAAAAAATTACATTAACATCTCTTAACTTTATATTTTTATTATACTTATTCATATACAAGGCAATTGCAAAACTGTTAGCTGAGAGGCTAGGGAAAGTGTTGGGGTTGATAATTTCAGAAAACCAAACTGCCTTCTTGAAGGGTCGAAACATTTTAGATGGTGCGGTGGTCTTGAATGAGTTGATGGACTTTGCAAAGAAAAAGGGAAATCCACTAATGATTTTCACGGTAGATTTTGAGAAAGCTTACGATTCACTGAGCTGGGAGTTTCTAGACTACATGCTTCTCAGAATGGGTTTCTCACTAAAATGGAGAGGTTGGGTTAAAGCTTGTTTGGAATCCGCCTCGGTCTCGGTTCTTGTAAATGGGAGTGCTACGAAAGAATTCAAAATGTGAAAGGGTATCCGTCAAGGAGACCCGATGGCCCCTTTTTTGTTTCTAATAGTAGCTGAAGGTTTACATGATTTAATTAAAAGTGCGGTGGAGAAAAACATCTTCAAAGAAGTGGTTATGAACGGAGGAGATGTAAACATTGGTCTTTCCCACATCCAATATGCTGATGATACAATAATAATGGGTGATTTCACAATTGCAAATGTGAGGGCAGTCAAGTGCATCTTGAGGATATTTGAGGTTGTGGCTGGTTTGAAAGTCAACTTTTCCAAGAGTGCACTTATTGGTTTGAAGGCTAATGATGGTCAGCTACTCCTTGCAGCAAGTATACTAAACTGCAAATTAGGTGGGATACCTTTCTGGTTCCTTGGCATAAAGGTGGGGTCGAATCCGAGAAGGGCAATTATGCGTTTGTGCTGCGTTTAATCCTTTTCAGCATTTCACTTACATCCATTTCCATTTTTTAGACCTTATAAATCATAATTCAGTCTCCCTAACCCTAGCTCGCGTCCCTCAGAGAGTCTCCCAAACCCTAACCCTGTGGTTGCCGCCAGCCATCATCAGTTCCCTCTCGCCGCCAGCTCGCGTCCCCCTCTCGTCACCTCAGCTCGCGACCTCGCGTTCCTTCCTGCTTGGGGCTCGTGCAGTCGCGCTCCATCACTGCTTGCCATCCCTTTCTCCTTCACCGCCGTCTCGCGCTCCTTCATCACTACTCGTCGGCCGCCACTGCTTCCATTGATAGGTGAGTGCATGGAAGCTTCCTTATCCCGATACGTTTATGCATTGATTTATGTACCCTTGATACACTACAAAAAAAAGGTCATTTAGCGATCGAAAATAAGACCGAATTTGTTGGTTGTTGTTTGCGACCGAAATGGCGACCGATTGTAGGATCTAAATCAAAACTGATTACAGTTGAAATTGCGACCGAAACAGTGACCGAAATAGAGCGTAGCAGAGTTATCGGTCTCTATTTCGGTCGCCAAATAAAGGAAAGTAAAAGTAAAAAATTTATGACTTTTTAGCGACCGAAATGACGATCGAGTTAAATTCAACGGTTAAATTCCATTTATCTTGGCGACCGATGTTAAATCGATCGCTAAAAGGCACGTAAAAGAATTAAAATAGAGCGTGTTAGCGACCAAATTTAAAATCGGTGGCTAAATTTATGAATTCAAATTTCAAATTTACCCGTGTAGCGACCGATTTAGCGACCGAATAATTCGATCGCTAAAACTTAAATCCCTAAATCGCAATGTTCCTTCCTCTCTTCCCCCATTTCTCTCTTTTCCTCTATTCTCTCTCACACACAGGCGGCGCGGTGCGGCGCAGCATCTCCTCTCTGGCCATCATTCTCTCTTCCTTGCGAGCTCCGACCACCAGCCTCCAGCCACCACCATCAGGTAAGCTCTCTCCCTCTCCCTCTCCCTCTGTCTCTCTCTCTCTCCATCTCTGTCTCTATCTCTGTCTCTCTCTGTCTCTAACCGTTTCTCTCTCTCTTAGGTCCGTCTTCCTCCGCACGTCCAGAGTAGCGCCACCACCGTCACCACCAGAGCAGCGCCACCGTTACCACCGCAGCACAGTAAGTCTTCTTCCCTTTGGCAAAATCAAGTAATGCGCGTCACGGCCGTGATGGCCATCACGGCCAGGCCGTGACGGATTCTGCCTTGGAAATTCTTCCTGGTTGGTCTGTCACGGCCGTGATGGCCATCACGGCCTGACCCTGACAGCTTCTGACTTTTTCGTTCTTCTTTCTTTAAGGCCAAAACCACAAAATCTACCTTAAGGCCAAGGTCTTAGATAATGAAGGATTAAGTATAGGGTTAGATAAAATGAAGGGTGGGGCACAATTTGCCAGGCACATGACGTGCCATCATCATTCAAACATTATTCACATTAGAAAGCAGCTCTGTACACAATATAATGAAAGCAACTCTAGTTTTCTACTCATTTGTTTCACTAGGCAATGGAGCTTTCCAGAAATAGTTGTTGATGACCATCCTTACTAGGTTATCTAGGCATTTCCAGTAGGAGGGTCACTTATAGCCCTCTTACAAAACAACCAAACATAACTAGTTTTATATTAGATTTGGGATTTGGATAGAAACCTTATAAAGTAATATTATCAAATGTTGTCATTTCAGCTCTGACACGATTATTTTTATTCATGCATTATAGTGTGCAATGGCAATGACACCCGCTGGGTCATATTGAGGATAATCTTACCAATGTTAGCTGTGATAATGTCTGAATAAAATGTAGAGGGGTAATGATGGCCTATACACACTATATATCTTGTTGTTTGTTAGTGGAGAGCTGAGCTCAATAGGAAGGTATCCTGCCTGAAAGGCAAGATGCTGATTGTGTGCTGATAATTTAATATTTATGCATGTATTTGTAATTGTGTGTTGTTTGTTAGTGGAGAGCAGAGCTCAATATGATGTGATCCTGTCAAAAAGGCGGGATGCTTGTTGTGTATTGCTAATTTAGAAGTTATGCATGTGTTTGACAATTATGTGTTGTCTTGTTAGTGGAGAGTGGAGCTCAATAGGATGTTTGCTACTATATTTTATCTAAGTTTGTATTAAAATATGCTTCAATATATATTTGTTGAAGTATGCTGCAATCCTTATAAGTCAATGGTTTTATTTTATGCTAGAGTTAATTATTAAGCTACGAAAGCCTTAGTTTCCTATTTGAGATTCAATATTAATGAGCATGCGTACCTTCTCAGGGCACGCATGCTCATTCAATATTTTGGATGTGCTTGAAGGATTCTTGAAGTTTGAGGTTTTTCTTTAATTCTGCCTTAAGGACAAGGTCTTAGATAATGAAGGATTAAGTATAGGGTTAGATAAAATGAAGGGTGGGGTACAATTTGCCAGGCACATGACGTGCCGTCATCATTCAAACATTATTCACATTAGAAAGCATCTCTGTACACAATTTTATGAAAGCAACTCTGGTTTTCTACTCATTTGTTTTTCTAGACAACGGAGCTTTCCAGAAATAGTTGTTGATGACCATCCTTACTAGGTTATCTAGGCATTTCCAGTAGGAAAAGTCCTCTCTATGACCATCCTTCAAAACGACGTAAAAGCATCTGCTTTCCTGAAAACTACTATGTTTTCTAATCTGTAAAGTTACATGTGAAGTTGCATTTCTTTGTTCTATTTTAACATGCTAGTATGCTACATGGATCTTTCCATCTTTTCTTATTATCACTTGATGAAGTTTAGACATATGACTTATTTTCCTTATCGTTTTATCAGAAAATGGATCCGACTAAATGTTTTGAGACAGCCATCCATATAGACCAGGTACAGTATCTCATCAACTTAAGAATAACGATTGGATTCACGTAATGATGGTTAAGGCATAAACTAATCATTACTAAATTGTTCTTGTGTATTTGCAGGATTTGATTTCAATCCCGCGATCATTCTACCGTCGTTGGGGACAAGAAATACCGCGTGTTGTGACTATTGAAGACAAAAGCGGTAATCTGTTCATTGGGAATATAGTAATCCATGAGGATCGCCCATATTTTGCAACAGATACAAATGGTATCAGGGAGTTGTATTTGTTGTCCACTGGTGCATTGGCATAGTTTATGTACCTTGGGGGTTCTCGCATCTATATGTTCATCCCTTTGGAAGATTGATGAGTTTTGATATTTTGATTAGTACTTATTGACTGTGGTGTATTTTTATGTTTTGATCGTTAATTAGTACATTATTAAACTTTTTTTTTATAAACAATTATTAAACTTGCGTTAATTAATGTATATGTTTTCTTGATCATATTGACTGTGGTGTTTTGGATCGTTAGTACATCATATTTACGTTTTCTATTTATTCAAAAAAAAATATTGGTGTATTTTGTTTATATCAGAAATTAAAAATCAATGGGGTAATAGTTGAAAAACAAAATTTGGTCGGTATGATTAAGTTACAGGAAAATTTTTATAAAAAAAAAAGTCAAAATTTGCGATCGAAATAGCGACTGAATATCGGTCACCGAATTCGGTTATCTGAGCATGCGACCAACTATACGGCGACCGAAATATATAATTTTGTGACCGAAATATCGGTCGCAAATTTGCGACCGAAATACAAATTCGGTCACTAAACATTTAGCCACCAGGGTTTCTGCTACCCCCTTAATTCGGTCGTTAATTCGGTCGTTACACAGTATAGAAACTGAATTATCATGTTTAGCGACCGAAATATTCGGTCGCTAAATAGGTTTTTTTTGTAATGATATGTAAATTTGTGTGTGTTCTGTTAAATTTATGCATTGATTTCCTTACCCTTGTGTGTTCTGTTAAATTTGTGTGTGTTCTGTTAAATTCGTGTGGGTTTGTGTCTAGGATTTCAAATTTTTGAGTGGGTTTGTTCCATATTTCTGAGTTCTGATGTCTGATTTCTATGGGTTTGTTTTCTCATTTGTTAATGCAGATCTGCTGCACTATTATTTGATTCACTCATTTGGTGTCTGTTTTAACAGTAACACTCATCACCATGGAGGTAATCACTTTACCCTATCACAGTTTGATGAATCTATTTTCTTCTTCATATATATATGTTATTTTTTTATTTTCTATTTTGCAGGTTGAAATTAATCAAAGTGATGAGAGAAGAATTTCTTCAAATGTTGAATCTGTCAAGTCTACAACTGAACCATCGGAACCATCGGCACCAACAGCACCAGTTATGGAGGAGCAAGACAATTTGAACAAAGAGGGAGGCTCCAATGTTCAAAAGAAAAGGAAAGTTGGAGAAGCATCTGCCACACCTAACGACTCTAAAGCTGGAGATCCAGGTAACACTAGAAAAGCTTGTAGGCCTAGATCTTGGACTTAGGAACATTTTACAAAAATTGATTCGTCAAATCCACCTAGAGCATCGTGTAATGGGTGTGGGATTGACTATGCATGTGATTCACATAAAAATGGTACAAGCAATCTAAGAAATCATTTGTTGAATCAATGTAAAATGTTTCCCAGAGAGTCTGAAGATCCTACTCAACAGACTCTTACCCTTCAACAATTGAAAAAAGAAGATGGGAAAACTGGTAGTGCTCTTGCTGGTGTTCAATTTGATGCTGATGCATGTCGGCAAGCTCTAGCTATAGGATGATAATTGTGGATGAGTTACCTTTTAAGTTTGTTGAGGGAGAGGGATTTCACTATTTTTTGAGTGTTGTGCAACCCAAGCTCTCGATTTCGGGAAGGATTACAATTGCTAGAGATTGCTGGAATGTTTACACAAATGAGAAACATAATTTAAAAAGTATGTTTAATAAAGAAAATCAAAGTGTCAGTCTCATAACTGATTGTTGGACATATGTGCAAAATTTGAGTTATCTTTGTCTTACTGCACATTTCATTGACAAAGACTAAAAGTTGCATAAAAGGATTCTTAATTTTTGTCCAATTATGAATCACAGGGGAGAAACAATTGGTAGAAAAATTGAAAAATGTTTGGACGGTTGGCTAATAGGTAGAGTTTTCACCATTACGGTTAATAATGCTAGTTCAAATGATGTCGCTCTCTCTTACCTGAAAAGTAGAATGGAGGATTGGAATTCACATGCATTAAATGGGGAACATTTGCATGTTAGGTGTTGTGCGCATATTTTAAATCTTGTGGTCAATGATGGCTTGAAGGAAATGCATTCTTCAATTAGCAAGATTAGGAATGTAGTTAGATATGTTCGTGCATCTCCTGGTCGCATGGATTGGTTTGGGACTTTAGAACTGTTATATTTGATGGTTGTATGTTGTTTTTGAGCATGGTTGTTTATTTGGATTTGAGAAAATGAATTTTACCATGGCTGTGTAAGCCACCGTGTGTTTGGTTTGTGCACTTTATCAAGTGCTAATTAGGTATGCAGAAATTGAAAGTTACATATGCTATGCAGAATAGGTACATGTGCTGACACTAGTGTAAAATATGCTTTTTACATCGGAGTTTCCACATCGGTTTCTGTAAAACCGATGTGTAAAACGAGGCGGTGATATTTTTGAAATTAAAATCAAAGTATTCCACATAGGTTTATAATTTAACCGATGTGTAAATACTTTCCACATCGGTTATTTTTAACCGATGTTTAAAAGTAAAACAAAAAAATTTTAAAGTTAGAATTTTTATCTTTTAACATCAGTTTTTCTAGAACCGATGTGTAAAGTAGTGATTAACCACATCGGTTTAAAGATAACCGATGTATAAAATTATAAAAAAAAAATAGAATTTAAAATTTTATCTTTCCACATCGGTTCCTAGATAACCGATGTGAAATATAAATTAACCACATCGGTTTTATAATAACCGATGTGTAATATAACCCTTCTTTATGTTTCTATTTTCATTCCCTCCAATGTCACGCGCCCTTTTACAAGATTAGTCATTTCTTCCAACATCTCAGTTCTACCTTCACACTCATATCTCACTCACTCACTCACTCTCAGTTCTCTGGTTTCTCATTTCTACTTTCACACTCACTCACTCTCTCACAACTCCACAACAAACCTTCAAGATCTTCATTCTTCCACACACAAAAAAAGGTGCGTTCTCCCTGTTATAAACAGTCCCATTTGCAAGATTAGTCATTTCTTCGTTTCTTGTTTAGAAAAGTTATGAACCTTGACTCCAAACGGTTGGATAAGTAAATAGGGGATGCCTGAGAATGACACATGAAACCACTCCTCATTTTCCCTGTTACTGGTTTTCAGGCTCATCACAGGTGCACAAAGAAACCTTCAAGATCTTCATTCTTCCACAAAAAAAGGTACGTTTTCCCTGTTATAAACAGTCCCATTTGCAATATTAGTCATTTCTTTGTTTCTTGTTTAGAAAAGTTATGAACTTTGACTCCAAGTGGTTGGATAATATACTTGCATGTGTTGTTCTGTGTGTGAAGTGTTATAAAGTGTGAATCTATGTCTAATCCACCATAGTGGAAATGGCTCCAAGACTGGATTTTTCTAGTGGTGGTATCACGCGTCACGGCCGTTATGCCTGTCACGGCCGTGATGCCTGTCACGGCTACGACGTGACGGATTCTGCCTTGGAGGTTGCTTCATTGGTTGGTCTGTCACGGCCGTGACCACCATCACGGCTAGGCCGTGATCAGTTCTGCCTGGGAGGGTCTGGTTCAGTTGGCATGTCACGACCGTGATGGACATCACGGGTTGGCCGCGACCAGTTCTGACTTTTCCATTCTTTCTTTTTAGCTCTACTCTATCATGGTCGTGAGGGCTGTCACGTCTAGGCCGTGATGGACTCTGTTTGGCTCATTTTCTTCACTTTTCAAACCCCATCTTCATGAAAGCTACATAATTAGTAAAGCCTTAGTTTCCCGTTTGAGATGCAATACTAATGAACACACGTGTACGTGCTTAATGTACCGCTCATTGTGTTGGATCTTGAATTGTCCAAAGTTGGACAGTTTGGGATTTTTTTTTCTTAATTCAGTTAAAATAGTTATTCATTGATTCTAATGTTATATACTTGATGAAAGTTCGGATTGATACAATTCCTTTCGTTCTCCGGGTGCATACTTTATCGTGGTGGATGTCATCGCGTTCAAGTCGTGTACGTCGGAGATCGAAGGGAAATGCTGCCGAAATTTTGTCGAGTATGAGCATGAGAGTTAAGGACTACTGTTAACCGAATGTTGAAAAAGTTTCTTCTCGAATGGGATAGGGCCATACCCTGTCATAAGAAGTGGTTGATGAATATGTTGGACTAAGTATGAAGTTATTGGTTTAGTCATGGATCGCGGTTGGATGAATGCTAGACGGACAAGTGATGAGTATGAGAATGGAGTGGAAGATTTTCTACAGTTTGCAAAAACAAATGCTCCTGATAGTGGTAACAGAAGGTTTTATTGTCCTTGTGTTAACTGTTTGAATGAGAGATGACTAGAAGCTGAGGAGATACGTGATCATCTTATTTGTGAGGGGATTTGCAAGAGTTATACAACATGGATATGTCATGGTGAATCGTTAGGACAGCAGAGGGTGTCGGATAGAGAGGAAGTTGATGACGTGGAAATGGACGATGGACTAGAGGACATGATCCGTGATGTTGGGCAAGAGTCTTTTCGGCGCGCACATGTGTATGATACTTTGTGCAGTAATGCGGAAGTGGCTTTGTATCCGGGGTGCACTAATTTCACACGGTTGTCAGCAGTGTTAAGATTGTTCAATGTGAAGACGAGAAATGGGTGGAGCGATAAAAGCTTTACCGAATTGCTTGAGTTGTTGAAAGACATGCTTCCAGAAGGCAACACATTGCCATCTCGAAACTATGAGGCGAAGAAGGTATTGTGTCCGATGGGTATGGAGTATAAGAAAATACACGCTTGCCCCAATGGTTGCATATTGTACAGGAAAGAGTTTGAAGAGATGCACGAGTGCCCCAGGTGTGGGGTATCACGCTACAAAGTGAAGGATGATGATTCTAGTTGTGATGTGGTCACCAAAGGTCCTCCTGCGAATGTGTTATGGTATCTTCCCGTGATTCCGCGGTTCAAGCGATTGTTTGCTAATGTAAATGACGCAAAGAACATTAGATGGCATGCAGATGAGAGGAAGTGTGATGGACAGCTTTGGCATCCGGTCGATTCTTTGCAATGGAAGAGAATTGATAGTTTGTTTCCGGATTTCGGCAATGAGCCCAGAAACCTCAGGCTTGGACTTGCTACCGATGGAATGAATCCATATGGAAACTTAAGTAGTATTCATAGTTCATGGCCTGTTCTCTTGGTAATTTACAACCTGTCTCCTTGGTTGTGCATGAAGCGCAAATACATTATGTTAAGTATGATGATTTCGGGTCCTAAACAGCCAGGAAATGATATTGATATTGATGTTGGAAATGATCATATTCTGCCTAAATGGTCGGATCTAGGAAGACTAGAGATGTCTGCTCCAGTCAAGGTATTCATTTGACCATTCAATTAATTACCAATGAAATAACTTCATTATCTGTGATTACTAATATATATCTTTGTTGTTTAGGGGATCGACAAAAGGGCACCTGGTGATGTTTTTAAACTTCTGGCTATACAGGTTGTCACCATGGAGAATGACGCAGCTTTGGTGAGGTTGGAACATGATGCCAGCCCAGGTGATGAACTGTATATTCCAAAGAAGGAACTTATGGAGATTGTACTCAATAAAGAAATGGCTAGTTCCGCACACCTATCGTTATGGTGCACGTAAGTATATTTTATTTATAAGTTAAGTAATTAATTTTTAAATACTATGATAATTAACATGTTTTTTCAATATATTAGGTATCTGCATCGTATGTTAGTTGATCAGGGTAACCTCGCCCTTTATGGGTTCATTGACCCCATGTTCATTCAGGGTGATGTTCTTCTAGCATCAGAAGACCGGGTCATCACCATACGTGATATACTTGCCCGAGACGATCATCAATTCTACCTTGCGCCTTATCTCAATAAGTAAGTACCTGTTATTTAAATATAACTATATATGACTTAGTCACTAACTGTTCCACAAATACAGCCAGCATTGGCAACTGTTGATCTTGTACCCTAGAATGAACGTCGTGGTCTTCTTCTGCTCAATTGGAAATAAGCCGGAGAATGAACTGCAGACGATCATCGAAACGTAAGCATTAAAATACTTTATAATCAGTAATGCAGTTGTTTTAATTATCTGAAATCTATATAGATATACTTTAATTAATGTTTATTTTGTTATGATAGTTCTATTAATGCAAGCCACATGTTGCGTGGTGAAAGGCGTCGGCCTATCAGATGGATTATTCCTAGGGTAAGATATTTATTAGTACAAATGCATCAAATGCAGTGGGTATAATTATTGATTTCTATTTAATTTAATTCCTCATATTCTAATTGGGTTTCATTTGTACGTAGTCACGTACACAACGTGGATCATGGGAATGTAGATACTATGTGATGCAGTGGATGTTGGAAATTATCTCCTCCAGGATCACTGAAAGATGGCACGAGGTAAATGTTAATTGATAACAATTAGAAGTAACAGTTATAGATTCGTTATATGTTTTATGTTAGTTTATTAATTACTTAAAAGATATAGTCTTTTGTCCAATTAAACTTGTAGATATTCAACAATCAAACTCCATTATCTGATTCCGACATCAACAGCGTAAGGAGGCGCTGGGCAACTTTCTTTCTTGAAGTGTACCGACCATAGTTTATATATATATATATATATATATATATATATATATATATATATATGTATGTATATGTATGTATATGTAGTTAGTTTAAAAACTTATCATGTACTGGCCATAGTGTACTTTTGACTGATCATATGTATTTTGATATGAAATCTATAATATATCATGTAGAATTTTGGTTTCTAATTATCTTTGTTGTCTGAATGTAATTGAACGTACATATGTATTGTTCGTAATAAATTCAGTATATATTAATTGTGTTTTGTTGTACAAAAATGATTGTTGAGAATATTTAGAGTATGTTATTCTGGTATTGATCTGCATTGTTACTGAAACAGGGGAAATGAATGATAGAAATGTAAATTAATAACAGTTTCAAAAAAAAATTAGACTTTACACATCGGTTTTACAGAAAACCGATGTGGAAAGTGAAATTTCCACATCGGTTTTTGTGTAAACCGATGTGTAAAGTCTAATTTCCACATCGGTTTTCAATAAAACCGATGTGGAAAATGATATTTCCAATAGGTTATCAATTGACAAATGAACTTTCCACATTGGTTTGTTATAAAAACCGCTGTTAAAAATGTACTTTACACATCGGTTTCAAAACCGACGTGTAAAGTGGCAATAAACAACATCGGTCTTTTCAACATCAGTTTCAAAACCGATGTGAAAAGCCAAAAATAACTGATATGAAATCCCTTTTCTGTACTAGTGTGATTTTTCATGTTAAAAGCCAAATCCCCTTTCATTTGGTGGCCTTTCATCAATTAACTTAATGCAAAACAACGACTTTTTTTAACGTAAAACAGTCACTGTTTTTTATTTTGCATTTATTTAACGTAATGTAAATAAGTAATGATGTGTAATTAAAAGTTGAACAAACCGAACCGATCCAAGTCGTATTTAATTGGATCGGATCAGATATTTTTTAAGAAGTCATCTAAACCGAACCACACGTATTTTTTACTTCAGATCGGATGATTTTTTTTCTCATAATCGATCCAAACTGAACCGCCAACACCCGTACAATAATATACTCCTCGAGTATGTCTCATCTCTCTGTCTCTTTATATATATATATATATATATATATATATATATATATATATATATATATATTCATCCAAATCTCAATATAACATGGTGCCCATAGAAGCTGTGAACACTAGCCAGCAGCCACATCTTTGATTTATCTTTTTGTCTACAGATCTTTTATTTTGGAATATAAACTCTAGACATCGTTCCACAAACAAACATTAAGACCACCGGACCATATGTTGACTTATGATATGAGTTCATAACCATTTTAGCTATTTTTTAATACATAATAATTATTAAAAAATATTAATCTAACTTCTATTTTTAATTAAAAATGTTTTATTACTTTAAAGTTCGTTAAATTATTTGTTTCTTTAAATAACTTTTTCTGAACTCGCATAGACATAAGTACCGTTTTTTTTCTTTTATTTCTCTTTGTACATTACTAAATTTCTTTTTTGGAAAATTTTAAACTCAGTCACATATTTTTCCTTGCCTGCAGCCTAAACCAATATGGGTTGGGTAATCCTTGAAGTTGTACCCACCTTAACATATATATTTTTCTTATCTAAAAACAATTTCTTACAATTTATAAAATAATACCCAAGGTTCTGAAAATTATTACACGCTCTTAGAACACAATAAACATTTACTGCAAATAAATCTTTACAAATTTTTTTTATAAGCAAAAGATATATTGATTTAGAGTAAAAGGGGTATTCCAACTTGTATACAAAAACAAGATTGAGGAAAACTATGTAAGATTGATACTAACCTAAAAGGAGGAGAAGAATCAAAACTACAAAAGAATCCCATAAAAGGAGAAAAAAAATGAAAACCAGTAAAACTCAACTGTAACACAATAAATCTTTACAATTAATTTTAATTTCATGTTCATGAAAGTTTGTCTATAATTAATTATATAAAAAATCATACAACATGTATTTATTGTAATACTCTATATTCATGCTTGTAATTTTTTCAAGAAGAATGTTTTTTTTTTGGTAAGCTTTTTGGGACACTAATAATTTAATTCGTATTCGAATTCTATTAGAGTTAGTAATAACTTGGAGAGAACTCCTCTTCACCACTAAATGGCTCAAGGAAATGTGCCAGTTTACGTAACCCTTTTAATAAAAAATAAAAATAAAAACATTATTTAAATATGGTATTATTAATTGAAAGTCAAATTGTGGGCACATAAAGCAACCTTTGCACTAAACTCTTATTTGTTTTTCATACGTACGATATCCCAAATTCAGGAAACCACCAACGCCGTCCGAGTCACATGAACAAAAGTCTTTGAAAATGACATACGAAATTAAGCAAGCATTACTGGGGGACGTTTGCTTTGAACATTTTCTGTTTCCATTTTCGATGAAAACAGAAAACAAGTCTGAAAATGCGTTTGGTTAAAAAAATAAGAAATATTTCTATCCAAAACATTTAAACGTTTCCACAAAATACATTCGGAACTGAAAATGCCCAAAAGACGTTTCCAGCATTTTCACTTTATGACCGGTGGCAATTTTGTAATTTTGCATTCATGCCACTTTCTTCTTCGTTCTGTCACCACTCTGAATCACCAATATTGTTCAACACTTTCATAATCACCACCAAGGCAGATTCTTCCTCACAACCACCTGGGTTCGAGCTGCCTCCTCCCCCTCCACAGCCACCCATCGTCTCCTCTCCACCGATGGCCATCAATCTGCCTTTTCCCTCTCCACAGCCACCGATCTGCCTCATCATGTCCCTCCCCATGCCGTCGCCGCCGTTAAGGGTCATTCCTCTACCATGCAGTGTGAAGGTCCTGATGCGGGGTATGAAGGTCACAACAGAGGATGGGGTGAAGATGGCGTCGTGTGTTTATTCAGAGGAGGAGACTCTGCCACAACTGCATACAGCCTATGCGCTGCCCTCCTCATGTTTCAGGTCGTCCTCTATTCCGCCACGTGATCAAGATCGGTACAGTGCGTCTCTTCCCATTTGGTCTCTCTGTACGTAAAGGTCACGGTGGAGGGTCTAGCAGGGAGGGAGTGGTGAAGTGTAGGAAGAGATAAAAGGGGATAAAAAAGAGAAAATGATTTCCAATTTTAAAAACGAAACATATTTTCATATCTTCATTGAAAACAAAAACAAGAAAACAGAAATGCATTTCAAGAAATGGAAACATGAAACATTTCCTTAAAGCAAACAGTCCCTCAATTTTTCATTGCATGTTAATTCCATTTTATTGAGCCAATGATCTTCAGGACATAAGTTACTATCGATACAATTTTTGTTTAGGGTATTGTTAATCAATGTTCTAAAACTAATAAAAAAGGTTTTTTTTAATATATATATATATATATATATATATATATATATATATATCATTTTTAAATATTTAAATAAATATTTTCAACGAAATTTTATTTGTTTTTAATGCTTTAGTATGGTTAGTATTTGCCTTTTCCTTAATATAGATTATTCAAACAAGTATATTGCACAAAATGTGAACGCGGGTTACAATCAATGCATGGCGGTAAATGGGAACTCGTCATCCATTGACTTCCAAGCTTGCGTTGATAAGCAACAATTAAAGAATAAGAAGATGGTGTTCCACGTTACTACGAGTAGATAATTTAAGAAGACTTTTGTTTAGAAGGTGGAATTAAAAATTTGTCAAAGTCCAAGCACAAAGAATTTTGTTTTCTCCAATTCAAAGAAATGACACCGCGTAAGGCTTAACGCATTCGACTTCTCAAGTGGTTTCATGTTATTGAAGTTGAGGAAATCTTTTTATTGTTTTAGAAAAATTTAATTCTCCAAGTATAATTATTTTCTGAAAAAAATATTTATTAATGTTGGTTGTAAATACTAAATAGGGAATCCAAGGTGTAAAGATGGGTAGCTTGCTATCTCAATTTTTTTTAAAAATTAGAGCACGTTTGTTTAAGATTAAAAAATAAATGATTTTGATACAAAATAATTTAGTGATTATTTTTAGAGATTTTTTTTAAAAAAAAAACAGAAGCAGATTTGTGTTTGTTTACAATCAATAAAATCATTTTTTTAAACAGTAGTTAATTATAAAAACTGAGTTTTTTCCCCAAAAGCTAATGAAAGTTTGTTTTTTCATTTTAACTCTGAAAATGATTTTTTTATGTTTTTCATTATTTTCAAAAGCAAAGATAAATTCATTAAAAGTTTTAAAAAATGATTATTCAATTAAAAAAGATGATTTTTTAACAAAATAAACAATAACAAACACACTCTTAATCTCTTCACACACACACACGTGTGTGTATGTATGTATGTGTATATATATATATATATATATATATATATATATATATATATATATATATATATATATATATTGTTTCCAAAAAAACAAGTTTTTTAACTTGATTTTTAAATATAATAATATTCTTCTTTATCTATCTCAATAAAATTCTTCTAACCTCGCTTCTGTTATAAATTTTTTTTTCCACTTTTCTAGACTTGGTTGGACTTTCTTGTAAAAAAAAATGATGGTTGGACTTTAAGTTATTATTTTTTGAATTTAATTTAAAACTCTGTTTAATATTATGGTAAAGAACAATAAAAAAGAAAGAAAGAAAACATTCATGCAATTAACGAGATATATTAATTATCCTTAAGAAAAAAAATCCTTATTTTTTTCATTTTGATAAAGGAAATTGCCTTTATTCTGCCACTCTAACCATGTAAAAAGAAAATGAGGAAAAAAACATATTTGAGTATACAAATTTAAAAATTATAATACATTAGTTAGTAGCTTGTGTAATGCATGTTATTTTTAAAATTGAAATATTTAAGCAACAAAAAAAAAATAAATATTTATTTATTGAAATTTTATTAAGTTTTCAAAATATAGTTTTTTATGGATAAATGGGGCTAAAGCCCAAACAAAAACAACAAACTAACAACCGTTATGATTAGCTAATAAATCTGTACAGCAGTTAGCTTTTCTGAAGGTGTGCGACCATTTGATGCACTGAAATTATCTGAGGATGTGCTTTGTATCGTGAAGAAGAGGCGCACAAGGATGGGCTTCATCACACCCATTCTTCATCACGTCCTTATGCAAAATATAGTTTAACATATAAGCTATTCATTGTTCCTTGATATGAAAATGCAGTTTGATATGCAAATTTGTCAATAATGACTAATAATTGGTATATTTCAAATTTAATATGTATTTTGTACCACTCAATCGCCCACTCAATCATGTTCAAATTTTCATATACTATAATAATATAAATAGTTGGTTAATTAGCTTTTTGGTAAATAGTTGGTTAGCTGCTTCATCCTAATCCTTTTCGGATCATCAAAAAAAATAAAAAACCTAATCCTTTTCGAAAACAAATCGAAATTATATTTCTTCACCAATATCTACCAAAATAAAATATTTCTTTACCAATGTATTTAATTGCTAAGTAATATAAATTTCCATCTTAATGCCTATAGAAATAATTATTAAATATTTAGTTAATATTTATATTTTTTTGTAAAACTTCATAATATTCATTTTTTCATACAATATTAATTATAAGAAAATAAACATGGTACATTATTATGTTATATTATTTATGCAACCCATGGAACCAATTCAGTTTAGCGATTCAAGGCCTTCATAAATAGAATTATTGCGGTGTTTACCAAGAAGTATCTAAAAATCTAAAAATCTAATACCAGTGTTCCTTTAAATTTATTTATTTTTCAGGGTTAGAATCAAGGATGTTGCTTTTTACCCCACAAATATCTCTAATACACCACAAAAAATTTAAAAACATTTTTTTGCAATTATCATTTGGGTACCATCTCTAATAGTTTGGATTTGATTGTGAATCAGTACAATATGACACCGATGCTGAACATAGTACGACAACACGAGAGGGCGCAAAAGAAACACGTTGTGTTCTTTAGATTCCTTAATTGGATGGTAAAATTACCCGCATTCGTGAGTATCCATATTAGTTATCGGTAATGGGTAGTAAATGGATACCTACTATATAGGTATGAGGATCATGATACCCGTTCCGCGGATGCCTGCATATTTATAATAAATATTTTTTATTAAATATATAATATATATTATGACAATTTCTATCATTTTGAAATGAAATAAATTTTATTTTCTATCTTATTTGATACTTTTTAGTGGTTAAACCCTTAATAATAAATCTTTTAAAATATATATAGTATATTATATAATGTTAATATAGTATATTGTTATATAATATTGTATAATTTTATTTTATTTCATTTTATTTTAGATTCTTAAATACCCGCGGATATCTATGAATATCTGCTACCCGCATAAATATTCATGGATATTGACAGGAATGGATACACTACCCGCACCCACCCCGTTGCCATCCCTATTCCCTGAACCACAAATTCCACTAAAGTCTTGCTATGGCCACCACTAATCAGACGACCGTGGCGGCATGGCCTTTGTTTGATTCATTGCCACCACAGTCGGAACTTGGCATTGATACGTAGTTCCAAACCTATCACCATAATTACCTTTATCTTAGCTATGGCTTACGGTGAGAATATGCACCGGATATTTATTTCCGGTAAGTCAAGAAAACAAAAATAGTTTACCGGAATTTAACTTCCGGTAGGTCAACAACTGGAAAATAATTCTGAAAGTATGACGTTACAGAACTGGAAAAAAAAAGGGAGGAAGCTATTCAAAGGAAAAGAATGAAAAAGAGAAACAATAACCTATCAAAAGGAAGGAATTATTGAATGGATGGGGTGAACAACTTGTGGTGTATGAAGATAGTTGTGAGCATTTTGGGAATATTGAATTTTTAAAAAATAATTGTGGTGTAAAAAGCAGCACCCTAGAATCAAAAGCCAGTTCATGCCAATGAAACTCCCTTCAATGATCCATGGACCAATAAACATTGGAAGCAATCACAGATAACGGGCCTCAAGCCCAAAATATAGAAGAGCATGCAAAACTTTACTCCAACCTGTTGCCTATACAGGTAAGCATCCTTCGTGGACTGATGCATTAGGAAGCAGGCACTACTACGATTTCTGTGTTCAAAATTTAATAAGGAATGTTTCAGTAATGGCATTATTGCAATGAATAATGATAGATAGTACGAAAACGAATTCGTACCAATTAGGGTTGGCACTAAATAGCAACATTGTATCCTATATCGCCTAAAGAGTTCATGTCAATGTTAAGTTTACAAATTACAAAGCCCCATCGGAGGAGAGTTCCGATCCTCTCCAGTATTAAAGAGTTCAGTGAGAGAGAGATACATACAAGAAAAAAGATGGACTGATTCATCATTATCATCCTTTAAAAAGTTTTAAGGTTATTTAATTTTTTTATTTCTACCTCTCACATACTGGACTCTCCGATATTGGAGATGATCTTGATTCATCGGAGGAAGGCACTAAACACTGAAGTATGGGTCTATCTCTATCAGTTGGAAAGCATCATAATAAATCGTATGTGGTGAATAACTTTTGCATAAACTCTTGCAAAGGGAGTTTCCCCTCATTTCAAATTCGGCCCTATTCCTACTGTATATGGGAATTATGAATACCTACTTTATTAGTCCATATAAAATTCAATTTTTTTTTCATGCTTGTGCAAAAGAAAGTCCCAGAGGTTGTTCTTGAAAGAACCAATTAATTGACTGAACGTGACACTAGATAGGAAATCACTCGATCTTGATTAACAGGAGAACAATTACCTTGAACTACATATTCTGCTTAGCATCCGTACCGTAATTGGCTAATTGCATCCGTACCGTAATTGGCTAATTGCATCCGTATCGACCGCATTTTCCCACAATTATTTGTAATAATAAAAAACGTAACGCGACTGTAATTTAAAACCTTGAAACAAACTAATATAAGCATGTCCTCTTGAATGATAAACTGTTTACCAATATGAAATCATTTTGATAGGTAAATTCATCAAGCTTCTGTGGCATCAAAATCTATGTAATTTGGATTTTTAAATCAAAATGCCCTTCAGCTTTGTGGATAAACTGTAGAGAGTTGACATAGAAGTTGTATTTGGGAGAAATTTAAGGGCTTTTCTAGTGCTGTTTTCGTTGGCAAGTTTCTGAATTATCTAACCCTACCTGAACGTAGAATAAAATAGCAAAATAACATTTTCCACATGCAAACTTCAATCCAATGTAAAATCTTGACAAATGAGCCAGCATGTTATTTGTTCTCTACCGCCCTAATAACAAGTCAGCATGATCAAAGTTGTAGCAAGGATCAGCATTCAAATTATAAGGCTCTATGACTCAATCCTTGACTTCTTTGTGAATGAAGAAGGCTACATCAATGCATAGCTATTCAAAGTTTGAAAAGCTTAGTCTTTAATTTATAATCACCTTTACACTATTCTAACATCTCTTCTAATTAGATGTTACATAGTCTGAATATGATGCTTTGGAAATCTCTGAGGTTTACTATTCATTGTGCTGCTTCAATTATCACATGTTAGAATATATAAATGAGAAACAGAAAATTAATGAATTTCCTGAAACCATTGAAAGTTGAAACTACTCCCATAAACCTAACTAACATGCAAAATGCAATGGAATGTCATGCCATATTACATTAGAAATGACAAGCCATCTACATATCCTTAAGGATTGACAGTGTAACTTGAACTTGAAGCAGACACAGAAATACATTGCCAAATTGTTTAAGAATGTGTTTGACTTCTAAAGTGCTTCCATTAAATGTTGTACTTTGGGGACAAGGAAAACAAGAAACCAAAATCTCTTTCTGCTATAGGAGAGAATAACTCAATAAATCAAAACCACACTAGATTCTGTTTTTCTTGAAGTGGGGTTCACCAAGAATAGACATGTTACCTCTGCTATTCACTTATACATCTCATAAACTATGCTATAACCACGGAATCCAGCTGAAAGCCATATATTATATGAGCAAAATATCATATGGAGATAAAATATACATAAAATATATGCAAGCACCAATATAAATGGATGCAATAAGGAGGGAAACGAAAGCCATAAAAAAGTTGAATCCAACAAGACAAATTTAGTAGATCATCAAAAATCTAAATGTGTCCATCTTAATCTTTTCCATGGTAGACAAAGCTCCTGCATAACAAGATTCATGAGAGAAATAAAGCATTGTGCAGTGCATATATGTAGTCAGTGATGAGAATTAGGAGAAGAAGAGGATGGCCTATCTCCATGGTTCTCATCCTCACCTTGAATCCTAGCCGGAATGCAGAACCCCGGCAATGCATCGGACAAAAACCTGCTTCCAAAGATGGAAGCTTGGTGAATTGGCTGAGACTTGTGTTGCTCAGAAGAAGTCATCGGAATGTCGTTCCAAGAACGAATTGATGGAGAAAAACTGGACTGAAGGGTCCCCCTTTGAGGATAAGCAGAACCTTGGCCTAAAAAAGCAGTTGAATTGACCATGAACCCGGTTCTGTTCATATCAGCATTTGCTTCATTGTTCCAAGCCACAATCCTATGATAATTGGCATCAAAACCAACAGGAGTAGAGCCAGCAAAAAGGGTTTGCTCATTAGAACAAGGTGTTTGATTTGAACCTGCTTGTGACTGCCCATGAATCAAGCTAGGATCTTGAAAGGAATGAAGTGACAGTCCAAGATCTTCAGTGGAGTTGTTGTTTCTTGAGATTATGTCATGTGGGTAGCTTTGAAAATTGATGGAGGAAGGAGCAGTTGTTGTGGGAAAAAAGGCTATGGCATCAGTGTCAATAGGTGATGGAATAAAATGGTTATCAGGGTCCTCACCTAATTGCCTTTGAAGCTGAAAATTGTAACCAGAAGACTCTGATTGTTCACCAATTGTTCCCAATTCATTTGACCCTACATTCTGCTCTGCTTCATTGGTGTTGTTGTTGTTGTTAGAAGTTGGATGCCATGGAGGAAGCTCAGCAAGCTTGTCAATGGCAGTTTTGGCCTTCTTGATGAGCCAATCCACAGCCTTGCTTGGTCTGTCATAGCCTAAACGATCTTGAACATCATAGAATTGAATAGCTGTGTGTGCTGAGAGTCTAACCCTTCTATCACGCGGTCCTTTCGCGGTGTAAACCTTGCTATGGCGATCTTTTCTACCTGTGGATCTAACAATGTGACCTCCTTGGACTTGAACTATCTCCCCCCCAGTGCTCTTCATGCCCCTCCCTTCAAGTGCTTCTATTGTGTTTAAGTTTGAGCCTTTTGCATATGAGGGTGTTGTGTTGTGATTCTTGGTAAAATTTTGAGTTGTATAGGGTGGTGTAGTGGTTGATGATGACTACCACTAAAATTCAGATTCTTTTTTACTTTGTTTTCTTGTGTTGTCTGTGGTGTGGATTTGTTATAGGTTTTCTTGAGCCTCACACACTCTTTGGGGTTTTCTTCCTGTCACTCTTCTTAACTGTTGTTACTTGTTCTGAATTATGATAATTCTGCCACTGCTTCTGCTGATCCCAAAAACCAACAAAACCTGCAAATGCAATATCTCAAGATTCCCTATCCAATAACACTAGCAGTTCCAAATCCATATATGAATGTGTATACACTAACATACAAAAGTTAATTACTCAAATGCTTCTTTTATGGGATTTACAACTAACTCATGTCTGGTCTTTATCTACACAAGAGAGTAAAAAGGACAGAGTAAATTAGTAAATTGTTGGGCACCCAAAATTTTATGAAAGAATAAGCAGAAAATTTCAACTTTCTCAACACAAGAAACTGATTGTACTGTACTACTGTGGGAGGTGTCAAAACACAAACTACAATAAGACATTGAACTCTGTGATCTAACTTTGATTGATAGAGCTGAGGAAATGTCACATGGGTTGCAAGAAAGGAATAGGTGGATGCAAAGTGATGAGGGAAAAAATGGTACCTTTTGGCCTATGAGATATTGTTGAACTTGATGCTTCTGCAAAGCATGGCAAAGTGTGTTCAGATAAGAGATCAAAGATCTTTTGGTCCTTTTTTCTAGCCCCACAAAGGTAAATGTAAGACTATGTCATCACAAACCCCAACTCTTTGGTCACTCATATCTTTAGAGTTTAACCAACCACTTCAACTTTCTACTCTCTAATATATACTCTTGAAGTTGTTTAATAATAATATAGAATTATAGATAGAGCCTAGCTGCTAGTGATAAGCTATGATTAAGGTCATGGATGATAGAGAGGTAACTCTCAATTGCCATCTCTATAACCCACACCTTTTGAAGACTTTGATAATGACATCTAACAGCTTTTTTGGTTTTTACCCTATCTGCACTTTGCGGTTTTCACTATTAAGAAAATGTGTGATTTCGCTAAAAGGAACAACATATCACTACTCTCCCTTGTTACTCTTGTTTTACACTTTTCTACCAACTCAAAATTATCATGCTTCCTAAAACACTGAAAAGTTAGGAAATTTTGATCGGCTACAAGAATGGATGCAGCATGCATTATTAACTAGCCTGTTGGTTCTGAAATTTTAGCAACTTATGGATACTTGTTCCATGAATTAAATGATCTGCAATTTAATGCAAAACTTTATCATGGTGCCAGGCTACTTGAATATCGCCTCCATTAAATTATCTGATCTTTTTTCCTTGAATAAGAATGCTACACATGGAGTCCATATAAATATTTTAAATACAAAATAAATTAAAAGGTATAATTAGTTGAAAATAATTTAAATTTAAAATAAAAAATAAAAAAGTATATACATCAAATGAAACCAAGGTTTACAAAACCGGACCGGCCATCGAACCGGTGAAGGCAACGGTTCGAGGTTCAATGGTCCAACCGAGGTTGAGCTGTAGTTGAACCGGTTATAATTAAATAATATTATTTTAATTTTTAATATAATATTTGTAACAATATTAAAAAAAACAACATAACAACTAAAATTATTAAGCACAATTTTTTTTATTTTGAAATTAAACTAAATAAATATAAAGATATATGTTAAAATCATATTCATAGAAAAAACCAACCCAAAATCTACAACCAGGCCACATATGTTAGAAAACAAAAGAATTGGGTTTTGACTAGGATGATCCAAATCCTTTTATACTAATTTTTTTTTAGGAAACCGGTTGAGTTGGTTCACTCACCTGTTATGACCGGTTTTACCTGTTTTGAACCGATTTTCGTTTTTCTTGCACCTGCCACAGGTGTTTTCCCTCGACCGGACCGGCCATGGTCCCGGTTCCTGGTTAAACCAGTCGGACCGGCCGGTCCGGTTTTTAAAACCCTGAATGAAACATGTCTTTTTTACAACAAAAAAAAAATGTGACGTCTTTTTTTTAGAAAATAAAATAAGATATTAACACACTCTTCATTAAATTACTTTAATTTAAGATATAAAAATATATTTTACATTTACACAATTTGTGTTATTTAATTATAACAAATATTATTTTATTATTTTATACAAACCAATATTTTTTAATCATGGGATGTCACATGGTATGAGTCATATTTTGTTCAGTTAAAGAAAGAAAATATAAGGGAAAAAATTCTAAAAAAATAGAGAATGAAATAATTGTTTATTACTTAGTAAGAGAGAAAATGAAACTAAAATTTTTCTCTCCTCTTATTATTATTATTATTTTTGTACATGAAAATTTAGGGTGAGGAGATCATGCCCCAGTCCAAGGCAGGGAAGACCTTTGAGCTCTATGAGTACTTACAAAGGAATTTATATTTACCTCACCCCAATGATACTAGTGGGGCTCGAACCTGCAACCTGTCAGATACGAGACCCTGTCATGCTCTACTAGACCAACCCTTGGGGTTTCTCTCCTCTTATATTTTTGGTACCCATGACATATATACGAAGTATCCACCACCGTTAGCAGTGACTAATCTCCATCGAGAAATTCGAGGGCACGCAAGGTGGGTTCTCCCATTCCAACCAGGTTTTCTCCATACACAAGAGACATGATTTGAACTCCTGACCACTTGTTTAAGATGTTCAAGTCCCATACCACTTGGACCAACCACATGTTGGTTCTCTCCTCTTATTTAATTGTGTAGAAAGTGAAACCAAAGAAAAAACATATATGAGTAATGACATAAACATCCTTAAGTAAAAATGAGACATAATAAATAGGTCAAGGTGTTAACATTGTTTACCTAAATCTTGCATCTCCCTCCTCTTTTCTTCCCCAAGTCTTCAGAATTGATTTTGTTCCAGTCAAACATATTTTAGTATAAAAAAAATGAAGTATTTGATTATTATCATGTAAAATTGATTTTGTCTTTGGAAACGATTTTGATTAGAAGCTACAAAAAGTATCTTTTTCGTTGGCTTGATATATTTACACCAAATTTTACATCAAACTTGTTTTCAAAATAAAAATATGCAAATATAAATCACTTACACAAACTCAATTCTAACCAAATCAATTTTACAAAATCAAATTAATTCAAATCATTTTATCAAACGCTTATCCAAACACACACCAAGTTATAGAAAATTCTCTTTTTCTCCTTTTTTTTTCCTTCCTTTTTTTTTATTCTTCTTTTTCTAATATCATTGAAACCAAACAGCGTTATAAATTTTCTCTTTTACATGTACATTTCGTATTTTCTTTTCCCTTGTAAAGTTTTTGTGGTAAACGAGAACTTGCAACATAAATTAGATTATCCTGAAGCTGCTTACATTATCATAGAATTTAATAACTTTTTATCAGTTAAAGTAGACATGTGATTTTCTTAAAATTTACAATTCCAGATAGGAGTATTGATTAAGGCGTGTACTCCCAAGTCCCCCCTGACACCAGATGGATTAGAATTATGATTTTTTTTTTTTGATTTTTTTTTTGGTAAATTAGAATTATTATTATGATACGGATGAAAAGCCATTTCTTAAGAAGAAACACAGGGTACGGGTGGGAGTGGGGATGTGGTCATTCATTGCAAATTAATTTGGGTGGGGGGAGGAATACATCATAAGGTGTGCAAAACGTACGGAAATCACTTGTGAGAAATGGTGTCTCATTTTTTGTGTTACCCACTTATATTATGTTATTTTATTTAAAAATAATATATTTATAATAAATAGAAAAATGTTAACGAGTGTCTTTAGCACACTCTCTAAAAAATTAAGAAAAGCAAGTTTTGATGAGGAATTGATATATTTAATGTTTGAAAATGTGAAATAGTTGGTTTTTCAATAAAAACATTATTTTTTTAGTTCCTTAAAGAGTGTCCTAGGGACACTCGTTAGCATACCCTAATAAATAATGTCATTAATTTTCCAAATACAGCAATATAAGTGAGTGAGATAGGAAAAGAGACATTATTTTAGGATAAGTGATCTCCATCCGTACAAAACATTCTTTTCGGCTTTGTTTGTGATTTTGGAGGGGAAGAAAATGGAGGGAATCAAAGGGGAAGGAAATGGAAGGGAGGGGAGGGGAATGAGAGTGTTATCACTCTCCTTATTTGTGAGTGCATATTGTATGAGGGGAAATAAATGGAGGGTTTATAACATACTTTTACAATCTTACTCTTATTTTAGAAAATTAATATAAGTAATATTTTTTTAAATAATATTAATGTAACTTTTAAAAAAATATTAATCCAATTTTTTTTATTCCTTTTCCTCTGAGAATTTTATGTACGTAACTGATTATATTGGATTATTATGTATTTGAACTCTTTTGAGCTATTATTGGATTTGTTAATTTGAGGGCACTGAACGTAGTTCTGCCCAAAGAAAAGGTGAACAAACGTGATCAATGCATGCAAGTAGAAACATGGGTGAAAATTTTATATCTTGGATCCTCTTCCTTCATCTACTAGTAATCATGGTATATGTTAAGTGTTTAATTTTTTCTTGGAAATTTGTTTCTCTGTTAGTTCTTCAAATAACAACCGGGCAACTATTTTCTTTAGGATCATGATAACCAAGGGTATTGGTTAAGGACGGTGGTGGCCCTGAACATGATTTGGTGGTGCGACCGCACATGACCCCATTTTTTAGGGGGCAACAACTTTTTCTTTTTTACTTGGTGTATATGTATTAATGTATATATTAAAATAAAAAATTATATAGTAAATTTTTTTACTTGAGGGCTCAATTGTCTTTTAAAATTCAGGCCCAAAATTTGACAAGCCTTACTTGAGGGCTCAATTGTCTTTTATATTATTATTGAATTCTACAAGAAAAATTGTATGTGTGACCACTCTCATTCACCCTTCTTCCGTTCAAAATAGAAAATAGAAACACTTTGTTTTGTCCCTCTCTGTGTGACTGACTGACTGCGTCTCTCATATATGCCGACTGTCGTTGTCCCCTTTGTTTGCCGTTTTACAGGCATTTTATAATCCATGTCCCTTGCAAACAATTACCTCATGATAGCAACGCAGGGCTAGCACAAAAGTATTAGTGGGGATTAGTCTTACATCTGAAGGCTTTGAGCTTCCTAGTTGTTGTCACCTGTTTGAGCCTTCTTAAAATGATGAAAGTATTTGCAAAATTGATTATTACTTTCTTAGATACCGATGACGTTGTTAGGGTGTAATATGTTGTATGAACTTGTAGCAATTTTAACTGAATCCTATTTATTTCTCACGAAGCATGTGGCAGGGTTGTTAATTAGACCCGTTGATTGCCTTTTTAATTTTTAAATCATGTTTTGACTTTTGAAGCCAAGGCCTGAAGCGTGATATTGTTTTGAAGGGAAGGCTTACCTTTGATTGCCTTCGACTGTCCTTTCAAATCGCTATAGGTTGCACGCAAGTTGTTATTTTAACAATTTAGCTAACAAAATTGTCAGAGTATAATACGAATTGGTCAATAGATATAAGTATAACTATTTTTTCTATAATTCTCTATTAGTTTGCTACTGTAATCTTTTTCTTTTCTTCGGTAATATTTTGTTTCACTTAATGTTGTATTAAAACGATTAACGACTAGTTTTTTCCACCTCTTTGTATGCTTTTGATGATCAATATATGGGTTGGGCTAAGGTGCACCACCCATATTTTGCACCACCCACCACACCACCCATATGTGGCAAATTTTGGACCAATCAAATTGCCACATGGATTTGGTCAAAATTTCAAACTTTCTAGTTGTATTTCTACTGTAGTCAAATATATGAATACAATATATTGTAGTATAGTATATGTATTCTTTGTATTCGTAAATTTAACCCATATTAAAATAATGTTTTTTGATTAAAAAACTGATTATATTGCATAATAATATTTTAATGTGAATTATAATAATGTTCGTTGTCAATAATTTATTACAATATAATCAATTTTTTTTAATCAAAAAATATTATTTTAATATGAGTTAAATTTGTAAATACAAAAAGCACATATATTATACTACAATATACTGTATTCATATAGGTTGACTACAGTATAATACAACTAAAAAGTTTGAAATTCTGACCAACCTATGTAGCAATTTGATTGGCCCAAAATTTACCACATAGTGGGTGGTGTAAAATGTGGGTGGTGCACCATAGCCCAACCCTCAATATATATATTAGATTTATAAAAAATGGCATCAGTTTATCGGTTCGCACAGGGCAACTAAAATCTTAGGGACGGCCCTGGTTAAGGAAACCAAAAAAAGTAAAATTTCATTGGAAAACTAAGCTTATCACACTTCATGATATAAAATGCACAAAGTTCCAATGAGAATTTTCCTTTTTTAGATTCTTAACCAATGCCCTTAGGGCACTGGTTAGTATTCTCCTTTTCTTTATACATATGTAACGTACAAAGAGTTTGAGGGTAAATTAGTAACTTAATTATTATTCCTCCAAAAAAAACCCCAATTTGAGGTAAACCAAGAAAATGAGGTGAGGACGGTTTGGGGGGTTTTCTAAAATCCTCAAAAACTTCCCCTTTAACTTTTTAAACTCACAAATAAGGGAGAGATTTTCACAAACCTTCAATTTCTCTTACTTAATTCCCTCCTAAACAAGACTCACAAACAAAGCCTTAAGTGTTCTTCTTTTCTAAATTACTTAGAGCATCTCTCATCGCTTAAGAAATAATAATTGGTTCTTACTTGATAGTAATATATATTGGAGCATTAGTGATATGATATCAAGCAGTAGTAATTAGCATGTTACTTACAGGAGCAATTAATTCTTATAGAAATATTCCAACTTTTTAAAGTTATACCATTAGAATGGAGAGTTGTTTAAAATAGTATAACGGATAATAGATAAGTTAACTGATATCGAATAAGCTCATATTGGGTAAATGAACTAACTGACTGGATATGAAGAGTTTGATAAAATAAGCGGTTGAACTAGCTGATAAATATAAAATAATATAAAAAGTCATGTGTATATGCTTTTTATATAAATTGTATTTATAAATGTCATTTATTTTAAAGTAATTATCACTTTTAATACTTTAATTTACTTTAAATTATTTATCATCTAAAAAAATTATAATATTAGTTTATTAATTATATTTTTTATTGTTAATTATTTGTTATTATAGAAATAAAAAGACATGTTCATATGATTTTTATATAAATTTTATTTTTTTAGGAAAAAATAAATTATCTACTCTTTTTATCCTAAATATTAGGATTATGATACTTTATTTTATTTTATTTAAGAGTGAATAAAGAAGGAATTTAACTAAAAAATAAGGATAAAAAAAAAAGAAACTATAAATTATAACCTCAAATGCTGCTTCAAGAAGAATCTTAAAAGAACACCATAAACTAGTGAAAAACATTATAAACTAGTGAGAAAACGTTTACCAAAACCACCCTCTCATTGACACTTTTGCTTTTTTTTTTCTTTTGAATGTTACACCTATTCCATGTATACAGTTCGTTACAAACTTATACCAGAAAACAAATTTGTCCTTGTTAATTGGAATTGAGAGATATGCACTTTCACAGAATGTTTTGAATTAAGTTTGGGATTGTTTTATTGCCAAGAGACAAGCAAAAAATTAAGTTTAGAGTGGAGGTAGATCATTAAATGCCTACAATCTCTCTATCTCTCTCTCTCTAGGTAGATCATTAAATGCCTACAATCTCTCTGTCTCTCTCCGTGTGAAAATAAATGTATGTTTGTAGTTGTAAAAAGCAATTAAAAAATGGGTTATGCTAACGAGTGCCCTTAAGACACTCTTTAAGAAATCAAAAAAAGTAAGTTTTCATTGAAAAATTAAGCATTTCACATTTTTAAATGTTAAATATACAAATTCCCTAGGTAAACTTTCTTTTCTCGGTTCCTTAAAGAGCCCCCTAAGGACACTCGTTAGTATTTTCCTTAAAAAATTGCTTTTGAAAGAAAAGTATTTGTACAAGAACTACAAACAAAGCTCCTAGCACGACTATAGTACTCTTCGCGGAGCGGGTGTAAAAGTGAATCTACCTAGGATTGGTCCTAGGTTTAGCTTTTATAGTGGGTAGGGATGGCAATTTTATCCGTACCCGCGGATACCCGCGGATAAAATCCGCAATGGGTACGGGGCGGGTAGTTAAACGGGTACCCGCGGGTAAAATAAACGGGTAATTCCAATACCCGTTTATAAACAGGGCGGGGGCGGGTATCATACTATCCGTGCCCGCGGATACCCGTACCCGTTACTTAATTACTATAATACTCTTTATTATATATATCTACTCTCAAAGTCCTTATATTATTTTCTAGATAATTTTCATCTATTGTGTTGTTTCATGGATATTTTAAGTGTGATGTATTAATTTGTAGGTGCTATTTTGTTCAAATATCGGAAGATATTAATGTGGTGGTTTGTTTAAGTTTTATGTATTTTTTTAAATTAAAAAAAAGATTTATTTTTTTATAACTACCCACGGATATCCGCGGATACCCGCGAATCCGTTAAGAACCCGTTAAACGGATATCCGTACGGGTACGGGACGGATACGGGTAGTTTTATTATCTAACGGGGCGGGTAGCGGGTATCCAGTATCCGTGCCCGCCCCGCCCCGCCCCGTTGACATCCCTAATAGTGGGTGATACATGTGACCTAATAATGTCCTAATAAAGTAAAGGAAGTGATTCTAGGCGCCACTACAAAAAAGAGTCATTTAGGGACCGATTTTAGAGACCGATTTTGGCCATATCGGTCCCTAAAATGACCAACAACTGATTTTGGGGACCAATTTGGCCTAAATCGGTCTCTAAAATCGGTATCTAAATGACGGCAAGGTCCTCGCATTCTCATGACGGCTAACAGCTCCCTTAGGATCTGCGATATTGGGTTCCTACTCTGATTTATGTCACGTGCTTAATTGTGCTTTTGGTCTTCATGGGCTAGGAATTGGTGACTTAGCCAGGGGAACGTTCGATCTTTATTCCAAGTATATGGTCTGAGAACTGCTTGGCCTATATACGAACAAAAAGAAAAGGAGCAAAAGAGAAAGAACTACGAAATATCCACCAACTTTGGTAGTGGCTAATCTTTGTCGAGGAACTTGTTGGGCACACAAGGTGGGGTTCTCCCACCCCAACCAGGTTTTTTCCAAACACAAGAGCCAGGATTCGAACACCTGACCATTTGCTTAACGTGTCCAAGTCCCTTACCACTTTGATCAACCACATGTTGGTATCTTCCATCAAATTTTAAATCTATTCAAACTATACATTATATGTATAATTTTGGTTATGCTTTTAGTTTGTTGCAATTTTATGAATAAATTTTTAACTCAATCATATATATTGGTAACTTTTCTCTTAAGCTTTGTACAAAGTTCTAGATGGTTGGGCCATATGAACGTACTTGAACTTCATAAAGTGATTTTATATACATTTTAATTATATAGCAAATATATTTATGTTTAATGTCGCGACCGTCTCGTCCGGGCGTCGTTAAAAGAAATGTAAAAATAGATGAGTCGCCACCAATATTTTATTTGGGAAAAAAATTGGAAAAAAAAATCCATTTATTTTAGGTAAACTGGTCTTTTAAAAAAAGAGAGATTTGAGTTCGGGAGTCGGTTACGATTAGGGAAGGTGTTAGCACCTTACATCGCCCGTTTAAAAAACGGTATCTCAAGTTAATTGTGCAAAATAATTTTAATAAACTTTGAAAATATTTATTTTACCCTAATTTTTAAATAATAAAAAAAAGATAAACACAACAAAAGGGAAAATTAAATTTTGGCTTGACAGAATGATTGATTTTGCTCCTACGTGTTTCTGGGTGCGATGGGAAACTCAAAGCCACGTAGTTCTTATAGAAAATGTTTGTTAGGTTGGTTGATTTTAATTTTTGATAAAGATTTGATTTTTTTAATAATTTTGAAAAAAAGATTTCATTTTAAAATTAATCCACTTATGCACAGGGTTGAAGATAGCGGTGCTATACGATAAACCCTTACGATTCATACGCCACTTAAGGATGAAAATTCATACATCAACGTCGTAGATTGTTGCATGAATTCAAATACATTTTTATTTTAATAAAATTTTATTAAAAGGGTAAATTTTAAAAAAAGTGTTTATTATTATTTTAAAAAAGGGGGAATTCACTCTTGCACAGGGTTAAAGATAGCAAGCTATACGATGAACCCTTACAATACATATGACACTCGAGGATGAAGAATCATACGTCAACATCATAGATTGTTGCGTGAACTCAAAAGAGATTTTTATTTTAATTTTGTAACAAAAAAAAATTAACAAGGATTTTTATTTTAATTGAATTTTTTTAGACTAAACATCTTTCTTCTCTAAAAAGGCCTGACCCAAATAAAAAGGGGATCAATGTGCCCAGACAAAACAAGCAACCAACTTTGGGCCACATGCTGCCATTACAAGCCCAATACCATCGGACCCTAATAATTTAAAACAAACAATAAAAAAAAGGAAAAAAGAGAAAGCCAACATAGCATAGCTTCCATTGTTACGTTACTAGAGAGGAGTGCTAAGGAGAAAATGGGAACCAGTGGCGTTTACGGCGGAGGCAAACAACTTTAACGCCGGCGAGGCAGAAGACACGAACGGCGGTGGTGGCAGCTCGTGCTTGACTCGCGGCGGAGGACTTGTGGTTCGTGAGTGGCGGATCAGGTTCTGTGTTGCAGTGATGGCGACCGTCAGAGGTGCGACGTGCGGAGGAGGATGTGACCTGGGCAGATTCGTGGCGGAGGACTAGAGGATCTGGTTCGAGTAAGGAGGAACCGGTGCAGTTCGTGCTTCGATCTGAGGCGGCTCTCGACGACGATGCGAGGTGGAGTCGCGACGACGAAGTTGAGGAGCCGAGATTGGACGGTATGGAGAAGCTCCGAGGCAGTGGTTAGCGGAGTGAATCTGTGCTGGCTGAGTTGTCCGTACTCGGAGGACAGGCGGCGGAGGTCACGCGGTTCTGGTATGTTGGGTGTTTGAGATTGGTGGTGATATTAGTCCAAGGTAGGAGATAATGGGTACTGTTAACTTTTGTTGTGGTTGTTTCTGTATGTTTTTTATTTATTTTGGGTTTTTCTGGAATATAGAAGAAAATGAATTGTGAGAATGAAGAAGGAAGGGTTGATTTTGATGTAAATGGTTGATGATGAAGATGAAAGGGTGAAGATTTGATCAAGTGTTGGGCATGGAGAAGGTAGAGGGGTTGTTTTTTGGAGGATGTCTGATTTTTCTTCTGATGTTCCTCTCCTCTTATTTTTTACTTCCCCTCCCCATTCTTCATTAAGATGCTTCTGTTTATATAGTAACAACCAATAGAGGAAGGTAGTGCCAAAATTTGTTATTAATATGTTGTGAGGTGTAGACAAAAAAATGCAGAGGGTGGTACATCTTGTGGGGAGCACATCAGCCTTTGCTCCACCATCTTGCTTGGTTGCAATAGTGCAGGGGTGGTACACCACCATTTTTGGAAACAAAGCATAAGAAAACAAAGGGGACCAAGAAAGCCAAATCTGACTCATACTTGAAAGAGCAAAGTGAAAGCTGGTCATTTTTCAATTTTTTTTTTACTTTTTATTATTTCTTTTATTTTATTTTAATAACAAATCAGAAAAACAATTTTTTTTAGTTGGGCTTGGATAATAGGTGTTCACAGCTGCCCCTCTTTACTTATTTCTTATTAGATAATAGGTGTAACCGTAGTTAACCTATTATCGTTATAAGAAACGTGTAAAGACATGAACTCCAATTTTTGCCGGGGTTCACTAACAAGCAACATGATGCATAATTAAAATGAGCGTACGGGGTGGATTGCCCGTCAGGAGCTCGAACAGAAAAATAGAAAGCTTGCGGAGTCGGTTGTCCGCTGAAGGTTGAAAAGAAAGGTTAAATGCTTACGGAGTCGGTTGTCCATTGAAGCTTGAAAGGAAAAGTAAAAAGCTTGCGGGGTCGGGTATTCACTGAAGCTTGAAAACAAAAAGATTAAAAGCTTGTGGAGTTGGTTATCCGTTGAAGCTTCAAAGGAAAGGTAAAACGGTTGCGGAGTCGGGTATCCGCTGAAGCTTGAAAACAAAAAGATCTTACGGGGTATGGTACCTGCCGAATATAGAAAGCTTGTGGAGTCGGTTATCCGTTGAAGCCTGAAAAGAAAGTTTAAAAGCTTACAGAGTAGGTGGTCCACTGAATCTTGAAAGCAAAAGGATTAAATGCTTGCAGAGTCGGTTATCCGCTAAACAAAAGGTTAAAAGCTTGTGGAGTCGGTTATTCGCTGAAGCTTGAAAGGAAAGGTAAAAAAGCTTGTGGAGTTGGTTATCCACTAAAGCTTGACAAAAAGGTAAAAAGCTTGTGGAGTCGGTTATCCACTGAAGCTTGACAGAAAAGGTAAAAAGCATGCGGAGTCGGGTATCCGCTGAAGCTTGACAGAAAATAAAAAGTATGCGGAGTCGAGTATCCGCTGAAGCATGACAGAAAATAAAAAGCATTCGGAGTTGGGTATCCGCTGAAGCTTAACAGACAAGATAAAAACCTATGATGTCTATGCAATTTACGGGGTTTTGTGCTCACAAAAGATAAACAATTGCAATGCATGATGCTAGAAATGTCCTATATGCTATGAAAGTCTCAAATGATTTCAATACAACACAAGGAAAGCTCGTAACACATTACTATTTTTATTTTTTCATCATTTAGGTGGTTTTTATTATCACCCTCGACCCCTTAAAGTGTTGATCACAGATAAGCTCTGAGATGAACAAGTCCTGTCTTCGTGGAGAAAAGGGGTCGAGCACTTTTGCAAGGGTATGCTTCCTTTGCGATGATTGTCCTAAAGCCTCCAGTCAATAGACCACGGTGCCCTTTGTTGGGAGACCATCCTGTTCTTTACACCCTTGAGACTTTCAATGAAATTCTAAATGCTTTTGAAGATATCAATACATGTTTCACATTTTAGTATATACTTATCAAGATGAATGCACACACACAATTGACAAAAAATAAGAGGAAGTCAATATCATTATATTTGGACTGGAAAGGTGTACAAATCAGATATTACAATGGGGTATGGGATTGTAAAAGGTTATGGAGTGGAATCACATCTCCTTAAGTGACATCTCTTCCCATGACTAGTGCTAGTATCCCTCATACCATCTCGACTGCTCATTAATCATCATCTGAGCGTGCTATATGCCCCAGTCTTCATCATCTAGCCCACCGATTGCCCCAGTTCATCGGCTTGACGACACTTCCATTGTTATTTTTTTATTTTATTTTTTTGAACCCTAATTTTTGCCTAGACCGCATTTTCAGGTTTTCAGCCTAGTGGGTTGCTCTAACTTTTGCCTAGACTGTCTTTTCAGATTTTCAGTCTAGCGAGCTTTTCTTTTTTATCATTTTTCACTTTTTCTTTTCTTTTCTTCTTCTTCTTGGGAAGTGCGTTCAAGCATAATACTTTTTGACTGCATCTGAGTTTACAGGGAGTGGAAGATCTTCCCCATCCATCCTGGTGAGAATTAAAGCTCCTCCCGAGAAGGCCTTTTTCACAACGTAAGGTCCTTCGTAGTTCGGAGTCCACTTCCCTCGGTGATCCTTTTGGATTGGTAGAATCTTTTTAAGCACCAGGTCACTCTCCCAAAACTGTCGCAGGCGTACCTTCTTCTCATAAGCTCTTATCAACCTTCTCTGGTACAATTGACCGTGACACAATACCCCTAATCTCTTCTCTTCAATGAGGTTCAATTGGTCTAGTTGATCCTGGACCCACTTAGCTTCTTCCATTTCTGCTTCTCTCAGTATTCTTAATGAGGGGATCTCTACTTCAATCGGGAGCACTGCCTCCATCCCATAAACTAAAAAATATGGCGTTACCCCTATCGAGGTACGAATAGAGGTATGATAGCCGTGTAAAGCAAAAGGTAACATCTCGTGCCAATCCTCATACGTCACCACCATCTTTTGGACAATCTTCTTGATATTTTTATTAGCGGTCTCAACTGTTGCGTTCATCTTTGGGCGGTACGGGGAGGAATTGTGATGCTTTATCTTGAAGTTTTCGCACATCTCCTTCATCATCTTGTTGTTCAAGTTGGTCGTATTATCAGTGATAATCTCACTCGATAACCCATAACGACAAATTAATTCTCTTTTTACAAATTTAATCACGACATTCCTGGTCACATTGGCATATGATGCAGCCTGAACCCACTTTGTGAAATAATCAATGGAAACAAGAATGAAGCGATGCCCATTTGAGGCTTTTGGTTCGATTGGCCCGTTCACATCCATTCCCCACATTGAGAACGGCCAGGGTGCTGACATGACATTCAAGGGAGCTGGCGACGCATGAACCTTATCAGCATATATTTGACACTTATGGCACCTCTTCGCATAATTAAAGCAATATGCCTCCATTGTCAACTAGGATTGGTCAGCCCTCGAGATTTTTCTTGCCATTGCATGACCGCTCGCGTGTGTTCCAAAAGATCCTTCATGGACCTCCTCAATTATCCGTTTAGCTTCTTTTGCGTCAATGCATCTCAACAACACCATGTCATGATTTCATTTGTAGAGAATACCTCAATCTAAATAAAAACCCATTGCAAGTCTTCTTAGAGTTCTTTTGTTATTTTCTGAAATGCCCGGAGGGTATTCCCTTCTTTGGATGAAGCATTTGATGTCTTTGTACCACGGTTTTTGATCAGGCTCTTCCTCTATCACTTGACAATATGCAGGATGAGCACGACTTTCCATTTTGATGAGTGGTAGGTTCCTCTCGTCACTTACTTTGAACATCAAGGACAAGGTAGACAGTGCGTCAGCTAATTGGTTATCTTCTCAGGGAATATGGTGAAATGTGACTTCATCAAACTGCTCAATCAAACCTTTGATATAATCATTTTACGGGATTAACTTGGCATCTAGGGTTTTCCATTCCCCTCTTAGCTGATGGATGACTAATGCAGAGTCCCCATATACCTCTAGTTAGGGATGGCAATTTTACCCGAACCCGTGGATACCCGCGGATAAAATCGGCAACGGGCACAGGGCATGTAGTTAAACGGGTACCGGCGAGTAAAATAAACGTATAATTTCAATACATGTTTATAAACGGGGCGAGGGCGAGTATCACACTATCCGTGCCTGCGGATACCCGCAATTGTTACTTAAATTACTAAAATGCCCTTTATTATATATATGTAGTAACGTATCTGATTACTTTTGTTAGTAACTTTTGTAATTGGATAATGTTTTGATGCTTTCTTAACATCTATTTGTATGAACACGGTTATTTTAAATTGAATTACGCATATTTTAGTAATTTTTCAAGCAAAAAGAGTATATATTTTTTCTGGAAAAAATAATCCGCGGATACCCGCAAACCTGCAGATATCCGCGAAACCCGCTGGATACCCGCTCGAAGAATACTCGTGTGGGTAACAGGCGGGGACGGGTACGAAATTTACCCGGCGGGTACAGGGGCAGGGGGAGTGCTACCCATGCCCGCCCCGCCCCGTTGCCATCCCTACTCCAGTACCCTTGCCTTTGATTCTATCGCTGCCAGGATCTCGAGCGTACAAGCTTCATATTCTGCTATATTGTTTGTACAATCAAAGAAAAGCCTTGCAGTGACAGGGAAATAATCATTTTCCGGTGAGATTAGTATTGCCCCGATTCCATGCCCCAATGCATTAGAAGCTTCATCAAATAACAAAGTCCACTTTTATTTTTCTAGTGATTGTACGTGATCAAACAAAGCCATTATATCTTCATCTGGGAAATCGCATTGCATCTATCCATAATATTCTACTGGCTGATTGGCTAGATATTCTGCAAGAGTGCTACCTTTTACTACTTTTTGGGTGACATAGACAATGTCGTGTTCTGATAGCAGGACTTGCCAGCGAACAATTCTTCCAGTCAGAGCTGGCTTATCAAAGATATACTTGATTATATCCATTTTGGACACCAACCAAGTAGTGTAACACAACATGTAATGCCTCAAACGGCGAGTCGCCTAAGCCAAAGCACAACAAGTGCGTTCCAACAGTGAGTAGTTGGCTTCACAACTGGTGAACTTCTTACTTAGATAATAGATGGCATGTTATTTTCTTCCCGACTCATCGTGTTGCCCCAGTACACAATCCATTGATTCATCTAGCACAGTCAAATACATGATGAGAGGTCTTCTCAGAACTGGGGGAACCAAGACTGGAGGCTCCTGTAGGTATTGTTTGATCTTCTTAATGGCTTTTTGACAATCTTCATTCCATGTTACTGCCTGATTTTTGCGTAGCAATTTAAAGATTGGTTCATATGTCGCAGTTAGTTGGGAGATGAACCAGGCAATGTAGTTCAATCTTCCTAAAAACCCACGAAATTCTTTCTCCGTTCGAGGTGCTGGCATATCGATGATTGCTCGAACTTTTTCAGGATCAACCTCTATTCCTCTTTGACTAACAATGAACCCCAGAAGCTTGCCTGATTTCACTCCAAAAGTGCATTTGGGTGGATTCAGTCGGAGCTTAAACTTTCTTAACCGCTCAAAAAGTTTCTGCATATTATCAACATGGTCATCTTCGGATATGGACTTGGCGAGCATATCATCTACATAAACTTCTATCTCTTTATGCATCATGTCATGGAACAAAGCCACCATAGCCCGCTGATATGTTGCCCCAGCATTTTTCAAGCCAAATGGCATAACCTTGTAGCAAAAGGTTCCCCATAAAGTGACAAATGTAGTTTTCTCCATATCTTTTGGTGCCATCTTGATCTGATTGTATCCCGAGAATCCATCCATGATAGAGAATAATGCATGTTGGGTAGTATTATCTACAAGAACATCAATATGAGGTAGAGGAAAGTCTTCTTTTGGGCCAGCTCTGTTCAAATCTCGATAGTCGACACACATTCGAACTTTTCCATCTTTCTTGGGAACAGGAACAATGTTAGCAACCCATTGAGGGTACTTTACCACTTCCATGAAACCCGCATCCAGTTGCTTCTTGACATCCTCCTTGATCTTTAAAGATATTTCCGCTTTCATCCTTCGTAGCTTCTGCTTTACTGGAGGACACTCCGGCTTTAACGGCAGTTTGTGTTCTGCTACACTAAGGTCTCACCCTGGCATGTCCTGGTATGACCATGCGAAAACATCTTTATAATCTATCAACAACTTGATCAACCTACTTCGCTCCTTTTCTTTCAGGGAAAGGTCGATCTTGACCTCTTTTTTATCATCTTCGATTCCCATATTGATTAGTTCACTAGGCTCTTCATGGGGCCGAATTTCCCTAGCTTCTTGCTCTACCAACCTCAATAGTTCAGGAGGGACTTCCCCGTCATCAACAACCTGATCAACATGATCAATAGGATAGTCAAAATTGTATGCTGAGTCATTAACACTGTCAATTTCAAGAGAGTCACTTTTAGATATGTATTTTGGTAGTTATCAGGGAAAGATGAATGAATAAAGGTTAAAGACGGGAAACTGCATTTATTGGTGAGGAACGATGAATAGAAGTAAAAAATGAGAGAGATAAGAACATAAAGATATTGAATGCATGCATTTATTGATAAGTCGTATTAAAACGGAAACAAGTACGCCGATTACAACAAAATTCCTAAAGCCTTTGGCAGAGCTAAAGGATAAGCATTACATAATTACTTTGAAAAAAACTCTATGGTCATGGGGAACTCGATGACATCCCAATTGTTGAGCTCTGTATCTGGAGGGCATGGATACACCAGATTGACACCATGATCGGCAGGATAATCATCTTCAACAGCTGTTGCTTGGTCCAGGAATGCGAACCCTACACTTCGGAAGCTCTGTTGAATGTCACAAATGGGAACCCTTTCAGCCTCGTATTCACGATTTTCCAGCCGAGCCAACCTCTTTCTTTTCTTTTCTTCCATAACCCTCATCTTGTCGGCCTTGGTGGGTTTGTATCCGAACCCAAACCTGTCCTTGTTCTCGGTGAGCATGAGGATGTCAACGACACCTTGACTATTCTTCCCCTAACTGTTTCCAGGTCGGTATCCTCCTTCGAGCATAACCTTAGCCATCATAATGGACGCTTTAGATGACTGAGGTTTCAAGAGTGGAACACCAACCCCAACATAAGTGGCATTGGTGATTTCAAGCGAGTGGAAAGCGGTCTCCAGAGCTTCGCCGTCAGCTTCAATGTAAGGGGTTATTGATGGCTTACTCACTAACATATCCTCCTCTCCAGAAACAATTATCAACTTACTATCGACAATGAACTTCACCTTCTGGTGCAATGTGGAAGGTACAGCTCCAGACGAATGGATCCATGGTCGTCCTATGAGACAACTGTAAGTTGGTGTGATGTCCATTACTTGGAAGAGTATTTCAAAGGTGCAAGGGCCAATCTGAATGGGCAGTTCAATTTCTCCCATGACTTCCTTTCGGGTGCCATCGAAAGCTCTTACAATCATTGTGCTTGGCTTCATATGAGTTCCATCGAAAGGCAACTTTGCCAGTGTTGATTTTGGCATTACATTCAAAGTAGAACCATTATCAATGAGAACCCTAGCCATGACATGATCTCGACACTTCACAGAAATGTGCAACGCCTTGTTGTGCCATATTCCTTCAGCTGGAATTTCATCATCAGTGAAAGTGATATAACTATCAGCAACGATGTTGCCCACGATGTTATCGAGCTTTTCAACTGTGATGTCATGAGAGACATGAGCTTGATTCAACACCTTCATCAGTACTCTCCTATGTGTCTCAGAATTCATCATCAAAGACAAAAGAGATATCCGATCTGGAGTTCGATTCAACTGATCCACAACCCTATATTCGCTTTGCTTGATGAACTTCAAGAATTCACCGACTTCTTCATCAGATACCTCCCTTTTATTATCGCCCCCCTTTGTATCCTTTTCAACCGGAGTTCCTTCCACCTTCTCTTTCCCCTTGCGATCTTTTTCTTCCTTTTCTGTTCCCTCTGCAATACCTCTGGAGTATAAATACGACCACTCCTAGTCATTCCACCAATTCCCGAAATGTTGGTAACCACAGTGGCCCCGTTGGAAGGACTTTGTTGAACCTGCCTATCATATTTCCATGGTACCGTTTTGGTGTCCTTGTAGGGGAAGGGATCTGGGACTCAGATGAGAATTGGTGTTGGCCCACTCGAAAACAATCTTAGTATAGTGTATCACCATTGGCTTCGGAGTGACTTGCTCTGGAACCGGTTTGAGGATTAATCACAACAGTAAAATGAGTTATCTTAACCGGAGATGGGGAAATTTTAGATTCAGTAACCATGTTAATGCCACACTTATTCGATTCACGACCAATTAGGATAATCTTCATATCTATTAACTGTTGCACAACCCGTCGAAATTCTGCACATTCTTCAATTGAATGCCCTATATTCCCGTCGAAGTCACATCTTATCTCTTCATTGAGGGTCTTCTCTTCAACAATTGAGGTTTGCACCAATCCATGTTTTTGCATCTCTCTTAAAATAACTCTCATGGGAGTTCTGACATCAGCCACTTGGCTCTTAAGAATAGGTTCCCTGAAGCTATCTATGGAATTGATTGCTGAACCCCCATGATTTGTCATAGGACCTTGTGTCCCCCTTCGGAGCATTTTTCTGAAAGCTCAACCATTTAGCATTAATAAGATCTTGCACCTTAAACTTGAAAGCCCTGCAGTTCTCAGTGGAATGACCTATTGCTCCCGCATGATACTCACATTTAGCGTTTGGGTGAAACCACTTCGGATAAGGAGGGTCTAATGGTTTCATTGGGATAGGAGTCAACACAGATTTGCTTATAAGCTAATGTAGTAGCTCAGTGTAGGTCATGGGTATCGGGTCGAAATGTACTGACTTCTTTTGAGTTATGAGGCGGTCTCGTTTGGCTTGTGTTTAGGTTTGGGTTTAGGGGTTGAACAACTTGAGGTGTCATGGCAGGATGTGTTTGAGGTTGAGAGGGGTATGATGGTCGGTAGGACGTCATTGGCTAGGGTTTGGAAATTGTGAGGTGGCGGTGATGTATAGCAGGTTGGCTTGGTGATATGGAGATGGTTGGTAATACAGGGTGTATTGGGCTTGGAAGGCGGGTGTTTGGTTCGGTCTCCATTGGTTCGGTTTCTTTTGTTCAAAGTTTACTGCATGTGCTTCTCCCTCCTTCCTTTTCACAAATGGGGCTTTCTTTGGGCCGTTCGCTACTGAAGACTCGATGATCTTGCCATTCGTTAGTCCACTTTCAATTCTCTCACCGATGATGACCATATCAAAAAATTTTGATGACACACTCCCAATCATTCTATCATAGAAGGGCGACTGGAGCGTATCAATGAACATTGCCACAATTTCTATCTCGGCTAATGGAGGCTCTACCTGAGCAGCCAATTCCCTCCATCTTTGTGCATATTCTTTGAAAGTCTCGGTGTCCTTTTTTGACATATTTTGGAGTTGCATCCTATCGGGAGCCATGTCAATATTGTACTTGTATTGCTTTAGGAATGCATCTGCTAGATCTTTGAAGGATCGGATGTGGGTCCGTTAGAGATGCGTGTACCAATTTGAAGTTGCCCTAGTTAAACTGTCCTGGAAGAAATGAATCAAGAGCTTATCATCTTGAGCATATGATGCCATCTTCCTTACATACATGGTTAAATAGTTTTTGAGACAAGTGGTTCCCCGATATTTGTCGAAATTGGGCAACTTAAATTTCGACGGAATTACAACATTTGGCACCAGACAAAGTTCCGAAGCATCCCGCAGACCATAATTATTTGCCCCTTCAATGGCCCATAGTATTTCCTCTAGCACTTCCAACTTTTCTTTAGATTGGGAATTCCCTCCTAACTGATTCACTGGAGTTTCACCGTACATATTCTGAGGGAAGGAGTATGGCATGCAGGAGGATCCAAAGTTTGGCATCATTTGAGTCCCCTGGGGCCCATAATGTAGGACATATTGTGGGGTTTTTGGATTAGTAGAAAGTGTCACTGTCGGGTTGTTACCATCTGTAAGGTTGACAGTTTGTGTTTGTGGCATTTCGACAACATCGGTGGGGGTTTGTGTCTGAGTGATATATTCGGATTTTTGAATGCCATCTTGTGGGCTGGGGGCCGTTGGTGGCACAAATCCACGAGGCAAACTGTATGGGGGATTGTTCGGGTCAAATTAAAGATGAGTTTGGTTGCTTGGATAAATAGTGAGAGGCATTATGGCCCTTGGTTTGTTAAAGCCTTGAATAGGAATCTGAGCAAAAATGGGCGGGATGAAAGGTGTGGCTGGATGTCCTTCGTTCGAGGCTGGAGGGTTCTCCACTGTGTTCTTTTCCTTCTGCATTGCTTGTAGGATCTCCATCATCTTAGTCATCTGATCCTTGATTTGACTGACTTTATCCCTGATCTCTTGGACTTCTTCTAGTTCATCCGCGATGGCTCTTGTATGTGATCGAGTGCGATAAGGGTGTCTTGGAGCAATTGTTGAGAAAAGCCACACTGTTTTAATCAAAACAAAAGTGAGAACAAAATGTTGGAAAATGAAAAAAGCTTTCATGAAAATCCCATTGTTTATTATTATTTTTTGAGTTAACACCTTATAACAGACAAGAGATGGTCCCTCCATTCCACACAGAGAGCATTGTGCTCATAAGATGAAATGGAGTTGACAACAAATCTAGGGGAGAAACAACTCTCCACAATAGATGTTGTCTCAAACACACTAGCAATTCTGAATTGAGACATCCCATCCTACCCTTTGCGCAGAAGGAAGAATCTGTTGACGGCTCTAGGCAAGTATACCTAATCGTGCAAGTAATACGGTGGTGAGACCGTTTATCGTTGCCACGAGGACTGTGACAAGTACTAACACGTACCGAATCAATTACTATCTAAGCGGATATTTGGATTGAAGGGAGCTCGATAATAAATACCAAGCCCAAATAAGATCTAAACCTAGAACAAACAAAATAAAGAGAGAAAGTCTTTGAGAGTTTCTGTCGATCACTCGGAAGGCAGTTAAAGGAATTCTTCAAATATATGAAATATGTTGGGATTAGGTTCACTAAACTTCATCCCCATGCAATGAAATGACTAATAAACAATTTCTACTTCAATTATGACATTCAATCCACTAAATTACTCAAGCCCCGATTCCTCGGATGACAAGAGCCTAAACCCACTAATAGACCCTAATTCCTTAGGTGGCCTAGATTAGTGAATTCGCATTAAGATTAGGGATTATGCGATTACTAGTAAACCAAAATCCATTCCTAGACGCAAGGGTTACTAGGTGATTGATCTCAGTCCCGGTTCTAATACGAATTTTCCAATTGCATATCAAAACACTAATCGAGTCATGGGGGTGCTAGCCACAACAAGCATTAAGCATAGACAATCAATCACTCATAAAGAAATAAAAACTGTATTACAAGATCAGATCATATACATAGAGAATTCAGAAAAAGCTACACCTAACCCCAACAATGGGGGTTTAGCTACTCATGATCATAGCTACAACCAAAGAAATATAGATGAGAGGGAGGAAAAACTCCATGGAATCCTTGTGCCACTGCCCCTGTTTCAGAGAGAATATTTTAGGGTTCAAAAACTGTTTTTCTTCTGTTCTGCTCATGCTCCTTTATAGATCAGGATTAGCGTCACGGCCGTGATGGCCGTGACGCTTTCTGCCTTGGTGCGCATTAAAATATTGGAGCATCACGACCGTGATGCTAATCACGGGCAGGCTGTGATAGCTTCTGCCTTCATCAAATGATCTGTCACGACCGTGATAGCCGTCACGGCTTGGCCGTGACAGATTCTGCTAAGAGGGGGTCTGGCTCCATTAACATGTCACGGCCGTGATGGGTATCACGGCTAGGCCGTGACAGCTTCTGACTTTTGCCTTCTTTTCTCTCAATTATTTCTCGATTACGGCCGTGAGGGTCATCACGGCTAGGCCGTGATAGGCTCTGCCTGGGTCATTTTCTTCACTTTTTAAGCTCTATCTTCATCCAAGCTCCATCATGGCTAATCTTGAGCATTTTTCCTTGAATTCCTGCAAAACAACACCAAGAAACCGCCTCACCCGATCCAAGGTGAAAACTAATAAAATCAAATCAAATATGCCTAAAATTTATGAAAAATGCATGCAAAAATGTACAGGAATTATGATGTGAAATCACACTATCAAATCACCCCAAGCTTATTCAATTGCTTGTCCTCAAGCAATCACTAAGGCCAGAAGATATAGACAATCAGATTACGGATAGTGAACCTAGGACCCGAGTAGCAAGTAATCCAAGTGACAGGCATCTCAAATAATTCAGCAAGAGACAATCAGTTCAAGTCCAATTAGAGGCTTAGGTTTCTTAGACTCATATTCTCACCGATTAGGGCACTCTTTCTCGCCTGAAGATCACCCCAAGCTTGTTCATTTGCTGGGCTCTCTTTATCACCTCACTCAAGTGTTAGGGAAATAAGACAATTCGCTCCACTTTCCTCAAGGAATGAATTCTACCATAGGCTTGACTATCAACCAAATCTCTACTTTATTAATGAAAACAATTAAGAATCAAGAGGTCTTTTGCTTTGGTTGTAACGGGGCCATGGGATTTATCGTTAAGTGGGGAAGTCAAGAAAAGGAAATTTCAAAAGGGCTAAACACAATCAAGCATTGCAAAGCATGACCTTAGTGATTGCTTGTCCTCAAGAAATCACTAAGGCCAGAAGATATAGACAATCAGATTACGGATAGTGAACCTAGGACCCGAGTAGCAAGTAATCCAAGTGACAGGCATCTCAAATAATTCAGCAAGAGACAATCAGTTCAAGTCCAATTAGAGGCTTAGGTTTCTTAGACTCATATTCTCACCGATTAGGGCACTCTTTCTCACTTTAAAGATCACCCCAAGCTTGTTCATTTGCTTGGCTATCTTTATCACCTCACTCAAGTGTTAGGGAAATAAGACAATTCGCTCCACTTTCCTCAAGGAATGAATTCTACCATAGGCTTGACTATCAACCAAATCTCTACTTTATTAATGAAAACAATTAAGAATCAAGAGGTCTTTTGCTTTGGTTGTAACGGGGCCATGGGATTTATCGTTAAGTGGGGAAGTCAAGAAAAGGAAATTTCAAAAGGGCTAAACACAATCAAGCATTGCAAAGCATGACCTTAGTGATTGCTTGTCCTTAAGAAATCACTAAGGCCAGAAGATATAGACAATCAGATTACGGATAGTGAACCTAGGACCCGAGTAGCAAGTAATCCAAGTGACAGGCATCTCAAATAATTCAGCAAGAGACAATCAGTTCAAGTCCAATTAGAGGCTTAGGTTTCTTAGACTCATATTCTCACCGATTAGGGCACTCTTTCTCACTTTAAAGATCACCCCAAGCTTGTTCATTTGCTTGGATCTCTTTATCACCTCACTCAAGTGTTAGGGAAATAAGACAATTCGCTCCACTTTCCTCAAGGAATGAATTCTACCATAGGCTTGACTATCAACCAAATCTCTACTTTATTAATGAAAACAATTAAGAATCAAGAGGTCTTTTTCTTTGGTTGTAACGGGGCCAAACACAATCAAGCATTGCAAAGCATGACCTTCTAAAATACCTTTTTGGGTTTTGACTCCTTTTTCCACCTTTCTTTTTATTTCATTTCTCACTTTCTTTTGTCATCCCCTTCTCCATAGAATTTTCTTTTTCTTTTATTTTTCTTTTATTTGGAGAAGGGGAGATTTTCAGCTCAAGAGAAATATTTTTCTGATTTTCTCATCCCAAACTTTTTCAACTACCTTTTTACCCTTTTGTAATACTTTAGAAGGTCCCTTATCAAGCATCATTCATCCACATATTTCAAGGTACCAAGAAAAGTATTTTATTCATGTAGGCTCAAAATTGGGCAACTAAGGGGTAGCATTTAGTCATTTAAAGCTCAGAAGGCCAGAAAAATACCTAGTGCCTCAATCATTTTCAAAAAATGTTTTCAAAAATTTTTAAGCTTCAAAATGGTTTCAAGTCAAGTTCTAGAGAATACAAACCAAGAGGAATAACACTCTAACACAAGGAATGGGGTAAATTTAGTGAGTACCCTTTTGGCTCAAAATCTCACATTTTGTAGTTCAAAAATCAATGAGAAACATGAATCTACGAAACCACATGCTAATTATCAACTATCACAAATCATCTCAAGCATTTTTATTTGCAGCCTTATCACAAGAATGAAAAATTGGGTTCAAAAACTCACTATCTCAATTTATTTGGCACTTAGTTCTCACAATTGGATGCAAAATCTAGGCAAGGGGCAGTCTAATCATGTGAACATGCAAAGCTATCATGCAAAACTATATGAATGCAACATGAACAATGCAAAAATACCCCTACCCCAAGCTTAAGAACTTACATTGTCCCCAATGTAAATAATCAAGTTGGAGAGAGGAAAGAAAAACTGGAACGACTTACCGAGGCGGCAGCGGGTGTTGGTTCACATGCCTAGTCAGAAGTAATTGCATGAAAATTGGGTCACGACCGTGATGCTTATCACGGGCAGGCCGTGATGCATTCTGGTTCATAGGAGTAGCCTGTCACGGCCATGACCTCCATCACGGCTAGGCCGTGATGCTCTCTGATCTTCAGGGTCCTTCCATCACGCCCGTGATGGGAATCACGACTGAGCCGTGATCCTTTCTGATCTTCAACTCCGGCTCATCACGGTAGTGACCAGTGTAACGGCCTGGGCGTGATGGTTACTGACTTTGTTGTCTCTGCCCTTTTTGCTTCTCCTTCCTCCTTTCCCTTAAAACACTTAGCAAACCTATTAGTCTATGATATTTTCCTCTTGATCTTCTCAAATTATTCAAGAGGGTAAAATCAAAAACAAAAGGAAAAAATGAAGAGAAAACTTGGGTTGCCTCCCAATAAGCGCTTCTTTAACGTCACTAGCTTGACGGGTAGGTGGCCTCAAGGATCATGAAGGCGCACAGCTGAGATCAATCTCTCGATGTCACCACCCAAGTAGGCCTTAAGTCTTTGGACATTGACCTTGAAGGTCCTTTTTGAAGTAGAATCCTCCATTTCCACAGCTCCATGAGGTGAGACTTCCTTGACAACGAACAGTCCCGACCACTTAGACTTCAACTTGCCCGGAAACAATCTTAGCCGGGAATTGAACAGTAAAACTTGCTGTCCCGGCTGAAATGTTTTCATCACGATCTTCTTGTCGCGGTAGGTCTTGACTCGCTGCTTGTAAATGGCTGCATTCTCATACGCATCAAGGCGCATCTCCTCTAATTCATGCAGCTGATTCACTCTTTTCTCACCCGCCAGAGTGGCATCAAAATTCAAGAACTTCAATGCCCAAAAGGCTCAATGCTCCAACTCTACGGGCAGATGACATGCCCTTCCATAGACCATCTGAAACGGGAATAACCCCACAGAAGTTTTCAGTGCAGTCCGGTAGGCCCACAAGGCATCGTCCAGCTTCTTTGCCCAGTTTCTTCTTGAAGCGGCCACAGTCTTTTCCAGAATTCTCTTAATCTCTCGGTTAGAGACCTCCGCTTGCCCATTTGTTTGCGGATGATAGGGAGATGCCACCTTGTGCCTCACATCATACTTGGCCAACACATTTCTCAGTTGTGAGTTGCAAAAGTGAGATCCCCCATCACTTATAAGAACCCTTGGGACACCGAACCGGGCAAAGATGTTCTTCTTGATGAATCTAATCACTGTCTGGGCATCATTCTGCGGTGTTGCAATGGCCTCCACCCATTTGGAGACATAGTCCACCGCCACCAAGATATATTGATTGGAGAACGAAGGTGGAAGTGGACCTATAAAGTCTATTCCCCAGCAGTCAAATACCTCAACCTCCAATATATTCTGCAGTGGCATCTCATCCCTCTTTGAAATGTTCCCGGTCCTTTGGCACTTGTCACAACTCTTCACATGGTTGTAAGCGTCCTTGAAGATTGAGGGCCAAAAGAACCTAGATTGGAGGACCTTTGCAGCTGTCCGATCCCCATTGTAATGTCCACCATAGGGAGAGTTATGACAATGCCACAGAACTTTCCTTTCCTCCTCTTGACTAATGCATCTCCTCCACAAGCCATCCGGTCCAACCTTGAACAGAAATGGGTCATTCCACATGAAATGGTTGGCATCCCGGAAGAACTTCTTCTTTTGTTGCCAAGTGAGGTGCTCTGGAACAATGCTGGCTGCTTTGAAATTTGCCATGTTGGCAAACCATGGCCTCTCATGTACCAACAATAAAGCCTCATCCGGGAACTCATCCCGAATGTCCTTTTCTTTAGCAGCCATCTCCTCATTCACTAACCGAGACAAGTGGTCAGGTACTACATTCTCGCTGCCCTTTTTGTCCTTGATGACTAAATCAAACTCCTGCAACAATAGAATCCACCTTATGAGTCTTAGTTTAGAATCTAACTTAGTCAACAAATATTTAATCGCAGCATGATCAGTATAAACAGTGACTTGTGACCCAATTAAGTAGGAACAAAATTTTTCCAATGCAAACACTATGGCTAGCAACTCTTTTTCAGTTGTTGCATAATTCACTTGGTTCTCATTGAGAACCTTGCTAGCATAGTGAATGGCATGGAAAAACTTGTCCCTTCGCTACCCCAAAACTGCCCCAACTGCGTAGTCACTGGCATCACACATTAATTCAAATGGTGACTCCCAGTTAGGTGCAACAAGGATGGGGGCAGTAATCAACTTGTCTTTCAAAATTTGAAAAGAGTTAAGACAAGCAGTGTCAAACAGAAATGGAGTGTCCTTGTTCAAAATGCTACACAGCGGCTTGGCTATCTTTGAAAAGTCCTTGATGAACCGCCGGTAAAAGCCTGCATACCCAAGGAAACTCCTCACATGCACCCTTGACATTCACTGGTGGAGGTAGTTTCTCAATCACATCAATCTTGGACTTGTCCACTTCGATCCCCTTAGCTGAAATTTTGTGCCCAAGCACAATGCCTTCCTGCACCATAAAATGACACTTCTCCCAATTTAAGACTAAATTGGTGTCCATGCACCTTTTTAACACAGCAGCAAGGTTAGACAAACAGTTATCATAAGAGGAACCGAAAACAGAAAAGTCATCCATGAGAACCTCAATGTATTTTTCTACCATATCAGAAAAGATGGAAAGCATGCACCTTTGAAATGTCGCAGGTGCATTACAAAGACCGAAAGGCATCTTCCGATAGGCAAAAACTCCAAACGGGCATGTGAAAACAGTTTTCTCTTGGTCTTCCGGGTTAACCGCAATTTGGTTATAACCCGAATAACCATCCAAGAAACAGTAGTAAGCTTGCCCGGCCAACCTCTCCAACATCTGGTCCATGAATGAAAGTGGGAAGTGATCCTTCCTAGTAGCTTGATTAAGCTTCCGGTAATCTATACACATCCGCCAACCAGTGACCGTTCTAGTTGGGATCAACTCATTCTTCTCGTTGTGCACGACGGTCATGCCACCCTTATTTGGAACCATTTGTACCAGACTCACCCAAGCACTATCAGAAATCGGATAGATCATTCCAGCTTCAAGGAGTTTCAGCACCTTCTTCACCATTTCTTTCATTGTAGGATTGAACCTCCTCTGCGGTTGGACCACCGGTTTAAATTCAGCCTCCATCATGATCTTGTGCATACAAATTGCGGGGCTAATACCTTTCAAATCTGAGATGGACCATCCAATAGCTGTCTTATGCTCTCGAAGCACCCTTACAAGTTTCTCTTCTTCTAATTTGGACAGTACATTGCTCACTATGACAGGGTCTTCATCATTCTCACCAAGAAAGACATACTTCAAGTGGGAAGGTAGAGGTTTAAGCTCTAACTCGAGCTTTTCTTGGGCTTCATCCTTCTTGAGCTCTTTTTTCTGAGTGTTCACAGCAAGTTGCTTGGGTTGAGCTTCCAAATCACACAAACAGTCTTCTAACTCCTTCTCCTCATCTTCATCAAGATTTTCAATAGAGTTCATAATTACCTTCGCAAGAGTGGAGGAATGGTGCTGCTGTGCAAAGACTTCATTGGCCACTACATCCACAATATCCATGCGGAAGCAATTCTCTTCATCACTCGGGCGATGCATGGCTTCAAACACATTGAAAGTAACCTCTTCATCTTGCATTCTGAGTCGAAGCTGGCCCTTTTGTACGTCTATCAAAGCACGTTCGGTTGCAAGAAAGGGTTTCCCCAATATAAGTGGAACTTCTGCATCCTCCTCCATGTCTAATATCACAAAATCCGCTGGGAAGATAAACTTGTCCACTTTAACCAAGACGTCTTCCATAATACCATAAGGACGCTTGATTGATCTATCAGCTAGTTGCAATGCCATCCTTGTTGGTTTCACCTCACCACCTCCAAGCTTGTTCAAAATTGAAAGCGGGTTCAAGTTGATACTCGCTCCCAAGTCACATAAGGCCTTCCCAATAGCAACACTCCCAATAGTGCAAGGGATTGTAAAACTACCAGGATCTTTAATCTTTGGAGCTAGCTTCCTCTGAAGTATTGCACTACACTCTTCTGTCAAGGCAACAGTCTCACCTTCTTTGAATTTTCTTTTCTTTGTGAGCAACTCCTTCATGAACTTTGCATAGGTTGGCATCTGCTCTAGTGCTTCAGCAAAGGGTATGTTGATATGTAACCGCTTGAAGATGTCAAGGAACTTGGCAAACTGTTCTTCCTTCTCTTTTTTCTTGCTCAAATGAGGATAGGGCAACTTCACATAAGAGGGGATCACTTGAGGTTTGTCTCAATCTTTCAGAATCTGACTTTTAGTTCTCCTCAAAATTGAATTTTAATCTACTAATTTTTCCCTCTTGTCTTTTTCATTGTCTTTTTCTTCCTCCTCTACTACAACCTTTTTGCCTTTTTCCTTATTCAAATCAGTTTTTTCAGCATTCACCTCTGTTTCTTCATCAACTCTCTGATTTGTCACCAAGGGCTCACCACTCTCTTCCTCAAGGCTTTTACCACTCCTCAACACAATAGCCTTGCAATGCTCTTTAGGATTAGTCTGAGTATTACCTGAAAAACTGCTGCTAGATTGCTCAGCTAGTTGCTTTGAAATCTGTCCAACTTGAACCTCCAAGTTCTTTATAGAAGCATCAGTGTTTTCTGGTTTGACATGGACATCTGCATGAACTGATTGAGGGTGTTCTCCAAGATAGAAGTCCGGTCTTGAGGCGGTGGTGTGGGTTGAGGCTTGCTTGCTTGTCCGGCATCTTGTTTCCAACCAAAACTTGGTTGATTCCTCCATCCTTGGTTGTAGTTGTTGGAGTATTGGTTGTTGCTTGGCCACCCATAGTTCCCCATATAATTAGCTTCCTCATGGGAACTAGGCGGTGCCTCACATCTTCCATTATCATGATCTCTGCCACAAAAATCACATCGTATTACCTATTGAGGTGGCATGGTTGTCCCTTGAACAGTTTGGAGTTGTTGTGGGAGTTGAGCTAGTTGCTTGGTAATGGACTCCAGTTGTTGTGTCGTGAGTTTATTCTGAGCCAAAAGTACAGATTATGAATCTAACTCTAATACCCCCCCCCCTTCTTGATGTGGGACCCCGATCATGATGCATCAAGTAGTCGTTTGATGCCATAGCCTCTATCAAAATCAATGCTTCCTCTGTTGTCTTTGTATTCATGGAACCTCCAGCTGAGGCATCCGACATATACCTGGTCGACGGCCTCAGTCCATTGCAGAATGTTTGCATTTGGGTATGATCATCAAACCCATGATTTGGACATCTTCGGAGCAATTCCTTGAACCTTTCCCAAGCATCATGAAGAGTCTCACCTTCTTGTTGAGCGAAGCTTATGATGTCACCCCTTGTCTTGACAAATCTTGAGGCGGGGAAGAACCTTGCCAGAAATTCTGCCTCTAAATCATCCCATGTAGTAATGCTCCCCCTTGGTTGAGATTGGAGCCAAGCCTTGGCCCTATCTCTTAAAGAGAAGGGAAACGCCCTTAGGAGGATTGCATCCTCAGAGGCACCATTATGTTTCATCGTATCACATATCTCAATGAAGTTGGATATATGACTATTAGGATCTTCCTTTTCCAACCCGGCAAACTGATTTTGTGCAACCAAATTCAAAAGAGCTGGCTTGATTTCAAAATTGTTGCAGTTAATTGGGGGCCTCACTATGCTAGTGACATGCTGATTGATATTTGTATTGCCGTAGTCAACAAGTGTCCTCCGTGGTGGAGCACCTTCACCATTGCCTGCCATTCTGAGTTTTTCTTGATGAACTTGAGAGATGGAAGTCTCTTGTTCTTCTTGTTGCTGTTCTAACAGTTTCTGCTCTCTTGCTTGCCTTCGACTCTTCCTAGCTGTTCTTTCAATCTCAGGATCGTGGAGGAGTTGGTCAGCTGGGATAGTACCTCGCATACACAAACAGTATAGCAAACAAGAGTGTTAGCAGTAAAAGTCAGCACACAAACAAAGAAATATACCGAAAAAATATGACAAGAATAAAAAAATGACAAAGAAATGATCACCACAGAATTTTTTTTTGCTTTTGCTTAAATTAGTAACCGAAATGGGTATGCTAATATTGAAACACAGTCCCCGGAAACGACGCCAAAAACTTGTTGACGACTCTAGGCAAGTATACCTAGTCGTGCAAGTAATACGGTGGTGAGACCGTTTATCGTTCCCACGAGGATTGTGACAAGTACTAACACGTACCGAATCAATTACTATCTAAGCGGATATTTGGATTGAAGGGAGCTCGATAATAAATACCAAGCCCAAATAAGATCTAAACCTAGAACAAACAAAATAAAGAGAGAAAGTCTTTGAGAGTTTCTGTCGAGCACTCGGAAGGCAGTTAAAGGAATTCTTCAAATATATGAAATATGTTGGGATTAGGTTCACTAAACTTCATCCCTATGCAATGAAATGACTAATAAATAGTTCTACTTCAATTATGACAATCAATCCACTAAATTACTCAAGCCCTGATTCCTCGGATGACAAGAGCCTAAACCCACTAATAGACCCTAATTCCTTAGGTGGCCTAGATTAGTGAATTCGTATTAAGATTAGGGATTATGCGATTACTAGTAAACCAAACTCCATTCCTAGACGCAAGGGTTACTAGGTGATTGATCTCAGTCCCGGTTCTAATACGAATTTTCCAATTGCATATCAAAACACTAATTGAGTCATGGGGGTGCTATCCACAACAAGCATTAAGCATAGACAATCAATCACTCATAAAGAAATAAAAACTGTATTACAAGATCAGATCATATACATAGAGAATTCATAAAAAGCTACACCTAACCCCAACAATGGGGGTTTAGCTACTCGTGATCATAGCTACAACCAAAGAAATATAGATGAGAGGGAGGAAAAACTCCATGGAATCCTTGTGCCACTGCCCCTGTTTCAGAGAGAATATTTTAGGGTTCAAAAACTGTTTTTCTTCTGTTCTGTTCGTGCTCCTTTATAGATCAGGATTCGCGTCACGACCGTGATGGACATCACGGCCAGGCCGTGACGCTTTCTGTCTTGGCGCGCATTCAAATATTGGAGCATCACAGCCGTGATGCTAATCACGGGCAAGCCGTGATAGCTTCTGCCTTCATCAAATGATCTGTCATAACCGTGATGGCCGTCACGGCTTGGCCGTGACAGATTCTGCCAAGAGGGGGTCTGGCTCCATTAACATGTCACGGCCGTGATGGGTATCATGACTAGGCCGTGATAGCTTCTGACTTTTGCCTTCTTTTCTCTCAATTATTTCTCGATCACGACCGTGAGGGTCATCATGGCTAGGCCGTGATGGGATCTGCCTGGGTCATTTTCTTCACTTTTTAAGCTCTGTCTTCATCCAAGCTCCATCATGGCTAATCTTGAGCATTTTTCCTTGAATTCCTGCAATACAACACCAAGAAACCGCCTCACCCGATCCAAGGTAAAAACTAATAAAATCAAATCAAATATGCCTAAACCATACGAAAAATGCATGCAAAAATGTACAGGAATTATTATGTGAAATCACATTATCAGAATCCTATAAGGCAAAGATGTAGTTGACAACATACTAAAGGAAGACCATGCTTCACGATAGGTGTCGTCGCAAGTCAAGTGCAAGAGTTGGAGTGCGAAGGAATCATAGAGGCAAGAATAGATTTCATTAAAAACTCCTCAAAGTAATACATAGAATCATGGAGGCAAGGACAGATTTCATTAAAATCATCTCAAAGCAATACATAGATTGGGATTACATCATAATTCTCGACATTGTTACAACATTTTCATCCTAAAGTCAACAGCTTGGGTCTCTTTCTTTTTATCCCTTGAGCAAACCCTCCACACATTTGCATAAAATCATCCAACTCAGTCGGGAGACGAAGCATAGGGTCCGCACGAATTTCTTTTTCTGCCTTTTCAAAGCATTGGACAAAATTCGGAATACAATGGCTTAGCTCCAAATTCATGCTCATATATCTTTTTTTCCATATGTCAATATCTATCCCTCGCTCTCTCGCCTCTTCTCTCCACCACTTCACGACATTCATTGCTTGAACCACTTGATCATGATAGTGTTTTGCTGAGCTCCACCCTAAATCGCACTACTTCTTGATTTCGACTAGTAAGATATTCAGCTCTTGGACCTTTTGTACCAATTCATCAGTCATCATAACTTGTGTACAAATTTGTTTTTGTAAGTTGCCATTAACTCCCCTTTGTCGATTAACTTCCACTTCCAATGATTTTCTCACACCTCCTTGCTGAATGACTTCTTCTTCTAACTGACGCTTTTCTTTTCTTAGTTGATGCCTCTCTGCTATCAAGGACAATACTTTACTTTCAATATTCTGGATCCTAGTCATGACGCTCGACGGGACCTTGTCTATAGTATTCTGGACTCTTGAGGTTGTGGAGATATCTGCACACAAATCTTTTAAGTGTTCATTTTCCTTTGTTAACTTCTCACAATGCTTCTGACCAATGACTATTTTCAACTCGGCATCTTGCTTTTGTTGTTCCATTTCCTTCATTTGTGCTTCCAAGACTTTCAGTTATTCTGCCATTTGAGTTACCAAAGGGGAGTAATCATCAACTTTCGTGCTTTCTGCAGGAATGTTGACGGGACCTTTCCTTGATTTTCTCCATGCTTCATATTCTGAGACAATGATTAGGATTGGTCAGCCCAATTGTGATCTCCCCTCCATCCTCACATTTTTCATGCATTTCTAACTTCTTTTGCCAACAACTTGGTATTCTCCCCATCCTCGTATTGGAAATATCATCCACCGAGTTGTTCTTCTCGTGGCACGGTTTGCGTCCAACAAAGTTGTCATAAGGCTATGGCGGGTGTGTAGGATATGCACCCTCTTGGGCCCATCAAAGGAACATAAGGATAGTCACCACAACTATAAATGATATCTTGCCCCTGCTGACTTTCGTACCATGGGCATACCCACTTAAAAGAGTCTCTTTCCACTTTGTCAAACTCGCTTTTCCATTCCTCTTCATTAAATTGTCTTATAGGGATGTTATGGAAGCCTCTTAGTAGATCTGAATGGTGGTTGATATGGCTTTTTGCATACATGAGTCATTACCCATACATAGAGCAACTGTGCACAACATCGGAGCTTCCCCTTTGGATGTCGTTGGCAAAATTCTAGAGTCAAAAGTGATTCAGTCAATACTGCCGGCACTGGGTTTTTCTTTCTTTCAACTGTGAAGAACACGTCCATTGCTGATTGATCTATCATGTCTAGCGTTGATGTAAATAGAACCAACCCATATACTGCTAGTGCCAATACCCTCTCAAAGGTTTCCCAGTCTTGTCGATCCATTAGTTTCCTTAAGTGATTTTCAAGAACATTTCGGGTCAACACTCTCGAGTTTGAGTGCCTGTCAAGTTCACTTCAATTTCAGGAAGCCCTAGTAACCCTGCTATGTTTGTAGTGGTCAAGTATTGCCCCAGGTGAAAGTACACAACGAGATTTTTCTGCATTGGCAACCTTAACAGGAAAGCATATACTTCAATGGTGGGTGTAATGTCCATGTTTGGCAACTCGAAACATCTAAGATGTGGGTTCCAATACTGACTTAGAGCACTCAAAGCAGTAGCTTCAACCGGTATGAAAATTAGGTCCAAGATCCCTCCATACTTCTTGACGAAGCTTCTTCGATGTTCTTGAGGCAAAGATTGGCTCAACTCTTTCAGATTCTCTAATGAGTTCAAAATCATCCTGGAGCTCTTGGTGGCGGGAGAATTGCTAGTGTGTCTGACTTTTTCCATCTCTTGTTATCAAAGGTGTTATCTCTCACCAAATTATCTGTGCAGGGGAAATCTTATTTTATTAATAATATTTGGAAAGCAAATTTACTTATGCATGAGAGTGTAACAAGATGCATGAATGAATGACATATTGACAATGCATGACCTAAAATACTACATGCACGAGCATAAAATATAATAATGAGTGTAACAGGATGCATGAATGAAGGGCATGTTAAGGTGTACGTGAGATGTATGCAGAAAATCATTATGATGCATGAGCTATAAATGTGATATTGTAGAAAAAGGCGGGATGCGCTCCCTTTTGTCCTACATAGGTCATATCCTAAAATTTGAACTTCTAAGGTCAAGACCCTAGCTTGGTAGGCTGCTAATGGCATTTTATGTGCATGACTTTCGGGACAGATCTAGACCTCTAAACATATGGTCCCCAGATTACCCTCATCTAAAAAGATAAGGACCCGAATCCATGAACCTCGCCACAGGGACAAATAAGTCATAATATGGCAGTCCATGTACCGGTAGCAATTCGAGCCGGAGAATCAGTGACTGTCAGGGATGCAAAAAATATCATAATAACATCATTGAAGCCCCATGTAATCCTATGGCATTCCAAGACTCGGGTATAGAGCCCAAAAGTGTGTGAATGTGTGATGGTTATGTGTGTTCTGGGAGCAAACAAACCTGCACAAAACCTAAAAACAACTATCCCCAAACCTGCAAAAGAACAGTCAACAACAAAGTTCTCTATCCTAGGGTTGCAAGAATATACAAAGCCATTTGTAAGAGCATATAAAACTATTTACGAAATAAATAAAACAAAGAAGGATAAAACTAATGCTTTCAAAGCTATAAAAAAATGCACAACCAACTATGATAGGCCTGACTCTCAAAAGTCCCCAGTGAAGTCGCCAGCTGTCGTGACCGTCCCGTCCGGGCGTCGCTAAAAGAAAAGTAAAAACAGAGGAGTCGCCACCAATATTTTATTTGGGAAAAACATTGGAAAAAAATCCATTTATTTTAGGTAAACTGGTCTTTTTAAAAAAAGAGAGATTTGAGTTCGGGAGTCAGTTACGAGTAGGGAAGGTGTTAGCACCCTACATCGCCCGTTTAAAAAACGCTACCTCAAGTTAATTGTGCAAAATAATTTTAATAACCTTTGAAAATATTTATTTTACCCTACTTTTTAAATAATAAAAAAAATATAAACACGACAAAAGGGAAAATTAAATTTTGGCTTGACAGAATGATTGATTCTGCTCCTACGTATTCCTGGGTGCGACGAGAAACTCAAAGCCGCATAGTTCTTATAGAAAATGTTTGTTAGGTTGATTGATTTTAATTTTTGATAAAGATTTGATTTTTTTAATACTTTTGAAAAAAATATTTCATTTTAAAATTAATCCACTTATGCACAGGGTTCAAGATAGCGGTGCTATACGATAAACCCTTACTATTCATACACCACTTAAGGATGAAAATTCATACATCAACGTCATAGATTATTGCATGAATTCAAATACATTTTTATTTTAATAAAATTTTATTAAAAGGGTAAATTTAAAAAAAAAAGTGTTTATTATTATTTAAAAAAAGGGGGAATCAACTCTTGCACAGGGTTAAAGATAGCAAGGCTATACGATGAACCCTTACAATACATACGACACTCGAGGATGAAGAATCATATATCAACGTCAAAGATTGCTGCATGAACTCAAAAGAGATTTTTATTTTAATTTTGTAACAAAAAAAAGTTTAACAAGGAATTTTCTTTTAATTGAATTTTTTTTAGACTAAACATCTTTCTTCTCTAAGAAGGCCTGACCCAAATAAAAAGGGTTCCAATGTGCTAGGACAAAACAAGCAACCAACTTTGGGCCACATGCTGTCATTACAAGCCCAATACCATCAGACCCTAATAATATAAAACAAACAATAAAAAAACAAAAAGAAATAAAAGGAAAAAAGAGACAGCCAACATAGCATAGCCTCCATTGTTACGTTACCAGAGAGGAGTGCTGAGGAGAAAATGGGAACCAATGGCGTTTACGACAGAGGCAAGCAGCTCTGACGCCGGCGAGGCAGAAGACGCGAACGGCGGTGGTGGCAGCTCGTGCTTGACTCGTGGCGGAGGACTTGTGGTTTGTGAGTGGCGGATATGGTTCTGTGTTGCAGTGATGGCGGCGGTCAGAGGTGCGTCGCGCGGCGGAGGATGTGGCCTGGGCTGATTCGTGGCGGAGGACGACCGGATCTAGTTCGGGTAATGAGGAAATGGTGCGATTCGTGCTTCGATCTGAGGCGGCTCTCGACGGTGATGCACAGTGGAGCCGCGACGACGAAGCTGAGGAACCGAGAGCGACAGCGAAGCTGAGGAGCCGAGACTGGACTGTATGGAGAAGCTCCGAGGCAGTGGTTAGGGGAGTGAATCTGTGGTGGCTGAGTTGTCCGTACCTCGGAAGACAGGCGGCGGAGGTCATGCGGTTCTGGTCTATTGGGTGTTTGAGATGGGTGGTGATGTTGGTCCAAGGTAGGAGATGGTGGGTACTGTTGACTTTTGTTGTGGTTGTTTCTGTAATTTTTTTTTATTTTGGGTTTTTCTGGAATGTAGAAGAAAAGGAATGGTGAGAATGAAGAAGGAAGGGTTGATTTTGAAGTAAATGGTTGATGATGAAGATGAGAGGGTGAAGGTTTGATCAAGTGTTGGGCGTGGAGAAGGAAGAGGGTTTGTTTTTTTGGAGGATGTCTGATTTTTATTCTGATGTTCCTCTCCTCTTATTTTTTATGCCACTTCCCCCTTCTTCATTAAGATGCTTCTGTTTATATAGTAACAACCAACAGAGGAAGGTAGTGCCAAAATTTGTTATTAATATGCTGTGAGGTGTAGACAAAAAAATGCAGAGGGTGGTACATTTTGTGGGGAGCACATAAGCCTTTGCTCCATCACCTTGCTTGGTTGCAATGGTGCAGGGGTAGTACACCACCATTTTTGGAAACAAAGCATAAGAAAACAAAGGGGACCAATAAAGCCAAATCTGACTCATACTTGAAAGAGCAAAGTGAAAGCTGGTCATTTTTCAATTTTTTTTTACTTTTTATTATTTCTTTTATTTTATTTTAATAACAAATCAGAAAAACATTTTTTTTAGTTGGCCTTGGATAATGGGCCCAAAAGACAACTTGGAACAAAACGAAAATGGGCGTCATTTGATGATGTAATGGGCCAAGAATAAAAATATTTTTATTTTTTTGCATTTTTATATTTATTTATTTATTTTATTATTTTATTTTATTTTTAAAATATTAATTAAAAACATCCAGACAAAATTAGGTGTTCACATTTAATAACTAACGTTTGATAATATACTTCATAATTTTTAAGGAAATTAAATATTTACATTAATAATATTCAATAACATAATGTCAATTAATGCCTAACATTTTCATTAATGTTTCTTAACTTAATTTTACTAATATGTGTATATAATACAATAAGAATTCTCGATAATCACTATATTGTACATGACAAGTTTTCTTTCTTTCTAGTAATAATTCCATGACAAAGCTTTATAAGTTTTGGTCCTTCTCTACGTATGTAAAGCTTTAAAAGTTTTATCTGTGTGACTGGTTTCTTGGGGTCTAGTTTGGTTTGATTGGTGTAATAATCACACTGGCTATTTTTGTCAGTATGTTAATTACGTTATATATTTCTTCTTTTTCCCTTGTTTCATTGTACATGAGTTGGAGTACCTCTAGTGCTCCCCATTAATGTACTGGCTTATCCGGAAAAAAAAAATCCATGCCAAAAAGGGTAAATGCCTGTTTATTAGAGTTAAGTTAAGTCTTTCATCATAAGTGTACATCATCTATGATCGATATGACTAGAATCTTGTATCTTGTACATAAAGTGAACAAGCATCATAAAATTGAGACAAAAGGTCGGATGAGGGACATGAAAAAGCAACACACACGAAGTGTTTCTTCTTTTTGTCAAAATAGTCAGTTAGTTACCAAAACTGTTAGTTAGTTAGATGACAGTTCGTTAGATGACAGTTAAATTAGTTATGTTAGTTATGTTAGTTTTATTTTTCTTCATAGCTTTAGCTTGCTTGTAAGTTAATTAGCTGATGTATATATTCACTTGTATTAGCTCATTTTCAGAATTATCAATGAGAATTTACTCATTCATCAAACTCTCTATTCTCTCTGTTTTTCAATTCCATTCAAGTATGGAAATGCATCTGTGAGCTTTCATGAAGCTTCACACTACTGCTCCAGCTCTTGTTTTCAACATGGTATCATTCGCAATTCTTGCTTCCGCACGATCAGATTCTTACATCATTCTTTGATTCTTTTTCCTTCTATCAATTTCTGAATCATCTTGATTCTTTGATTCTTCATTTCTTTCACAATCATGGCAAATAACACTGTTCTTGCCGATCCCTTCAATCTTTTTTACCTGCACCCTAACGAAAATCCTGGTGCTGTTCTTGTTTCTGCTCCCCTTGTTGGACAAAACTATCACACATGGGCGAAATCGATGACTCTGGCCTTGAAGGCTAAGAACAAATTGCGGTTTATCAATGGTTCTCTTCCGAAACCTGCTGAAGACAGTCAAGAATTTGATGCTTAGGACCGATGCAACACTTTTGTCCTCTCTTGGATTCAGCAGGCTTTAGATCCTGAAGTTTTATGTAACGCCCTTTGTTACATTAGTGATCCCAAGATAAATTCAATAAAATATCCTTTAAAACATTTAATTAAAACATATATCTCGTAAAGAAAAATTAGAAAAACATTAAAGTCTGAAAATGCCTCATATTAAATAATATGGTATTAAATTATCCATGTAATGAATATAGATATAAATATATAAATAAAAAACAAAGCCTCAAAACCGGGTGTCTAACTACAATCCCAACAATAAATAATTGCGTCTAGCCACATACGGCTCTTTATTCAAGAACAGACTAACCAAACTAGAAAGATTATCTAATGGTGTCCACTAAGTCTTCACGTATCTTCAGCCTCAATGACGTCCTCCTCGTGCTCTGAAAACAACGCTTAATAATGAGATATAAAATCCCAGTGATCAACAATACAGTTTTATAGAAACATTTTCGAAGATAGCATTGTTCTCAGCCGGTGCGGTAACCGGAAAAACTGTCCATGGTACCCGCTAATTTTTCAAAATAATATATATAAAGAAAATACTTTTAACATTAATAACAAACTCGTCTCAATACATCACATTTCATATACCAGATAAATTCAAGTTAAATCCAAGCGGTCCGAAGACCTCCTAATTAAATTGGCTCCTTGCCGGCATGCCACATGTTCACACATCACACGACAATGGCGTCCCATTGCCCACCCCTACTCACGAGGAGTTTTTCGATGTCACCCTCCTGTTGGGGACATTTCCATTTCGATACCTCCCATGTGCACATGGTGGTATTTCTCATTTTTCGACACCCCAACCTGTGGCGGTGTTACTTTCGATACTCCTTATTAGGTAGTATTACTTATTTTCGACATCCCAATTATATGGGGATGTTACTTTCGATACCCCATTACGGTGGTATTACTCTTCGATACTCCTATCATAGGTGGTATTGCGGCAAACATCATACAACACATAACAATTCAAATATGTCATGTCACATACATGTAACAAGCTATTTTTCACGAATTAAACAAGTAAATTTCCCCCAACAACAAGCAATCACGAATATCACAATATATCACAATAAGCATCTTACAACATCATTTAAAACGCATTCCCCTTTTTAACAAAAACCCCCAATTTCATGTGATAATTCATTGTCAACACAAACAATTATATATATATATATATACCATGGAAAGGGTTCGTAAAAAGTATTGTTACTTACCTCTCAAAGACCTTCACTGTGCTCTAAAAATTATTCATGATACGGATTTGCACCTCCCTAAAAATTCCCCTCCCGTTTGGTGGCGTTCTTGGATCTATGTTGTTACGGCTATACTGGCAAAGGAAGGATGGACCAGGCGAAAACGGTAAACCCTGTGAGGCGCTCACGTTACTCTCCTTTTGTTACTATTCCACTACATGTGCATATACATCAGCGCAGGGTTTGCTCCCTTGTTTTCTTTTCTCTTTTTTTTTTCTTTTTTTTTTCTTTATGCTTGGGCTTAACGCCCAAGTGTCTCTCCTCTTCCTTTTTTTTTTTATAATAATGTACATATATATATTCATATATGAATATATATATATATATATATATATATATATAATTTTGCATTTTCTATAATAGTTAATAAATTGCAATAAATCCTTATACCATCACTTCTTTACATTTAATCTCTCATTTATATTTTATTTGCACTACACTTTTTTAATAACTTAATATTATTATTATTATTTATTTTATTTTTTTCAAATTAATTATGTTAGAATTTTAGGATGTTACATTTTCTCCCCTCCTTAAGGAATTTCGTCCCCGAAATTCATCTCATACACACGCGTCCATTGTAACCCATGTCGTATTCTAAACTAAAAGGTTACCATACTTTAGATGATAAAATCTGGGCATTGACGCACGATGTCCTCCTCCATCTCCCCAGTGGCTTCCTTAGGAGTCAATCCGTCCCATAACACTCTCACCAATGGAATTGCCTTGTTCCTTAGAGTCTTAATGCTCTTGTCCAAGATTTGACCAGGCTTTGGCTTATAAATTAAATCATCCTTCAATTGTACGGACTCAGGAGCTATCACATGAGATTCATCAGGCATATATTTTGAGTCGTGCCACATGGAAAACATCATGAAGGTTTGCCAACTGTGGCGGAAGGGCCAATTGATAAGCAACAGGTCCGACTCTTTTAAGGATTTGGAAAGGTCCCATGAAACGAGGATTTAGCTTGCGGACTTTCATCAACCTCCCTACTCCCATCTTAGGAGTGACTCCCAAGAATACATGTTCGCTTTCCTGGAATTCTAGAGGCTTTCTCCTTTTGTCGGCATAGTTTCTTTGTCTACTTTGCGCCGTGCGCATCCTCTCCCTAATCATTTTGATTCTCTCAGAGGTTTCCTGGATCAATTCAGGTCCTATCAAGGTTTTCTCTCCCACCTCACACCAACATAAAGGGGACCTATACTTCTTCCCATATAGGACCTCATAGGGTACCATGCCTATACTTAGCGTGATAACTATTGTTATATGCAAACTCAATGAGAGGTAGGAATCTATCCCAACACCCTCTTCATCCAAGACACACGCTCTAAGCATGTCCTCAAGGGAGTGAATGGTCCGCTCTGACTGACCATCCGTTTGGGGATGATAGGCCTTGCTAAGGTTCAACTTATTCCCAAGGCTTGCTGAAAAACTCTCCGAAATCTAGAGGTAAACCTCGGGTCTCTATCCGACACTATAGACGTGGGTATCCCATGAAGCTTGACTATTTCCTTGATATAAAGGTAGGCCAACTTGTCTAAGCTATAGGTTGCCTTAATTAGCAAGAAGTGGGCAGACTTGGTCAACCTATCCACTATCACCCAAATGGCGTCTAAGCCCAAACCCGTCTTAGGTAACCCCATCACAAAGTCCATAGAAATTCTCTCCCACTTCCAATCTGGAATCTCCAAGGACTGCAACAACCCCAAAGGCTTCTGATGTTCTATCTTAACCTTTTGGCACACTAAACACCTAGTTACGAAGCTAGCCACATCCTCTTTCATTCCTGGCCACCAATACATCCTCTTAAGGTCTTGGTACATCTTAGTTATTCCCGGATGTATGGTAAACTTTCCCTTATGAGCCTCCTCTAATATATTCTCTCTAAGGCTCCCCTCCTTAGGAACAACGATCCTATTCTTAAACTTCACTAGTCCATCAACAGACAACTCATAACCCTCTTGTCCCAAACGAGACTGCAACTCTTGGTCTAAAAGTTGTTCCCGCCTAACCTCATCTCTAAGGTCACTATTAATTTCCAACCTATTCAGCTTCAAACTTAAGACGTTTAAGGTCACATCCAACACTTCCAGGTTCATGTCCCTAAACTCTTCCATCAGGTTCAGCTCTTGTACCATCAAGCTTGACACGTGTAGGGACTTCCTACTCAAAGCATCTACCACCACATTGGCCTTTCCCGGATGGTATTTCAACTCGAAGTCATAGTCCTTAAGGAACTCCATCCACTTTCGTTGTCTCATGTTCAACTCCTTCTGGTCGAACATATATTTAAGGCTTTTATGGTCACTAAAAACTTCAAACGTTGCCCCATAAAGGTAATGCCTCCAAATCTTAAGGGCAAAAACCACAGCTGCTAGCGCTAGGTCATGGGTAGGGTAATTCCCCTCATGTGGCCTAAGCTGCCTAGAGGCATATGCTACCACCTTGCCCTCCTGCATTAAGACACATCCCAAGCCATTCTTGGATGCGTCGCAGTATACCACAAAACTCACTAAGGGGTCCGGTATAGTTAAGACTGGTGATGACACCAATCTCCTCTTAAGCTCTTGGAATCCGTCCTCACACTCCTGGTCCCACACAAAAGGTTTCCCTTTTCTAGTTAACTGGGTCAAAGGTAAGGCTAATCTAGAGAACCCCTCTATGAACTTCCTATAGTAACCAGCTAAGCCTAAGAAACTTCTCACTTCGGTTACTGTCTTCGGTTGTTCCCATCCCAACACCGCATCAACTTTAGAGGAATCAACCGCTACACCATCCTTTGAGATTGTGTGTCCTAAAAACTTTACCTCGTCTAGCCAAAACTCACACTTCTCTGGTTTGGCATAAAGACGCTCGCCCCTCAAGATCTGCAACACCAACCTTAAGTGTTCTCCATGTTCTTCTGGTGTCCTAGAGTATATTAAAATATCATCTATGAACACCACCACAAACCTGTCCAAAAAGGTCCTAAAGATCCGATTCATGTAGTTCATGAAAACGGCCGGGGCATTGGTCACACCAAAGGGCATCACTACATACTCATAGTGCCCATACCTTATCCTAAAGGCTGTCTTAGGAATGTCCTCATTCTTAACTCTAATTTGATGGTATCCCGACCTTAGGTCTATTTTGGAAAACACCGACGCTCCCCTCAACTGGTCTAGGAGGTCATCTATCCTAGGCAAAGGGTATTTATTCTTGATGGTCACTTTGTTCAACTGCCTATAGTCAACACATAGCCTCATGCTCCCATCCTTCTTTTTCACCAGTAGGACAGGTGCTCCCCAAGGTGACACACTAGGCCTAATAAACCCCTTCTCTAGCATCTCCTCTAACTGTTTCTTAAGTTCGCTCAACTCTAAAGGTGTCATTCTATAAGGCGCTACCGATACTGGTCCACTCCCAGGTATGAGACCTATGTTGAACTCAATTTCCTTAAATGGAGGTAAGCTAGAGACCTCTATAAGAAAAACATCTTGAAACTCGTGCACTACAGGTTTAGCCGTAACACTACTGTCAGTCTCTATCTTAGCAGAGAACAAGAATATGTATCCTTGAGCTCTATCAGCTAAGCACTTATTACAAGAAACAACAAATACAATAAGAGTTGGCAGCGAAGGATCAAATACATTGGTTGTGAAGAGGCAAAAATAGTTCAATCAGAGTACTTAATGACAACAAGCTTAGACGACAATAAGTTCATACCAAGGATAACACCTAACACAAATTGCTATAATATTGATGTCATAAGGAGTGTCTGGATGTACAAGAAGATAATTTAAACATTCAATGGAAGAACAGGAATATCCCCTACTGGAGTAGAAACATATGAATCAAAGGACAAATGAAAGATTGGTATCTCCAAATTTCCACACATAAAGGATGTATCAAGGAATGCGTTGCTCCTGAATCAAACAATATAATAACTTTTTCTCCTTAACGGGTAGAAGAAATTCAGCCTCCTTCGGATCTAAGCTACCTCAGATTGATGGCGGATTTTTCTTCTTGAATTCGAAAAGCCCCACGTGTTAAGGGTCCTAGGTTGCCACCACTTCATTAGTGACTGGCCTCCATTCCCCTTCAGTTGACGGCGTGTCTCCGTCTGCCCTTGCATAGCTTTGGCCATACAATCCAAAGCCGCTGCAAGTGCAACATTCGTCCCTCGCCTATTAGTCGCCATAAATCTGCTCACTACCAATGAAATACTGGGTTGATCAGGTCCAATATCCCAAACAATAGCATGCAACATCTATAACTCTAACAAGCATCCTATGCGCCCAAGTTTTATTTTAGAAAAGCCCCATTACCACAGTCCGATTTAGAATCGAACTGCTCTGATACCATAAGTGTAACGCCCTTTGTTACATTAGTGATCCCAAGATAAATTCAATAAAATATCCTTTAAAACATTTAATTAAAACATATATCTCGTAAAGAAAAATTAGAAAAACATTAAAGTCTGAAAATGCCTCATATTAAATAATATGGTATTAAATTATCCATGTAATGAATATAGATATAAATAAATAAATAAAAATCAAAGCCTCAAAACCGGGCGTCTAACTACAATCCCAACAATAAATAATTGCGTCTAGCCACACACGGCTCTTTATTCAAGAACAGACTAACCAAACTAGAAAGATTATCTAATGGTGTCCACTAAGTCTTCACGTATCTTCAGCCTCAATGACGTCCTCCTCATGCTCTGAAAACAATGCTTAATAATGAGATATAAAATCTCAGTGATCAACAATACAGTTTTATAGAAACATTTTCGAAGATAGCATTGTTCTCAGCCGGTGCGGTAACCGGAAAAACTGTCCATGGTACCCGCTAATTTTTCAAAATAATATATATAAAGAAAATACTTTTAACATTAATAACAAACTCGTCTCAATACATCACATTTCATATACCAGATAAATTCAAGTTAAATCCAAGCGGTCCGAAGACCTCCTAATTAAATTGGCTCCTTGCCGGCATGCCACATGTTTACACATCACACGACAATGGCGTCCCATTGCCCACCCCTACTCACGAGGAGTGTTTCGATGTCACCCTCCTGTCGGGGACATTTCCATTTCGATACATCCCATGTGCACATGGTGGTATTTCTCATTTTTCGACACCCCAACCTGTGCCGGTGTTACTTTCGATACTCCTTATTAGGTAGTATTACTTATTTTCGACATCCCAATTATATGGGGATGTTACTTTCGATACCCCATTACGGTGGTATTACTCTTCGATACCCCTATCATAGGTGGTATTGCGGCAAACATCATACAACACATAACAATTCAAATATGTCATGTCACATACATGTAACAAGCTATTTTTCACGAATTAAACAAGTAAATTTCCCCCAACAACAAGCAATCACGAATATCACAATATATCACAATAAGCATCTTACAACATCATTTAAAACGCATTCCCCTTTTTAACAAAAACCCCCAATTTCATGTGATAATTCATTGTCAACACAAACAATTATATATATATATATATATATATATATATATATATATATATATATATATATATATACCATGGAAAGGGTTCGTAAAAAGTATTGTTACTCACCTCTCGAAGACCTCCACTGTGCTCTAAAAATTATTCATGATAAGGATTTGCACTTCCCTAAAAATTCCCCTCCCGTTTGGTGGCGTTCTTGGATCTATGTTGTTACGGCTATACTGGCAAAGGAAGGATGGACCAGGCGAAAACGGTAAACCCTGTGCGGCGCTCACGTTACTCTCCTTTTGTTACTATTCCACTATATGTGTATATACATCAGCGCAGGGTTTACTCCCTTGTTTTCTTTTCTCTTTTTTTTTCTTTTTTTTTTCTTTATGCTTGGGCTTAACGCCCAAGTGTCTCTCCTCTTCCTTTTTTTTTATTTATAATAATGTACATATATATATTCATATATTCATATATATATATATATATATATATATATATATATATATAATTTTGCATTTTCTATAATAGTTAATAAATTGCAATAAATCCTTATACCATCACTTCTTTACATTTAATCTCTCATTTATATTTTATTTGCACTACACTTTTTTAATAACTTAATATTATTATTATTATTTATTTTATTTTTTTAAATTAATTATGTTAGAATTTTAGGATGTTACATTTTACAAAGTGTATCTGGCTTGGAAACTGCTCAAGAAGTTTGGAATGACTTGAAGTTTCGTTTCAGTCAAGGTGATGCATTTCGCATTTCTGATTTACAAGAAGAAATTTTCCTGTTCAAACAAGGTGATCTTTCAATTTCTGCTTACTATACTCATCTCAAAGGCCTATGGCAAGAGTTTGACAGTCTTAGACCAATTCCTTCTTGTTTGTTGTCAAGTTGTTTGCACTTGCACATTGGTTCCCATTATCAAGAATTATAGAGCTGATGATCAGGTTATTCGATTCCTCAAAGGCTTGAATGAGCAATATTCCAATGTTAAATCACAGATTATGATGATGCGACCTTTACCTGATATCAATCAGGTTTTCTCTCTTTTGATTCAGCAATAAAGGGAATTTGGTGGTCCCTCTGATGATTCTAAAGTCTTTCTTACTGCTGCTGAGAATTATAGAGGCCACAACCGAAGCAAAGGGGGCAAGTCTGCAGGCAGAGGTAATGGAGGTAGGAAGATGTGCACATATTGTAATCGCAGTGGCCATACTGTTGACACATGTTACAAGAAACATGGTTTTCCTCCTAATTATAAGAGGAACAGTGCCATCAATAACTGCACAGCCCCTGATGCCTACACTTCTGATGATGACCATAGTGTTGCTTCACAAAAAGAAAGTGTTGATGGTTCGAATCTTGGCTTTACTCCTGAGCAACACAACGCTTTGCTAGCACTGTTACAAAGTTCTCATAGTCACAGTACAAATCAGTTCAGTTCCTCTCCAATAATTCCTAAAGTTTCAGGTATTATTTGTAATGTCTCAATTTTTCCAAAACTCAAATCTTGGATCTTGGACACTGGAGCCACATATCATGTCTGTTATTCCTTAGATCTTTTCCATAGTTTCAGGAAGATCAATCCAATTTCAATCAAGTTGCCTAATGGTAACCATATCTTAGTTAACATTTCAGGAACCATTTTTTTCTCAGATAATTTCTACCTTACCAGTGTGTTATACATTCCTGGTTTTAGCTTTAATCTTGTTTCTGTTTCTAAACTTACTGCCACACTTCATTGTCAACTAACATTCTCTGATTCTCAATGTGTCATACAGGACCTGAACACTATGAAGATGATTGGTGTAGCTAAGTTGCAATCAGGCTTATATGCAATCAATCCTCCAAGTATGATGGTCTTCAAATCTCATTCTGTAAATGTCTTGGACACAACCAATTGTAATATGTGGCATAGGAGATTAGGACATCCTTCCTTTAATAAACTTGCTATTATGCACAGATCTTACCCTTTCATTCATTGTAATAAAGACAAAATTCCTTGTGATGCTTGCCATCTAGCAAAACAAAAGAGACTACCCTTTTGTAATAGTGTTAGCCAAACATCTTTTCCCTTTGATATAATACATGTTGACATTTGGGGCCCTTTGTCTATTCCATCTATGTTTGGCCATCGCTATTTTCTGACCATAGTTGATGATAAAAGTAGATTTACTTGGTTGTTTCTAATGAAACAAAAATCTGAAGTTTCTTCTCTAATAAGACAGTTTGTTCAAATGGTTTATACACAATTTGACAAAAAAATAAAATGCATAAGATCTGACAATGACAGAGAGTTTTCTCTTCATGACTTTTATCAAGAAAAAGGGATTCTACACCAAACATCCTGTGTGGAAACTCCACAACAGAATGGAATTGTTGAAAGAAGACACCAACACCTTCTTGGCATTACTCGAGCTATCTTATTCCAAGCCAAACTACCTAAGTTTTTTTGGAATTTTGCAGTAGCTCATGCTGCTCACCTGATCAATAGACAACCATCACCATACCTTAGCAATAAATCCCCATATGAAATTTTGCATAACAAACTTCGTGACATCTCTAATCTAAAAATATTTGGTTGTTTGTCTTATGCGAATACTCTCTCAGCTAACAGAAAGAAACTGGATCCTAGAGCTAGAAAATGCATATTTCTTGGCTTCAAGTTTGGAACCAAGGGATTTCTTCTGTTTGATCTCAAAAATAGAGAAACTTTCCTTTCTAGACATGTGCAGTTCTATGAAGATAGGTTTCCCTACATTGAAACCGAACCAACAACACCACCACAATGTACTCCTAATGCCAATCCTCTTATCCCATATGACCCTTTTTATGACATTTTACACACAAATTCTCAACAGCAACCTGATCCTAATCCTTCACCACCTGATATCAATCTAACTTCAATCCAACAAGATCTTATTCTAGCTCCTCCTCCACCAAAGCAGTCCAACAGACTAAGAAGACCACCTGCATACTTACAGGAATATCATTGTTCCCTCCTGAACACAGCTGCTACACCATCATCATCTCAGTCACAGGTCAGGTATCCTCTATCTACTTTCATTCCTTACCATAACCTGTCCAACACACACAAACATTTTTCATTAGCCATCTCATCCTGTTCTGAGCCCAACAGCTATGCAGAAGCTGTGACAAATGAGAATTGGAACAATGCTGTCAAAGCTGAGTTGTCAGCTCTAGAAAAGAACGAGACTTGGGTCCTCACCACTCTTCCACCAGGGAAGCACACTATAGGTTGTAAATGGGTTTTTTAACTCAAACATAAAGCAGATGGCACAATAGAGAGGTATAAGGCACGATTGGTAGCTAAAGGCTACACACAAACTTGTGGTATTGACTATCTAGAAACATTCAGTCCTGTTGTGAAAATGACTACAATCCGGGTTCTCCTTTCACTTGCTTCTTCTCAGCAGTGGCACTTGCATCAATTAGATGTAAACACAGCATTCCTCCATGGATATTTACATGAGGAAGTCTACATGATTCCCCCTCCAGGTCTACACATGACTGATTCATCAAAGGTCTGCAAGTTACAAAAGTCCCTTTATGGACTAAAGCAGGCCAGCAGGCAGTGGAATGCTAAACTTTCTCAAGTCTTAATAGAATCTGGATATTCTCAATCTATGGCCGACTATTCTCTCTATGTTAAAGGTAATGGTGCTTCATTTACAACAATACTTGTTTATGTTGATGATTTGATATTGGCAGGCAATGATTTAACTGAAATCAGCAATATGAAACAGCTTCTTGATGATAGGTTCAGCATCAAGGATCTAGGACAGCTGAAATTCTTTCTTGGTTTTGAGATTGCTAGGTATAAAAAGGGAATTAGTTTATACCAAAGAAAATATGCACTTGATCTACTTCAAGATGCAGGGCTGTTAGCAGCAAAGCCATCATCTACTCCCATGGATTGCAAAGCAACACTACATAGCAGTTGTGGTGAACTTATTTCTGATCCTAGCACTTATCGAAGACTAGTGGGAAGACTGATATACCTGACACACTCTCGGCCAGACATAGCATTTGCTGTGAGTAATCTAAGTCAGTTCCTACAAAGCCCCACCACAATACATTACCAAACAGCTTTGCGAGTACTTAGATACATTAAGGGAGCACCTGGCAAAGGGTTGTTCTTTCCTGCAGATTCTACTATGCAGTTGAAAGGATTCAGTGATTCGGATTGGGCCACATGTCAAGACACTCGCAGATCAGTTTCTGTATTTTGCTTCTTCTTAGGTTCCTCACTCATTTCTTGGAAGAGCAAAAAGCAAACTACAGTATCTAGATCATCCTCCGAGGCCGAATATAGAGCATTAGCCCAAGTCACTTGTGAAGCTCAATGGTTGTTGTATCTTCTGCATGATTTTCATATTCCAAAACAACAAGCCACTATTTTTTGTGACAACCAATCGGCACTACATATAGCAGCCAATCCCGTGTTCCATGAAAGGACCAAATACATCGAGATTGATTGCCATATTGTTAGGGAGAAAGTTCAGTCTGGTATTTTACATCTCTTGCCTATTTCCACTCATGCTCAACTAGCTGACATACTCACTAAACCTCTTGCACCAGGACCCTTCAATCTCCTATCATCCAAGCTTGGCATGTTGGATATCCACCTTCCAGCTTGCGGGGGGTGTCAAAATAGTCAGTTAGTTACCAAAACTGTTAGTTAGTTAGATGACAGTTAGTTAGATGACAGTTAAATTAGTTATGTAAGTTTTCTTTTTCTTCATAGCTTTAGCTTGCTTGTAAGTTAATTAGTTGATGTATATATTCACTTGTATTAGCTCATTTTCAAAATTATCAATGAGAATTTACTCATTCATCAAACTCTCTATTCTCCCTGTTTTTCAATTCCATTCAAGTATGGAAATGCATCTGTGAGCTTTCATGAAGCTTCACACTACTGCTCCAGATCTTGTTTTCAACACACACGAAGTGTTTCTTCTTTTAAAAGGGATTCGAGGGCAAGGATGATATGAACACTTTACTTTTTCGCTTTATTTATTCCTCTTTATATGCTAGTAGGATGTGAAATTCTAATAATTTATAAATTAAACTTAACAACTTTCATATTTGAATGGTTATATAAAATTGAAGTGAATTTTTTTTAATAAGTTCGTTAATTTTGTATTTGATGCATAATATAGAGAAAGTACGTAGATCATTATAATAATGAAAAATAGTAACAATTTTTTCAATTTTTTACCAAGTACCTCACAGATATTGCTGTGAGCTTAATCATCAAACTACTGTTGCAAACTTGCCGTTAAGAAAAATAGTTACAATTGAAACACTTTTTTAATTAAGGTTTGAGCTTGATTTTTGATGTTGCAACTCTCTTTTGGTAGATGATCTCTAAGTCATTATTCAATTGTTTTGTTTTTATCTAAATGATCATTATTCAAATTTTAGATCGGAGTATGTTTTCTGCCCTTCAACGATTTGTACAAAAAATAAATAATTCGTACTGATATTTGGATGTGAGCAACAATATAAAATAAAAGAATAGTGCTATTTAAACCGGTTAACTTAACCCAATTGTTCCCGCTATCGCATCAGCCAAATCAATGAAGCAAATTAGACTATCAACATGTGGTTGGTCCGGTAACGAATCAGGGTCCCTTAAACAAGTGATCAGGGATTCGATTCCTGACTCTTGCGTATGAAGAAAACCTGATTGGGAGAGGTCAACTCTTAAATATCGTCCAGTATCTCGAGAGATTAGTTTCCGCAGTTACGAGCAGAGGATAGCTGGAAACCCAAATAAAATAAAAATTAGACTACAATATCAATAAGACGTGCAAAAGAAAGTTCTAATGTAACCTTTTGATCAAGTAGTTTTGGTTCCACATTCAAAGCACATCTATTGGGAGGATTAATGACTTTTCAATATCATAAAATAAGTGAAAGAATTACTCCCAAGTTAATATTCATGTTGGTCGTGAAGACACACTAATTAAATTTAATTAACTCCATATATAATCCCTTCTAAGCTCTTCTTATAGTACAAAGAGCTGGGGCTGGGTAGCATATATCGCATGTCTGTTATACTACATTTTTTTAAAACTATCATACTTGGAATTGACACTGTTTTGATCAACTATAGTATTATAGCATATGATCAATTTTTTTTAAGTTTATGATAGGTAAACACCCAAATGAGACACCTATTTGGGACACCTGGTTAATCATGTATAAATATTTTGTTAATTCGATTCATTAAATGGTTAATGGGCTTATTTACCATAACCATGTAAATGTTTGGTTAATCACATGCAAATATCTAGTTAATTCAGTTCTTCATATGATTAACGGGTCATCACGAATTAACAAAATATTTACAGGTAATTAATCATATAATGAATTGAATTAATCAAATATTTATATATAATTAACCAGATATCCCAAATAAATATCTCATTTAGATGTTCATCTATCGTTACTTTTTTTTTATAAGCAAAATTATATTACACAGGTACTCCCTTTTTTAAATCTATTGTATTATAGCACATGATCATAATACCCATCTTTTCTGGTCAACTAGATCAGATACATCAAAAAGACTTGGCATCACTTGCACGTTACTCAAATCAGTTGACCCAAATTCAAGTATGCCACCGGTAAATTTGACAGAGGTCTATGTTTTTTATTTATTTATCACCCAACCCAAGGGCTAATATTATCAGGAGTACAACGAATATTCTAATTCTTACAATAAAGTATTAAGACATGTTTAAGGTAAATCATCTATCAAAATAGTATATTCAAGTGATAAAATATGACACAATTATTTTATCATTTGAATATACTACTTTGATAGATGATTTACCTTAAACATGTCTTAATACTTTATTGTAAGAGTTAGAATATTCGTTGTTATCAAAATATCAAAAGATGAAGTTGAAATTAAAAAATCAACTAACCCAAGTAATAAAATTAATATATTAGATTATATTATTTGGATATTACACCATTATGTCATTTTGATGAATGAAACATCATAACCTTCACCTGTACACAATCCATAGGGTTCATACACTACATATTGCTCGAAAGCAAAATAAACACCGGCCAGAAATTTTGCTCTCATCCACGACCAAGACCTCACTTTGACCATCTCCACTAAGTAGTCAAAATCCAAGTCATGTTGCTTAAACACACAATACTATTCCTATGCAACCAATTGATCATAATATTGTGAAGTAAAGAGAGCATTTCTCACCCTCTTTCAATAACAAAAAGTGAGCAAACACACTAATGAAGAAAGCATTTATGGTGTATCACCCTCCAAAATGGAGCAGTGATGCACCATCCACATATCATTATGTCCACCAATAAAGTTGTTATGTATATTGCCATATTATCATGTGTCGGTTTGACTTTTCAAATTTATATGTAGTCAAAAGTGAAAAGACTCACATGACTAAATAATTGATCAAGAAGTTGTCATGTAGGTGGTGCGCCACTACACCATTAATTATGGTGGATGGTGCACCATATACTTAACCACCAATGAAAAGGACACATGCATAAGCAAAATTAGCACTTTTCATTGTCAGCCTAATCCTGCAAACTTTTAGCTTAAGTGCTCATTAATATTGACAGAAGGCCATTTTAAACATATGGACTATAGCACGGCTAGATATATAGGTCACGCGGTGATAATAAAAGGCTGCTATTTAAATTAAGGGTTGGGCTAAGGTACATCATCCATATTTTGTACCATCCATATGTGGCAAATTTTAGATCAATCAAATTGCCTCATGGGTTTGGTCAAATTTTCAAACTTTCTAGTTGTATTTCTACTGTAGTCAAATATATGAATACAATATATTGTAGTATAGTATATGTAGTCTTTGTATTCATAAATTTAACCCATATTAAAATAATGTTTTGGTTAAAGTAATCTTTTGGTCCCTATACGTGAGACTGATTTTCAATTTGGTTCCTATACGTAAAAAGTTATCAATTTGGTCCCTATACGTGACACTGGTAATCAATTTGGTCCTTACCACTAATTGGTCCCTATATAAGATGACCAAATTGCAAATTGTTATTACATATAGGGACCAAATTGAAGATAATTGTCACGTGTAGGGACCGATTCATTTTTTTTTGTTGAATTGGTCCCTATATGTACCAACAATTTGCAATTTGGTCATTTTATATAGGGACCAATTAGCGGTGAGAACCAAATTGAAAATCAGTGCCACGTATAAGGACCAAATTGATAACTTTTTACGTATAGGAATCAAATTGAAAATCAGTGTCACGTATAAGGACCAAAAGATTATTTTAACCTAATGTTTTTTGATTAAAAAAACTGATTATATTGTAAAATATTATTTTAATATGAATTAAAATAATGTTCGTTGTCAATAATATTTTGCAATATAATCAGTTTTTTTAATCAAAAAATATTATTTTAATATGAGTTAAATTTGTAAATACAAAAAGAACATATATTATACTACAATATATTGTATTCATATAGTTTGACTACAGTATAATACAACTAGAAAGTTTGAAATTTTGACCAACCTATTTGACAGTTTGATTGGCCCAAAATTTATCATATGGATGGTATAGTGGGTGATGTAAAATATAGATGCTAGCTGCAGCATAGCACAACCCTTGAATTAAAGGGTGTCTTGTTTTGTTAAAATGGACACCTAACGAATTCCTCCTCCACTAATTATGTCTTACAAGTCACACTCACGCATGCAACACGAAAGTCTAAAATCAAGTTTGCAACGTGCCATGCCGGTGACGGCACTTTTGAAACATTACATTTGTTATTTTGTCTATACATAAAAATTAGTAACTAGTGTGTTATGTTAGTGGATGAGTTAAATTCATGATCTTCTTATTACTTTAAACCTTATGTCTTTTCTATCAAACCAACTCATCCATCTTATAACTCCCAAGACATTATACTTGTTAAACAATCGTGCTTTTTCTATTGTTATATATTAAACAGAACGTTATCAAATGTATTCAATTAATCCATGTTAAACATAATTAAAATGAGATATTACATCCTTTTCATTTTTTATAGGTAAATGAAATCTTGTACCTCTAATTCTTTCAATTCTTTATACCATCAGCTCAAACCAGCTTACTTCCTTTGCATCTTAACAAATGAATCCTGCAGACGAGCTTATATATATAATTATAGATATCTAAAATTTTCTACAATGTTAGGTGTGCTTAATAATTATTAGTTATTAATATCATAGGCTAGCCGCTAGCTATATAATACTTCTGATCGGGGTAACTCATGCAGGAATTGCAATTTACACTCCATAGGGTCGAAGGTATCTGTTTAATTATACTTTTATTAGGCCTGTGAAAGCTAGCTATTCCAGAGATGAATGGGAAAGCTGTAGAGAGAGAGAGAGGGGTGGCTGTTAGAAGGGCATGCTGCATGCATGCTGTTTGAGACAAAAGTACAGAACGATGGTGCAGTCCTAGAAAAGGACAATGGCAGTGATAGTCATAGATAGAGAGGAAGAGGCTGAGCCTCAGAACCCGACCATATATTTATTAGTACTCAACTCTAAAAAATAAAAAAGTTACACTAAATTGTAGTTTTCGTCCCCAAGTTTTTCAATTTGGTAAAAATGGTTCCCCAAGTTTTTTTTTGGCTATTTTAGTCTCTAAAGAATTCCAAAGTTGCAAAAATCATCCTTCCGTTAATACTCAATCCAAACATTAACAGAGTCTGCAATGTATACTGTCATTAACCAATTTTTTTTTTGAAAGGAACCAATAATTATTTTTAAAAAAGATTTAAGTAATATTAAAAAGAAATTATATGAATAATAACAACATGTTTCTGAACATTTGCATTGTTCCATCTTCGAGCCTCTCCCTCACTGCAAGTGTCGCATCGGCCCCTCTTCCACCCTTGGCTTCCTTCTCCAAAATCTCCCCTCCACCCACCCACTGCCCCATCCAAGCCCCAATGACTTCGATTTCGCTCACACACCCCGACGACATCTGCACCTCCACGACTTTGATTCCGGTAAGAACTTCCTCGACTTCCTGCCCCAACGCAATGCTTGATATTCCTGGTTGCTTGTTTATATTCAGAAGAAGTTTTACCTCTGATATACATAATCTTCCACAAGTCCAAACATCCAAAACTAACCATTTTTAAACAAAAAAGAAAAAGTGAAACAGTAGCGGTATATTTGCAAGAATTCTCGGTAATGCTCCTATTCCTCTGTATGAATTTGAACTCAATGTATACTTCAGAACAATTCACTTTCAGAAAAACTCTCAAAATAACAAAAGAATACAAAAACAAATCAATCAAAGAGTGTAGACAAATTTGTAACTTGAACTTGGTCCAGCTTTTTCTTTGGTTTGTGTGTTTGTTGAGGGGCCAAGATTGGATTTGATGGAATTCGTCTTCTCCATCCTTAAACCAGCTTTGAACTTTTGAATAAAAGTATCAGCTTTGGTATCAACATCAAGGCTTGGATAGAACAAAAGGACTTCAGGGTGTGCGTTGAATCGAAGCCTCAAACATTATGACTGGGAAAGACAGAAAGAAGAGCATGGAAGTGTTATGAAGACATGAAAACATGGCACTGCTGAGAATGAGAATAATCTAGAAAGAGAAACCAATCACACAGATGAGAAGACCAAACCAAATAAAGCTTACTTGAGAATGGGAAAATAAAAAATACAAGAGAATCAAACGTGTCTATCCAGAGCCATAGCCGAGTCTGACTAAGCCGAGGAAGTTCTTGCCGGAATCGAAGTCGTGGAGTTGCGGATGTCGTCGGGATGTGTGAGCGGAATCGAAATTGAAATCGTTGGGGCTCGAATGGGGCAGTGGGAGGGTGGAGGGGAGATTTTGGAGAAGGACGCCAAGGGTGAAAGAGGGGTCGCGACACTTGCAATGAGGGAGAGGCTAGAAGATGGAACGATGGGAACAATGACTCACTTTCATATAATTTATTTTTAATATTCTTAAATGTCTTTAATATTACTTAAATATTTTTAAAAATAATTATTGGTTAATGGCAGCACACGTGGCAGATTCCGTTAATGTTTGGATGGAGCACTAACGGAAGGATGATTTTTGTAACTTTGGAATTTTTTGGGGACTGAAATCACCAAAAAAAACTTGGGGGACCATTTTTACCAAATTGAAAAATTTCGGGGACGAAAAGTGTAATTTAGCCAAAAAGTTATTTAGAGTGATTAATAGCTCTCTTCATTCTAGGTTAGTAGGTTAATTAGAACAAAGTTAGCAAACTACCAGCTAGAATTTATAAAATTACAAGATTTACATTTTAATCATATTTAGTTATTATGGAAAAAAATATGGATCAGATGCTAAATAATAAATATTGCGCGTAAAAAACAATGAAATTCATGAAAGGGCTCGTGATCCAAGAAAAGATTGAACGGCCCACTGCCATTGATAATCCAGTCTGCATAACAACGTGTGTGCCTCTCAGGCTCTCACACAGAGATAGAGACAAATAGAGTGAGAAAGAAACATTGTTTGAATGCAATTTATGATGAGGCTATTCTTCACAAGACTGGCCAAGTTTTCGTTGGCAATAAACTTTGGATTGCACAAATTGAAATAGGATTTTTTTTTTTAACATGTGTAATATTACACATGTTAATGAATCACAAAATAGAAATATTATATTAAAAAGAGTAGTTTTTAAACTTTTAAGGAATTGTATAAACAATTTTCAATATAATATTTATATTTTTGATTTTTTAACATTTGCAAAGTTGCATATGTTTAAAAAATTGATTTAAATATACTTATCAACTATCAAATACGCTCACAAAGTGACATGTATCTTTCAAATTCATATACAATACCCTTTTCTCGTGTGGTTAATTAATTGCACTTCTTCATGCTTGTTTTTACTTTTTACCAGATTAGGGTTTTGGGTTTTATTCCTTCCCATGTTTTTTAGCATCGCCAATTAAAAAGTTTATTCGAAACTCGTGGTAGGAAATGCATGGCTGACACTTGTGCTGTATTTAGTTAATAAAAGAAAATGAGAGGAAAGAAAAGAAGAGAGAAAGAGCAAAAAATGAGATGATTATTTAATTGTTTGATGTAAGAGAAAATGAAAGGAAAGAAAGCCGAAACTTTTCTATCCTCTTGTTTGGTTGAGTAGAAAATGAGAAGGAAAAAAATATTATGAAATGTCAACAATATCCTTATATAATAATTTAAAAAATAAAAAGTAAAATGCTCGTTTGTCTTAATTTTTACGTTAGACAATGTACTGAAACCAAGTTCTCATACAAGTTTCACGTTTTCCGAGACACATATGATATGTTTGGTTTAAATTTCCTTTGACACCAACGGAGAAAGTTGCAGTCCGAGGCAATTTTTGTGAAAGCTGGACATTGAAGATTCTAGCCAACACTATTTTGAACGGAACTTTGTATCTATTGAACTTTAAAACAAACACGCAGATAATCGTTGGTCAATATTCTTTCCAATTAGGGAGAAAGCATCACTCATGTGGGGCCCAGACTTTTTTACATTCTCCCCTTTTTCATTCTAAACCAAACGGTGGAAAGATTCTTAAAATTTGTACGTGTTTTATATCCTTATAATTTCTTTCCTCTACATTTCTACTGTTCCAAACAATGTGCTGGTTTGCACTAGAAATTGCTTGTTAATTCTTTCTTTTTTTCTTTGAGTAAAAGAAATTAAATTTATTAATAAATTAAAGTACTGTGTCGTACTGGGATACTCTAACTAATACACATAATATGAGATATACAAAAAGCTAAGAAAAGGAAAAGGACTCCACACACTCCAATCTGAAAACATGAAGCATAGCATTGGGCAGAACCAAAATTCAATGAACGATTGTGACCCCAAAACAATTCAACAGAAGAAACCCTTAGTCTCTACGATATTTAAAGAACATGTGTGCTAATGATCTACTTCCAACACCAATATGTGTCGTACCCTTATGGATCATTAAACAATTGCGCATGGTTCAGAGTCCAATCAAATGGTACGTGTCCAACTTGTAAATGTGACAATGCCCCAAAAAAATTGTTCACGAGTATATCCATCACAATTCATGTACCCAAAAAAAACATCATCACAATTCAAAAAGTTATTTTCTTGGAGTGGGAAGCAAGATTTTAACTTGACCTTCAATTCAGCCCAACATTCATCCATATACATCCCCATTCGCCATTTTCAACATACCATACATAGCTGCATTTGAAAGCAATTTTTATTCATTGAAAACTGACCTAAATCATATTTAAATTGTACAGCATGGTCCATACATTCCTTCAAAAGCTTTTCCTGGGAAAAAGAACAGCAGCTTTTGAGAAAGAAAGGTGTAACAGATCTGACACAAGGTGTTATTTGCATGTCAAAATAAAGAAAAAATGTGCAGAAACTAGAAAGGGTGTATTTTATTTTATTTTTTACAGTTGGATATCAATCTCGAACCAAGTATCCGTAAGCTGAAAGGTAATGTAAGAATTGTGTAATAAAAAAAAGTGTAAATAACATTGTTGTAATTTAAGGGTAGTAAGGAAAAAAAGTACTTACCGCAAAAGTAAGGGGTTAAAGAACTATACAGTCAATTATATTCTTGAAACTTCGAAATCCTAACAGACTGTTTTTCTTTTCCTCAAATTCTATAGCAGGATTTTAGTTCATTATTGTAATTTTTTCCAAAGTCTCCCAATCATTTTAATGGTGGTCCAGTAACATCTTTTCCTTTAACTAGTGATTATGACTTTGGCAAGTTGAGCAAAGAGGTGTCACTATCAAGAATCTCACCCATGAAATTGGTTTAGTTCGTACTTTATATGTTTGGGGCAACTATACTTTTCCAACATTCCTTTAATTACTTGGTTATTTTAAAAAAGAAATTAAAAATTAAACATCACAGGCCCTTTTGACACCTTTATTTTTCTGCAAAGGTAGCAAAACTTTAGGAAAAGGGCATCAATAACAAATTAAACTAATGGAAACTGATGATTAATTATGTGTCAATTGAGATTTGACTCAACTTCTGTTTGCTAGATTTTTACACATGATAACTTTTTAACTACTCCTTAGAGTAAGCTGTATCAATTTTGGTCTTCCAGCTGGGGGATATATATACTTCATTTTAATTTGTCCTAGTCTTTGAGTGAGGTCACTGCTTAGACCATCAAGGCATCCACTTTTATTTTTATTGCATATCGTTGAGATTGTGAAAGTTATGTGATAAATGAAAATGGATCCCCACCCTTCTTTCCATCTCTATCTGTCAACATCCATGGAGCTGTATGTATAATAACAATGAGATGAGACAAACAATCTAACTCGAACACTACATACTAGCCCATATTAATTAAGGTCAATTCACTCGGTCCAATTTTGCTTGTATTAATTAATTGATATAAAAGTTTAATATATACTGGATTTTTTTTTCTTCTACCTCTTTGTGTTATTACAAACAGAAAATGAAGGATATATATATATATATATATATATATATATATATATATATATATATATATATATATATATATCACATGAAGGACATACTGTTGAAGTTTTAGCAAGTTTCAATTGAATTCAAAACCTTAAAATGTATACATAATACATGTTTAGAAGAAGCATTTAGTTGCTACATTATTAAAACAAAGGAAAATACTACTTTTATAAATATTAAATATAAAGAAGTTACAACTAAGTATAAAATTATAGAATTGACATATTGATCAATTCAATATATGTTAAATATGTACAAAATGAATTTAAGAACAGGGAAATAAACTTCTAATCTAATAATAAAATGTACATGTATAACCAAGGTTTTGAAAACCGGACCGGACCGGCCGGTCCGACCGGGAATCGGGACCTTGGCCGGTCTCACACCAAAAACCGACCTATGGTGAACTCTGTGCAAAACCGAAAATCGGAAACCGGTCATACTTAGGTAGTGAACCTACTGAACCGGTTTTCTAAAAATAAAAAAAATTTATGATAAAAGGATTTGAATCATCCTAGCCAAAATCAATTCTTTTGTTTTATAACATATGTGGGCTGGTTGTAGATTTTGGGTTGGTTTTTCTATGAAGATGATTTTAACATATATCTTTATATTTATTTAGTTTAATTTCAAAATAAAAAAATTGTGCTTAATAATTTTAGTTGTTATGTTGTTTTTTTGTTTAATATTGTTACAAATATTATATTAAAAATTAAAATAATATTATTTAATTATAACCGGTTCAACCTCGGTTGGACCATTGAACCTCGAACCGCTGCCTTCACCGGTTCGATGGCCGATCCGGTTTTATAAACATTGTGTATAACATTACTGGTATGAAAGTATTTATTGCCTATTAATTGGAATGCATTATTTGTGGGGAAAACAACAGGGCGGGAAGGAAGTAGGAATTCTAGTTGGTTGCGATCTTGTTTGGTTATCCTTTACCGCCAAAGGAACAGCCTTTAATTACTACGACTTGCAAATAGTTGGAAAAGGGTACAATACTTTAAGGACCACGATAAAGTTTGGCTACAGCAGAATCAAGCAATAAAGTTAAGATGCCTCCTCTCTTTCACCATCTGAGTGTCAATGTTTCTACTACTTTCTACACCTAAGAATATTAGAATAATTTAATAAGAAGTAATTAATAACATATTGACAAACACATAATTGAGTAACATTTGGTTGCAAGTGTAATGGGTTCAGGCCCTTTAAGTAAGTGAACATGGGTTTAATTCCTAACTCTTATGTATTAAGAAAACTTGATTAGAATAGGACAATCCTTAAGTATCGTTCAGACATCTTAATAGAGATTAGGTACTATTTACGACGATGGAAACTTCATAACAATAATATGGTTACCTAAAAAAACATAGAATTTAGTGATGTCAACTAATATTAGAGATTTATATCTTATCTCAATTTTTTTAAAAAAAAAAGAGTTTAGACACATGCTTTTGATAAAAGTTCATACATGATATTAAAAAATAACTTTTTTGTTTTCATTTAAATTAAGATAAATTAGAATTAAAAGATTTTTTGGTAAGAAAATAGAATTAAAAGATAAAGCGTGTCGCTAAAATTTCTCATTACTAGTTGAGCAATACTAGTAACATTAGGGATGTCAACGGGGCGGGACGGGCACGGATAGTACTCACCCGCCCCCCGCCCCGTCGGGTGAAAACCCTACCCGTCCCCGCCCATTACCTGAGCGAGTGCCCGCTAGACGGGTATTTAGCGGGTTTTACGGATACCCACGGATATTACGGGTATCCACGGATATTTCTTAAATCTGTCAGCATCAACAAATAGAAACAGGGAAACAAATACAAACAAGGGTTGAATGACCTGGGCGTTTTGTCGAACAGATGGTGCTCTAGTCTCTCATGTCTCTGTTGTGCTTCTAGAATAGTGCAGACCTGCTTTGGTACGAGCTTGAGAATATCAGTGCGAACCTGCTGATTGACGGCCGAACGCGGTGGTGGGGACTCGAGATTGGCGCGGAGTTACAGCATGGCGGTGGACCAAACTCAAGTTGACAGACCTGTGGTGCTCTTCGATCGTGTGGGTCTTCGCGGGGGAGGTTGGTGGCGCGTTGATGAACGAGTCGAACGGCCGCGTGGAATGGAGTGGCGGTTGGTCGGAGCCGCGGCGTGGTAGCTGCGAGCTAATGACGGCGGTGTGGTTCATGAAGGTGGAGGAAGATGACGCAGAGAGTGATTGAGAAGAAGTGAGGAGAGGAACTATAGTGTATACTTTGGTTAGGGTTATAAATCAGGGTCATTTTTGTAATTTCACCATCGGGGACGGGTATCCGCGGGCACGGATATACCAATACCTGCTCCCGCCCCGTTAACAAACGGGTATTGAAATTACCCATTTATTTTACCCGTGGGCACCCGTTTAACTATACCCGCCCCGTGCCTGTTGCGGATTTTATCCGCGAGTACGGGTAAAATTGCCATCCCTAAGTAACATACTCCCTCTGGTCACTGTTATAAGCAAAAATTGATTAAAACACACATATTAAGGTAGTTAGTTCGTTAGTTGATCTCATTTTAAAGAGTCATTGGGAATAAAAAATTAAGTTTGTTACCTAAATTACCCTTCCTCTTATTTATTAATCTTGTGTTGTTGAGAATAAAAGGAGCAATTGGAAAACAAAATTTGTATTAAATGAATGGTATTTTGAGAATAACTTCATTAAATAAGATGAAAGTAGTTGAAATTTGGTTATATTTTGGACCAAAAAATTTGGAAATTTTTGCTTATATTATTGACCGGAGGGAGTATTCTTTACCACACACTATTAATGAATAGATTTTATGTGAGCCTGTCGAATAGAGAGTGGGCCAACTCGATTTAATGGGTCTCACATGAAATCCACTCAATAATAAAAAATGTGTTTAAGAGAGTGTGTTAAAGTGTTGCACATTTATTTTAATAATATAGGTGCATGCCAAAAAATATTAAAACATAAATTTTAGATAATTTAATTTATTTTAACTCAAATAAAATAAAATCACTTGAGTCATATATTCATAAAGATTGTACCTGTAGATAGTTTGAAAAGACAGGGTTTAATTATTATTTTTTAAAAAAAGTAATTTTTTTTATTAAATAATGGATTATGGATATCAAAAACATTTAACTATTGAGTTGGTCCCTGAACTATTTGGGAATTTTCAAGTAGGTCGTCAAACTAAAAAAATTTCTAATTGGGTTTTCAAACTTTATATGTTTTCAATCGAGTCCAGGAACTAAAAGTTTCTACTTGGGTCTCTGAACTTATATAAAATTTTCAATTGAGTCTCTAAAATATAAAATATGTTAGTGATCCATTGAATTGGAAGGAATATTATTGATTACATCCAACATGGATACCAATATCAGCCATCTGTGGGTGGTTTGGATGAAGGATAAACTTTGAGACATTGTCACAGCAAGATTCAATAAGATGAAGTGAGATGTAGTAAGTTGCAAGTGACAGAGCTATTTTGAATGAAGCTATTTCAAGGGAAGGATATCCAACTGTGAAATAGAGATTGTGAATGGAAGGAACTATTTGCTCGGATGGGGAAGCAGTTGCTGGTCATGCTTTGGTCTTATGGTTCAGAATTATGATCTCTTGTAACCCTAAATACAAATTTGGGGAGTGGATTCCAGGTCACGTTCTACATCAGCAAACTTAACGACCTCTTCATGGAACCCTACCCCAAGGACCTAATGAAAATTTTTTATAAGTTCAAGGACTCAAGTAGAGTATCTTTTTAGTTTGGGGGTCCAATTGAAAACTTTATAAAAGTTCAGGGACCCAATTAAAATTTTTTTTAGTTTTGGGACCCACTTGAAAATTCTCAAATAATTCAGGATCAATTCAATAGTTAAGCCTATTAAAAAATTCTAATAGATATTCTTTTAAAAAAGTATAACAACTTTATGTTTGGATGCAGTATGTAAAAGTAATTTTCAATCTTTTAACTTCTCTATGTCATAAAAAAGGTTTTTTTTTATAAGTTCAAAATTCTCTCTAAACAAACCAAAAAAAATAAAATCTGGTGCTTTATATTGCTTAGTGTAGCTGATCCAGACATGCTAAAAAATGTGAGAAGTGCTTTTCTTTCTTAAACTCATTTCTCCATTATCCTTTAACTTTAGGGTTTTTCTTTAACTACAAGATCCACCTTGTGAAGCCCGGCCCGTAATGGGTCCACGAAGAGAGGATGGGGGATAGTCAAGGGAAATTGGTATGGAGAGCAATCTATGAGAATTGAGTTCCACTACTATCCCTACCAACTGAATTGCCAATACTAGACAGCTTTAGCTAAGTCTATTTTCTTTCAAAATAAAATTTAAAACAACTAACGAAAGAATTATCATTTTCATCACACTAAATAGAATTTAGTTTTATAGTTTTATTTGCTTTTATACCAAAATAAATTTAATTCAAATTTTTTCTTCAAATACAAAAGATATTTGTGTAGTCATTGCATATTTTCCATTTTGAATTATTAATTATTCAGATAGCAACTTAGCAAGGCATTACTGCTTTTATGATGACAATAGATCCGTCATTGTATACCATTTATCTCAAATCCCATATTCTTTGGAGGTAAGTGTAAATAGGTCAAACCACCAAAAAGCTACAAATATGTAAGTTAAATAAATGTAATTAGACCAAATCTCAAGAGCAGAATTACACCTATGCCATTCTGCCACAACATCATTATTTTGTTTGACATGGATGAATCATAAACGCAACAAATTGAGAAGAACATACATCGATCGGCACTATATAGGATGGTACAATTACAAGAGCCCAGGAACATGCTATTTGTGCACTATTGCAAACACGACCCGCACTTCCCTATTGATGTCTATCTGTCCCAATGGTGGTTAGTGTAGGGAAGAATAAAAGAGGGAGGAATATCGTGTTAATAACATCAACCTAAAGATTACTCTACGTATGGATTGGGATATCCCAAATACTCGTCTTAATATCATTTTTGTTTATAAAAAAAAATCAACTCATGAGGGTGGCAGTGGAATTCTGCAAAAAAAAATTATAGAGACAGAAACCAATGAAAGTTAAAAGACAAGAAGACTGGCAATGAGATTCCTATTGCATGGAATAATGCATTCATCATAGCTAGTGTTAAATTGAAATTATACAGGCATATATTAAGGAATTAATTGGGTTTTTTATTGATTAAATTATATGGATTTTCACTACTTTTCCATGGTCTGTGTAGGATGAAGGAATCAGTCAAACTGAGGGAAAAACATGTTAGTGCAAACTGAGGGAAAAACCTGGTACTGTCTGCCAATTAAAAGGACCAAGAAGTCAGAATGCAAAGAACACAGTGGTGGGAATCCTTCAACAATGATGAATAACAACATCCTAGGGATAAGAAGGGATCATGACAGGGCATTTAAATTAAAGAAATATGTTGAATAGCAAACATAGAAGGCTTTCTTGCTCTAGGGAAGTGATGTTCAATCAAAAGCTTACCACATTTGTTACACTGAAAAGGTTTTCTTCACCTCCAATTCTGCAATTATCAAATATATGAGAATATCAAAATACAGCTGAAAAGAATTAATGTAAAGAATTGAAGGAATGACAAAAGTTTAGACCTGCAGTGCTGATACCACATTCATCACAATGGTATTGATTTTTTGATACCTGTACATACAAAACTACTCCTCAGTAATGTAAAAGTTAGAGAGAAGTCCCAAGATTTTAGGAATAAAATTGAGACAAAAGGCTAACATCATCATTGAAAAAGTTGCATTCGGAGCAAAAGTATCTTCCTATGAAAACACCAGAGTTAGTAGTTATTACATCAAATGTGCCCAAATCAATGATAAATTTTACTCTTTGAACATAGCACACTTCAATTAATACCTAGTTAGTAAATGGCCAAGGATCAGATGTGATCAAGGACTACTTGGAATGGTTTTGAACAGAGAGGACCATTAGGAGGAGCAGAAGATTTCAAAGCAAAGAAGACTACAAGCACAAGTCTAACAATGATGCTGAAAACTTCACATGACTACCTTAAATTATCTGTTACATGTAATTTTTACCAAATCTAACAGATTTCATAACATTATATAGGTTACACTCAACTAAAGTCATAATATATCATTTGGACAGCATTACACTACCCTTTCCGAATTTGACTGGACTATAGAACTGAAGTAGGTTTGCATTTTCAAAGGTAGAATTCTAAACTTGAGTTAAGATAAGTTCTGCTACGGTTCTACCTAGCTTTAACTTGCCAAGTTTGCCTAGGATGTTCAAGTTCTAGAGTGAAAGTTACAGCTTAAATTATACAGGATATTAGAGTAGATGTTCTACAGAATGTAGGCCACCCTCAAGCTTAGAACGGGAATAGACCAATGGTCCATCAATTCTAAAAATTGAACTAAAGTAAGTTTAAGGCAACATCATTAAAATTAAACAAGTTGCAAGTAATTCTAGTTCCTGGGCTAAAAGACATGCAATCTGCATTAAAGCTGCCAAGATTTGGTTTCTTACAACATTTGGTCTGCCTTCAAATCAGAATTGGCATTAAACCACTAGACTAAAATTTTGGCCCTAATTACGGTGGGTTCCAAACAAAAACAATCTAAAATCTAAAATTTAATGTAAAATAGTTTAGGATGTCATTTTTCTAATGAGACAAGCCTCATATAATTTGGATATTTAGACTAGGAGTTATGCAATTTTCATCAGAGAGTCTGTTCAGAATTGAGGTTCTGCAGGCTGTGGTCTAAATTCAAATGAAAACTGGTATTAATTTACAGGTTAACTGTTGGTCCGTGTGTATGAAAGAACCCAAAGAAGATCCCTGAAACAATACACAAAAGACTACACAGTTCCAAGAAATAGAGTTTCACAACCTAAACCCAATACACCTAATGTAGAAGAAATACTATAGCAAACAACCAGCAAGAACTAATTCGCAAAACCGCAAAAATAAAAGCACAACAATATGTGGTAATTGAATTACTACAACAGGTAATTCAATTACAGCAGCAAGAAAAGAGAAAAGGAAGAAGAGATAGAGAGCACACACACAGTTTAGCATAGTTCAGTCAATGTGGCCTACATCCACGGGAGAGAGCCTTCTCCATTATGAACTTTGATCAAGATTACAATAGAGATCCCTTGGATCTTCACTCCACCATGTTCAAGATGAACAAACAAGAGAACCCAAGCCTTTCGTCTCTCTATTTTCTCACAACCCTTGATTTCTCTCTAACCCTCTCTTGATTCTTCTCTCAATTCACAATAGAATCAAAGCATTACAAGATGATAGTATTCTCTGGGTTTTCCCCCCTTTTTCACTCTGAAAAATGCACCCAAGAAACCCCAAAATCTTATTTCGTTCGCTGCTGTAACGAACTTAATTATCAGAAACTAACGCGTCGAAATCGATTACGAGTCATTGGTAATCGACATCGTAATCGATACGGGATTCTGTAATCGATTACAATTGTCATCCTGCTTATGAAACTTCGAATTCTTGGTCGTGAAGGTCCGTAATCGATTACACCGTGTCCGAACACCAAATTCTACAGTTTTAAACTTGATTTTGAGGTACTTTCAACAATACTCCACTTTGACTCGAAATCAGAGGATTGAGTTAACCTTGTAGTGGTGGCTCTCCCACTTATGGAATTATGCTTCAATGAAGTTTATCAAGTCCAAGCAAAGCTTGAACTTTGCTCTTGGTAGTGACTTTGTGAATGCATCCGCTGGATTGTCTTACGAAGCTATCTTCTCAATCAAATTTCCTTTGATTCAACCACATCTCTAATGAAATGAAGCCTTACATCAATATGCTTTGTTCTCTCATGATAAACTTGATGATTAGCTAAATAAATAGCACTTTGGCTATCACAATGAACAGTCACACTCTTTTGCATAATTCAGAATTCACCAATCATCCCTTTTAACCATAGAGCTTTCTTTACTCCATCCGCAAGAGCTATATACTCTACTTGTGTAGTTGACAAGACAACCACGGGTTGTAAAGTAGACTTCCAACTAATTACAGTCCCAAACAAAGTGAACACATACCCCAAAAGAGACTTCCTTGTATCAACATTCCCGGCATAATCCGCATCAACATAACCCACAACAACATCTTCTCCTTGAGCTGCTTTCTTGTACATAAGTCCAGAATTTAGAGAACCATTCAAATACCTTAGAACCCACTTCAAAGCCTCCCAATGAGCTTCCCCCGGATCTGCCATAAATCTGCTAACAATGCAAACGGCGTGTGCCAAATCCAGCCTGCTACATACCATCCCATACATGATGCTACCCACTCCACTTGCATAAGGAATAGAATCCATTCTTCTTCTTTCCGTGTCGTTGCTAGGAGCTTGAGTAATGGAGAGCTTTGTGTGATTACCCAAAGGTGTAGAAACCGGTTTAGACTGATACATCCTATACCTTTCTACAACTTTCTTCAAGTAACCTTGCTGAGATAGTAATAGTTCCCCTTTCTTTCTGTTTCTGACTATGTCCATGCCAAGTATCCTCTTTGCATTACCAAGAACCTTCATCTCAAATTCAGAATTCAATTGGTCCTTAAGCTTGCTTATCTCTTCCTTGCTATAGCTGGCTATAAGAATGTCTTCCACATATAGGAGTAAGAAAAGAACACACTCCTCCTCTCTCCTTAGTATGTACACACAACTATCATAACTACTCCTCAGAAATCCCACTCTCAAGAGAAAATCATCAAATTTTTTGTACCATTGTCTAGGGCTTTGTTTTAGTCCATAAAGTCATTTTCTCATGAGACATACCTTGGTCTTATCTTCTATATACCCTTCTGGTTGTTGCATGTAGATAGTTTCATCTAGATCTCCATGTAGAAATGTTGTCTTGACATCCAACTGTTCTAACTCTAAGTCATACTGATTCACAGTGGACATCAATATCCTTATAGAACAATGTTTTACCACAGGTGAAAATATCTCATTGTAGTCAATCCCTTCAACCTGGGTAAAACCCTTTGCTACCAGTCTTGCCTTGAACCTTGCCTCCTCAATGCCTGGAATGCCATCCTTTTTCTTGAAGATCCACTTGCATCCAACTACCCTTTGATTCTTGGGTAAGTCCGCAAGTGTCCAAGTTTGATTTTTAACCAAGGATTCCATTTCTGCTTGCACTGATTGTAACCAATTCTGACTATCCTTGCTTTCCATAGCCTCTATGAAACTTCTCGGTTATGGATCTTGTATCTCTTCAGTCGCATTAAGAGCATAGCAAACGAGGTCAGCATACCCAAATCTCTTAGGAGGTACAATATTTCTCCTAGCTCGATCTCTAGTCAACCGATAATCTGATACTAATGGTGGTTGTTGATCTGTCTGCTCTGCTGGTGGTGGACTTTCCTCTCTGATGCTAGAGGTGGGAAACTCCACCTCAAACTGAGCTTTCTGGTTTGTTTCATCTGAACTGCTTTGCTCCAAGCCATTGCACATCATACCCATCCTGGTCTCATCAAATGTGACATCCCTGCTTACAAAGCACCTTGATCCTCCTGATTCCAACTGACACAACTTGTAGCCCTTCACACCATCTGGATACCCAATGAAGATGCATTTTACCGCCCGTGCATCAAGCTTGTCCTCCCTGATGTGAGCAAATGCCAAAGAACAAATACCCTAAGATTAGAGTAATCCATCGGTTTACCACTCCATACTTCCATAGGTGTCTTGAAGTCTAAAGCTGAAGACGAACATTGATGAGTGTGATTACACCTCATATTTCTTTATCATATTGCATGCATTTTCATGTAGTTTAGGCATTTTTAATTTTATTTTTGTTAGTTTTTACCTTGGAACGGGTAAGGTGGTTTTGTGGTGTTGATGTGCAGGAATTGAAGATTAAAATGTTCAAGATCGACCATGATGGAGCTTGCATGAAGATGGAGCTTGAAAAACAAGGAAAATGAGTCAAACAGAGCCCATCACGGCCTAGCCGTGACAACCATCACGACCATGATCGAGCAAGCCTGAAAAGAAAAGAACGAAAAAGTCAAAACCTGTCACGGCCAGGCCGTGATGGCCATCGCGGCCGTGACAGGCCTTCAACGCCAAGTTTTTCGAGACAGAATCTATCACGGCCTGGCCGTGACAGGCATCACGGCCGTGACACGCAATATCTGGAATTTTAAAACCTGATTTGATCTGATTTTGTAATTTCTTGGGATTCAAGTTACCCTACTCTATAAATAGAGCAATTAGGCTCGAAAATAGGATCCCTTGGGCTGCTACCTTAGGCAAAAACTAGGCTTTCTCTTTTTCTCAATTTCTTCTCTTCTCTTAGGTTTTTTTTTTATGCTTTTGTTAATCAAGCTTGCTATGAACATGGCAATGCTTGAGTAGTTGTTTTTATTTCTAGGAATTGGGGCTATGCCCAAGATTTGTTTTGTGTTATGAATTGACGTTTTACTTCTTGTCAATTTCAATTTGCTTTCGATTTGATTCCTATTGCATGAATTACTTGTGAATCTGATGCGCACTTATTTGCATGTCATAGATACTCTAAGGAGGAACCTAGCGGTGAACTTAGGTATTTGATCTATAAGAATTAAACTTAGCGGTGAACTATAGGAACCTAGCGGTGAACTCAAAGGAACACGGCCCAGCCATGATAGCCCTCGCGGGTGTGATGAGAAGGACCCAGAGGATCAGAATGTATCATGGCCTAGCCGTGATGGAAGTCACGGCCGTGAGAGGCCAGCTCCTATAGACTCGAATTGATCACGGCCCAGCCATGATGTATATCACGCCCGTGATGGGGACTTGCTTGACACCAGAACTGGTCACGGCCTGCCCGTGATGAATATCACGGCCATGGCACGTCTTCCAGCAGCCCTTTGACTGGCATTTGAGCCAACACCCTCCACCACCTCGATGAGTTGTTCCATTTTTCTCCTTTCTCCGACTTGATTATTTACATTGGGGACAATGTAAGTTTTTAAGCTTGGGGTAGGGGTATTTTTGCAATTTTTTTGCATTTTTGCATTTTTCATGTTGGATTCATATAGGTGTAGTTTTTTCATAATCACATGATTAGATTGCCCCTTGCTTAGAGTGTGCATCCAATTGTGAGAACTTTGCACCAAATGAATTGAGACAGTGATTTTTTGAACCCAATTTTCGTATTCTTGTGATAGGCTAAAAATAAAAATGCTTGAGATGATCTTCTGATAGTTGATAATTAGCATGTGGTTCCTTAGATTTGTGTTTCTCATTAATTTTAAACTACTAAATGTGAGATTTTTGAGCCTAAAAGGGGTACTCACTAAATCTACCCCATTCTTTATGATTGAGTGTTTTATTCCTCTTGGATTGTATTCTCTAGAACTTGACTTGAAACCATTTTGAAACTTAAAATTTTTTGAAAACATATTTGAAAATGAATGAGGCACTAGGTATTTTTCTGGCCTTCTGAGCTTTGACTGATTAAATGCTACCCCTTCGTTGCCCAGTTTTGAGCCTAATAGAATAAAATGCTTTTGTTGGTACCTTGATTTATTTTGATGAATGATGCTTGGTATGGCACCTTTTAAAGTATTGCAAAAAGGGCAAAAAGGTGGTTTGAAAAAATAAATTGTGGGATGAAAAAGTTAGAAAAATATTTCTCTTAAGTTGAAAATCTCCCCTTCTCCAAATAAAAAAATAATAATAATAAACAAAAAAAATGGAGAAGGGGATGTGAAAAAGAAAGTGAGAAATAAAATAAAAAAAAGAAAGAAAGGTGGAAAAGTGAACTTAAGCCCAAAAAAGGGTATTTTAGAAGGTTGTCATGCTTTGCATTGTTTGATATTTTTATTAGCCTTCTTGAATGTTCCTTTTCTTGGTCTCCCCACCTAACGATTAATCCTATGGTCCCATTACAACCAAAATAAAAGACCTCTTGATTCTTCTGTGTTTTCATTAATAAAGTAGAGATTTGGTTAATAGTCAAGCTTATGGTAGGATACCTTCCTTGAGGAAATTGAACGAATTGTCATATACCCTTAAACACTTGAGTGAGGTGAGAAGAGTGCCCGAATTAGTGAGAGGCATGAATCTAGAGAACCTAAGCTTCTAATTGGACTTGAAATTGATTGTCTCCTGGGTACTTATTTGGATGTTCCTATTACTTGGATTTATTACTTGGGCTCTTGGTTCACTGTCCATGCTCGGATTGTTTATCTTGTCTGGCCTTGGTTATTGCTTGAGGACAAGCAAAATCTTAAGCTTGGGGTAGTTTGATGACTGTGATTACACCTCATATTTCTTTATCATACTGCATGCATTTTCATGTAGTTTAGGCATTTTTAATTTGATTTTTGTTAGTTTTAACCCTGGAACGGGTAATGCGGTTTTGTGGTGTTGTTGTCCAGGAATTGAAGATTAAAATGTTCAAGATCGACCATGATGGAGCTTGCATGAAGATGGAGCTTGAAAAGCAAGAAAAATGAGCCAAACAGAGCCCATCACGGCCTAGCCGTGACAACCGTCACGGTCATGATCGAGCAAGGCTGAAAAGAAAAGAACAAAAAAGTCAGAACCTGTCACGACCAGGCCGTGATGGCCATCACGGCCGTGACAGGCCTTCAATGCCAAGTTTTCCAAGACATAATCTGTCACGACCTGGCCGTGACAGGCATCACGATCGTGACACGCAATATCTGGAATTTTAAAACCTGATTTGATCTGATTTTGTAATTGCTTGGGTTTCAAGTTACCCTACTCTATAAATAGAGCAATTAGGCTCGAAAATAGGATCCCTTGGGCTGCTACCTTAGGCAAAAACTAGGATTTCTCTTCTTCTCAATTTCTTCTCTTCTCTTAGGTTTTCTTTTTATGCTTTTGTTAATCAAGCTTGCTATGAACATGGCAATGCTTGAGTAGTTGTTTTTATTTCTAGGAATTGGGGCTATGCCCAAGATTTGCTTTGTGTTATGAATTGACGTTTTACTTCTTGTCAATTTCAAATTGATTCCTATTTCATGAATTACTTGTGAATCTGATGCACACTTATTTGCATGTCATAGATACTCTAAGGAGGAACCTAGCGGTGAACTTAGGTATTGGATCTATAGGAATTAAACTTAGGACTTAAATCACGAGAGTTAGAAGCGGTCCTTCGAGGGTTCATTGAATTGTCACAAAGCTTAAAGGGTTCGATTTAAATTCAATTACCACAAGAGTATGGGTTGGTTTAATTGGGCACGGTTCTTATATCCCGAGAGGGAACATTAACTTATTTAGGATAAATTCGCCTTCAAGGCAAATTTCGATAATTAACAAGATGGGTAGTCAATTTAGTAACATGAACAGTCTTGTTGGTAACCCAATTCCTCGGAATCCCTTTTGATATTTTGAAATCTCAGATTTGATCTACTTTCCTATTTTGTTCTTGATTTCGTTTTAATTGCAAATTTAAATTTGATTTGCCACTTGATTCAAAAATCAAATCTTTTCCAAATCTTTATCTTTTATAGTCCAGTTTAATTGATTTAGTAATTAATTGTTATTTGAGATCACGGTCTCTGTGGGATCGGTCTTTTTTATTACTTGACGACGAAGCCGTGCACTTGCGGATTCGAGCCCCATCAGACATCTGTTTATCAAGTACACTACAGTATTTGCAGCTTCACCCCAGAAACTCTTAGGTAGTCCAACACTCAAAAGCATACACCTAACACGCTCCAGAATAGTCCTGCTCATCCTTTCTGCTAGACCATTTTGTTGAGGAGTCCGTGCCACGGTCCTATGCCTTTTAATTCCTTGTTTCCTACAAAACTCATTAAACTGCTTTGAAACAAACTCCAGGCTATTGTCAGTCCTTAAAACTTTCAATTTCGAGCCTAGTTGATTTTCTATAAGAGTGTGTCATTCCTTGAAGTTTTGAAAGGTTTCAGATTTATTTTTCAAAATGTAAATCCACACTCTTCTAGAAAAGTCATCAATCATGGTAAGAAAATAGGATCCCCCTCCATGAGTCATCACCCTGATGGACCCCAAAGATCTGAGTGCACATACTCAAAAGGTCTACTAGAAAAATGCATACCGGTTCCAAAAGGAACTCTATGTTGCTTACCTAATATGCAATGATCACAGAATTCTAGTTTCTCAAATTTATCACCATTTAACATGTTTTGTTTAGACAATTCTATCAATCCTTTTTCACTTACATGACCTAGCCTTAAGTGCCATAACTTGGTTTTATCATGTGGTGTTTAGCTAGCCACCGATGCTTGCGCAATAATAGTGGAACCATTAAGAATATACAATCCATTTCTATTTGTTCCCTTAGCTATTATTAAAGCACCACTAGAAATCTTTATCATACCATGCTCCATTTTAGTGGAATAACCTAAATCATCAAACATGCTAATGGATAGAAGATTTATCTTAAGTTCAGGAACATACCTCACATCATTTAAAAGGATTTCACGATTTTCAGAAGTTTTGAGCAGAATAGTTCACATACCTTGTACCTTGCATACTTTGTTGTTTCCTAGAAGCACCACTCCACCTTCTTTGAGTTCTAGTGTCTCAAAATAGTCCTTCCTTGGGCATATATGGTACGAACATCCGGAATCCATAACCCAACTTCTTTGTGTTTATGAACTTGACACCACCAACACCTCGGCACTCTCATAGCCATCTGAAGCAACTGCAACCTCAGCGGAGTTCCTTGATTCCTTGCCCCCTATTCAGGATAATCTTTCTTGAAGTGACCCATTTTATCGCAATTGAAACACTTGAGATTTGACTTTGAATTACTCTTTGATTTTGATCTAGATCTCTTGCTCTCTGACCCTTTCTTCTCGTTCCTCCCCCTTGAGACGTTCAAGCTCTCACCATTATTCTCCGCTTTCAACTTTTGTTGCATTTGGAGCTCCTTTGTCCGGATTGAAGTTTGCACATCATCCAAGGAAATGGTTTGATCATTGCCATACAAAATGTCATCCTTGAAATGCTTAAAGGATTTAGGTAAAGAATTAATTAGGAGCAATGCCTTATCCTCATCATCGAGCTTCACCTCAATGTTCTCTAGGTCATCAAGAATTTTATTGAATTCCGTAAATTGCTCCACAATGGACTTCGATTCCGTCATCTTGAAAGAATATAGAAGTTGCTTCAAGCATAGCCTATTCGCTAGTGACTTTGTCATGTACAATGTTTCTAACCTTGCCCACATAGACGCCACTGTCTTTTCCTTTGCAACCTCTCTCAATGCCTTATCACCAAGACATAGAATGATTGCACTTCTTGCCTTCTCTGTCATGTCGGTCTTCTCCGTTTGTGATAGAGTGTCCGCCATCCTTGCCTCTCCCTTGAGAGCTTCTACACATCCAAGTTGTATCAAGATTGCCTCCATCTTAACCCTCCATAACCCGAAGTCATTACTTCCGGAGAATTTCTCCATGTCATACTTTGTGTTTCCTATTGTTCAGCCTTTTGATCTTTCTTCTTCTTTCAATTCCAACAGACGGCGTCACTTGTTGGTTCGTGTGTATGAAAGAGTCCAAAGAAGATCCCCGAAACAATACACAAAAGACTACAGTACCAAGAAATAGAGTTTCGCAACCTAAACCCAATACACCTAATGAAGAAGAAATACGATAGCAAACAACCAGCAAGAACTAATTCTCAAAACCGCAAAAATAAAAGCACGGCAATATGTGGTAAGTGAATTACCACAGCAGGTGATTCAATTGCAGCAGCAAGAAAAGAGAAAGGGAAGAAGAGATAGAGAGCACACACACAGTTTAGCGTGGTTCGGTCAATGTGGCCTACATCCACAGAATTGAGCCTTCTCCACTATGAACTTTGATCAAGATTACAATAGAGATCCCTTGGATCTTCACTCCACCATGTTCAAGATGAACAAACAAGAAAACCCAAGCCTTTCGTCTCTCTATTTTCTCACAACCCTTGATCTCTCTCTAATCCTCTCTTGATTATTCTCTCAATTCACAATAGAATCAAAGCATTACAAGATGATAGTATTCTTTGGGTTTTTCCCTCTTTTTCGCTCTGAAAAATGCACCCAAGAAACCCCAAAATCTTATTCTGTTCGCTGTTGTAACGAACTTAAATATCAGAAACTGACACGTCGTAATCGATTACGAGCTGTTGGTAATCGATTACCGTAATCGATTATGAGATTCTGGTAATCGATTACCAGCTGTCTGTCCACAGTTCTGATACTTCAGAATTCCTGGCAGAAGGTCCGTAATCGATTACGACCTTCTCGTAATTGATTACCAGCTGTCTGAACACCAAATTCTGCAGTTTTAAACTTGATTTTGAGGCACTTTCAACATCAACAGATTCTTTAATTTATGTCTCATAAAATTTAGGATGTGGCCTTTCAAATGAATCTAGTTTCACTTAGTTTGAATGTCTATAGGGCAACTTATGCAACACAACTTACAGGCTGTTAGGGCCTAGTTCTGAATAATTTCAGTTGTGTTCATGCTGCAACTGGGAACAATTCATGCATAAAATATTTCTAATATTTTTTCCAAACTTAGGTCAAGACGTTAGCTTTCATTCAAGGCTGGTTTCACTCAATTCTGACAAGTATAGAAGAAGATATGCATCATAGACGGCAAGGTGTCATAGAGTTAATTATGTAGAAAATATTTATAGTTTCAATACTTGTGTGAACTTTTTTCCTTTTTTTCCCCTCTTAGTCTCTTACATAGCATAAAACAAAAGTGTGGAGGCCAAGTGATATACAGTTTCAAGGTTGTGTTCCTATAATGTTAGATCTAAGAAACATATTAGAAAGCAAAATTACACCTGCTATACATGGTTGGACTTGGACTGAAGTATTATCACACACAAAGGAGTTGCTAAATTGTTTGTACCAAAACTAAAATTTTGAGTTAGCAAAACTGCTGTATCCAACTCATGTCAAATAGTCATAGTTTCAGCCAATGTGCAAATATATGCACCATTTTCAACTTACCAAATGCACAATAAGTCATAAAGTATCAAACATAGGCAAGGCAATCAAGCTTCCCACATATTAATGTGCACGGTTAATGCCAAGCTCTATAGACAAACATTCACCGTTAACTAATCTCATATAAGGGGTGAAAAACGGGACATAACCTCACAAGCAAATTAATTGAACATCATGTCTCAACTCGCACTCACATTTAGACACTAGTCATCCAAAACCATAGCAACAGTACAAAAAATTTCAACTTTTTTTTACTAATCCGCTATAACTTTAAATTCAGGTTGAGGTTTCATGCCATAACCAAAAATTCTAATAATTTGATCAAATTAAGGCATTATCTTACAAAGGAAACAAGTTTCAACTAATTTGGATGCCTAGGTTAAAAGTCATGCAATTTACACTACCGCTGTTCAGAATTGGTTTTTATGCAGCATCTAGTCCATTTTCAAATTAAAACTGGATCCACTTCAATCGAATTCTGTTACAAAACCATTAAAATCATTGTTTTTCTTAATCCAAGCTACCAAAATTTGAGTTTCACTTTATTGATCACATAAAAAATTTGTAATTGTTTCCATCCTACATTCTTTTTGTCAGGGTTTCAAAACGTATAGGGACCTATTTAATTTTTTTTCTAAAAGGTATAGAGACATATTTGAATTTTTAAAATATTCAAGGAATCACAAATGACGAGTAATTGAATCACTTAATGGAATCCTAATGGATATTTAACCGAACCCTAACAAAAAAGTGTACGAGGGACCTTATTAACAAATTTTGTGTTTATAGACCCAGTTACAAACTTTTAAAGTATAACGTTATAGGTGTGGATTTGAAAATTCTCAAAAAAGTTTAGGAACTTACATATTAGTTAAACCTTTTTCTACTTGTCAAAAAAAAAATCTAAAAAAACACGTTTCGAGGAAAGTAACATTTCAAAAATGTTTTTTTTGGCTATGTTAACTAAAAAAAAATCTCATGGGGAGGGGTGCTGGGAATCCTAGTTTCTCATTGACATTAGAAATTTTTTGTTATTTAAAAAGTTTATCATACCCATAGGAAACAATATTAATATTATGTTAAAATATATTTTTTGTTTGGGAGAAAAGAAGATATGTATAAAATCAATGTATGAACAAATATAGGCATGATGAGAGATTCCAAGAACTCACCGTCTAAACGCTACACAAGTCTTCTCGCGAGGCAAATGCGAACTCATGAAATCCTTTGCCAAGAGGAACCATGTTCCATTGATGAAGTATATCACTAAGTAATATGGATGGAGTATATCCTAATTAAGTAATCATTTATAGTGATTTGAGCTACCCTCCCTGATAAGCCTCTGGCTCATCTAGTTTTATGGCTAGTATGACCAGGGTGTTTGTGCAAATTATATCCTACTTTCACCCAAATTAGATTAGATTGTCCTCAAGCAAGGTTTTAAGTCGTTTGCGTAGTTTTAGGTTAATTTAGCTAGTTTTGAATTAAATAAAGCTTATGGCTATTTTGTTGTTTCAGGATAATAAGAAGAGCAAGTAAGGAAGTGTATCTGAAGCAGAGGCTATCACGCCCAGGCCGTGACACTGGTCACGGCCGTGATGAGAAGATCATGAAAAGTCAGAGGCGATCACGGCCCAGCCGTGATACACATCACGGGCGTGATAAAGAAATGCAAAAAGTCAGAAAGGATCACGGTCTGACCGTGATGAAGGTCACGGCCGTGACAGGAGAGAAACCAAAAGTCAGAATCTATCACGGCCTGCCCGTGATAGACATCACGGCCGTAACGTACCAGAATGCGAAAAGTCACCCTTGGCAGAGACGATCACGGCCTGGCCGTGACAGCCATCACGGCCGTGATGCGCAGCCTCTTATAAAAGCAGAAACGCTGCAGACAGAAATCATCCTGTTTTTCACTACTTTACATTACACTTTTGAGTTTTCCTTCTATCTGTAATGGAGCACTAAGTCCTAGGATTAGTCTACTGTTTGAGGATCCTATATACTTGAGGTTATGTAAATCCCTATTTTAATTGCTTTTCCCTTTTCAATATCATATTGCATATTTCTGTTTGTTATTTCAGGAGTGTGTAATATTGTATTGATTAGTTTCAGTGATGTAAATTTCCTATACATAATCGCGTTTGTTAATTCGCGTGTGTTCATTCATGATCGTTTGATTATGAGCGCTTAATCCCGTTTGTTATTTCGGGAATAGGAATTTGCATCCATAGTAGCAATTACGTTGTTAGTTGTTCTCAGAATCGAAAGGGATTAGAATCTGCTTAGGGCTTGGGTTTACATTAACCAAGGATAGTAAGGAATTCTTGACAGTAGATTAATCGTTGTTTGATAATTGACAATCCCTTTTCAACTGCCTTAGTTTTGATTGCTCTTTTTTGTTTGTTTCTTAATTGCATTCCAATCCAAACCCCCCCCCCCCCCCCCAAAACTTATTTTTGTGAAAAGTAATATTCTCAGAGTCCTTAGAGACGACATCCGAGTTGTCGCACTATACTACACTTTTAACCCGCTCGTCCTTTTTGGCGCGTGCGCGACAGCGCGACCAAAAATTGGCGCCGTTGCCGGGGACTTCTGAGTTGTTATTTTTCTCAATTTGTTTTTATTTTATTTTCTTTTCTTTCTTTTATTTTCTATCTGTTTTGAATTGGTCTGGCTACTAGGTCTCATTGCCCTGAACTGTGTGATTTTGACCCGGAAATTGAAAGAACATTGCACACACTCCGTAGGGAATTTCGGGCTAGCACTAGTAGTAATTCCAATTTTAAAACTGCTTTTGAAAACATGGGAGACCAGAGGACATTAAGGCAGCTTGCTGCCCTGATGTCAACTATAATGGATTATGTATTTCTTATCCTGAGTCGACACCCCTTTTGAGCTAAAATCTTGTTTTATTCACCTTTTGACCAAGTTTAATGGTCTTGCAGGTGAGGATCCTCACAAGCAATTAAAAGAATTCCAAGTTGTATGCTCCACAACCTCGAGAGCAGGGGGAGTCACTGAGGACAGTATTAAGTCAAGGCTTTTCCATTTTCACTCCAAGGAGCTGCAAAGGATTGGCTATTGTACCTTGAGCCTAACTCCATCACAACTTGGAATGATCTCAAGAGGGTGTTTCTAGAAAGGTATTTTCCCGCTTCAAGAGCTGCTTCAATAAGGAAAGAGATATGTGGCATAAGGCAAGGGAACGAGTCACTAGTCGAATCTTGGGAAAGGTTCAAACACTTGGTCTCTAGCTGCCCCAGACATCAAATTTCGAACAACTCCTGGTCCAATACTTTTATGAAGGATTGTTGCCTATGGATAGGAATCTGTTGGATGCTGCTAGTGGGGGAGCATTAGTTGATAAGACCCCAGCTGCTGCTAAGCAACTTATTGAGAATATGTCGTTGAATTCCCAGCAGTTCTCTACAAGAAGAAATTCAGTTGAGCCAAGAGGCGTGCATGAGATTCATAGTTCATCTTCTAACCAGGCCGCCCTTGAGAATAGATTGGATGAGCTGACCTCCTTTGTGAGACAATTGGCAATAGACAAGGTTCAACCGGAAGCAGTTATGTAGCATGTGCAATGCACCCGAGCATCCTTTTGATCCATGCCCAATCCAGAGAGAAGAGTTTGTCAGTGAAGTACCTCAGGCTTATGCAGTGAACCCCTATAATCAAGGAGGCAGTCAGAATCGGTACAGCATTCCAGACCTCTCTACTAATAGGTACCATCCTAGCTGGAGAAATCACCCTAATCTGCGGTATGGGAATTCTTCCCAACAACAGCCGATGGCACCTCAGAATCATCCTCCAGTGACTACTTCTGCACCTTCTGGACCATCATTAGAGGACTTGGTAAAGCAAATGGCTGCATCTAGTGTACAGTTTCAGCAGAGGACAGATGCTAGTATTCAAGATTTGAGGACTCAGATTGGACAGTTGGCCACATCCATGAATAGCATACAACAAGGTCAAGGGACAAACCACCGCTGCACATGCCAGTGATAAATCCTAATGCCTCCAACCCTAATGTGAGTGTCATCTCTCTGAGATCTGGAAAGGTTGTTGAGGCCACTTCTGGAAAGGATGAAGAAATTGTTAAGGCTACTCCTGAGCCTGCCGATGAGGCTACTCCTGAGCCGGTGGTTGAAGTTGAAACTGAGAGAGTATATAGACCACCCATTCCATTCCCACACAGAATTCAGAAAAATTTGAAGATGGGTGGTGAGAATAAAGAGAAGGAGATTCTTGATGTTTTCAGAAAAGTAGCCGTTAACATCCCACTTTTGGATGTGATCAATCAAGTACACAGATATGCTAAAATTCTGAATGAACTATGCACTAACAAGAGGAAGATGAAGACTTATGAGAGGGTTTACTTGGGAATGAATGTCTCAGAGCTTATACAGTCAAAGATATAGAGAGTTGCTTCTATAGGCCCTAATCAAGTCTTGCCACAAAAGTGCAAGGATCCAGGCACCTTCACTATCCCATGCACTATTGGGGATAAGAAGTTTGAGAACTTCATGCTGGACTTGTTGTCATCAATCAATGTCATGCCTACCTCCATCTTTAATAACCTTGATCTGGGGCCATTGCAGTACACAGGTCTTACCATCCATTGGCTAACAGGACCCGATGCCCGACCCATGGGGATGGTAGAGGATGTCCTAGTGCAAGTTGATGATTTGATATTCCCTGCAGACTTCTATATCCTAGATATGGCGAGAGAGACTCGATCCAGTAGATTACCCATAATCTTGGGGAGACCATTCATGATGACATCCAAGACCAAGATTGATGTTTATGATGGGACGATGTCGATGGAGTTTGGTGGTATCGTGGCCAAATTCAAGATTTTTGATGCTATGAAGCACCCAGTAGAGGAGCACTCTGTATTCCATGTAGAGTTGCTGTCTGAGCTCATTGAGGACACTCATGATGACCTTATTTCTGATTTTCCTGTTATTTCTGGTTTTGATGATGTATATACTTGTACTAACTGCACTAACACTAACCCATGTTCTGTTTGTTTTGAGTTTTTGGATTTAACCTTGCAGGGTAAGGATGATAGTGAAAGTGATAATGAGAGTGAAGCTGTTTACTCAAAGAAAAGTCCTTGACCCTTTGGCTGCTCCCAATGCTCCATCTGCTGAGCAGTAGCCTCCTTTGGAACTCAAACCACTTCCCGAGAACTTAAAGTATGCCTACTTGGGGAGGGATGCAACACCGCCGATCATCATTTCCTCTAGCCTCAACTCGATCGGGAAGACAAGCTTTTAGAAGTTCGAGGAAGAACAAGAAGGCCATTGGGTGGACATTGGTCGATATTCCAGGAATTAGCCCCTCCGGATGCATGCACAGAATTTTACTTGGAGGATGGGGCTAAGCCCATCAGGACAGGCCCAAAGGCGACTTAACCCTCTCGATTCGGATGTGGTAAAGAAAGAGGTGACCAAGCTTCTACAGGCAGGTGTTTCTACAGGCGCTTTATAAAGGATTTCAAAGAAGATAGCACTACCATCACAACTGCTGAAAAATGATGCCCTGTTCGATTTGATGAAAAGTGCAAAAAGTCATTTGACCATCTCAAGAAGGCGTTGACTTCTACCCTGTCATCCAGCCCCAGATGGACATTACCTTTGAACTGATGTGTGATGCCTCAAATTTTCTTTGTGGGGGCGTTCGGCACAAAGGGTGGGCAAGGTTGCCCATGTAATTCACTATGCTTCTAGGATCCTAGATGCCGCACAGGCAAATTACACAACCACTCGAGAAAGAGCTGCTAGCTATTGTATTTGCACTTGACAAGTTTAGGTCTTATTTGCTAGGTTCTAGGGTAACTGTTTTTCATTGACCATGCAGCTTTGAAATATCTCTTGAAAAGAAGCCGGAAGCTAAGCCAAGACTCGATCGTGGATGCTTTTGCTTGAGGAATTCAATGTGGAGATAAAGGATAAAAGTGGAGCTGAAAATCTGGTAGCGAGATCATTTGAGTAGGATAGCAAGGGATGAGGATACATTTCCCATCCAAGATGATTTCCACTGATGAGAGATTGTTACATATGTATGGGTAACCCCCTGGTTTCTTGACATTGTAAATTTTCTAGTTGCTGGTGTTGTTCCCGCAGTACAAGTAGACAAGTTCCACAAGTCAAGAGCGATGCAAAATATTATGTGTGGGGCGACCCCTATTTGTGGAAGTTTTGCAGTGACCAAGTCATTCGGAGGTGTGTACCCGATCATGAGACGGAGTCCATCCCCGCATTTCTCACATGCCTCTCCCGGTTGGAGGACACTTTGGACCTCAAAGGACAGCACGGAAAGTCCCGGACTCCGGGTTCTCACTGGCCCACACTTTTTAGGGATTCATATGAGGTATATAAGAGTTGTAAAGAATGTCAAATAACAGGCCGGCAATCACTCGTAGGAGTGAGATGCCCCAACAGCCCATGCTCTTTTGTGAAGTTTTTGATGTGTGGGGATGGACTTCATGGGTCCCTTCCCTCCTTCTTTTGGTTTTGTATATATTTTGTTAGTCAGATTATGTTTCAAAGTGGGTGGAAGCAATCCCCACTAGGACTAACGATGCTCGAGTTGTGTCAAAGTTTGTTAGGTCCAACATCTTTTGCAGGTTTGGCATACCCAAGGCCATCATCGGTGACCGGGGCACGCATTTTTGCAATGAAACCTTGGAGGCCTTACTCGTAAAATATGGGGTTGTACATAGAGTGTCTCACCGCTTACCACCCACAAACCAATGGCCAAGCTGAAATATCCAACAGGGGAGATCAAGCAAATTCCGGAGAAGATGGTGCAGCCTAATAGGAAGGAATGGAGCCGCCGTCTGGAAGACGACCGTGTGGGCACAAAGGACTGCTTTCAAGACCCCTATAGGGATGTCCCCATTTCGGCTAGTTTTTGGTAAGGCATGTCACCTCCCGGTGGAGGTTGAGCATAGAGCATACTTTGGGCAAGAAAGTGTTGTAATATGGATATGAATAAATCCGGTGTTGAAAGGAAGGCTGCAGTTGCAAGAACTTGAGGAGCTTAGGCTTGAAGCCTATGAAAGCTCCAAGATTTATAAAGAAAAGACAAAACAATTTCATGATAGAATGATTGTTAGGAAAGAGTTTTTGTGGGCCAGCTAGTATTATTGTTTAACTCCCGCCTGAAACCGATGGTCAGGAAACTTAGGTCCAAATGGGATGGCCCCTTTGTCATTACTAATGTGTTTCCTTATGGTGCAAAGAGAGATTACACGTGCAGGTACACACAAGCCTTTCAAGGTTAATGGGCGAGGTTGAAGCCATTCCATGGTGTGGATGCTGTTGTTCCTATGGCTACCAATGTTTAGGAGCTATCTTTGGATGCTCCAACATACACTGATGCTTTATCAGGGAGTTTTCTTTTCCTTTCCCTCACTCTTATTGTAAAGTCTGTTTTTGTTAATTTGGGACAATTCATGATTTAAGTGTGGGGAGGGAACTAGTTGTAGTTTTTCTTTTCTTTGAATAAAGCTCCTGAATAATTTGAGAAGCTCAGGAGCATTTGTGTGTTAAGTTTTTAGTTGGCAAGTTTGCTAGATTTTGATTGATGTTGCACAGATTGCTTGCATGATTGATAAGTGATGATTACCCCTAGGTCGACAAAAAAATTTTGTGATTCCCATGTGAAATTGAAAACTGAACTTTGGGATTTTGTTATGATAGCATGATGAATGATAAGTTTGGGGTGATAGGGAGCACACACTAGGGATAGTATCTCTTTCAAACAATTTGCATGAATGTCCAGGTGAGGTTTTGAGCCTCCAACATGTTTTAAAATGTGTGAAAATCACTTTCAAGTTGCACTTCCCTGGATTTGATTGAATCTCTTTTTGGTTTGCATGATTATATGTGAGTAGCAAATGATTTAGGCAGTTTCTTTGTAAATAGTTACTTGGCCTGAATAAACTAATTCCTTTTGCATGTTCCCTAGTTAGCCCTTTTGAGCCTATTAGCCTATTAGTTCTTGATAACCTAATGTTATAAGCCCAAAAATCTGGAAAACCATGTTAACCCGATCTTAGGATTAGGAGAGCATGTAATCTTAGAGTGGGTGCAAGAAACTAAAGTTTGGGGTGGCTGCAAGGTGTAATATGTTGTTGGGATTGAAAAGAAAAAAAAAAAAAAAAAACAAGAAAACAAGTTGAAGCCAAAAGCTTGTGAAAAAAAAAAGTGTTCATAAAAAAAAAAAAAATAATAATAATACAAAAAAATGCCAAAAAGAAATAAAAAGAGCTGTAGCCACCCAGAAGTGTAAAGAAAAAAATAAAGAAAGGAACTTGAGTGAAATTCAAAGTGTAAATATAGTTCATGCTCTCTTAGTTCCTAGGGTCTTCAGCCTAGTTCTTTTGTATATCCTACCCTTAGCCAGGCCCCATTACAACCCAATAAAGACCTTTTGATGTTGCTTGCATATTTTCTGTGGGAGCCATTTTGAGGTGAAAAGCAAGTTTTTGGGAAGTGTACTTGAAAAGTGAAACTGAGTGCAAGTTGTTAGCCTGACATAAACTGAGTGACTGAGTGAACAAATAATGCCCTTGTGAGGAAGGCAGTTGTTTGGATTTGGTGATCTCCCTCTTGTGTGTGACTTAGACCCCCTGCTTAGATTTCTGATTGTTTTCATGATGAAACTCTCAATTGTTGGAATAAATGAATGTGGGGATTGCTCTGTTTGAAAAGGGGGAAACAATGAAGAAAAATTGTTTTTGAAGTTGCTTGAATTTGTGCAATGTTGGTTGAATCTTTTAAGCTTGCCAGGTCTTGAGTCCTTTTGATTTTTGAGTCTTAGTTTGCTTGGGGACAAGCAAAGTTTAAGTTTGGGGTATTTTGATAAGCCTCTGGCTCATCTAGTTTTATGGCTAGTATGACCAGGGTGTTTGTGCAAATTATATCCTACTTTCACCCAAATTAGATTAGATTGTCCTCAAGCAAGGTTTTGAGTCGTTTGCGTAGTTTTAGGTTAATTTAGCTAGTTTTGAATTAAATAAAGCTTATGGCTATTTTGTTGTTTCAGGATAATAAGAAGAGCAAGTAAGGAAGTGTATCTCGAAGCGAGGCTATCACGCCCGGGCCGTGACACTGGTCACGGCGTGATGAGAAGATCATGAAAAGTCGAGGCGATCACGGCCCGGTAGTGATACACATCACGGGCGTGATAAAGAAATGCAAAAAGTCGAGAAAGGATCACTGGTCGATCGTGGATGAAGGTCACGACCGTGACGGAGAGAAAACCAAAAGTCGGAATCTATCACGGCCTGCCCGTGATAGACATCACTACCGTAACGCACTGCAGAATGCGAAAAGTCACCCTTGGCGAGAGCGATCACGGCCTGGCCGTGACAGCCATCACGGCCGTGATGCGCAGCCTCTTATAAAAGCAGAAACGCTGCAGACAGAAATCATCCTGTTTTTCACTACTTTACATTACACTTTTGAGTTTTCCTTCTATCTGTAATGGAGCACTAAGTCCTAGGATTAGTCTCTTTGTTTGAGGATCCTATATACTTGAGGTTATGTAAATCCCTATTTTAATTGCTTTTCCCTTTTCAATATCATATTGCATATTTCTGTTTGTTATTTCAGGAGTGTGTAATATTGTATTGATTAGTTTCAGTGATGTAAATTTCCTATACATAATCGCGTTTGTTAATTCGCGTGTGTTCATTCATGATCGTTTGATTATGAGCGCTTAATCCCGTTTGTTATTTCGGGAATAGGAATTTGCATCCATAGTAGCAATTACGTTGTTAGTTGTTACTGTAACTGAAAGGGGATTAGAATCTGCTTAGGGCTTGGGTTTACATTAACCAAGGATAGTAAGGAATTCTTGACAGTAGATTAATCGTTGTTTGATAATTGACAATCCCTTTTCAACTGCCTTAGTTTTGATTGCTCTGTTTTGTTTGTTTCTTAATTGCATTCCAATCCAAACCCCCCCCCCCCCCCAAAACTTATTTTTGTGAAAAGTAATATTCTCAGAGTCCTTAGAGACGACATCCGAGTTGTCGCACTATACTACACTTTTAACCCGCTCGTCCTTTTTGGCGCGTGCGCGACAGCGCGACCACTCCCCCATGAGCAGCTAGCTTTTGATGCTTATTTAGTTATACACTCAAGGACTAACTTGGGCAGCAAATAAATTTTAGGGAATAAATTAGGTCATTAATAATAATTATAAGGACTAACTCATTTTTCTGGGTTCGTGTCTTCAACTTCCACACAACACACAAAAAGACATCGTTTTATAGTATTTTATTTTTATTTTATTGGCTAAATTACTGTTTTTGTCCCTTATCTTTATTTTAGGTTTCATTTTGGTCAATCATCTTTTTTTTGTTCCGTTTTGATCCCCCATCTTTCAACCGTCAGTCCGCCACGTCAGTTGTCGGAAATCGTCGTCGTTAGTCGTCGAAACTGCCACTGTCGTCGGAATCTGGGTTTTAGAAAGAGAAAACCTCATTTTCTCTTTCTCTCTCTTCTTCCTTTTCTTCCTCACTTCCTCCCCTTCCTTCTTCCTCCTTCTTCCACCTTCTTCCTTCTTCCTCTCCTTTCTTCTTCCTCTCCCTTCTTTCCTGTTATTACACTATTATGAACATGGGAGAGGGAGAGAACGTGGGAGACCCCCATTTAGGTCTACAACTTTTGACAAGAAATATGGTGATATCAGGAACAACATCGGGCTAGTTTCCTTCTTCTTCACTGATTTCCCTCTAAATTTCAACCACAAAGAAATGAAGGAGGTCTTTTCGAAATGGGGAGAGGTAGCTGAGGTTTTCATCCCAACCAAGTTGGACAAGTATGGCAAGAGATTTGGGTTTGTTAGATTTCTCAATGTTCTTCAACCAAAGGTTTTTGAGTCTAATTTAGATGCAATAGTGATTGGCAAGCAGAGGATGAAGGTGAATCTGCCAAGGTTTGAAAGAGGTTGGGTGTTTATCTATGAAGAGAATCAAAATCCAAAGCTCCTTAACTTGAATACAAACAGGGTTCTGTAAGGTGTCTCCATTGTCAATGCAGGAAATTTCGTCAATTCCAAAGGTAATCTTTCTGGAAAAAAGGCCAACTATAAACAGAGGAGAGGATTAACTTATGAGTCAGATCAATATGGCTGGGATGGTTTATCTTTCAATGTGAAATATGAGGACATGAAATGGCTTCAAGAAAGCTTTGTTGGTGAAGCTTTCAACGCCTTAGATGTTCTAAATATCCAAGAGAGATTTTTCCTGGATGGAATCAAATCCATTAATCCTTTGTTCTTGGGTGGAAAATATGTTCTTCTTGTGCCTGAGGAAAACACAGTCTTGCACTTAGTTGCAGAAGTCATTAATTCTTCTCTTACAAAATGGTTCTCCAACATTGTTCCTTGGTCAGAACAGTCAACCTTGGGTGATAGATTCACTTGGTTGAGGGTATCAGGGATTCCTCCTCATGCTTGGAATCTAGGTTTCTTCACTATGTCGGCAAGTCTTGACGGGGGTTTTATCGCTTTGGATGAGCAGACTGGTTCGAAATCAAGAATGGACTATGGGAGAATCTTGATTTCAACTCCAACAAAGGTTTCTATCAACAGAGTTCATCAGATCAAAGTGAATGAAATTGTTTTTTCCATTAGAGTGATGGAGGAAGCTTTCCTCAATGGGGATGAAACGCCTATAAGTGGTTTGTGGCATCTTGGCTTGGATGTGTGTCGCGACCGTCCCGTCCGGAAGCCGCGAAAAGGGAGGTAAAAAGACAGAGGAGTCGCCACTAAGATTTTTATTGGGAAAATCTTAGAAAACCCAATTATTTAAAGGTAAACTGGTCTTAAAAAAAGAGATATATGAGTCCGGGAGTCGGTTACAAGTAGGGAAGGTGTTAGCACCCCACATCGCCGGTTTAAAAAAACGGTACCTTAAGTTAATTATGCAAAAAACATTTTAATAACCTTTTAAATATTTATTTTACCCCGAAAATTATTTACAAGAAAGAATTATTTTTAATTTTAAATATTTTAGATTTTTATTAGTTTTTAATATTTTTAAATTTATTGTTTATAAAAATTAAATGAGGTTGAACATGGCACATGAGTCCACAGGGCAACCTCAAATCTAAGGGACTGAGCATGGCACCGTGTCCATAGAACATCCCTAAAAAGGAAAAGTTTAACTTTTTGATTAATTATTTTAACATAAAAAGGGGATGCAAAAAAAAAAAAGAAAAAAAAGAGAGAAAAAAATTAATTAAATGAGGTTGAACGTGGCACATGAGTCCACAGGGCAACCTCAAATCTAAGGGACTGAACATGGCACCGTGTCCATAGAGCATCCCTAAAAATAGAAAAGTTTAATTTTTTCATTAATTATTTTAACATAAAAAGGAGATACAAAAAATGGAAAATTTAGTTTTGGCCCAACAAGATGATTTATCTTGCTCCTACGTATTCCCGGGTGCGATGGGAAACTCAAAGCCACGTAGTTCTTTAGAAAAGATTTGATTGGTTTGTTGATTTTAATTTTGATAAAGATTTTGATTTTTTTTTGGTTTTAAAATGATTTTATTTCAGAATAAATTCACTTTTGCATAGAGTCCAAGATAAGCGATGCTACGATAAACCCTTACAATTCATACGACACTTGAGGATGAAAAATCATACATCAACATCGTAGATTGTTGCGTGAATTAAAAAGATTTTTATAAAAATGAAATTGGGTGAAATTGATTAAAGGATAAATTAAAAACATTTAATATTTTTTAAAGGGAATTCACTCTTACGCAGGGTTAAAGATAGCAGAGCTATACGATGAACCCTTACAATTCATACAACACTTGAGGATGAAAAATCATACATCAACATTGCAGATTGTTGCGTGAATTCAAAAGAAATTTTAGAAGAAAATTTTTATTTAAAATAAGGACCGAAAATATTTTTAAAAGCACTATTTTTATTTTAGATTTTTTTTTATTTTTCATTTACTTGAAATTTTTTTTTAGATTAAACATCTTTCTTATCTAAAAAGGCTTGACCCAAATAAGAGGACCAATGTACTAGGCCGAAAGAAACAAACAACATTGGGCTTCATGCTGCCATTGCAGGCCCATTCCATCAGGCTCTAATAATTTTAACAAGACATAAAAAAGGGGTAAAAAGAACTAAAAAGAAAATGCATAAAGGCAACCAAATCATAACCCTAGCCTCCACTATTGTTACCAGAGTTGTGCAGGGAGCAAATGGCCACTGGTGCTGTTCACGGCGGAGGCGAGCAGCAGTCGAACGCGGAGGTCTCGTCTGGTGCAGGATCGTGGCTGCTGGGACGGACGCGGAGCGGCGCAGCAGTCGCGTCTGGTGCGGATTCGCTGTGGTGAGGGCGGAGCTCGCGGATCTAAGGAAGGAGGAGGAGGTGGTCGCTATGGGAAGGTCCGGGTGCGGTGGCGTCGAGCGGCTCGACGGTGGCTAAGGGGCGGCGCCGATGAAACCGCAGCAGAGGAGAAACAGGACCGAAGAAGAAGATGCTCAAGCGCGACTGTGTGGGTTTAGAGAGCAAAGGGGAGAAATTTTTGAAAGTGGAGAAGAAGAAGACCAAGTGGTGTGTGTGTTTCTGCTGTGTGGAGGAGACGAAACTCATGGCCGCACCGCAGGGAGGAGACGCAAGTCACGGCTGCACCGTTGGGAGGAGGAGACGCACCTCAGGGGACCTCATTCTGTTGGATCTGAGGGAGGAACGAAAGAGACATGGATGGACGCACCTCCTTGGACCTTGATCTGTTGGATCTGAAGGGAGAAACAGGGAAGGAGAAGGCAACCGAGAGAACCAGTGAGGGGATGTGAAACAGAGAAGGGTGAGTGTGGGGAGAGAAGAAGGTGTCGAAAATTTTGAGGGAGTGAGGTGAGGGTGGTTTCTGTTTTGAATTTGCAACAGAGAAGGGTGAGTGTGGGGAGAGAAGAGGGCGACGATAATCTTGAGGGAGTGAGGTGAGGGTGGTTCCCCCCGTTTTGGTTCTCGCCTCCCTTTAAAACAAACTCTTCTCCATAAAAAACATAAGACAAGCCCCAAGCCAGCTTTAAAGTTGCATACCATTGTCCTTGTCTATTTTTCATTCTGGTCTTTGCTTCAACTGTGTTGCCTTCCAACTCTCTGCATCTTTCTTCCTTTATGTTAGGTCCCTTTCTTATTCTAAAATGCATCAAGAGCTTTGGCTTTTTCTTCATGGATGTATGTCTGCAACGTTCTGCCTTCTTTGATTTATTCTTTTGTAACTTTTAAATTTTTGTATTTTTTCCTTTTTTTTTAAAAAAAAAGTCAAACTTCTGATTCCTTTATTTATTTATTTATTATTTATTTATTTATTATTTTTTGTGTTGGATGACTTGGATCATGGGCTTAAAGACACTTGCAATCATATAAGAAAACGGGACCGAGAACATGCACAAAGATCATTTTTAATATTTTTGCAGATTTTTATATATTTTTCTTTTAAAAAAATATTGGTTAAAAAGAAAAAACACCTGGACAAAATTAGGTGGATGAGCAGACTGGTTCGAAATCAAGAATGGACTATGGGAGAATCTTGATTTCAACTCCAACAAAGGTTTCTATCAACAGAGTTCATCAGATCAAAGTGAATGAAATTGTTTTTTCCATTAGAGTGATGGAGGAAGCTTTCCTCAATGGGGATGAAACGCCTATAAGTGGTTTGTGGCATCTTGGCTTAGATGTGTCTGCCTCTGCTTCTGATTCATCTCAAGGATCTCAAGTTGAAGACGGCGGAGGTTGCCGTTTAACGGCGGAGGGGGGTGCGACGGTTCCAGATGCTGATTTAACCATTGGCATACGTCATGCTTCAAAGAAAGGAGTGCCAATGCTCTTTCTTTATTTTCAAACGCTGTCCTTGGGGTGGGTTTCGAGGGTCAAGAGGATGAGGAGCAGGGTTTAGGTGTTATCCCCAAGCAGGCACTCTACAATCAAGTTATGGTTTTTGGCAAAGTGTTGCCTCCAGCGGCGTTAGATGTATGAGAGGTAAAATGTGTCAGAGCTGTGAGGGATGAGTCATGCGGTTCTGAACAGCTGGGTGATGGGCCTTTGAACTTAAGCCCGGTGTTAGATTCAAGCAATAATGGGGCGGATCAGTATTCTGTTGAGAAAAATGGGTAATGGTCCTTTGATCTTAAGCCTAGTGTTAGACTCAAGCAAAAATGGGGTGGATCAGTTTTCTGTTGAGAAATAGATGGGTAAGATTGGGGGAAGTTTAAATGTTTTATCCGATGGGCCTAGAATACAGTTTAGGTCTTCAAATGGGCAGCTGGGTGACAAGATGAAATCTTGTAAGTATAAAGAAAAAAAAGGAGGCCAGGTAGATCTGAATAGATTATTTGAGGGCACTAGCACTACAGTTTTTAGACGGATAAAATTGGGATCTATGAAGGAGATCATCAAGCGCTTGGATGGAGGGTCCTCGTCATTGGTTGTCAATGGAGTTCAAGAAAGAGTATGTTCAGTTACTTTTCTTTCAAACAGTTGTTCTAAGGTGAAGTCACGTAATAGGCTAGTCTCCAAGGTTAAGCAGAAATGTGTTGTCAGGTGGTCCAAGAACAAATCACAGACAGGGGGTTGACCGAAATCACTAATAGGAAGAAGTTGGGTGTGGGGTTTTTTTCTCAAGCAAAGGTCATGAAGAGGGTAGAAATTGCTGAGGGGAAGAAACTGGCACTATACAATGCCCATCAAGTTAATTCTTCCTTCTGAGACTCTCAAGTTATAAGCAATATTAGATCTTTGCTTAGGTCGGAGGCTTACCAAAAGGCGTATCTCTCATAGGTGTCGAGGGTAAATTAGGTTTTGTGTTTGGCTTGGAGATGAGGAGGCGAATCTCATATAGGTGGTTGCTTATAATTAAGTTCCTGAACGGCAAAGGTCTGGGTGTTTCAATTAGATGGTGTTTTGAGTGGGATTGTTAGATTAGCTTCTTTTTTGGGATGTTTCGTTTAGGATGCGGCTAAGGTGGTTTTGTTATTTTCCTATTTACTCAACTTCTTGGGGTGTTTCTTCGAGGGTAGGAGCCTGTAACTCTAATACTAGTTCGAGTAGGAGTAGCATTATTTTTACAGTTTTTCTGACGCTTTTGGTTCTCTTTGTATGTGGGTTAGAGTATCCCTATATACTCTTCTCCAATACAAATTTTGCTTAAAAAAACTATTAGCAGTAGACATATATTTGAAAGAAGGAAGGAGGAAGAAGGAAGGGGAGGAGGAAGGAGGAAGAAGGAAGGGGAGGAAGAAGGAGGGAAGGAAGAGAGAGAAAGAGAAATGGGGTTTTCTCTCTCTAAAGCCCAGATTCTGGCAAGATTCCGACGACGGCGGCGTTTTCGACGAGTGACTGACGGCGGATACCTAACGCCGTCAGTGCAAAATTGACGGAAGGGATCAAAATAGGCTAACGGTTGAAAGATAGAGGACCAAAACGGAACCAAAATAAAGACGAGGGATCAAAATTTAGCCTAAAATAAAGATAAATGACCAAAACACTAATTTAACCAAATTTTATTTTTTTCTGTGGAAATGCTGACTATATCGTGAAAGTGAATTAACATGACACGTAGGATGTACAAGGACGAAAATAGAGTAAAAGCCAAAGTGTTCTGCGTTTGTAAAAATGAGGAATTAACTAATTTTATTTTTTTCCTAAAGACTAAAATTATCCCCACAATTTTTTCTAGGGACCAAAACAACATTTACTCAACATCATATCCCAAGCCAACACGAGCATTTTGCAATGGTCTGTGTTAGTCTTACGAAACTTCCCATCTTTTTAACACTTGAGGTTTCATATCTTCAAAATTATAAACTTTAAAATAAAAAACTGATTATCTAAAAATGTAAAAAAAATCCAGCAGCTAAAACTGTCAAGAGTTTCAATATTCGACAGTTTCATAGCAAAATCTTTCTTGTTGTTATCCTTTTTATTTTTTTGGTAAATCAGATAAAAAGTTTCCTATCAATTAGTGTATGTTCGAGAAAAAATATTTATGAAAAATAATTACTTATATTTTAAAAGTTCTCTAATAAATTAAACTTTTTAATTATAGGATTAAATTATAAGTTTTTTTCAAATACAAAAGAAATTATTTCTTATGTACATTTACTAGCATATCTCCCCTTACCATTCAAGGGTATTAAACACAAATAATAATTTTATACATTTAAATAAAAATTATTTTTAAATAATAAATAATAATCTTGTATCTATTTTTGAAAAAAAATGTAATCTTAATTTAGTGTATAATTAAAAATTCAAAAATAAAAATATTTAAAGTAAAAGGAATTTGTAAGAAAAAATCAATGAGAACAAAGAAAATTAGATGAAATATTGGAAATAAAAGAAACTATTAGTAAAATATTTGATTGAGATTGAAAATTTTCAAATATCAATTGAAGCTAAATTTCAAATAGCAAAAAATAATTATCACACGACAGAGCTTTATTTTTTTATCAAGGCTTTTTTTTTTTTTTTGAACCAACACGACAGAACAGATAAATTCTTTTAAATTTATTTATAACAAAATAATATACAATACAATAGTTTTTTTTTTCTCGTTTGTCACCCTCCCTCCAGTTAAATATTAGAAAACCAAAAAGAAAAGAAAAAATAACGGCGCCAACTAAGCATGTAATCATATTTTCAACCTGTCCCCCTGAAAATTTTCGAATCCCAAAGAACAGTACGAACCATGATTTTATAAATAGCAGTTAGATTTTCATTTGGGAGTATCCCAAGCCTGTGCTGTGTCAATATGGATTCTACTGTAACTCATTACGAGAGCAACAAAGAGAACATGGCTCCAATTTTTTTCACTAATAAGAGTGACCCACTTCCTGCAAATACCAATATTACCCAATCTTTCAAGAAGGGTGCTACTAAAAAATGGTTTATGAGGAAGCCTCTTGCTGATATTACCAACTTCTTTCACTTTTCGAATCCTCCACCATCTTATTCTTTCGTTCAACCAAATTTTCGGAATCGAACAACGTCAATTGTTGTTTGTGATTCTGCGCGGCGTGCTTGTTCCAAATCCATGAGGATGGGTTTCAGATAGATTAATGCGTTTATGCATTATGTTTTATTATTGCGTCTATATATGTTCATCAGCTATGTAATACAATTATATATTTTATGTTTTTGTTTCTTTGTTTCTTTTTTTCAGTATTGCCGAATAGTAATGAGGTTATGAAGAATCACTATTGTTTATCATGAATTTACCTTCGTTTTTTAATTTTTTTATTTATTAAAAAAATGTAAGGTAATATTAATTTTTAATCTCTTGTACTGGTTTGTCTAGTAACGTGGACAAACATGATAAAGATGATGAAATTGTAATGACCAAGTAAAACAAAGATGAATGTTGGAGTATGAATTCACTTTAGATAAGCGAAGTCCGATCCTTTTCTGATTAAAATAAAGAACAAAAGATAGTATTTGTACATATGTAGAGCTTAACTATATCACTTTATATTCAAAAAGATTATACTCGAAACGCATAGAGATATCTTTTATAAAAAAATGTCTGCTGATCTACATATGGATTCTGTTAGGCTTTTTGGTTAAATTTT